>CM075977.1:258580715-258685715 GCA_038087875.1 Malacoraja senta | reverse complement strand
AGCTTTGTTGCATGCTAACCAGTCAGCAGAAAGACAATACATGATTACAATCAAGCCGTCCACAGTGTACAGATACAGGATAAAGGGAATAATGTTTAGTGTGAGATAAAGTCTAGTAAAGTCTGATTAAAGACAGTCCCGAGGGTCTCCAATGAGGTAGGTGGAAGGTCAGGACTCTTAAGTTGGTGGTAGGATGGTTTAGCTGCCTGATAACAGCTGGGAAGAAGCTGGGCCTGAATCTGGAGGTGTGCATTATCAAACTTCTGTAACTTTTACCTAATGGGAGAGGAGAGAAGAGGGAGTGATCAGGGTGAGACTGGTCCTTGATTATGCTGGTGGCCTGGCCGAGGCAGCGTGAGGTATAAATGGAGTCAGTGGAAAGGGAGGTTGGTTTACGTGATGGACTGGGCTGGGTCCATAATCCTCTGCAATTTCTTACGGTCTTGGATGGAGCTGTTCCCAAACCATGCTGTGATGCATCTAATAGTTTGCAGAGACAACTAACTTGTGACTGATGGCTAGTCTCTTATCTAGATTTCTGGATGTGGGAACGGCAAGGGAGATCTGAACGCTTATACGCTCTACATTCTAGTTAGTGCTAAGTTTGGAGAAACAACATGGACACAAGTCTTTCGGCCCAACGTTGGCCATCGATCAACCGTACACACTAGTTCAATGTTATCCCACTTTTGCATCCACTCCCTACACAATGGGCAATGTACAGAGGCCAATTAATCTACAAACCCACACATCCTTGGGATGTGGGAGGAAACCGGAGCACCCCGGAGAAATCCCATGCGGTCACAGGGACAATGTGCAACCTCCACACACAGACAGCGTCCGAGGTCAGGATTGAACCTGGCGCTGTGAGACAGCAGCACTACCCACCGCGCACCTGGCCTGTCCTTGCTTCTAGTTTATCCCCCACCCCACCCCCCCCACCTCTGCTTTCAGTCTGAAATAGACTTCCTACCCAAATCGTCACCTATTTTCTTTTCTCCAGAGATGCTGCCTGACCCGCTGAGCCAAATCTCTGTTTAAACGCTGATCTGGAAAGGGAATGTTGACAGGTTCGAAGTCTTGGACAACTGAGAGACCTCTGCAATGCTTACAGTAACGAAATGTGCTGCGGAACGGATCGCTTGCCCGAAACAACAAAAACGTGCGATTGCTAGAACGTGAATGGAACATTTCACCATCAGCGGAACAGGGAAACACGCCTCGTGTCCACCATCAAGACGTTTAGGTGGTCAACAAATATTTGATCACAGAGTGAAACAGCACAAAAACAGACCTTTCGGCCCAGCTTAGCTGTGCCGTCCAACATGCCCCATCTACATTTGTCTCACTGCCTCATGTTTGGCCCATATACATCTAAACCTTTCCTATCCATGTACAATGTCTAAATGTCCTTTAAATGTTTTATATTTTCTGCCTATACTAACCCCTCTGGCATCTCTTTCCATATACCCACCACCAATTACAACTTTCCCCTCCCACCTTAAGCCTATGTCTTCTGGTTCTGGGTTTCCCCTACACTAGGTGAAAGTCTCTATGCATCCATAATATCTATTTCCCCTCATGATTACACCTCTTAGCCTCCTGCGCTCCAAGGAATACAGTCTTAGTCTGTCCAACCTCTCCCTATAGCTCAGGGTTCCATGGTGCAAGTTCTATTCATGGACTTTCTCCATCAGATCTTTGTCCTGAAACATGACCTCAGTTTCTCCCCTCCACAGACGCTGCCCACAGATCATTGTGGACATTGGACTTTTTCTCTGGAACTGTGTGCTCTAATTCTGAGAAACTATATTCTACACTCCGGTATTTTTCTGTTTGCTCTACCATTTGTGTTCGGCTTGGTTGCATTCCGATTTGATTTGGATGGCGCACGATAGCCACATTTAGAGTATTGTGTTTTGTTTTGGTCACCCTGTTATAGGAAATATGTTGTTAAGCTGGAAAGGGTGCAGAGAAGATTTATGTTGCCTGGACTCAAGGGCCTGAATCATTGGGAGAGGTTGAGCAGGCTAGAACTTTATTCCATGGAGTTCCAGATGTCAACTTATGTACATTGGCGAGACCAAGCGCAAGCTCGGTGATCGTTTAGATGAACAGCTCCGCTCAGTCCGCCTTAACCTACCTGATCTCCCACTTTAACTCAGCACTTTAACTCCCCCTCCCATTCCCAATCTGACCATTCTGTCCAGGGCCTCCTCCATTGCCAGAGTGAGGCCCAGCGCAAATTGGAGGAACAGCACCTCATATTTTGCTTGGGTAGTATGAACATTGACTTCTCTAACTTCAAATAGCCCTTGCTTTCCCCTCTCTCCATTCCTTCCCCCTTCTCAGTTCTCCCACCAGTCTTGCCGTCTCCAACTACATTCTATCTCTGTCCCGCCCTCTCCCCTGACATCTGAAGGGTCTCGACCCGAAACGTCACCCATTCCTTCTCTCCAGAGATGCTGCCTGTCCCGCTGAGTTACTCCAGCATTTTGTGTCTACCTTTTATTCCATGGAGCGCAGGAGGCTGAGGGTTAATCTTATAGAGATGTATAAGATCATAAGAGGAATAGATAGGGTAGATGCACAGAGTCTTTTACCCAGTGTAGGGGAATCAAAAACCAGAGGGTATAGGATTAAGATGAAGGGGGGAAAGACTTAATAGGAACGTGAGGGGCAACTTTTTGGTTTGCACAATAGGTTGTGGGTATATGGAACGAGCTGCCGGTGCGGAAATTGAGGCAGGTGGATCACAATGTTTCAAGATCATTTGGACTGGTACATGGATAGGATCGGTTTAGAGGAGGTATGGGCCAAAACGCAGGCAGCTGGGACTAGTGTAGATGAGGCACGTTTGTCAGCATGGGCAAGTTGGGCCGAAAGGCCTGTTTCCGCACTGTATGACTCCAAACAAAGCGTTTCACTGTACCTCAGTACACGTGACAATAATAAACCTAAACCTGCCTGACTTGTTGAGCATGTCCAGCATTTTATGTTTTTGTCTCGGTTTTGCAGCGTCTGCAGATTTTTAATTCCCCCCCCCCCCCCCACACCCCCCATCACCAGAATCTTCTTCACGACCCCTGGGAACCACGTGGCAAATCTCGACCACATCTCTCCCTACTGATGGGGCACAGTAACAGATGTGAACACGTGGCCAAGATTAAAGCCTGCAGCATGAACCCACATTCACACTTTTTAAATGTTATTAAGGTCCCTGCAAAACTGATATCTGTTGTAACTATTGATTAATTTCATTAGGCCATTTCCTCTTCACACTCCAAGATAATCCTTAATACATGGAAATTTAATAATTCTGCGAATTCAAAAGTAACCTTAGATACAAAGTGCTGAAGTAACTCGGCGGGTTAGGCAGTAGACCTTTCGTTTCGGGACCCTTCTTCAGACTAAAGGTAAGGAGGGGGAGGTGAAGTGCTGGAGGCGCGACAAGACCAGGAGCAATCAGGTCCAGCCACAAATGACCTCAGGCAGGGCGTTGCCTGGTATGTCCATTGTTGGGAAGGTGTGATCTCAAGAGAAACAATGTGGAGAACTGTGGAACTGGTAAAATGATTAGGGTGGAGGCAAGGAGGGGGAAGTACCATTACTCAGCTCACTGAATCTTGGTGGAACATACACAAAGCTAAGGAAGTAGAACAGAGAAGTGTTTGAGTAACAGAGTTGTGGTCATCTTCATCAGGTCATTGATCTGAAAGTGTTCACCTCAGATGTCTCAACTCTCGGCTTCTCTCATTCTCCCCTCTCTGAACTCTTCTCCGCGTTTAACACATCCGCTAAACCCCAGGGATTTCACGTGGGGATTCCTGGGATTGTCTCGGGCCGATGTCCTCCCTCATCTTTCCCAAATCCGACTACCATCCTTGGACACAAAGTGCTGGAGTAACTCAGCAGGTCAGGCAGCATCACTGGAGGGCACGAGTAGGAAGGAACTGCAGATGCTGCAACAGTTTGATGCCTTGTGTCTACCGTCAAGACGTTTACACAGTCAATAGATATTTGATCATTGATGCAGCAACAAAACAGGTTCTTCAGCCCGGAGGTACACAAAAATGCTGGAGAAACTCAGCGGGTGCAGCAGCATCTATGGAGCGAAGGAAATAGGTAACGTTTCGGGCCGAAACCCTTCTTCAGACTGATAGGGGGTGGGGAGAAGAAAGGAAAAAAGGAAAAAGGCGGAGGAGGAGCCTGAGGGCTGGGGAAGGGGAGGAGACATCCAGAGGGCTGATGAAGGGGAGGGGACAGCAAGGGCTAGCAGAATTGGGAGAATTCAATGTTCAAGCCCCCAGGATGTAGACTGCCCAAGCGGAATATGAGGTGCATTTCCTCCAATTTACGGTGTTGCTCGCTGTGGCCATGGAGGAGACCCAGGACAGAGAGGTCAGATACGGAATGGGAGGGGGAGTTGAAGTGCTGAGCCACCGGGAGGTCAAGTTGGTTATTGCGGACTGACCGGAGGTGTTCGGCGAAACGATCGCCAAGCCTCTGCTTGGTCTCACCGATGTAGATCAGCTGGCATCTAGAGCAGCGGATGCAATAGATGAGGTTGGAGGAGATGCAGGTGAACCTCTGTCGCACCTGGAACGACTGCTTGGGTCCTTGAATGGAGTCGAGGGGGGAGGTGAAGGGACAAGTGTTGCATCTCTTGCGGTTGCAAGGGAAAGTACCAGGGGAGGGGGTGGTATGGGAGGGAAGGGAAGAATTGACAAGGGAGTTACGGAAGGAGCGGTCTTTGCGGAATGCAGACATGGGGGGAGATGGGAAGATGTGGCGAGTGGTGGGGTCACGTTGGAGGTGGCGAAACTGACGGAGGATCACTTGTTGTATGTGACGGCTGGTGGGGTGAAAGGTGAGGACTAGGGGGACTCTGCCCTTGTTGTGAGTGGGGGGATGGGGAGAGAGAGCAGTGTTGCGGGGTATGGCAGAGACCCTGGTGCGAGCCTCATCTATGGTGGAGGAGGGGAACCCCCGTTCCCTGAAGAATGAGGACATTTCAGATGCCCTGGTGTGGAACGCCTCATCCTGGGAGCAGATGCGGCGTAGACGGAGGAATTGGGAGTGGGGGATGGAGTCCTTACAGGAAGCAGGGTGGGAAGAAGTGTAGTCCAGATAGCCATGGGAGTCGGTAGGTTTGTAAGGATGTTCTTCAGCCCAGCGTGCATTTACATTGAATATCACCACCTAGACACTTCAAGCTCAACGCTGCCAATAAAGCTCGTTCCAGAAATGTCACGTATTCCTTGTCTCCAGAGATGCTGCCGGACCCGCTGAGTCACTCCAGCATTTTGTGTCTACCTCTGGAAAACATCGATATGTGATGTTTCGGGTGGGAACCCTTCATCTTCATCTGTACCCATACTGCGGATTTTATCCAGAAGAAAATGCCGATACAATTCTAACATTCTGTTTAACCCTATATCGCTCTAAAGCTTTCCTATCCATGTACCTGCCAATCCAAGTGGCTTACAAATGTTGCTATCAAACATGCCTCAACTACCTCCACTGGCAGCTTGTTGCGAATACCCACCATCCTAAGTGAAAAGATTTGTCCTCAGGTTCCTATGAAATATTTCCCCTCTCCTCTTCAACCTGTGCCACTTGATATTAATTCCCCTACTCTGGGTAAAAGACTCTGTACATTCACACTATCTATTCCCCTCGTGATCTTATACACCTCTATAAGATCACGCCTCAGCCTCCTGCGCTCCAAGGAATAGAGTCCTAGCCTGCCCAACTCTCCCTATAGCTGAGACTCTCGGCAATGCGCTGGTAAATCTTCTCTGCACTCCTTTCAGCTGAATGCTTCCTATAGCATGGTGACCAAAACTGAACACAGTACTCCAAATGCAGCCTCACTAAGATTGTGCACAACTGTAACACAAGGACCCAAGTTTAATACTCAGCATCCTGATTAATGAAGGCCTATAAGTTCAGAAGTTCAGAAGTCATAGGAGCAGAAGTAGGCCAATCGGCCCATCAAGTTCTCCTTCCATTCAATCATGACTGATCTATCTTTCTCTCTCAACCCCATTCTCCTGCCTTCTCCCCATTACCCTTGACACCCTTAAAGCCCTGTCCCACGGTACGAGTTCATTCCAAGAGCTCTCCCGAGTTTGCCCTGATTCGAACGCAGAGATTTACGGTAATGGCCACTCGTCGGTACTCGGGGCTCTCGTGGACATTTTTCAACATGATGAAAAATCTTCACGAGTCTTCCCGTGCTTACCTGCCGTTAGCGAGTCTTCCCAAGTACCTGCCGTTAGCGTTACGAGCCGCTAAGAGACGTCCCCGAGCTCCGACGTACCCGCTACGTTCATTCTCCGTGCTTACCACGAGTTGTTTTTTTAAACTCGGGAGAGCTCTTGGAATGAACTCGTACCGTGGGACAGGGCCATAACTAATCAAGAATCTATCAATCTCTGCTTTAAAATACCCAATGATGGTCTCCACAGCCTTCTGTGGCAATGAATTCCACAGATTCACCACCCTCTGACTAAAGAAATTCCTCCTCATCTCCTTTCTAGATGTATGCCCTTTTATTCTAAGGAATGGTATATTTATTACTGAATGTACTAAATGCCTTCTTTACTCCCCGAAGGAGGCAGTAGGAAGTGGGGATCAGGTAGGAATGGAGAGGTCATGCTTCATAAGGTCATGTCCCAGGAGCAGAATGTGGCCATTCGGCCCATCAAGTCCACTCTGCCATTCAATCATGGATGATCTATCTTTCTCTCTCAATCAACCCCATTCTCCTGCCTTCTTCCCATGACCCCTGTCTTGATTAACTCCTGATGTTGCTGGGCCAATTCCTGCTGCCACTACTTACGTTATAATGTTTTAATGAGTTGGCACAAGTAACAGAGGATACCACACTTAAACAAAAAGTGGTGCATGATCTAACATGATGCTGAGTCTATCCTGCAAGCCATTAAGAAATAAATTCTAATTAGGACTGACAACTCTATGCCTGTCAGCACTTATGTTGAGAACCTCATACACAATTGGGTTCATTTTTCGTCCGGAACCAATTAGAATTTTTTCCAATGGATCACAGAATTTACACTCACGTGTGGCGGCAATTTGTTGAAATGAACTAAACTACAATGTGACTCACCGCTCCAGTCAACGTTACAAGAGGCTCCGTTTAAAAAAAAAAAAAGAAATACAGCGCGGAAACAGGCCCCTCGGCCCACCAGCGATACCCACACGCAAGCACGTTCCTGCACACTAGGGACAATTTTTAACCAAAACCAATTAACCGACAAACCTGGACGTCTTTGGAGAGTGGGAGGAAAACTGAGCACCCGGGGAAAGAAAACCCATGTAGTGATGGGGAGAATGTACTCCCCGAAGTTTTCAACATGTTGAAAAATCTCGGCTTGTACTCGCTAGAATTTGGAAGATTGAGGGGGGATCTTATAGAAACGTACAAAATTCTTAAGGGGTTGGACAGGCTAGATGCAGGAAGATTGTTCCCGATGTTGGGGAAGTCCAGAACAAGGGGTCACAGTTTAAGGATAAGGGGGAAGTCTTTTAGGACCGAGATGAGAAAAAATATTTTTCACACAGAGAGTGGTGAATCTGTGGAATTCTCTGCCTCAGAAGGTAGTTGAGGCCAGTTCATTGTCTATATTAAAGAGGGAGTTAGATGTGGCCCTTGTGGCTAAAGGGATCAGGGGGTATGGAGAGAAAGCAGGTACAGGATACTGAGTTGGATGAAGGGAGGGAGAGAGAAAACGGGGAATTACAGACCAGTTAGTCTAACATCGGTAGTGGGGAAACTGCTAGAGTCAGTTATTAAAGATGGGATAGCAGCACATTTGGAAAGTGGTGAAATCATTGGACAAAGTCAGCATGGATTTACGAAATGTAAATCATGTCTGACGAATCTTATAGAATTTTTCGAGGATGTAACTAGTAGAGTGGATAGGGGAGAACCAGTGGATGTGTTGTATCTGGACTTTCAGAAGGTTTTCGACAAGGTCCCACATAAGAGATTAGTATACAATCTTAAAGCACACGGTATTGGGGGTTCAGTATTGATGTGGATAGAGAACTAGCTGGCAAACAGGAAGCAAAGAGTAGGAGTAAATGGGTCCTTTTCACAATGGCAGGTAGTGACTAGTGGGGTACTGCAAGGCTCAGTGCTGGGACCCCAGCTATTTACAATTTATATTAATGAACTGGATGAGGGAATTGAAGGCAACATCTCCAAGTTTGCGGATGACACTAAGCTGGGGGGCAGTGTTAGCTGTGAGGAGGATGCTAGGAGACTGCAAGGTGACTTGGATAGGCTGGGTGAGTGGGCAAATGTTTGGCAGATGCAGTATAATGTGGATAAATGTGAGGTTATCCACTTTGGTGGCAAAAACAGGAAAGCAGACTATTATCTAAATGGTGGCCGATTAGGAAAAGGGGAGATGCAGCGAGACCTGGGTGTCATGGTACACCAGTCATTGAAAGTAGGCATGCAGGTGCAGCAGGCAGTGAATAAAGTGAATGGTATGTTAGCTTTCATAGCAAAAGGATTTGAGTATAGCAGGGTGGTTCTACTGCAGTTGTACAGGGTCTTGGTGAGACCACACCTGGAGTATTGCGTACAGTTCTGGTCTCCAAATCTGAGGAAGGACATTATAGCCATAGAGGGAGTGCAGAGAAAGTTCACCAGACTGATTCCTGGGATGTCAGGACTTTCATATGAAGAAAGACTGGATAGACTCGGCTTATACTCGCTAGAATTTAGGAGATTGAGAGGGGATCTTATAGAAACGTACAAAATTCTTATGGGGTTGGACAGGCTAGATGCAGGAAGATTGTTCCCGATGTTGGGGAAGTCCAGAACAAGGGGTCACAGCTTAAGGATAAGGGGGAAATCCTTTAAGACCGAGATGAGGAAAAACTTTTTCACACAGAGAGTGGTGAATCTCTGGAACTCTCTGCCACAGAGGGTAGTTGAGGCCAGTTCATTGGCTATATTTAAGAGGGAGTTAGATGTGGCCCTTGTGGCTAAAGGGATCAGGGGGTATGGAGAGAAGGCAGGTACAGGATACTGAGTTGGATGATCAGCCATGATCATATTGAATGGCGGTGCAGGCTCGAAGGGCCGAATGGCCTACTCCTACACCTATTTTCTATGTTTCTATGTTCAAACTTTGACAGACAGCACCTGTGGTCAGGATCGAACCTGGGTCTCTGGCGCTGTAAGGCAGCAACTCTACCACTGTGCCACAGTGCCACTCCTCTGACGCGGCACAATGAGGTTCTCTGTTGAAGACCTTGGCTAAGCGAGTCGACTACCTTCCAACTCATCCAGTCACCGAGTTCATGCTGCTTTTTGATTGATGCAAAGTTGGCCACACAGAGAGACTACCTTTACTTTAGCCAGAATAGTTTCCTCTTTTTGACAATCATTTCCCCCGGGCAGAAACACAAGTTCTTTTTTTGGTTTGCTGGCATCCATCTATCAGTGAAATATGGAATCTAATCTGATTTTCCTGGTTTGCTTCCACGGTATGTGATGCTTTCCACTCCTCCGACTGACTTACTAAATTTGAATCACACAAAGTTAACGGCTATTTTAGTTTGAGAGCAGGACTGTGTGTTCTCAAGCTTCAAAGGGTTCAGAGAAGATTCACCAGGATGTTGCCAGGACTCGAGGGACTGAGCTATAGGGAGAGGTTGAGCAGGCTAGGACTCTATTCCTTGGAGTTCAGGAGGATAAGGGGCTGATTTTATGGAGGTGCGTAAGCACATAAAGAGGAATCTTTATCCCAGAGTAGGGGAATCGAGAACCAGAGGATATAGGTTTAAGGTGAGCGGGGAAAGATGTAATAGGAACCCGAGGGGTAACTTATTTTTACACACAAAAGGTGGTGGGTGTACGGAACAAGCTGCCGGACGAGGTAGTTGAGCACACCAAGCTGCTGGAGGAGGTAGTTGAGGCAGGGACTATCACAATGTTTAAGAAACATTTAGACATGTACATGGATAGGGCAGGTTTCGAGGGATATGGACCAAACGCAGGCAGGCGAGACTAGTGTAGATGGGACATGTTGGTCGGTGTGGGCAAGTTGGGCCAAAGGGCCCGATTTCACCCCGTATGACTCTTTGCCAGCTAGTTCAGCAAATCTTTTATAAATCCTTCCACCTGTATACCACTACATTTAATAAAGGGAACTTTGTAAAGTCACGACTTTGGCAAAGTCAGGAAAGAATGTTTATTGTATTCAAGTGACGGCCTACTCTGTCACAGCTCTGGTTTGTTGGCAAGGTACTCTATGCCACAATATCAATCTGATCACACTTTCATAAGTTCATATGTCATAGGGGCAGAATTGGGCCTTTCCATCCACCGAGTCTACTCGGTCATTCAATCGTGGCTGATCTATCTTTCCCTCTCAACCCCATTCTCCTGCCTTCTCCCCATAACCTCTGACACCCTCACTAATCAAGAATCTGTCAATCCCCACTTTAAAAATACCCATTGACTTTGCCTCCACAGCCGTCTGTAGTGATCAATTCCACAGATTCACCATCCACTGGCTAAAGAAATTCCTCCTCATCTCCTTTCCAAAGGCACGTCCTTTTATTCTGAGGCTGTGCCCTCTGGTCCTTGAGTCTCCCACAAGTGGAAACATCCTCTCCACATCCACTCTATCTGGGCCTTTCGCTTTTCAGTAAGTTTCAATGACGTACCCTCTCATCCTTCTAAACTCCAGCGAGTACAGGCCCAGTGCCGTCAAACGCTCATCACACGTTATTTTCCTTGTTTCAGTTGCCTGAGCCCATCCCAGCTCAATCTTTTTGTTCTAGTTTGCATCTCGTTGAATCTTAGTAACATTGAGATTTTAATAGAGGATGGCCGTTCTGCTTGTTAGTATTGCTATTGGTTTAGTATTGTCATGTATACCGAGATCCAGTGAGAAACTAGCCAGGCAAATCATACCATCTATAACTCCGATCAAACCATACACAAGCATGGGCGGCACGGCAGCAGAGTTGCTGCTTACAGCTCCAGGTTCGATCCTGACAACAACGGATACTGCCTGCGCGTAGTTTGTACTTTCTCCCTGTGACTGCGTGGGTTTTCTCTGGTGCTCCTGTTTCCACGCACACTCCAAAGTCGTGCCGGTTTGCAGTTAGTTAATTGGCTTCGGTGAAATTGTAAATTGTCCCCTAGTGTGTAGGATGATGCTAGTAGTGTACAGGGTGATCGATGGTCGGCATGGGATCGGTGGGCATAAGGGCCTGTGTCTACGCTGTATCTCTAAACTAAACTAATCTACAAAGTACAATGGATAGTACAAAATATAGTTCAAAGTTTATTATTGTCCTCTGTGGTCTCCTCCAGCTCTGTAACCCTGCAAGATACCTACCCTCTCCAGTTCTGGTCTCATGATCATTCACTATTGGTTGGTTTGCCTTCACCTTCCTGGGGCCAGGGCTAATAGATTCCTCCATAGTGTCACACAGCTCAGAAACAGACCTCTCAGCCCAATTCATCCATGCCCCTCCTGCACTAGTCCCATTTGCCCGTGCTTGGCCCATATCCCTCTAAACCATTTTTACCCATGTACCTGTCCAAGTGTGTAGGAAGGAATTGCAGATGTTGCCTTACACCGAGGATAGACACAAGGGCACTCAGCGGGACAGGCAAGCATCTTTGGAGAAAAGGAATAGGTGATGTTTCGGGTCAAGTTCCTTCTTCAGACTATATATATTTCGGGTCACGACCCTTATCAGGTTCAAGAAGGGTCTTGACCCGAAACGTCATCTATTCGTTTTCTCCAAAGATGCTGCCTGACCTGCTGAGTTACTCCAGCATTTTGTGTCTATCTACATGTCCGTATCTTTCTAATGTTGTTATATCACCTGCCTCAACTACCTCCCCCGGCAGCTCGTCCCATGTACCCACCATCACCCTCCGTTTGAAAAAGCTGTCCCTCAGTTTCGTGCAGTATTAAGACTTTCCCCTCTCTCCTGAAACCTATGTCTCCTGGTTCATGATTCCCCTACTCTGGGCAAAGGGCTGTGAATTCACCCCAACTATTCCCCTCCCTTAGCCTTGGCTTTGTCCTTCTGTTGTCCGTTCCTAAGAGCTTACCCATTTGATAAATCATTTCAGCCACATTAAGCTTCATGGCCAATGCAACATCTTGATACTTGATTTCAGAATAAAAGGAGGAAGAGAAATGTATTCAGTGAGAAGGTGGTGAATCTGTGGAATTCATTGCCACAGACGGCTGTGGAGGCTTTAGACTTTATAGATACAGCATGGAAACAGGCCCTTTGACCCACTGAGTCCACGCCGACCAGCGCTCACCCCGTACACTAGCACACGGGCCAATTTACAATTTGCAGAAGCCAATGAACCTACCTGTACGTCTTTGGAATGTGGGAGGAAAGTGGAACACCCGTAGTCAGGATGGAACCAGGTCACTGGCGCTGTAAATAGCCTGTCCCACGGGCATGCGACTCCATGCGGCAAGCGTGACCTAACCGCAAGCGGGGGCCGCGCGGAGGTCGTGGGGCCGGTCCCACTTCGATCGCCGGAGCCGCATGGAGTTGTGCGGAGCTGGTCCCGACATCGCGCGGGGCTCCGAAAAACTGACACTGTTCAAAAATTCCGCGCGGCAACGGCCTGCCGCCCCGCAGCCGCATCGAGGCCGTACGCAGCCGCATCGAGGCCGTGCGCACCGCCTCTACGCCGTACACAGCGTCTTGACATCACTCGACCTCCGCGCGGCCCCCGCTTCCGGTTTGGTCGCGCTTGCCGCATGCAGCCGCATGCTGGTGGGACCGGCCCTGTACGGGGATCACTCGACCTCCGCGCGGCCACCGCTTCCGGTTAGTTCACGCTTGCCGCATGGAGTCGCATGCCCGTGGGACAGGCCCTTAAGGCATCAACTCTACCACTGCGTCACTGTGCTGCCCAGGTCATTTGGGTATTTTTAAAGCAGGGATTGACAGGTTTTTGATTAGTAAGGGTGTCAGGGGTTTTGGGGAGAAGACAGGAGAATGGATTTGAGAGGGAAAGATTGATCAGCTGTGATTGAATAGCGGAGTGGACTTGATGGGCTGAATGGCCTAATTCTGCTCTTATGATATGAACTTATACCACTCCTGTGACGCACCTTGGGATATTTTGGCTGTATTAAACCTAATAAAATGTAGGCTGTCAGATATTTCTAAATTCTGCATGCTCGGTACAACGCATCAACTTGCTGAAATATTGTTTTTGCAATGTACTGTCTCTAAAGTTTCTGAGCTCAACCTCTTTGTTCAGAGTAGCTAGCTGCCTGTTTCAGCTCACAGAATGTGCATATCACATTCCGCACAAAGACATTTTAGTGAAAACCACATGGAGATATTAATAACCCTGGAAACTCAAACTTGCTAAGTTTCAACAAACTTTCCGGGATACTGAATCAACAGTGAACTGTCCATTTAGCCAAGTATTAGGATTTTTCTTGGACATTGATATTAATGGTAGGGTTTGGTGACCTTATGTTTGCTCGAAAAGGGAAACAAACATGCAAGTAGTTAAATAGAAGATTATTAAATCCTAAATCTTAAATCTCAGGGCAACATTAAATGTGCCGTCGTTAAAATCTCTAGTCCTTGTTCAGGAAGCATTTGCAGTGCGGAAAGCAGAATTAATGATTGGGATCCATAATCATTCATCAAAACTGTCATCATTCCAAGGTGATAATCTGTCTCTCTCCCCGTATATGCTGCCTAACCTGCCAGGTAGCTCCAGTCATTTTAATCTTCATTTCACATTTCCAGCAATTTAAGTCGGAGAATGTTGAGTAAAAGCAGAAATGTTTAGGAACACTCACCGTGTCAGAATCAGAGTTAGTGTTTCAGGTTGAAGGCCCTTTGTTGGCCCACTAACTCGAAATGTTAACTCTTCAAAAACGAGGAACACCAGATGCTGGTTTATACACAATAGGACACAAAGTATAGGTGACGTTTTGGGTCGGGACCCTTCTTCAGACAGATTGAAGGGAGAGCAGGAAAGAAGGATGAAAGAGAGGGGCAGGTCAGAGCATGGCTGGTTAGAGGTAAACACAGGCAAGGGGTTGTTTGATGGGCAGATTGATAAATTTTGCATTCATTCCTTTTTATCGAATTATCCTTTTAAAGATACTCTTTCCACTCATTGCAGCATTTAGCTTTTTTTACCGCCTTTATGTTAAACAACACTTGAAAGAAGCATTGAAACTATTCCGTCTTAAACCCCTGTCCCACGGTACAACGTCCCGCACTCCGACGTACCCACTACGTACATTCTACGCGCTTACCACGAGTTTGATTTTTTTTTTTACTCGGGAAAACTTTTGAATTACCTCGTACAGTGGGACACTTCTTGATAGCCCTGTCCCACGGTGCGAGTTCATTCCAAGAGCTCTCCCGAGTTTTAAAATAATCAAACTCGTGGTAAGCACGGAGAATGAACGCAGCGGGTACGTCGGAGCTCGGGGACGTCTCTTAACGCTAACGGCAGGTACTCGGGAAGACTCGCTAACGGCAGGTAAGCACGGGAAGACTCGCGAAGATTTGTCAACATGATGAAAAATGTCCACGAGAGCCCCGAGTACCGACGAGCGGCCATTAGCGTAATTCTCCGAGTTCGAATCAGGGGAAACTCGGGAGAGCTCTTGAATTAGCTCGTACAGTGGGACAGCCCCATAAAGAAGTGAAGAAGTGTCCCAACCTGAAACATCACCTATCCATGTTCTCCAGAGATGATGCCTGACCTGCTGAGTTACTCCAGCACTTTGTGTCCTTTTGTGTAAACCAGCATACTTCAAGGACGCAGACCCTTCAGCCCATCTCACCAAGATGCCCCATCGAAGCTAGTCCCATTACCCGACGTTTGGCACATATCCTTCAAAGCCTTTTCTATCCATGGACCTGTCCAATTGTCTGGTTGGAAGTCCTTCATTCCTCTTTGGTGGCACGGTGCTGCAGCTGTAGAATTGCTGAAGACCCGGGTTCGATCCTGACCTCGGGTGCTGTCTGTACGGAATTTGTATGTTCTCCCCGTGACCGTGTGGGTTTTCTCCAGGTACTCTGGTTTCTTCCCACATCGCAGCGGCCTCTGCAGTCCGTCTGTCTTTTTTAATTTTCTTGTGTAGTTATATAGTGTTTTTTTTAACTGGGCATGTGTGGGGGGGGGAGGGGGTGGGGGGGGGAAAACTTTTAAAATCTTTTCCCTGTACGGAGGACCTGACCTTTCTCTGTCGGGTCTCAGTTGTCGTTGGGGCCTAGCACCGTGGAGCGCCCTCCAACCGGAACGACCTGGGGCTCCAGTCGCGGAGCCTGCAGACTCACCATCGTGGAGCTGGCCGAGTTCGGAACGGGAGGAGCTGTGGTGGCGCGCTGCTGCGGCCCGACCCCGGAGATTCGGAGGCTCCAGCCGCAGGCCCGGTGGACGGTGACACCGGGAGCTCGCGGGTCCCTGGTGGGAGACCGCTTTTCAGGGCTTCCGCAACGGCGACTTCTCCCGCCCGAGTTGCGGGGTTGAAAGTGACCTGGAGCTGGGCCTTGCATCGCCCGGCGCGGCTTTAATGGCAGCGGGACTTATTTACCATCGCCCGTCGGGGGCTTTGACTTTGACATCGGGAGGAGAATGGGGAGTGCAGGGAGAGAGATAAGACTTTGCCTTCCATCACAGTGAGGAGGAGATTCGCTGTGATGGATGTTTGTGTAAACTGTGTTGTGTCTGGGTTCTTTCTCTTGTTGTATGACTGCAGAAACCAAATTTTGTTTGAACCTCAATGAGGTTCAAATGACAATAAATAAATAAATTGTATTGTATCCCAAAGTCGTGCAGGTTTGTAGGTTAATTGGTTTCAGGAATGATTGTAAAATTGGCCCTTGTGTGCAGGAATGTGCAGGTCGGCATGGACACAGCGGGCCGAAGGGCCCGTTTCCGCTCTGTATCTCTGAACTAAACTAGTGATTGATAATGGGATGTCTTTATCTATTAGCTGATTCTAACCTGGAAACATCCAAATATCACTAGCATCCTCATTGGACAAGTGATCAAAGGACATACTCCACTAAGGCATTGAATCCGACACACCTGCCCCTTCTGCCACAACTGTCATGTCTTCTTCTGAAAGGGAATAATAAACATGAAGAATAAGGTATTTTGGTGGTGTTTTCAATGGCACAATGCCACAGCAGAGAACGCTTGCAAAAGCAGTGCAGTGCTGAGGCATGAAGACCACAAGAATCCAGTCCTGTTCATTAGACTGCGCTCTGTTTACCCAGGGTAGAGTTACCGCCCGCCCAGGGCAGACCCAGAGACTCCAGGTAAAGTCTGGATGAAAACCAGAAAGATATATCCCAGGGGCAGTAAAATAATATGTCTCTGCTTTGAACATTTCGTTCATTATGAAAATATTGGAGGTGGAATAAAGGCGATGGGTCTACGCTGGAGGTCGTGTGGTGAAGGTTCTAGGAAAAGGTCCAACCGGCGCTGGCAAACGTGAAGTAAATCTGGGCTCACTAGGATCAGCCAAGGTTCCTGTTCCTCTCTGGAATCTGGGTCTGACTGAGAGGGTCAGGAATGGACAGCTGGAGTAATTCAGCGGGTCAGGCAACATCTCCAGAGAACATGGGTAGGTGACGTTTCAGGTCGAGACAACTTCTTCATAACAAGAAGAAGGAGGATCTCCACCACAAACGCAACCTATCCTTGTTCTCCAGAGCTGTTGCCTGACCTGTAGAAAAAAACTGCAAGTGCTGGTTTTTATAGATAGAAGACACAAAGTGCTGGAGTGAAGCATCTGTGGTGAAAAAGGATAGGTGACGTTTCAGGTCCAAATCCTCCTTCTTCTGAAGATGGTTCCCAACCCCGAAACGCCAACCATCCTTTTTCTCCAGAGATGCTGCCTTACCGCCAGAGTTACTCCAGCAATCTGCGTCTATTTTTGCTGCCTGACCTGCTGAGTTACTCCACCACTCTGTGTCCTTTGGTGCACGATGGCAGCCTTGCCAACAGTCTATCTCGTCCTTTTACTTCTTTTGTTGTTTTTAGTATGTTGTTAAATGTATGTTTTAGTGTATCTTTAGTTTTGTATTATGTGGGGGGAGGGTGGGGGAAATTAAAAAAAATCTTTTTCCTCGACGGAGATGCAACTTTTTCCTATCGAGCTGGGGGTCCCTTTGCTGGGGATCGACTTTGGGAGCTCCAACCGCAGGAACCTGCGGACAATATCGTGGAGCTTACAGTTCCGTGTCAGGGATTGATGGGAGCTCCAACCATGGGAGCCTGGGGACGTAACATCGTGGAGCTCGTGGTCCCTTGGTTAGGGATCGCCTTCGGGAGCTCCAATCACGGGAGCTTCGACCTCCCCGATCGCGGGAGCTTCAATCGCCCCGACTGCGGATGGTTCGACTGCCCCAAACGCGGGAGAAAAGGAGGAAAGAAGATAATACGTTATTGCCTTCAATCACAGTGCACTGTGGTGGATGTTTATGTTATTTTTTATGTAATTGTGTGTCTTGGTGCTTTTTCGGTATGAAAATCAAATTCCTCGTATGTTTTTACATACTTGGCTAATAAATTAATGACAATTACAATTACAATTAACCAGCATCTGCAGTTCTTTGTTTCCACAGGAATGTTTCCGTTTTACTTTTAGAGACACAGAGTGGAAAGAGGCCCATCGGCCCACCAAGTCCGTGCCGACCAGTGATCACCCAATCTCACTAGTTCTATCCTACACACTAGGGACAATTTACAGAAGCCAATTGACCTACAAACCTGCACGTCTTTGGAATGTGGGAGGAAACCGGAGCACCTGGAGGAAACCCACCTGGAAATCCCAGTTACCAGGGAGAACGTACAAAAAACTGTCTTTGGTATGTTGGTTGGAAACCGGAGCACCCGGAGGAAACCCACAGGGAGAACGTGCAACCTCCACACAGACAGCATCCGAGGTCAGGATCGAACTCGGGTCTCTGGCGCTGCGAGGCAGCAGCACTACCAGTTGTACACCTTAATCAGTGTCTAGATCAGAATTGACCAATTACTGAAGAGATTATGATTGGAGAAGAACAAAAGAAGGAAATATTAAAAATGTGCAGATGCTGGAAATCTGAGATAAAAACAAAGTACCGGAAAGGCTCAGTTTAGGCCGTCAGAGTCATACAGCATGGAAACAGGCTCTTTGGCACAACTTGTCCACAATTGGCCCAAGTCTTTCCTATCCATGTTCCTATCCAAGTGTCTTTTAAATGTTGTTACAGTACCTGCCTCAAATACCTCCTCACCACCCTCTGTGTAAAAATGCTGCCCTTCACGCTCCCATTAAATATTGCCCCCTCTCACCTTAAATCTGTAGAAAGAGAAACAATTAACTAGGAATGTGGCCTCCGTAGTAAGAAGTTGGTTTTCAGTAGCAGAAAATGTGGAAGTTGAGTAAAATAAAGATAATATTGCTGATAAGATAAAACCCAATGACTTAATGAGGCAGTTATTTTCTGCAACTTTGTCAATGGAACTGATGCGCTACAATGCTGAAAGCTATATTCTACACTCTGTACCTTCAGGGGCTCCGAAAAACTGACAGTGTTCAAAACTCCGCGCGGCAAAGGCCTGCCGGCCCGCTGTCGCATGGAGGCCGCCCGCTGCCGCATGGAGGCCGCATGCACCGCCTCGACGCCGTACGCAGCGTCTTGACGCCGTACGTCACGCGCGAACTTCCCACGGACTTCGCTCGAACTTCACGTCAATCACCCGACCTCCGCGCGCCCCCGCTTCCAGTTTGGTCGAGCTCGCCGCATGCAGGCGCATGCTGGTGGGACCGGCCCTGTACGGGGATCACTCGACCTCCGCACGGCCCCCGCTTCCGATTTGGTCGCGCTTGCCGCAAGCAGTCGCATGCTGGTGGGACAGGCCCTTTCCTCTTTGCTTTACCTATTGTAATTACGCTTGGTATTATTGTATCTATGTATATAGTATTATCTGTGCAGGAAGGAGCTGCAGATGTTGGTTTACACCCTAGATACAAAATGCTGGAGTAACTCAGCGGGTCAAGCAGCATCTCTGGAGAAAAGGAAGAGGTAATATATCAGTTCGAGATCCTTCTTCAGACTGAGTCAGGAGAGAGGGAAACTGGAAGTATGAAAGGGTGCAGAACAAATCAGAGCCGGCACCGATGACCAAGCAAAGGTGGAGCCCACAATGGTCCATTGTTGGCCACGGAGGAGGTGATAACGAAGGGATATATGGATGTGAATAGTGGAACTAGCAGGATGACTAGGGTGGGAGAGGCGGAGAGAGAGGCAATGCAAGGGTTACTTCTTTGAAGTGAATGACTTCATTGCAGCAAAACGTTTGCTGGAGTTGTGTGCTACAATTCCTAGCCTGCCCATTCCGTCGAGGATGCCAATGCCAGCATTACCTCAGAGTTCCTGTAAGACCGTTTTGCTCACCCACAAACAGATGGATCCACGTCAGCACACATATCAATACGACCAAAAGATGGCTCCACAGTGTCTATACGCCAAACTGTCTCAGAGGCGAGAGGGTATGTGATAGAATTCAGGAGGAAAAAATCCTTAGCTTTAATTTCAGAGATACAGTGTGGAAACAGGCCTTTCGGCCCACTGACCACCGTTCACACTAGTTTGATCATACATACCAGGGACAATTTACAGAAGCCAATTAACCTACAAAGCTGCACGACTTTGGAGTGTGGAAGGGGAAAACCCACACAAACTGTGTACAGGCAGCAACCATAGTCAGGATCGAACCCGGGTCTCTGGCGCTGTAAGGCAGCAACTCTACCGCTGCACCCAGTGTGCCACCAAGCATCCATCTCCCATTATTTGCAGTTTGATGGCAAATTCCTTGTCTTCAGACAATGAGCAAGTTTTTACCCATGCTTTCCACTTAAGGGAAGTACTGAATAATACAAACTGATAATAGATAGTAAAAGATGGGGATCAGTTGCTGAGGTTAGGATTGAGCAGCAGATATAGATTCAACTGTGCTGAATTCTGAATCAAAGCAAGAACAGTGGGCCTCAAGGTGACGCAGTGATTAAAAACACTGACTTAGAATGCCAGAGACCCAAGTTCGATCCTGATTACGGGCACCGTCTGTACGGAGTTTACACGCTCTCCCTGTGATCATGTGGGTTTTCTCCAGGTGCTCCGGTTTCCTCCCACTCTCCAAAGATGTACAGGTTTATAGATTAATTGGCTTTGGTAAAGGTTTGTACTAGAATGTTGCCTGGGTTTCAGCAACTCAGTTACAGAGAAAGGTTGAACAAGATAGGTCTTTATTCTTTGGAGCGCAGAAGGTTAAGGGGGGACTTGATAGAGGTCTTTAAAATGATGAGAGGGATAGACAGAGTTGACGTGGATAAGCTTTTTCCATTGAGAGTAGGGAAGATTCAAACAAGAGGACATGATTTGAGAATTAAGGGACAAAAGTTTAGGGGTAACATGAGGGGGAACTTCTTTACTCAGAGAATGGTAGCTGTGTGGAATGAGCTTCCAGTGGAAGTGGTGGAGGCAGGTTCGATTTTATCATTTAAAAATAAATTGGATAGGTATATGGACGGGAAAGGAATGGAGGGATATGGTCTGAGTGCAGGTAGATGGGACTAGGTGAGAGTAAGTGTTCGGCACGGACTAGAAGGGCCAAGATGGCCTGCTTCCGTGCTGTAATTGTTATATGGTTATATGGTTATTGTAAATTGATCCTAGTGCTTAGGATAGAATTAGTGTATGGGGTTGATCGCTGGTCAGCATGTATTAGGTGGGCCTGCGGGCCTGTTTTCATGCTGTACCTCTGAACTAATCTATGCAGAGATTATAAACGAGATGCGTTTATGGATGTACTAATGAGGCAAGAACATACACCATGAATGGTAGGGTCTTGAGGATTATTGAGGAATAGAGCGACCTTGAGGAACAAGTACATTGAAGGTGCCAGTGCAAGTAGATGACGTGTTTATGAAAGATATACGGGATACTTGCCTTCATTTGGGCTTCAGATACAGAGGTGAGAAAGTTATGTTCCATAATGCTGGGTCAGACCTCAGCATTTTCTGTTTACCAAGTTACAGGAGAGGTTTGATTGCACTGGAAAGGGTGAAGAGAAGACTCACCAGGATTTCCTAGATTTTTTAAAAATCCAGTATAAGATAGGATAGGTACACAAAAATGCTGGAGAAACTCAGCGGGTGCAGCAGCATCTATGGAGCGAAGGAAATAGGCAACGTTTCGGGCCGAAACCCTTCTTCAGACTGATAGGGGGTGGGGGCAAGAAAGGAAAAAAGGAAAAAGGCGGAGGAGGAGCCCGAGGGCTGGGGGAGGGGAGGAGACAACCAGAGGGCTGATGAAGGGGAGGGGACAGCAAGGGTTAGCAGAATTGGGAGAATTCAATGTTCAAGCCCCCAGGATGTAGACTGCCCAAGCGGAATATGAGGTGCATTTCCTCCAATTTACGGTGTTGCTCGCTGTGGATAAGATAGGATAAAATATACATGCAGAGATGTAATGCTGAGGCTGTCTAAGACACTGGTCAGACCGCATTTGGAGTAGTTTTGGGCTCCATATCTGAGGAAGGATGTGTTGGTGTCGGAGAGGGTCCAGAGGAGGTTTACAAGAATGCTCCCAGGAATGAGTGGGTTAGCGTGCGATGAGCGTTTGACGGCTCTGGGCCGTCGCTGGAGTTTAGAAGGTTGAGAGGGCATCTCATTGAAACTTACCGAACAGTGAAAGGCCTGCATAAAGTGGATGTGGAGAGGAGGTTTCCATGATTGGGAGAGTTGAGGACCAGGGGCGCAGCGTCAGAATAAAAGGACGTACCTTTAGAAAAGAGATGAGGACGAATTCTTTAGTCAACGGGTGTTGATTTCATTGCCACAGATGACAATGTCATTGGGTATTTTTAAGATGGAGATTGACAGATTCTTGATTACTAAGGAAGTCAGGGGTTATGGAGAGAAGGCAGGAGAATGGGGTTGAGAGGGAAAGATAGATCAGCCATGATTGAATGGCTGAGTAGACATGATGGGCCAAATGGCCTATTTCTGCTCCTATAACGTATGAAGATGATGGCGGATCTAGCCGACTCTTTGTGTGTTGGTCTCAGGGGAGGATCTGCTATTGTTCATCGCTCCACTCTTTTAAATCTTTATTTCAACAGCAGCATTTCTTACACTAGCTCTGCTATCTGTGCACTGTAGACAGCTGGATTGTAATAATGCATAGACTTTAACAATAGGCTCTAACAATTAGGTTTGCATTTAGTCCATCTCATCACCAAGATCAGGTGTCTCACCAGCACCAGAGACCCGGGTTCCATCCAGATCTCGGTCGCTGACCGTGCGGAGTTTGCACGTTCTACCTGTGACCACATGGGTTTCTTCCTCCGGGTGCTCCGGTTTCCTCCCACATCCCAAAGACACGGACTGTTACGAGATCTTCCCTCATCCGTTGAAGAAGCAAGACCTGCATTTATGTAGCGACCTTCGTGATTCTAGAGCGTTTTATTGCCAAGGACGGAATGTTGGCCACACTGCCAGAGTGAGGCCGCACGCAAACTGGAGGAACAGCACCTCATATTCCGCTTGGCTAGCTTACAACACAGTGGTATGAATACTGAATTCTCCAATTTTAGGACATCTCTAATAATCCCCCTCTCCTTTCTCCCCACACCCGCCTTTCTTTCTCCCTAAACTGGTCTCAGTGGGTTCGAAGGTCCTGTTTCCAACATGTATCTCTAAACTAAACTAACGAGCTTGAGATTAGTTTACTTTTTGGGTCGAAACACTTCTCCAGTTTGAGTTTTGAGTTGAGTTTATTGTCAGGTGTACCGAGGTACAGTGACAAGCTTTTGTCGCGTGCTAACCAGGTCAGGAGAGATGCGACACATGATGATTACAATCGAGCCATCCACCATGTACAGATACATGAGGAAGGGAGTGGGGTGGGAGATTGCAACCTTCACGTGGTCCACCCTGTTTCGCCGAATGCAATCACCCTGGCGAGCACCAACGGAAGATCAAACAGAACAAGTTGTCTTCCAACTTTAGGCTGTGCACGCCCGACGCAAGAAGAAGATGAAGAAAGAGAATAACGTGAAGAATGTTTAGTGCAAGATAAGGGCATCTTGATGTAGATCTTACAATGTCAAGTCAAGTCAAGTCACATTTATTTATATAGCACATTTAAAAAACAACTCTCGTTGGCCAAAGTGCTTTACATTTGTTATAAGAATAATATAAACAAACAAACTACATACATATATACATGTAGCCCTCGCTCAGAGGACGTCAAGAAAGGCTTGGGAGTATAGATAAGTTTTTAGTCTTGACTTAAAGGAGTCGACGGAGGGGGCAGTTCTGATGGGAAGGGGGATGCTGTTCCACAGTCTAGGAGCTGCAACCGCATGTCCATTCGAAGGAACTGCCTGGGCCCCAACTTTAATACCTCTTCCGACAGACAGCACCAATGAAAAACAGCGTGGACAGGGAGCACATCTTGGAAGCATTTCACATCCATCACAGAAAGAAGATGAAAAACAAAAATCGATGCAGCTCGGGGTCTTCGAGGCCTTGAAACAATTACCTCGGCACCGGCAGAACAATCACACGCTTGTGTGTCAGACAACAGCTGTCTAAACGGTCCTGTTTGTTTCTGGTGCCGAGTGCTGCGGATCGGAATTACAGATGTGGAATAAATCCAGCAGTTGACAGGTAACGAACACCTGGCAACGATCAAACCCGCCTGTTGTCGCCCAAATGAGCGGAGTCAACTCTTCTGGAAATAAATAAAGGCATCGGCCACAGCTCTCATTCCGTCCCATCCAGCAACCAAGTGCCAAGGGACAAGACATTGAAATCACCTTGGCAAAACAAATATGTAGAACACAGAGCAAGCAGTGCAGCGCAGCAACCCATGTTCTCCAAGTGTTTAGCATTGTACCTTCTGCTATGAATCCGTGCGATGGGATAACTCTTTAGAACAAAACATAGAACTTGGAACAATACAGCAGGCGAGCAGGCCCTTCAACCCATGACGTCTTTACCAAACATGATGCCAAGGCCAACTCTAATCTCCCTGCACGTAACCTGGGCGGCACAGTAGCGCAGCGGTAGAGTTGCTGCCTTACGGCGCCAGAGACCCAGGTTCGATCCTGACTGTGGCTGCTGTCTGTACGGAGTTTGTACATCGTCCCCGTGACGGCGTGGGTTTTCACCGGGTGCTCCGGTTTCCCCCCACGCTCTAAAGATGCACAGGTTTGTACGTTAATCTGCTTCAGTAAGACAAATTGTAAATTGCCCCAGTGTGTAGGATAGTGGTACTGTACGGGGTGATCGGTGCAGACTCGATGGGCCGAACGGCCTGTTTCCACGCTGTATCTCTAAAGTCTAATTGTGGTAGACAGTCAGAACCTTTGGCCATCCCAGGGTGGAAATGTCAACGACGAGAGGACATAATTACTTGGAGGTGAGAGGGGCAAAGGTTAAAGGAGATGTGCAGGCCAAGTTCTTTTACACGGAGGGTGGTGGGTGCCTGGAATGCAACGTCAGGGGTGGTGGTGGAGGAAGGTTTGGTGGGTGGTAGCATTTAGGATAGGCACATGGATATGCAGGGAACAAAGGGATATGGATCACATGCAGGCAGATGAGATTTGTTTAACCTGGAACTATGTTCAGCATCGAAGGGCCCATTCCTTCGTTGTACTTTTTTTTACTGTTGAAGAAGTTAACCAGAATACTGCCTGGATTAGAGGGGTATTAGCTAATGGGAGGGGTTTGGACAAGCTTACATTGTTTTCTCTGGAATTTCCGAGGCTGAGGAGAGACCTGATAGAAGTATACATAACGATAGGAGGCATAGATAGGGTCCACAATCAGGAACGTTTTTTTTCCCCTGGGGTGGAAATGTCAAAGGCTAGAGGACATACTGTGCAGCTTTAAGATTACAAGGAGCAAAATCTAAGGTTGAGTTTAGTTTACTATTGTCCTGTACACCGAGATACAATGAAAAGCTTTTTATCGCACGCTATCCTGTCGGCGGAAGGACTATACATGATTGCAATTGAGCCGTCCACAGTGTACAGGATAAAGGGAATAAGATTCAGATAAATTCCAGTAATGTCCGATTAAACATATTTCGAGGGTCTCCAATGAGGTAGATGGTAGCTCAGGACTGCTCTCTAGTTGGTGAGAGGACGGTTCAGTTACCTGATACCAGAGGGATAACAACCAAAAGGAAATATGCTGGGCAAGCATTTGTTTACACACAGAGTGCCTGGAACACTCCGCAAAGGGGTGCTGGTGGAGGCAGATAGAAAAGTGTTTAAGAGGCTGTTGGATAGGCACAAGGATATGGTGCAACAAAATTGTAGAAACCAACTGTTTCAGGACTGGGTGAAGGATGGTCAAGAACATAAATAACGATCTCCTATAATCTCCTACTCTCTACTCTTTCTCTTTCTCTTTCTCTCTCCTTTTTTTTTTCTCCACTTTCCCTCTTTCCCCCCTTTTTCCTTTTCACACTCCATACATCACACGTTTTTCTATTTTTTATTATCTATTCTCTCTTTCTCTCTTTTATTATTTAAAAAAAATAAGAAGCTGTACATAAAATGTAACAGGTCAATATATATTAGGCACCTTGGTGCCACATTACTGTACTTACTTCTAATAAAATAAAAATCAAAAAAATAAAAATAAATGTTTCTCAAGGAAAAAAAAAAAAAAAAGATAGGCGCAAGGAAGTGATTCCTTTAACCTGACATAATTTCCAGCACAGACATTATGGGCTGAAGGGCCTGTTCCCATGCTGTACCGTGCTATGTTCGATGTAGCACTTCCTCTCCATCAAATAGGCCGTGAATAATCTGTAATATTTTGTAACGTTTTTTCATATTGAAGGGAGATGCAAAGCTGATTAGATTTGGTTAAAGAAATTAAGTTGCGAACTCATGAGGAATTGATGCCAGTGTGTGATTTGTTAGCTTGGGTTTGTGTAAAGTACATGCCATTAAATGTCTTCATTTCAGAAGTGCCTCCGGCATGTAGCTCTGTATACACACCAATCCCTTCAACGTACTCTGGATGCTTTAAATCAAACTCTGTGTCAACAACAGGCTCAGCCACTGTAAGAATGCTGGTGGGGCTTTCCGAGGTCTTATCATATGCCTTCAATTAAGTCTCGTTCCAGCCAATTGAAGTTCTTGACAAATTTGAAGGGAATTATCTGATCCGGTGGTTTTGGAACAGAGCAGAAATCTCCCAGCCTCTCATCGTCACTGGCTAAATAGTCTGTATTAATAACTTTTAAAATACAGTCAGCTTCTCATGGGGATAAATATATATATATCCCCCTCAGAAGTTGACTATATTTTAAAAATTATTAATACACACACACAATTATATATATATATATATATATACAGTGGCTTGCAAAAGTATTCATACCCCTTGAACTTTTCCACATTTTGTCACGTTACAACCACAAACATAAATGTATTTTATTGGGATTTTATGTGATAGACCAACACAAAGTGGCGCATAATTGTGAAGTGGAAGGAAAATGATACATGGTTTTCAAATTTTTTTACAAATAAAAAACTGAAAAGTGTCGCGTGCAAAAGCATTCAGCCCCCTTTACTCTGATACCCCTAAATAAAATCCAGTGCAACCAATTGCCTTCAGAAGTCACCTAATTAGTAAATAGAGTCCACTTGTGTGTAATCTAATCTCAGTATAAATACAGCTGTTCTGTGAAGGCCTCAGAGGTTTGTTTGAGAACATTAGTGAACAAACAGCATCATGAAGCCCAAGGAACACACCAGACAGTTCAGGGATAAAGCTGTGGAGAAGTTTAAAGCAGGGTTAGGTTATAAACAAACATCCCAAGCTTTGAACATCTCACGGAGCACTGTTCAATCCATCATCCGAAAATGGAAAGAGTATGGCACAACTGCAAACCTACCAAGACATGGCCGTCCACCTAAACTGACAGGCCGGGCAAGGAGAGCATTGATGAGAGAAGCAGCCAAGGTAACTCTGGAGGAGCTGCAGAGATCCACAGCTCAGGTGGGAGAATCTGTCCACAGGACAACTATTAGTCGTGCACTCCACTATGGAAGAGTGGCAAGAAGAAAGCCATTGTTGAAAAAAAGCCATAAGAAGTCCCGTTTGCAGTTTGCCACAAGCCATGTGGGGGACACAGCAAACATGTGGAGGAAGGTGCTCTGGTCAGATGAGACCAAAATTGACATTTTTGGCCTAAATGCAAAACGCTATGTGTGGCGGAAACCTAACACTGCACATCACCCTGAACACACCATCCCCACTGTGAAACATGGTGGTGGCAGCATCATGCTGTGGGGATGCTTTTCTTCAGCAGGGACAGGGAAGCTGGTCAGAGTTGATGGGAAGATGGATGGAGCCAAATACAGGGCAATCTTGGAAGAAAACCTGTTAGAGTCTGCAAAAGACTTGAGACTGGGGCGGAGGTTCACCTTCCAGCAGGACAACGACCCTAAACATACAGCCAGATCTACAATGGAATGGTTTAGATCAAAGCATATTCATGTGTTAGAATGGCCCAGTCAAAGTTCAGACCTAAATCCAATTGAGAATCTCCGGCAAGACTTGAAAATTGCTGTTCACAGACGCTCTCCATCCAATCTGACTGAGCTTGAGCTATTTTGCAAAGAAGAATGGGCAAAAATGTCAGTTTCTAGATGTGCAAAGCTGGTAGAGACATACCCCAAAAGACTTGCAGCTGTAATTGCAGCGAAAGGTGGTTCTACAAAGTATTGACTCAGGGGGGCTGAATACTTTTGCATGCGACATTTTTCAGTTTTTTATTTGTAAAAAAATTTGAAAACCATGTATCATTTTCCTTCCACTTCACAATTATGCACCACTTTGTGTTGGTCTATCACATAAAATCCCAATAAAATACATTTACGTTTGTGGTTGTAATGTGACAAAATGTGGAAAAGTTCAACGGGTATGAAAACTTTTGCAAGCCACTGTACATATTAATATACATATACACATATATATATATATATATATATATATATACACACACACACATATATGTGTAGGAACGAACTGCAGATGCTGGTTTAAATCGAAGGATTTAAGAGAGAGTTAGATGGAACTCTAGGGGTTAGTGGAGTCAAGGGATATGGGGAGAAGGCAGGCACGGGTTATTGATAGGGGACGATCAGCCATGATCACAATGAATGGCGGTGCTGGCTCGAAGGGCCGAATGGCCTCCTCCTGCACCTATTTTCTATGTTTCTATGTTTCTATGAAGGTAGACACAAAATGCTGGAGTAACTCAGCGGGTCAGGCAGCATCTCTGGAGAGAAGGAACAGGTGACGTTTCGGATCGAGACCCGTGGTGTGGGAGGGGTAAAACCAGGAGGATTTCACAGGTCGAGGAGCCGCTGAGCCCCCGGCCCCACACCAGGGACCAGCCCGGTACTCACGCCACCTTCGAGCTGCTCCCTCTCTCCGCTCCCAGAACCGGACACTCCCCCCACATAGTGCCAGCTCATCGGGTAACTTCGAGGTCCGTTATTGGAAGTATATATTACTGTATGCATAGATACAATCAAGTCAAACTCAAGTACAATAGGTAGAGAGCAAAGGGGAAGATACAGAGTGCAGAATATAGTTCTCAGCATTGTAGCACACCAATTCCAGAGACCAAATGTCCACAATGGGGTAGAGGTGAATCGGACAGTAACCCTTGCTTATGGAAGGACTGTTCAGAAGCCTGAAAACAGAGGGGAAGAATGAATGTATTCTTGACTCTGGTGCTACATGCTTCCAAGCTTCAGTACCTTCGTACTGATCATCTCCCCTCTCCTCTTGCAGTTCAGATGAAGGGTCTCAACCGGAAACGTTGACTGTCCACCTCCCTCCCCAGATGCAGCCTGGCCCGCTGAGTTTGCTGACGAGAGTGGGGATGAGAAGGAGCGATGGGGTGAGACGAGAAGATGGATAAGACTGGTGAATGAGGACTGAGGGGTGAGGGTCACTCAACACTGGGGGTGGGCAGATAGGTTCCATGGGACTGGCTTAATTTAGTTTAGTTTAGAGATGTGGCAATGAGAAGGCCACCGCGTGCGTGCGTGTTGACCAGCGATCGCCCGGTCACTGGTTCTATCCTACACGCCAGGGGGGCAATTTACAGAAGCCAATTAACCTACAAACCTGCACGTCTTTGGAGTGTGGGAGGAAACCGGAGCACCCGGAGAAAACCCTCAGGGTCACAGGGAGAACGTACGACCTATGTGCAGGCAACACCCGTAGTCAGGATCGATCCTGGGTCTCTGGCGCTGGAGGCAGCAACTCTACCGCCCACAGTCTGTGGGATGGAGATGCAAGGTGAAGATCACCTTACATTTCAGGGTTGCTGCCATTTTCCATTGATTTTCCCCATTCCCCATGTATGACTGCAGCGTGGAGCCATACCTCATCCAGACGGCATGAGCGGCTACTTACTGCGATTACAATCATTCAACATCCTAGGGCAGGCACGGTGGCACGGCAGTAGAGTTGCTGCCTCACAGCACCAGAGTCCCAGGCTCAATCCTGGCTACGGGTGCTATCTGTGAGGAGTTTGCACGTTCTCCCCGTGACCGTGTGAGATTCCTCCCGGTGCTCCGGTTTCCTCCCACATCCTAAAGACATGTGTCGTTTGGAGTTCAATTGGCTGTGTAATATTGCCGCTAGTGTGTAGGTCATAGAACGAATGTTGGTCAGCGATGGTCAGCGTGGACTTGGTGGGCCTGTTTCCACCCTGTACCTCGAAACTAAACTAAACTCTTACTGGAAGTCTGCATTAAGAACTACTCTCAAGTTGCTTCTGTATAAACAGGACCCCACAGAAAGTAAAAATGCAGTTGCTTATTGCCAACTCTAAGCAAATAAACATAATTGGAGACGATGGTTGCAGGTTTTACATCAGCCAAAACCCATTCCCCGGCCAACTTTGAGATGAAGTGTCAAACTGAGAAACCGCGAGTGAAAGAACAGAGGGATTATCCCCATTGCCCCCGGCCAACTTTTATCCCTCAGCGCACCTCCGGCCATTATGGCCCAGCTGCAGTGAATATTTGCTCTGCACTTATGGAGGCTTCTTACATTGACCACATTACGCTGCTATGATCTTCTGTGGACTGTGTCTTTAGTTGCACTACAGACTTCAATGTCCCACTGTGGTGGGTACCTACCTAGTAAGATCATGTCTTTATTGTCACAGAGTTATTTTGGCACATTGCCTTTCATTTTTGTGCACATTGGCCTCCATTTCTGGCACATGGTTGACAAAAGCTCAGGATATGTACATCCCTGTTAGAGTGAAGGGCAAGGCAGGCAAACGCAAGGAGGCTAGGCTGACAAGGTAAGTTGAGGCATTGGTCAAGAATAAGACGGACGCAGGGGACAGCTATAGGCAGCTGGGATCAAGTGCATCCCTGGAGGAGTTTTGGGAACTAAGGAGTAAAGTAAAGTAAAAAAGGAAATCAGAAGGGCAAAAAGGGGCCAGGAGATAGCTCTGGCAGATAGCAATAAGGACAATCCCAAGAGATTTTATAAATACATAAGGGGGAAAAAGGATAACTAGAGAGAGAGTGGGACCCCTCAGGAATCAAAGCGGTCACCTCTGTGTGGAGCCACAGGAGATGGGCAAGGTCTTCAATGAGTATTTCTCTTCTGTATTTACCGAGGAGAAAGACAGGAGGACGGAGGAACTTGGGGGCAGTCAATGGAAGTGTCTTGAGAGCAGTCGGTGTTACCGTCGAAGAAGTACTGAAGGTACTGTCGTGTATGAAGGTAGACAAATCTCCAGGGCCTGATCAGATTATATCCGAGGACATTGTGGGGAATTAGAGAGAAAATTGCGGGATCCCTGGTTGAAATTTACGAGTCGACTTTAAACAGGGGAGAGGAGCCGGAAGACTGGAGGGCGGCCAATGTTCCACGTCTTTGGAATGAGGGAGGAAAGCGGAGAAAACCCACGCGGTCACAGGGAGACGGTGCAAACTCCGCACAGACAGCACCCGAGGTCAGGGTCGAAGCGGGGATTCCGGCGGTGACTGTACTGCAGCACCACCCTGCCGCACATCAGTGAGATTAGCATGCGCCAATCTCATTGTTCGATTGCCTGTGCATATGACAATCACTCTTTTCACTCGAGTAAACTGAAAAATGTTATGCGTTCCAACGCAAAATAAATGGATCACGAAAGGCACTTTGCAGATGCTTATTTGTCCTCTCTTATTCCTCAAAGTAAATGGGTTAGCGATAGAGCACAACTGATAATTAATGAACACTCACACTACAAGGAACCTGCAGTGCTTTGGCATCTGACTGATACAGTGTATTAGCCTGTATGGCACGTTCAATTAGTCCCAGGGTCACTATCCTGCTGGATTATCTGTCAGAGAACTCTCGAGGGACCGTTAAATCGATAGTGCTGCTGCTTCTGCTTACCAGTGATGGCTCGGGTCGAGGATTAGAGTTCTGTGGCAAAGTTGTTTTAGTTTTAGAGATACCGTGTGGAAACAGGCCCTTCGGCCTCCCGAGTCAGCGCCTCCCGACCAGCGTTCACCAGTACACAGTGGAAAGACAATGCATGATTACAATCAAGCCGGAGATAGTGTACAGATACAGGATAAAGAGAATAATATTTAACGCAAGATAAAGTCCGATTAAAAATAGTCCGCGGGTCTCCAATGAGATAGAGAGCGAGTCAGGACTGTTGGTGGTAGGATGGTTCAGTTGCCTGATAAAAGCTGGGAAGAAACTGTCCCAGAATCTGGAGGTGTGCGTTTTTTACACTTCAGTTTGCCTGATGGGAGAGAGGGGGAGAAGAGGGAGTCACTGGTGTGAGACCGGTCCTTGATTATGCTGGTGGACTTGCCCAGGCAACGCGAAGTGTAGATGGAGTCAATGGAAGGGAGGGTGGTTTGCGTGACGGTCTGGACAGCCCCACAACTCCTCTGCAATTTCTTGTGATCTTGGATGGAACTGTCCCCAAGCTGTGCTGCGATGCATCCCGATAAGATGCTTTCTGTGGCTCATCTGTAGACCTTGGTGCTTTCTGCTGCCATTTTAATGAACTCTCGGGACGTGCATTTGCATCCTCACACATGTCCTGTCCTGTAGTCACCAAGTGGGCAGCATGGTAGCCTTGCAGCGCCAGAGACCCGGATACGATCCTGACTGTGTGGAGTTTGTCCGTTGTGGTTTTTCTCCGGGTGCTCCAGTTTCCTCCCACTTTCCAAAAGACGGGCGGGTTTGGAGGTTAATTGGTTTTGGTAAAGATTGTGAATAGTCGCTAGTGTGTAGGATAGTGTTAGTGGATGTGGTGATGGCTGGTTGGCGCGGACTCAGTGGGCCGAAGGACCTGTTTCCACGTGCAGGTTTGAAGCTTAATTGGCTTCTGCACTCCTTCGTATTGCACTGTGTGAAGGCATTGACTGTGTTAAAAATCTTCCAACTCAGACGTAAATCCACCACCAAGTGAACCACAGCTGCCAGCATGCCGTGGGACCCTTGATATCCATCTCAGGAGGCAGGCGAGATCTTGGCTTCATATCAGACGTGACAAATGATGGTCTTTGGCGCAACAATGTGCATTGAATACTGTATGTTCTTGCTAAATCAGCAGCATGACCCTTGGTTGAATACATTCCAGATACTTTCAAAAAAGTCACACAATGCAAGTCAGAATTAACGAAGTTACTTACGGCAGGGACTATCACAACAGGCTACGACTCTATACCTTGGAGTGCAGGAGGATGAGGGGTGATCTTATAGAGGTGTACAAAATCATGAGAGGTATAGATCGGGTAGACGCACAGAGTCTCTTGCCCAGAGTAGAGGAATTGAGAAGAGGAGGACATAGGTTTAAGCTGAAGGGGGAAAGATTTTATAGGAACCCGAGGATAACTTCTTTTTACACAAAGGGTGGTGGGGGGGGGGGGGGGGTGTATAGAATGAGCTGCCGGAAGAGGTAGTTGAGGCAGGTGTTATTGTAACGTTTAAGAAGCATTTGGACAGGTACATGGATAGGATAGGTTTAGAATGATATGGGCCAAACGCAGGCAGGTAGGTCTCGTGTAGATGGGGCATGTTAGTCGGCGTGGGCAAGTTGGGCAGAAGGGCCTGTTTCCATGCTGTATGACTATACGGTTGCAATATTGCATAAAAAGACGCAGAATGCTGGAGTAACTCAGAGGGTCAGGTGGCATCTCTGGGTCCAGACTCTGCTTCAAATTCTGTGTATCTACCCGGAAGCATTGCTACTAAGTGATTAGACGGTGGCACTAATATTATTTTTTGATGAAATATAATCTTGATTCATGCAGACTGTAAAAGAAACATGTTACCCAACAATAGGATTTTGTCAAGAAGGAAAGGGTGCAGAGATGATTTACGAGGATGTTGCCAGGACTCATGGGCCCGAGCTTTCGGGAGAGGTTGAGCAGCCTACGACGTTATTCCTTGGAGCGCAGGAGGATGAGGGGTGATCGTATAGAGGTGTACAAAATCATAAGGGGAATAGATCGGGTAAATGCACAGAATCTTGCCCAGAGTAGGGGAAATCGAGAAACAGAGTACATAGGTTTAATGTGAGGTCAGAAAGATTTAATAGGAACCTGAGGGGCAACCTTTTTGTTTTACACAAAGGGTGGGCTGTGGAACGAGCTGTTGGAGGTGTTAGTTGAACCAGATACAATCACACATTTAAACAGGTACATGGATAGGACAGGTTTAGAGGGATATGGGCCAAACTCAGGCAGGTGGGACGAGTGTTGATGGGGCCTGATAATTGGTGTGTGCAAGTTGGGCTGAATGGCCAGTTACTGTGCTGTATGGCTCTATGAAATATTAATCATCTCCAGCTCTTGCATACTGTTTCATACTTCCCTCTGTCACTACTTCAGAGATCTCCCTAATACTCTGACAAATCTTCACCTTTTCAATCATGAGCGTACTGTTTTGAAGATGCAAACATGGCTGCCATGAGAACAGTGACTGCATTTCAACCAGCTGCCAAGTACTATGAGACGTCCTTTAGGAGGAGAAGTTGCGATACAAGTTGACGACTTTCAGTAAAAGCTACATTACTACCACCCTAACCATTTATTGTTTGAAATTAAGAAGTCAAATTTCGCAAATAAAACCAGAAACAAATACAAAACTTTATTTCTGAAATATGCAAACTCGAATAAACAAATATATTTATATATTGCCTTACAGTATATGTTTAGGACAGAGACAGACAACAAATATCACCCAGTTTTGCGTTTTTGTGATATGAGCCAACCACAGGCAGGTGGGCTAGTGTAGATGGGACATGTTGGTCGGTGTGGGCAAGTTGGGCCGAAGGGCCTGTTTCCATGCTGTATTACTCTACCCGACTATCATTCTTAAATAAAATTGATATCTGGAAATAATTTCAACAATTTGTGCAGCTGTATTAAGATTTACAATTTGTCACTGATGAGACATTATTCAGTTTGTTAACCACTCGATGCCTGTTAGTTCCAGGAGAAGCCGTTAATCTTACTTTATTCTCCTCCCTTCCAAGTATCTGTCACTTCCTTTCATTACCAGCCTCAGAAAAACAATAACCCGTTGAGTTAAATATTCATCACTCTTCCTTATTACAGAACATACTGTATTTAAAACTACTGATAGAAGTATGCAGTTGAGTTACAATGGGGAGGCAAAATAACAAATATCATCATATTAATGAAATGGAGGCATATCCATGAGATTATGCCAAGGTACACAAAAATGCTGGAGAAACTCAGCGGGTGCAGCAGCATCTATGGAGCGAAGGAGATAGGCAACGTTTCGGGCCGAAACCCTTCCTCAGACATGAGATTAAGCAGGTCCACGGTCGATTGTCCAGCACCCTTGGTTCTAAAGCCTTTCTAGATTATCTGTATTGCAGGACCAACAGAGGTCATGGCCTCTGAGAGGAGTCCAACGGTACATGCCTGTAAAGTCGGACTCAGAAGTTGGCCATGGGAATGGATCTGCTGGCTCCAGCCGGGCCGGAGTTCCAGAGCCCCGGCCACAGGGGGGATGTTTGACCCACCGGTCGGCTGCGGAAGTCCTGATGAGGTTGAGATCGGCTGCCTCCCCTGGCCACGTTTCCAGGGGGACTTCGGTGCGGAATTTCAATGGCGCTCCCGTAATTTTGTCTGGATTGAAGGAGGTGCCAGAACACCAGTTGCCAGAAAATCAGTGGTGGAACTGCACATTGATTGATTGAAAGATACAACATGGAATCAGGCCTTTCGGCCCATCAAGTTCATAGATACATAGACAATAGGTGCAGGTGTAGGCCAATCGGCCCTTCGAGCCAGCGCCGCCATTCAATGTGATCATGGCTGATCATCCACAATCAGTACCCCGTTCCTGCCTCCTCCCCATATCCCTTGATTCCGCTAGCTCTAAGAGCTCTATCTAACTCTCTTTTGAATGCATCCAGTGAATCGGCCTGCACTGCCTTCTGAGGCAGAGAATTCCACAAATTTACAACTTTCTGTGTGAAAAAGTTTTTCGTCACATTGAATGGCGATGCTGGCTCGAAGGGCCGAATGGCCTACTCCCGTACCCATTGTCTATTGTGATCTCAGTTCTAAATGGCATAATCCTTATTCTTAAACTGTGGCCCCTGGTTCTGGACTCCCCCAACATCGGGAACATGTTTCCTGCCTCTAGCGTGTCCAATCCCTTAATAATTTTATATGTTTCTATAAGAGTCCCTCTCATCCTTCTAAACTCCAGAGTATACAAGCAAAGCCGCTCCATTCTCTCAGCATATGACAGTCCCGCCATCCCGGGAATTAACCTCGTGAACCTATGCTGCACTCCCTCAATAGCAAGAATGTCCTTCCTCAAATTAGGGGACCAAAACTGCACACAATACTCCAGGTGTGGTCTCACTAGGGCCCTGTGCAACTGGAGAAGGATCTCTTTGCTCCTATACAACTCCTCTTATTATGAAGGCCAATGGTAGCTTTCTTCACTGCCTGCTGTACCTGCATGCTTATTTTCAGTGACTGATATACTAGGACACCCAGGTCTCGTACTTCCCCTTTTCGTAACCTGACACCATTCAGATAGTAATTTGCCTTCCTGTTCTTGCCTCCAAAGTGGATAACCTCACATTTATCCACATTAAACTGCATCTGCCATGCATCTGCCCACTCACGTAACCTGTCAAAGTCACTCTGCATCCTCTTCACAGTTCACACCCAGCTTTGAGTCATCTGCAAAGTTGCTAATGTTACTTTTAATTCCTTCATCTAAATCATTAATGTATATTGTAAATAGCTGCGGTCCATCTGACCATCGATCGCCGGTTCTCACCAGTTCCGCGTTATCCCTCTCACATCCGAAAGGGCCAATTAGCCTACAAACCCACACGTCTTTGGGATGTGGGAGGAAACCAGAACACCCAGAGGACGCCCGTGCGGTCACAGGGAGCACATGCCAATTCCACACTGAGAGCACCGGAGGACGGGATTGAACCCGGGGTCTCTGGCACTGTGGGCCAGCAGCTCTACCCGCTGCACCACTGTACTGCCCTAGAGGAACGCAAATACATGAAGAATTACTGCCACAGTTGTATCGGGCTCTGGTGAGACCACATCTGGAGTATTGTGTACAGTTTTGGTCTCCTAATATGAGGAAGGACATCCTTGTGATTGAAGCAGTGCACGAGATTGATCCCTGGGATGGAGGGACTGTCATATGAGGAAAGATTAAAAAGACTAGGCTTGTATTCACTGGAGTTTAGAAGGATGAGGGTTTATAGAAACATATAAAATTATAAAAGGACTGGACAAGCTAGATGCAGGAAAAATGTTCCCAATGTTGGGCGAGTCCAGAACCAGGGGCCACAGTCTTAGAATAAAGGGGAGGTCATTTAAGACTGAGGTGAGAAAAAACTTTTTCACCCACAGTTGTGAATTTATGGAATTCCCTGCCACAGAGGGCAGTGGAGGCCAAGTCACTGGATGGATTTAAGAGAGAGTTAGATAGAGCTCTAGGGGCTAGTGGAGTCAGGGGATATGGGGAGAAGGCAGGCACCGGTTACTGATTGGGGAACGATCAGCCATGATCACAATGAATGGCGGTGCTGGCTCGAAGGGCCGAATGGCCTCCTCCTGCACCAATTTTCTATGTTTCTATGTTTGTAAGTACAGGGTATACAAGGTGAGGGTTCGCATGCTCAGGAGAAATTGGACCTCACCTACAAGGAAGCAACACTGAGCTACGCAACACACCACACAGTCAACGAACAAATATTATACAAAGCATCTAATCCTGTGAAATGTTGAATAAATGAGTGCTGAATGCACAGACAAACAAACAGCGCCAAAGAAAAATAAAATCCATTCAACGGGAAATGCCATTTCCAAGAGCGAATACATTTGCTGACAATTCTTCATAAAATGTAAACAACCCAAAGAGCTTGAACAAAAATTCTAAAGCAACTAATAATATTTGAGATTGTTCTCAAATGTTAATTCCTGTAACCCAACCTTCTGAACCCCACTTCACAATCCATTCATTTGGCTTTGCAATTCATGGTCAATTTAAAGTTTCCTGCGCAGAAGGTTGCTGAGGTTTTAATGCAGATTTCATATGCAAGATTTATAAGGAACCCATCAAGCTATGCCAAGCTCCGGTTGAAAAAGAAGTCAAGTCAAGTCAAGTCAAGTGAGTTTATTGTCATGTGTCCCTGGTAGGACAATGAAATTCTTGCTTTGCTTGAGCACAACAGAACATAGTAGGCATTTACTACAAGGCATTCTATAAATATATACACAATGGTCAATATACTGATAAAGTGCAAATAACAGTATTGGCTAGTAAAGTTCAGTGTTATGTCCGAGCCAGGTTTAATAGCCTGATGGCTGTGGGGAAGTAGCTATTCCTGAACCTGGTCGTTGCAGTCTTCAGGCTCCTGTACCTTCTACCTGAAGGTAGTAGGGAGATGAGTGTGTGGCCAGGATGGTGTGGGTCCTTGATGATGCTGCCAGCCTTTTTGAGGCAGCGACTGCGATAGATCCCCTCGATGGAAGGGAGGTCAGAGCCGATGATGGACTGGGCAGTGTTTACTACTTTTTGTAGTCTTTTCCTCTCTAGGGCGCTCAAGTTGCCGAACCAAGCCTCGATGCAACCGGTCAGCATGCTCTCTACTGTGCACCTGTAGAAGTTAGAGAGAGTCCTCCTTGACAAACCGACTCTCCGTAATCTTCTCAGGAAGTAGAGGCGCTGATGTGCTTTCTTAATAATGGCATCATTGTTCTCGGACCAGGAAAGATCTTCAGAGATGTGCACGCCCAGGAATTTGAAGCTCTTGACCCTTTCAACCATCGACCCGTTGATATAAACGGGACTGTGGGTCCCCATCCTACTCCTTCCAAAGTCCACAATCAGCATAACTAATAACTAATTATTACCGACGAGTTGTGTAGAAGGAAAATACTGGAGACCAGAATCTAGAAAGTGATTAGTCAATCTATGAAAGATGTGACTAATAGGGTACGTCAACTAAACTTACATGGTATAAGTCAATGTTGACTGATTGAATTGCATAAGGAAATCAAAGTCTCTGCAGACTAACAGAATGTCATGCATTTAAATGCAGTTCATTATGCAAAACACAAAAACCTTTCCCACGTATTATTGACGGGTAATTGTAATTAATAATCTATCAAAGGAATATCTATAACTTTCTATAACTGTCGGGGACGGTTTCTTCCCAGCTGTTATCAGGCAACTGAACCATCCTATCCCCAAGCAGAGAGTGGTCGTGATCTACCATCTACCTCATTGGAGACCACCGGACTATCTTTGGAGACCCTCGGACTTTTCTGGACTTTATCTTGCACTAAACATGATTCCCTTTATCCTGTATTGCGCTGTGGACGGCTTGATTGTAATCATGTATAGTCTTTCTGCTGACTGGATAGCGCACAACCAAAATGCTTTTCACTGCACCTCAGAACACATGACGATAAACTAAACTAAACTGAATATCTATGTGCAAATAATACGTTCATCGCCCGTATTCACTTTTGCTACCTACATCACTTTTCAGCAGCTTACAACCCAATTGTATGAACATTGAATTTCTAGTAAAACCCCCACTACCAAGCTGCCCAAACCACTTTTCTTTCCACTTCTCCCCCTCACTCCATCAGTCTGAAGAGAGGGTAGACACAAAATGCTGGAGTAACTCAGCGGGACAGGCGGCATCTCTGGAGAGAAGGAATGGGTGAGACGTTTCGGGTCAGGACCCTTCTTCAGACTGAAGAGAGGTCCCATTTTGAAATGTTGTCCATTCATACCCATTCACAGATGCTACCAGAACCGCTGAGTTACTTGAGCATTTTGTGCTTTGCTTAAGATGCCAGCATCTGCGGTCTCTGGTGTCTCCAATTTTCAGTGTTTGTTAATGACTTGGTGCAAGGGAGTGCAGTTTGTTGAAGATGCTGTCTCCAAGACATTAACCAAGCACCATAAAATATCCCTACATACATGGAGTTTCACTGTTCTGATCTCTTCATTATCATCTCGTCTATAGCCAACAATGGACCATTGTGGGCTCCAACTTTCTTGGTCATTGGTGCTGGCTCTAATTTGTCTTTTTCATACCTCTACTTTCACTCTCCTCTGACTCTCAGTCTGTAGAAGGGTCTTGACCCAAAACATCACCTTTTCTCCAGAAATGTTGCCTGACCCGCTGAGTGGCTCCAGCATTTCGTGCCAATCCCATCTTGATTAATGGATTGAACGTTACGGCACCAGAAACAGGTCCCTCGATCCACCGAGTCCACACTGACCCCAATGATCACCAGTTCACACTATCTTATCCCACTTCCTCATCCACTCCTTACACATCAGGGATAATATAGAGGCAACTGAACCTACAAACCCGCACGTCTTTGGGATGTGGGGGTAAACCCATGCACCCAGAGGAAACGTGCATTCACAGGGAAAATGCGTCAAGTGCACAAGTACAGCACCCGAGTTCAGGACCAAACCCGGCTCGCCGAAGCCGTGAGGCAGCAGCTCTACCCGCTGCTTTCTCATCCACTCTCTACACACACAAGGTGGCAATTTACAGCAGCCAATTGCCCTACAAAACCTGCACGTCTTTGGGATGCGAGAGGAAACTGGAGCACCCAGGCCTGAGCTACAGGGAGAGGTTGAGCAGGCTGGGACATTATTGCTTGAGGGGTGATCGGAGGATGAGGGGTGATCGGAGGGGGGTAGAGGTGTGCAAGATCGGATAAATGCACTGAGTCTTTTATCCAAAGTAGCCGGAATCTTCTGTGAAAAAATGCAATGGTCAAAACCTAAAGAGGCCAGACTGTCGATTTTAAACTAAATATACTATCGCTATCTGCAGAGCAGGGCTAAAAGACATGGCAGATCCAAATGATCCCGGGTGAATCACTTTTAATCACAGTCCTGAGGAACTCCACCAGTTTGCGTACATTAATTAACAAATATTCAACTTGTGTGCACTAAGGCATTGACGAGGACATATATTACTCTTTTGTTTTCAAAAAACAATTAGCACATTCAAAATGAGTTGGAGCAATAAATATTTCCTGAAATGTTAGTTATCCAGAGGTTGAACAATGGGCCATTCACAACTCTTATTTCTTTTAACCACTCCCAACTCCTGACATTTTTGAAAGGATACAGTGCAAGGTATCACAACCTATTTCAAGCATTTGAAGCAGGAATAAAATACAGAACCTCTTTATCAACAACCCAGTTTTCCCCATTGATTACAGAGCTTTGGTCTTTTCATATTTATCGCTGACTAATTTCAACTAATAGGACACAAATTGCTATTAAATGGAGTGAATGATGATCAGCATTTAATTGAAAGCACATGTGAAGATCGACACAAAATGCTGGAGTAACTCAGCGGGTCAGACAGCAGGTCTGGAGAAAAGATGTGGGTGACGCTTTGGGTCGAAACATCACCCTTCCTTTTTCTTGAGAGATGCTGCCTGACTTTGGAAATAAACCAGTTTCTGCAGTTCCTTTCTACACATCTTGCCTGTGTGATTCAGACAATGATAGCCAGGCTACAACAATTTCTCACTGAATACTAACTTTGCCTGCCAGTTACCAGTATCAGCTTTGATCTGTTCCCTCCGATGCAACCAATACTAGCTTATTAGGTAAAAGACTTGGGCCTGACCCAGAACAACACCTATCCATGTTCTCCAGCGATACTGCCTAAGTTACTCCAGCATTTTGTGTCTATCTTCCCATGGGTATGAGTTATTTAAATTAAATGCTGATCATCATTCACTTCATTATGGGAGGTGAATCTGTGGAATTCATTGCCGCGGACGGCTGTGGAGGCCAAGTCATTGGGTATTTTTCAGGTGGAGGTCGGCAGATTCTTGATTAGTACGGGTGTCAGCGGTTATGGGGAGAAGGCAGGAGGATGGGGTTGAGAGAGAAAGATAGATCAGCCATGATTGAATGGTGGAATGGACTTGTTGGGGCGAATGGCCTAATTCTGCTCCTATGACATGAACATATTAATAACAGATCTACACATTTGGTGACAGCCAGTATCTATCCATATCATCCATCAGGGGGGAAAAAATAAAAGGTTTTATAGTTTACTTGTAAACCACTTTGAGTGATTAACACGGATATTCAAGGGTGAAAGGTAGACACAAAAAGCTGGAGTAACTCAGTGGGACAGGCAGCATCTCTGGAGAGAAGGAATGGGTGACGTTTCGGGTCGAGACCCTTCTTCAGACTGGTTAGGGATAAGGGCAACAAGGGATATAGACGGTGATGTGGAGAGATCAAGGATAAAGTCTGAAAAAGCATCTCGACCCGAAACATCACCTATCCATTTCCTCCGGAGATGCTGCCTGACACACTGAGTTACTCCAGGAATTGGTGACTACCTTTGGTATAAATCAGCATCTGCAGTTCCTTTTCATTACATTTGATCACAGGCTTTTGCCCTGGTGCAGGGAGATTAGAATTAGATAAATATCCAGTCTTGGAACAAGTTGGAAAGGGTGCAGAGAAGATTTACGAGGACGTTGCCAAGACTCGAGGGCCTGAGCTATAGGGAGAGGTATTGCAGGCTATTCCTTGGAGCACAGGAGGATGAGGGGTGATCTTATAGAGGTGTACAAAATCAGGAATAGATCGGCAAAACGCACAGAGTCTCTTGCCCAGAGTAGGAGAATCGAGGACCAGAGGACATAGGTTTAAAGTGAGAGGCAAAAGAATTAATGGGAACCTAAGGGGTCACTTGTTTTATACAAAGGGTGGTGGGTGTATGGAACGAGGTGCGGGAGGAGGTAGTTGAGGCAGGTACTGTCGGAACGTTTAAGATGCATTTAGACTGGTACATGGAAGGACACGTTTAGAGAGATACGGGCCAAATGCAGGCAGATGGGACTAGTGTAGATGGGGCATGTTGGTCAATAGACAATAGACAATAGACAATAAGTGCAGGAGTAGGCCATTCGGCCCTTCGAGCCAGCACCGCCATTCAATGTGATCATGGCTGATCATCCCCAATCAGTACCCCGTTCCTGCCTTCTCCCCATATCCCCTGACTCCGCTATTTTTAAGAGCCCTATCTAGCTCTCTCTTGAAAGCATCCAGTGAACCTGCCTCCACCGCCCCCTGAGGCAGAGAATTCCACACTCACCACTCTCTGTGAAAAAAAGTGTTTCCTCGTCTCTGTTCTAAATGGCTTACCCCTTATTCTTAAACTGTGGCCCCTGGTTCTGGACTCCCCCAACATCGGGAACATGTTTCCTGCCTCTAGCGTGTCCAAGCCCTTAACAATCTTATATGTTTCAATGAGATCCCCTCCTCTCATTCTTCTAAACTCCAGAGTGTACAAGCCCAGCTACTCCATTCTCTCAGCATATGACAGTCCCGCCATCCCCGGGAATTAACCTTGTAAACCTACGCTGCACTCCCTCAATAGCAAGAATGTCCTTCCTCAAATTAGGGGACCAAAACTGCACCCAATACTCCAGGTGTGGTCTCACTAGGGGTCTGTGAAGGACACGTTCAGAGAGATACTGGCCAAACGCAGGCAGATGGGACTAGCGTAGATGGGGCATGTTGGTCAGGATGGGCAAGTTGGGCCGAAGGGCCTGTTTCCACGCTGTAAGAAGACTTCTACGACCGGTACAATTTCCCTCAACCGGGGTGTGGGGGGTCAAATTGAACATCGCAGTATAGTTCCAACCAATGTTTGAATCCATCGAAAGGGACGGCAGTAAATGTGGGGACTGTTGCTCAAAATCAAATCAAGTCTCTTCAAATGTCCAGCCACGAACGGCGAAAATACAGCAGCTTCTCATTGGGAGAAGCCCAACAAAACTCGGGCGAGAAGGAGCTGAACATCGCCCTCCAGAGTGAATGGAGCCGCGCACTGCAATCGGTTTACCTTGTGTTCACCGTGGAACTTAAAATACTTCCCATTGTCTATCCCCCCCAAAAGAAAAAACCTGCCTTTCTCACATTAGTCTTTGCACATAATCTTCCAATAAAAAGACAATTCCCTCATAACATTGTTTTAATTATCTCCCGCTGCTCGCTAAAGCAACAATGTCTTGGGAACAGACTCAAACTTTCATTCACAACAGAAATTAAACCAACCTCTATAATTCATTACATTACAAATTAAATACATGTTTACATTCTCAATGCAAAATAACAAGCACAGGAATCGAATTGCTGCTAATTTGATGGCAGCGCTTTCTTCCCAAAAACCCTTTCTGGTTTAAGTCCTCCCTCCACCACCTCCAGTTTAAATTGCATTTGGAATATTTTGGAGGACCAAGAAACCAAGAAGGTGCTTTGGATATTTGCAATATTCACTGAATGCAATTTGCACAGTGATTGCCTTTTCACTTTCTTTTGGGACATGTTTCAGGTACTTTCACGTTGCAAAGTTCCACATTGCTCCAACATTTTTTGCACTCACCGCAAGGCAGTCTTTTGCACTTTGACAATGATTCCGTGCCGCTTGTGTGTCTCTTGTCTCTCGTCTCTTGTGTCTCTCCCCCACCCCCAGCTTGTCCGCTTCACGCTGGGATCGAAGGCAGGTTTTGTTGCGCTGATGAGTTTCAAAGCTCGTCCCCTCTCTCCACCAGCTCCAGCTCCAGCTCCAGCTCCAGCTCCAGCTCCAGCTCCACCAGCCAGGCTTCTCGGGACGCAACCTCGGCAAATAAAACCACCACCTCCAGCAGCCGAACCGCTTCGGCAATCTCCGGCAACGCCGAGGCGACACCACTCGCTCGGGTCCAATCCCTTCACTCCGGCAACTATTGAGCCCTATTGGGTCAAGTCAACTCGAGCTGTCGTTCTGTGGAGTTTCAATGCGTAGGGAAGGAACTGCAGATGCAGGTTTAAATCCGAAGGTGGACACAAAATGCTGGAGTAAACTTCAGAGGGACAGGCAGCATTCTCTGGAGAGAAGGAATGGGGGGGACATTTCGGGTTGAGACCCTTCTTCAGACCTGTTGAATTTCAGTGTCTGTGTAATCTCCCAGCTCACAATGGATCTTCTCAACTTTATTTGATTGGGAGTTAGCCTGATGGGAGAGGGTGGCTGGGGCGAGGCTGGTCCTTGCTCTCCCAAATTGGCCTCTGCAGTCAACTATCTAAATAGCATAACAATGATTACATTCTAGACATATCGTAGCTTGATAATTATTCCGACTAAGTGTCCCAGAGCCAGAATTTTAACATAGAACTGTACAGAAAGTTCATCAAATCATATCATGGGAGCAGAATTAAGCCATTCAGCCCATCAAGTCTAGGCTGCCATTTTATCATGCCTGATCCATCTTCCCCTCTCAACCCCATTCTTCTGCCTTCTCCCCATAATAATAATAATAATAATAATAATTTTATTTACTGGCGCCTTTCTAAAACCCAAGGACACCTTACAATGCATAGAATCACAACAAAACAAAAAAACACATAATCGGAATAAATTAAATAAAAAAACACCACAGTACACAAATCAAGGACAGAATTCAATTTCAAAAGCACCAAAAGAAAATAAGAAACACAATTTGAGGAGATGTTTGACACCCTTACTAATCAAGAACCTGTCACTCAGTTATGAAAATACCCATTGACTTGGCCTCCACTGTCGTCTGTGGCAATGAATGCCAGATTCACCACCCTCTGACTAAAGAAATTACTCCTCATCTCCTTCCCTAAGGAATGTCCTTTTATTCTGAGTGTTGGAGATATTCTGGAGATACTGCCTGACCCACTCAATTACTCCAGCACTTTGTGTCTTTTTGGTGAACCAGCATCTGCGCTTCCTTATTTCTACATACAACAGTACAGCACAGGAACATACCGTTTGGCCCACAATGTCCATGGTGAATACGATGCCAAGTTAAATTAATCTCCTCAGCCTGCACGTGATCAATCTCCCTCCATTCCTGAATATCCATGTGCCTACCCAAAAGACCCTTCAACCACTATCGTATCTGCCTCCAACACCCCTCTGCTTAGGTATGGCAATAATTTGCTGAACTGTGTGCAAAGAAATAATTTCACCATACGTCTGTAGTACATGTGATGATGAAGAACCACTGACATTCAAATCCATTATTAGACAATAGACAATAGACAATAGGTGCAGGAGTAGGCCATTTGGCCCTTCGAGCCAGCACCGCCATTCAATGTATGTTTCTATCCCCATCCAGTACCCCGTTCCTGCCTTCTCCCCATATCCCCTGACTCCGCTATTTTTAAGAGCCCTATCTAGCTCTCTCTTGAAAGCATCCAGAGAACCTGCCTCCACCGCCCTCTGAGGCAGAGAATTCCACAGACTCAACGCTCTCTGCGAGAAAAAGTGTTTCCTCGTCTCCGTTCTAAATGGCTTACTCCTTATTCTTAGACTGTGGTCCCTGGTTCTGGACTCCCCCCAACATCGGGAACATGTTTCCTGCCTCTAGCGTGTCCAAGCCCTTAACAATCATATTGTTGCAAAGTATTCACTCACATATAATCGACAGACACCATTGGAACGTAAGACTTCCTGACAGTCGATAAACATAGAAACATAGAAAATAGGCGCAGGAGTAGGCCATTCGGCCCATCGAGCCTGCACCGCCATTCAATATGATCATGGCTGATCATCCAACTCAGTATCCTGTACCTGCCTTCTCTCCATACCCCCTGATCCCTTTAGCCGCAAGGGCCACATCTAACTCCTCATCTAAAGAGTGAAAGAGGCTCAGTGTGGAAACAAAGAACTGCAGACGCTGGTTTATGCCAAAGATAGACACACACAAATGGCTGGAGTAACTCAGCGGGTCAAGCAGCATCTCTGGAGAGAATGGATGGGTGATGTTTCTGGTCAGGACCTCTCTTCCATCTGAAGGTCCAGGAATGCTGCCTGACTTGCTGAATTACCACTGCACCGCACCCATCTTTAGTGAAAGAGGCTTGACTTGTTCAGGCAGTAAGTTGGAACTAGACTGAGTCGTCAATGTTTGAGGTAGTGCGTGTGGTTCTGGTTGCCCAGCTACAGGAAGGATGCTATTAAGTTGGAAAGGAGGCAGAAGAGATTGACCAGGATGCAGGCCTGAGTTATAGGGAGAGGCTGGGATGTTTCTCTTTGAAATGCAGGAGGTTAAGAGGTGTCGTTAGTGTACAAGGACATGGATAAAGGGGAAATATGGGGAGAAGAAAGTGGGTATTATGTTGATGGGGGATTGATTTTAGATAAGGGAGCTGGAGGAGCTGTTTTACAAAAAAAAAGACACAAAGTGGTGGAGTAACTAGATAGCAGCATAGCAGCTGCAGAATATAGTAAACTCAGTTTAGAAAGTGTGAAGAAGGGCCCTGACCCAAAACGCCACATATCCATGTACTCTCGGGATGCTGCCTGACCTGCTGAGATACTTGTGTCTTTCCTTGGTAAACCAGCTTCTGCAGTTCCTTAAAACAGTAAATGACACAAAGTGCTGGAGTAACTCAGGGGGTCAGGCAGCATCTCTGGAGAACATGGATTAGGTTAGTTTAGTTTAGTTTAGAGAAACAGCGCGGAAGCAGGCCCTTCGTCCCACCGAGTCAGAGCCGACCAGAGATCCCTGTACACCAACACTACCCGACACACTAGGGACAATTTACAATTTTATCAAGCTGATTAATCTACAAACCTGTACGCCTTTGGAGTGAGGAGAAAACAATTGCACTCGGAGAAAACCCACACGGACACAGGGAAATCTCCATACAGGCAGCACCCATAGTTAGTATCGAACCCAGGTCTCTGGCACTGTGAGGCAGCAACTCCACTGTACCCCCCTATAGTTGAGGTTTTGTGTCGGGACCCCTTTTCAGACTAAAGTAGGGCGGTTGATTGTTGGTGTGGACCCGATGAGGCTGTAGGATATTATGACCATACGACTATATGAATATATTTATAAATGGAAGAGTGTACCACCTCCAAAATGACCCACCTGGCCTGACCATCTGTGTGACACATAACATCTCGCCTGTGGCAAAGGCTGATGGTCTCACATGGGTGTCATTAGCTACTGCAGGTCCCACAGAACTGGGAGAGGTGTAAGTCATGCTCCTCCCTCATCCTTGACTGAGAAGATGGGGAACGGCAGTGAGGTTGATGAGGCTTTTTGAGTTCCTGCACTGTATGGATTATTGATCGCATATTAAGTGATATGGAAATAGCTCTCAAAGTTGGCTCAACGCTGTGTGAATCAGCGTTTCATTTCCGAACATTATAACTTCATGAGCCCATTTCTCTGGAGCGCCGGAGTTTGAGGGGAGGCCTCTCATAATAGATAATTATAGACAATAGACAATAGGTGCAGGAGCAGGCCATTCGGCCCTTCGAGCCAGCACCGCCATTCAATGTGATCATGGCTGATCATCCCCAATCAGTACCCCGTTCCTGCTTTCTCCCCATATCCGCTGACTCTGCTATTTTTAAGAGCCCTATCTAGCTCTCTCTTGAAGACATCCAGCGAACCCGCCTCCACCGCCCTCTGAGGCAGAGAATTTCACAGACTCACCACTCTCTGTGAGAAAAAGTGTTTCCTCGTCTCTGTTCTAAATGGCTCACTCCTTATTCTTAAACTGTGGCCCCTGGTTCTGGACTCCCCCAACATCGGGAACATGTTTTCTGCCTCTAGCGTGTCCAAGCCCTTAACAATCTTATATGTTTCAATGAGATACCCTCTCATCCTTCTAAACTCCAGAGTGTACAAGCCCAGCTGCTCCATTCTCTCAGCATATGACAGTCCCGCCATCCCGGGAATTAACCTTGTAAACCTACGCTGCACTCCCTCAATAGCAAGAATGTCCTTCCTCAAATTAGGGGACCAAAACTGCACACAATACTCCAGGTGTGGTCTCACTAGGGCTCTGTACAACTGCAGAAAGGCCTCTTTGCTCCTATATTCGATTCCTCGTTATAAAGGCCAACGTGCCATTCGCTTTCTTCACTGCCTGCTGTGAGAGGCCTAGATAGGGTAGATGGTCAAAACCTTTTCTCCCTGGGTGGAAATGTCAAAGACTAGAAGACTAGAGGGGGCATACAATGTGCAGGAAATAGAGGGATATGGGTCACATGCAGTGCAGAGTAGTTTAACTTGGCATCATGTTGGGCAGACATTGTGGGCTTGAAGGGCCTGATCCTGTGTTGTGCTGTTCTGTGCCCTAGTTCACCTGTGGCAGGTTTGAAGGGCCCACAATGGTTACATCAGCTAACTCATTGGGTTAGTGTTTGGAGGGACTGCACACTTGGTACACTTGGTAGAGTTGCTGCCTCACAGCACCAGAGACCCAACCTCGATCCCGGCTACGGGCACTGTCCGTACGAAGTTTGCAAGTTCTCCCTGTGACCGCGTAGGTTTTCTCTGGGTGCTCCTGTTTCCTCCCACACTCCACAAAGACGGGCGGAATTGTAGGCTGATGGCTTTGGTAGAGAGTGTAAGTTGTCCCCGAGTGTGTAGGATAGTGCTGGAGCACGTGGCGATCGCTGGTTGGCGCGGACTCGTTGGCCCGAAGGACCTGTTTCCACACTGTATCTCTAAAGTGGAGACCACAGAAGAGTAGCGTCATCTTCGACCCTGAGCGCTGACTGAGTAGTTGGGGACAGGCAGTGAGGTTGCGGTGGGGTTTTGAGTTCTTGCGCTGTATGGATCATTGATCTCACATTAAGTGATTGAGAAGTTGCTCTCACTGTTGGCACCACACTGCTTATAAATCAGCGTTTCATTTCCGAACACTATAACCTCATGAGACAATGATGAACCAGCTTGCTGTTTTATCTAAAGGGTATCACAACCAACTGAAATTTCACAAGGACAAGAATTTCCATCACCTCATCAAAGATCACCCTTCCTCCAGGTTTTCTCCGGGTGCCTCCGGTTCCCTTCCACGTTCCAAATAATGCAGGCTTGTAGTTCAATTAGCTTCTGCAAATTGATCCTCGAGCGTAGGATAGAACCAGTGTATCATTTTCTCTGGGTCTCCAGTTTCCTCTCATACTCCAAAGATGTACAGGTTTGTAGGTTAATCACTGGTCGGTGTGTGGACACGGTCCAGCATCAACAGTTCCTTGTTATTACATTTTGAATGTCTTCGACTCGGCCTTCACTTGGGAGTGGGTGTCACTGCACATCTTTGTTTCCAGTTGGGGAACTTCTTAGGCACACACCAGAAACGTTGTCTGTCTGATCCCTCCACAGATGCTGCCTGACCCACAGAGCTTCTCCAGCACTTCGTGCCTTGATCAAGGTTCCAACGTCTGCCTTTCCTAGTGCCTCAGGAACAGTGGCGCAGCGGTAGAGTTGCTGCCTCACAGCGCCAGAGACCCAGGTTCGAACCTGACCACCACTCTTGCCTGTACAGAGTTTGTACGTTCTCCCTGTGACTGTGTGGGTTTTCCCCAGGTGTTCTGGTTTCCTCCCACATGCCAAAGACATACAGGTTTGTAGGTTTATTAGCTTCTGTAAATTGTCCCTAGTGTGTAGGATAGAACCATTGTACGGGTCGACAAAAGTGCTGGAGAAACTCAGCGGGTGCAGCAGCATCTATGGAGCGAAGGAAATAGGCAACGTTTCGGGCCGAAACCCTTCTTCAGACTGATGTAGGGTGGGGAGAAGAAAGGAAAAAGGAAGAGGAGGAGCCCAAGGGCTGAGGGAGAGCTGAGAAGGGGAGGAGACAGCAAGGGCTTCCGGAAATTGGAGAATTCAATGTTTATGCCGCTAGGGTGGACTGCCCAAGCGGAATATGAGGTGCTGCTGCTCCAATTTCCGGTGGTGCTCACTCTGGCCATGGAGGAGGCCCAGGACAGAGAGGTCGGATTCGGAATGGGAGGGGGAGTTGAAGTGCTGAGCCACCGGGAGATCAGGTTGGTTAATGCGGACCGAGCGGAGGTGTTCGGCGAAACGATCGCCAAGCCTACGCTTGGTCTCACCGATGTAGATCAGCTGACATCTAGAGCAGCGGATGCAATAGATGAGGTTGGAGGAGTCGACTGGTTGGTGTAGGCTCGGTGGGTCGAAGGGTCTGTTTCCACACTGTATCTCTAAACTAACCTTCCTCCAGGCAATCCTTGTTTTTATGATTAGCTTTTCAATAATAATTTGAAATCAATAAACCAAATATATACTCCACAGATGTTGTGCTGTAATTTGAACGTGTTTCTGTATTATAGAGGAGTCAGTAACATAATCATAGTAATATTATAGTCATTTATTGGAATGAGAAATAAAGATTTTAAAAAAGAATATGCAAACAATGGTTTCAAGAATAACAAAACAAATTTATTGATGAGAAACTGTCCTTTGATTATATTTTTGTTGCAATCTATTGTTCATTGGAAGCATATCAACAATTAAGCATTTCAGTTCAAAATGATTCTCAACATACATATGTAGAAAATAGCCATGCATAAATTGGTTAAATCCAAGCAGGTTTGCTTACATGGTCAGTGAATTAATTTTAAGCAAGAGTTGCATTAAAGCTTTAGAATAATTTCAAGATATATTTAGAAAGCACGGCAAACTGGGAGGGTGGTGGGGTGGGGTGATGACACTATCCCCATCTTTGGTGGAAGGACTCACGTTGATGAAATGGCGGAAGGCAGAAAGCCGGCAGAACTCTGTGCTCATAAACAAGGTTTTGGCTCGTTTGCAAATGTACCGCAGGATGGATTGGAAACATTCAGACTGCTGGCGGAGATTCGGCTGGGAAATCAAACCGTTTCCCCTGCAAACACAGCACCAGTCCACCAGCCCCCAGGGTTAAATACAATGCGTATCTGCAAATTGAATGAGCAAAACGCAAAGCGCTGGAGTAGCTCAGCTAAAGAAGGGTCTACTTTAAAGAATGACGCCCAAAATATCACCTGGCATGCTGAGTTACTCCAGCACTTTGTGTTTTGCTCAAGACTCCAGCATCTGCAGTTCCTTGTGTCTGCAAATTATATGAGCCCACTTGCAAACTGCGCTTGTCGAAGGGTCCCGACCAGAATCATCAACTATCCATATTCTCCAGAGATGCTGCCTGACCCAGAGAGTTACTCCAGCAATTTGTGTCCTTTTTTTTGTAAACCAGCATCTGCAGTTCCTTGTCTCTGCAAAATGCGCTTGCTGTTCGCAAGCCTCTTCAACTGGGTGGGGGTGGGGGTGGAGGGGGTGCAAGAAAGGAGGGAGAAAATCCTGGGGCTCTCAGTCCATCTTCATATTCACAAATCTCCCTCACTGCAGCTGGGTGAACAGGAAGGCGGCAAAAAAGAAATGCAAAGAGTCCAGTCCCAATTCAAACCTCTCTCTATAAGTGCTTTCACAAAAAAAAACCTGAAACACTAGTTGATCAGTACAAACAATTTAGTTTAGTTTACAGATACAGTGTGGAAACAGGCCCTTCGGCCCACCGAGTCCGCGCCGGCCAGCATTCACCACGTACACCAGCACTATCCTACACACTAAGGACAATTTACAATCTCTACTGAAGCCAATTAACCTACAAGCCTGTACGTCTTTGGAGTGTGGAAGGAAACCGGAGTCACCACGTGATCAGAGGGAAATACAAACTCCATCCAGACAGCACCCATAGTCAGGATTGAACCTGCGTCTCTGGCGCTGTAAAGGCAGCAACTCTACCGCTGCACCACCATGCTGCCCCTTCTCAAATAACAAAGGCTCCTAACTATGGTGATCTCTGTTCTCTGCTGACATTCATGTCAATCGTTCCCTGCTGGTGCCCTCTGGCTTACAGAGAGGGTGGTGCAAGTGTATGGATGCATGTATCCAACCAAGCCAGTGTGGACTCTAGCAGACTCCAGTCAACCGTTAATGAAGCATGATTTGGTTAATAATCTGACTATTTCCTCTGCTTATAATTACCTCCAAATGCTCCGTCTGCCCGTGAAATCCTTCAGGATGTGATTTAACACACGTTGGCACTTGAGTGACACACAGTGCATGATTAATGAGAAGGACACACAACGTGCTGGAGTAACTCAGTGGGTCAGGGGAACGTAGATAGGGGACGTTTCAGGTCGGGACTCCTCTTCAGTCCCAACCTGAAACATCATCTATCCATGTTCTAGAGATGCTGCCTGACCCGCTGTGCTCATAAACAAGGTTTGGGCTCGTTTGCAAATGTACCACAGGATGGATTAGAAACATTCAGACTGCTGGCGGAGATTCGGCTGGGAAATCAAACCGTTTCCACTGCAAACACAGCACCAGACTACCAGCCCCCAGGGTTAAATACAATGCGTATGTGCAAATTGAATGAGCAAAACGCAAAGCGCTGGAGTAGCTCAGCTGAGTTACTCCAGCACTTTGTGTTTTGCTCAAGACTCCAGCATCTGCAGTTCCTTGTGTCTGCAAATTATATGAACCCACTTGCAAACTGCGCTTGTCGAAGGGTCCCGACCAGAATCGTCAACTATCCATGTTCTCCAGAGATGCTGCCTGACCCAGAGAGCATTCGGTGTCTTGTGTATTAACCAGCATCTGCTGTTTCTTGATTCTACATGATTTATGAGATTTTGCAAGCACTGACTGACATCAAAATCTTATTTTGACTCTTCCTCCTCTCCCTCTCTCTCTCTCTCTCTCTCTCTCTCTCTCTCTCTCTCTCTCTCTTTCTCCCTCTTCCCCTTTCCACCCACGCCGACCTTACACACATATCCATCTCAAAAGTACAAGTCAACTAAAAAATTTACCAACGTAACCAAGCTTCAGTTTCAAAGTCAACCCTGTGTCCTCAGATCGACACAAAAAGCCGAGACCATTCTTCGTAAACGTCACCTATTCCTTCTCTCCAGAGATGCTGTCTGACCCGCTGAGTTACTCCAGCATTTTATCCAGTGTCTGTCTATCTTCGGTTGAAACCAGCGTCTGCAGTTCTTCCCTACACCTTTGTGCCCTCACTGTGTAGCGGTCTGTTTTGTTATCCTATTCTGTAATAAATAATAATTGGACAGACTAATCCAGTAGCCAAAACTACCATGAGATTTATCCATCCAAAATAAATGATGGGGGGGGGGCGTCGAGATCGAAGGTGGGGACCCGGCAGGGGGCTGCCTGCTGCTACATGCGGCGGTAGGCAGGAGATAAGATTGATCAGTGAACTTTAGTAACTTTGTCGGCGTCAGAAATGTGTCGACTCTTGTGTACTGCCTAGGTGAGGTCTGCTGTGTGATTTTTACTGGGTTGTATGCAAAACACTGTACCTCGACCATAAAGTATCATTGACTCATAGTAGAAGGGTCTCGACCCGAAACGTCACCCATTCCTTCTCTCCAGTCTGCCTGTCCCGCTGAGTTACTCCAGCTTTTTGTGTCTATCTTGGACTCATTGAATCGTTGACATTGAGATGTGCGAAAATAATCTTCATTCTGTAGTAAATTGTGTGGCTGTGCTATCCTTATGGCTGAGGAAGTAGATTAAGGAAAATGCCATCCCTGTTTTTTTTCAAAATCTTTGCATTCAATGTATCTAAAGAATATTTAAATGCGGAGACATGGTTTTAAAGTAACGATAGTCAAAGATACCATCACAAGTGCTGGGGGAACTCAGCGGGTCAGGCAGCATCTGTGAAGGGAATGGACAGGGTTTTTGATAGGCAGATGGGTGAAAGTAAATGAGTGAGGTCCCCCCCCCTACTATAATTAGTCACTTCCTCCACCCATCTGCCAATCAACCCCTCCTCACCTGTATCCACCTATCACTTGCCAATCTTTGCCCCGCGCGCACCTCTCTTCCCCAGCTTTTTCCCGCCTACTCCCATCAGTCTGAGGAAATGTCACCTATCCACGTTCGTCAGAGATGCTGCCTGACCCGCAGAGTTCCTCCTGCACTTAGTGTTTTTCTCAAGATTCCATCACCTGCAGTTCCGTGTGTGTCCGTGTGATACCGACAAGCTGGGTTTGACCTAAAAACAACAATGCCATACCACGTTACTGGAACTGAGAACATTCTTCTAACAAAAAATGAGCAGCGGCATAATCTACTGAACATTAGCAAGATAAAGAACGCAGAACAGTACAGCATAGGGACAGGCCCTTCGGTACACAATATCAGTGCTGAACACGATACCATCTGCCTGTGCATAATCCATATCCCTCCAGCCCCTGCATATCCATGTCTATTCAAAAGTTTCTTAAATGCCAATTTTAGAACATAAATCTTGATTATGTGGCTTCCACATTTGATCAAAGTGGGGGAGTTCTTAGCCCCATTCCCACCATTATTCATCTCCCAGCTGAGCAAGCCGAATCAGTGAAGGGGATATTTCCAATCTGACCGCTGAGAGAAAATGGGAATTAATCGGGAAGGAACAGTTTTTATGTAAAAATGCAGAACTGCAGTGGAAACTATGACTGCTCCCATTGAAGCAAGTGATCCAATTTGTTCATAGGTTCTAGGAGCAGAATTAGGCCATTCGTCCCACCAAGTCTACTCCGCCATTCAATCATGGCTGACTAACTTTCCCTCTCAACCCCATTTTCCTGCCTTCTCCCCATAACCCCTGACACCCCGTACTAATCAAGAACCTGTCAATCTCCGCCTTAAAAATATCAATTGACTTGGCCCGGAGAAAACTCACGCGCTCACAGGGAGAACGTACAAACTCTGTACAGACAGCACCCAGGGTCAGGATCGAACCAGGGTCTCTGGCGCTGTGAAGCAGCAGTTCTAACAGCTGCGCCACCTTGCCACCCAAAAGCCCTTCAGAAGCAAGTCAGAATGCAAAATCTCTGAAGCCTTATCACAGAACTTTAGAGAGATAAATCAGTCAGAATTGGCCTGCCTTTTTCTTGTTCTACACAATTTCTAGGTCAAATTACATTCAAGGTTGGAACTAACTTTTCTTACGGAAATAAACTCAATTAAGTTAAGAAATGTAAATGTGGAGATGTTATTTAAAAAAAGCAAAAAGAGATAGTTTCAGTTATGAATCTACAAAAGTAGGCAAGTTAAGGCTCTGTCCCACGGGCAGGCGGTTACTGGCGGTGAAGCGCGGCGTCCCCGGAAGCGGGGACCGCGCGGCTACCGCGGGAGCGACGCGCGGATGCGTCCCACGAGCATGCGGTAAGTTAAACCTTACCGGAAGCTGTTGCCGCGAGTATGCCGGGTGGTCACCGCACGGCCTGTCCCACGGGCCGACTGGAATGGACGTCGCACGGCGTCGGGTGATGACGTCATCGCGCAACGCAACGCGCTACGCGATGACGTCGATACGGCTCGCGGCGTACAGGCGGTGCACAGGCGGTGCTCGCGGCGAAGAGGCAGCGGCTGGGCGGTAGGCCGAGATTTTTGAACAGTGTCAGCTTTTCTGAGCACCGCGCGGTGTCGGGACCAACTACATACGGTCCCGGCGGTCTGCGTGGGACCGACCCCGTGGGCCATGCGCGGTCTCTGGCGGTCCACGCGCGGTCCCAACTTCCTGCTACACCGCCAGTAACCGCCTGCCCGTGGGACAGGCCTTTAAGGCCGAAGGGCCTGTTTCCACGCTCTATCTCTATGACTACAATTGGCATTTAGAGCGATTTTACATCTACACAGATGTTAATTGCCAATCAGAAGTATAGTATAATCACGCTACCTAAATTACTACATCATTGGGGTAATGTTCATTCGAGCAAGCAGGGAATGAGTTTTTTGAGTGCTGTGCCCTTTAAGAAACCTTGCTCCTTTAAAGACGCTGTTCTGCACACAACAAGTCAATAACAGATTCCCAATAAAAGATTCCAGGTAAATGTATTCCAATGTCTTTCTGAAATGTGAGCACACCACTAGATATTTTTAGCAAAGGATCGAAGTAGAGTCCCAAACCAAAAGATATTCAGACACCTTAAACCAATTCTTTTTTCTCCCCCTTCAAACCCAATAACTAATCATGGGTTGGCTGTCTTATACAAGAAGAAAAATTAAAACAAATTATTTGTTTGTCTTCAACTCTTCCAAATGTTCTCTTTACTCCACCGCTTCGTGGCGGCTCGTCCAGTTTACATGTTCACGGTGTGAGCGTGTTTCTTGCACAATAACTTCTCCTTTTTCGTGAAGAAGGTTTGACCTTCTAAATTTGCACAGCAGACCTGGAACACACACAAAAAAACACAACTAAAGTGTTGTCTCTACGGTGGGAAACAATTACTGATATATACAATTAATCAAAAAGCAAAAATATCTGGGAAACACGTCAGGGTGGCGCAGCGGTAGAGCTGCAGCCTCACAGCGCCAAAGACCCGGGTTCGATCCTGTACGGAGTTAGTATGTTCTCCCCGTGACCACGTGGGTTTTCTCCGGGTGCTCTGGTTTTCTCCCACACTCCAAAGACGTACTGGCTTTGGTAAAAATTGTAAATTATCCCTAGGGTGTAGGATAGTGTTGGAGTGCGGGGATCACACTGTATCTGTAAACTAAACTAAACTAAAAAGAGTCTTGCATTTGTAAAAACAAGAAATTACAGATGCTGGTTGACACAAAAGGACACAAAGTGCTGGAGTAACTGAGCGGGTCAGGCAGCATCTCTAGAGAGCATGGATAGTTGACGATTCGGGACGGGACCCATCAACACAAAGATTGTACAGGGGGCTGAAGAAAATGAGGAGATAGAAGAGGTAGGTCAAAGCCTGGCAGGTAATGGGTGGATAGACACAGGCAAGGGGGGGGGGGGTTGATAGGCAGATGGTTGGAACAAAGGCCAGAGATTAAAACGTAGCGTGTGAGACAGACTAATTGAAGAGTTGCAAATTGTGAAGAAAGTGGAAGGAACCGGGTTTGTTAGAGAATGTACCTAAAATTGGAGAATGTACTGTTGGTACGGTTGGGTTGTGAGCTGCCCAAGTCTTGAATGTGTTCACGGCCTCGTGTGACCTCAGCGTATCTTGATCTGTTTCACAGTTAATCAGACACTACGGGGCCTGTCCCACTTACGTGTCCTTGGCATGCAAATTACGCGACCTCGCGGTCGCGTTGAGGCGCACGGGTATCGTGTGGCCGCGCGAGGCCGGTCCCACTGAGAAGCGCGGAGGGGTATGGAGTTGTGCGCGACATCGCGCGAGCCTCTGAAATTTTTGTAGCGAACGAAATCTTCGCGGCCACCGGCCTGTCGCGGATCTGACGGCCAAAGTGGGACAGGCCCAAGACCCTGGCGCGACGCAACGTTTCACCTCCAACAGCAGCAGAAGCAGGCAAACGATCGCCGAGCTCGGCCTGGGGCTCACGGCCGTTGCGGATCCGGATCCTCCCCCACTTCTACTCCCAGAGCGGGGCCAAGAAAATTGAAGATAGACACAAAATGCTGGAGTAACTCAGCGGGACCGGCAGCATCTCTGGAGAGAAGCAATGGGTGACGTTTCGGGTCAAGACCCTTCTTTTCAGACTGAAGAAGAGTCTCGACACGAAACATCACCCATTGCTTCTCTCCAGAGATGCTGCCGGTCCCGATGAGTTACTCCAGCTTTGTGTCCATCTTCAAATGACGCCACGCGCTCCAGACGGCTGTGCGGGCGCATGTAATCGCGCCCGACCTTCGCTCGACCGTCTCGGCTCAAAGCGACCACGTGGTCGCGTAATTTGCATGCCAAGGACTTGTAAGTGGGACAGGCCCTTAAAACTCAGACATCGCTGCCAGTAGGAAGCTAATTTATGCTCAGTAAGGTCGTACAGACACATTGAGTCTCAATCCGATGTGCAGGAAGGAACCGCAGATGCTGGTTTACATCGAAGATAGATACAAAGCGCTGGAGTAACTCAGTGGGTCAGGCAGCATCTCTGGAGAAAATGAAAGAGGTGATGTTTAGGGTCGAGACCCTTCTTCAGACTGAGAGTCAGGGGAGATGGAAACTAGAGGCGTTTTCATACCTCTCAGGGGGTCTCCGGCACTGTGAGGCAGCAGCTCTACCAGCTGCACCACTGTAGCCCCCCTCTGCACGGGTGGGTAGCACAGGAGAATGCAAGATTATCTGGAGGGGGCGACAGGGCTCATGCAGTGCGTTTCACTTACAGAGCAGACAAAGCAGGTGTCGTGCCAGGTGTGGCCCAAGGCTTGCAGGAATTTGTCTCCAGCCTCGATGGGGAAGTCGCAGCCTTGGCAACTGGTGCCGAATAAATTGTAGTAATCTGTGGAAAGAAAGATACCTGGAGTAGTGTCACATTGGTACTACGAGCATCACCTTGTGGCGTCAGGCAAACAGACAGAGCACACTGTGCCTCACTTTACTGCTGAGCAGGTAGAGGAACATGGAGTACCACACAGGAACAGGCCCTTCGGCCCACAACGTCTGTGTCGAGTGCTGGCAATCAGATTAAAACCCCAAATAAAGGAGTTAGTCATAGCGTGGAACAGCAGAGGGCGGCACAGTGGGTACAGCAGGTAGAGTTGCTGCCTTACAGTGCCAGACACCTGGGTTCGATCACCACTACAGGTGCTGTGTGTATGGACTTTGCACGTTCTCCCTGTGACCACATGGGATTCCTCCGGGTGCTCCGGTTTCCTCCCACATCCCAAAGATATGCAGCTTTGTAGGTTAATTGGCTTCTGTAAATTGTCCATAGCGTCTAGGATAGAGGCAGGAAACATGTTGGGGGAGTCCAGAACCAGGGGCCACAGTTTAAGAATAAGGGGTAAGCCATTTAGAACGGAGATGAGGAAACACTTTTTCTCACAGAGAGTGGTGAGTCTGTGGAATTCTCTGCCTCAGAGGGCGGTGGAGGCAGGTTCTCTGGATGCTTTCAAGAGAGAGCTAGATAGGGCTCTTAAAGATAGCGGAGTCAGGGGATATGGGGAGAAGGCAGGAACGGGGTACTGATTGGGGATGATCAGCCATGATCACATTGAATGGCGGTGCTGGCTCGAAGGGCCGAATGGCCTACTCCTGCGCCTATCGTCTACAGAACCAGTCGACGGGTGATCGCTTGCTGGCGTGGACTCGGAGGGCAGATGGGCCTGTTACCACACTGTATTTCCACACTAAACGTAGGAACAGGCCCTTCAGCCCACAATGTTCGTGCCAAACCTGATGCCAAGTTAAACTAATCTCTGCATGGCACGTGATGGCAGCCGGGTCTCTGGTGCAGGGAGGCAGCGGCTCCTCCAGTTGCGCCACCTTGCCGCCCAACCCAACCCTGAATGATGCACTGATGGCCACTGGCGGTGCGGTCCCTCAGCCGGGAACGTTAAGGAAAGCCTTCGGCTGTGTGAATCAACCTTCTCGTCAAGGTACGGCGGAGATCTGGGTATTACCTTTCTCGCAGTAGGGGTCCCCGTCCTCCATGTGGAAGACATTGTTACGAATGGGATGCTTGCAAGCCACACACACAAAGCAGTTCACGTGCCAAGTCTGCTTCAAGGCATTGATGATTTCCTGCAGGGGGACAAGATCGGGGAGAAACAAGAGTCAGGACAAACAATCACGTCGTGAGAGGGGGAGGGGGGGGGGCCGGGCGATCGCTCAGCTCAAAGCCAGCGCAACAAACGGGCTCAGCTGCGATGGGAAAAATGCCGTCTGCTACAATAGGTTTCATCATTATGGGGTTGGACAGGCCAGATGCAGGAAGATTGTTCCCGATGTTGGGGAAGTCCAGGACAAGGGGTCACAGCTTAAGGATAAGGGGGAAATCCTTTAAGACCGAGATGAGGAAAAACTTTTTCACACAGAGAGTGGTGAATCTCTGGAACTCTCTGCCACAGAGGGTAGTTGAGGCCAGTTCATTGGCTATATTTAAGAGGGAGTTAGATGTGGCCCTTGTGGCTAAAGGGATCAGGGGGTATGGAGAGAAGGCAGGTACGGGATACTGAGTTGGATGATCAGCCATGATCACATTGAATGGCGGTGCGGGCTCGAAGGGCCGAATGGCCTACTCCTGCACCTATTTTCTATGTATCTATGTATCTATCAAATGCTTCGGGAGTCTCACACCAGAGTCAAGTTGCCCAAGCACACATGTTTTTTGGAACGACTTGCTTGACGTGAATTTTTTTACTTTGGAGCTACAGTGTGGAAACAGGCCCTTCGGCCCACCGAGTCCGCGCCGGCCAGCAATCACCCCGTACACCAACATACACACACCACTAGGGGACAATTTACACCAGAGATAGACACAAAACGCTGGAGTAACTCGGAAGGTCAGGCAGCATCACTGGAGAAAAGGATTAAATGACGTTTCGGGTGGGAACCCTTCTTCAGAATCCTTCCTTCTGACCCGAAACGTCACCCATTCCTTTTCTCCAGAGATGCTGTCTGACCCGCTCAGCTTTTTGTCGCGTGCTATCCTGTCAGCGATGAGACTGTACATGATCACAATCAGGCCGTCATCAGTGTCCAGATACAGGATCAAGGGAATAACGTTTAGTGCAAGATAAAGTCCAGGAAAATCGGATTGAATTTCGAAGGTCTTCAATGAGGGACCTTCATGGATGGGAGGTCCGGGCCCCTCTCAAGTTGGTGAGAAGCCACTTCTGTTCTTTCTCAATCAGGCTGGTTGACTTGAGGTACTTTCCCAAATGTAAAGACTCCTTTTTCTTGTTGAATTTGGTGTAACGTCTGAAGTTTAGGTTTTAGGCTCATTATTGTCAAGTATACCAAGGATGATTGTTTTGCCTGCGATCCAAACAGATTAGATATACCAAACGTACATGCACACCATCAAATCAAACTGGAGTTCAGAGATACAACGTAAAAACAGGCCCATTGGCTCACTGAGTCCGTACCGACCAGTGATCACCCATGTACCAGTTCTATCCTACACACTAGGGATGATTTACAGAAGCCAATTAACCTACAACCTACAAACTTGCACATATTTGGGATTTGGGAGAATGTATTGACATAATCAGGAGGAAGGACATCCTTGTGATTGGGGCAGTGCAAGTGAAGAAAGCTAATGGAATGTTGGCCTTCGTAACAAGAGGATTTCAGTATAGGAGTAAAGAGGTTCTTCTGCAGTTGTATCGGGCTCTGGTGAGACCACATCTGGGGTATTGTGTACAGTTTTGGTCTCCTAATTTGAGGAAGGACATCCTTGTGATTGAGGCAGTGCAGCGTAGGTTCACGAGATTGATCCCTGGGATGGCGGGACTTGTCATATGAGGAAAGATTGAAAAGACTAGGCTTGTATTCACTGGAGTTTAGAAGGATGAGGGGATATCTTATAGAAACATATAAAATTATAAAAGGACTGGACAAGCTAGATGCAGGAAAAATTTTCCCAATGTTGGGCGAGTCCAGAACCAGGGGCCACAGTCTTAGAATAAAGGGGAGGCCATTTAAGACTGAGGTGAGAAAAAACGTTTTCACCCAGAGAGTTGTGAATTTATGGAATTCCCTGCCACAGAGGGCAGTGGAGGCCAAGTCACTGGATGGATTTAAGAGAGAGTTAGATAGAGCTCTAGGGGCTAGTGGAGTCAAGGGATATGGGGAGAAGGCAGGCACGGGTTATTGATCAGCCATGATCAGAATGAATGGCGGTGCTGGCTCGAAGGGCCGAATGGCCTTCTCCTGCATCTATTTTCTATGTTTCTATGTTTCTATGATCAAACCCGGGTCCCTGGTGCTGCGAGGCATCAACTCTACTGCTGCGCCACTGAGCTAATAGAGGGATGAGGAAGATACAGAGTGCAGAATATAGTTCTCAGCGTTGTAACGCATCAGTTCTATAGACAAAGTCCAATGGGATAGAGGTGAATTTGACAGTACCCTAGTTTGTGGCAGGGCCGTTCTGAAGCCAGATAATGGAGGGGAAAGAGTCTGGTGGTTCATAAGTGCTCGTACGTTCTTGGAGCAGAACCAGGCCATTCGGCCCATCGAGTCCACTCCGCCATTGTCCGAGAACACTGATGCCATTATTAAGAAAGCACATCAGCGCCTCTACTTCCTGAGAAGATTACGGAGAGTCGGTTTGTCAAGGAGGACTCTCTCTAACTTCTACAGGTGCACAGTAGAGAACATGCTGACCGGTTGCATCGTGGCTTGGTTCGGCAACTTGAGTGCCCTGGAGAGGAAAAGACTACAAAAAGTAGTAAACACTGCCCAGTCCATCATCGGCTCTGACCTCCCTTCCATCGAGGGGATCTCCCACAGTCGTTGCCTCAAAAAGGCTGGCAGCATCATCAAGGACACACACCATCCTGGCCACACACTCATCTCCCTACTACCTTCAGGTAGAAGGTACAGGAGCCTGAAGACTGCAACGACCAGGTTCAGGAATAGCTACTTCCCCACAGCCATCAGGCTATTAAACCTGGCTCGGACATAACACTGAACTTTACTAGCCAATACTGTTATTTGCACTTTATCAATATATTGACCATTGTGTATATATTTATAGAATGCCTTGTAGTAAATGCCTACTATGTTCTGTTGTGCTCAAGCAAAGCAAGAATTTCATTGTCCTACCAGGGACACATGACAATAAACTCACTTGACTTGACTTGACTTGACTTGACATTCAATCATGGCTGATCTATCTTTCCCTCTTCACCCCATTCTCCTGCTCATTACTCATATCCCCAGGGTTGTGACTTACCCCCAGGATCTTCCTTTGACACCGGCCACATTCGGGGGCAAAGAACTGCCCGTAGCACTTCTCACAGTAGACCGCTCCATTCTCTTCCACAAAGCCAATGTGAGCCAGCGAGAGGTTGCAGTAGGCACAGGTAAACTCTTCAGGGTGCCACGAGCGGCCCATGGCCACCAGAAACGGGCCTCTGTCGGGGGGGGGGGGGGGGGGGGGGGGCCAAACAGGAAGCAAACGTTAAAGCAGACGCACAAAGTGTTGGGGTACGTTCGTCAGTCTCAGGAGCAGGATTTGGCCATTCGGCCCATCGAGTCCATTCTGCCATTCAATACATGGCTAACTTATCTTTTCCTCTCCACCCCATTCTCCAGCCTTCTCCCCATAACATTTGACGCTCTTACTAATCATGAGCCTGACCATCTGCACCTCAAAATAACCGAATGCCACCTGTGTCAATGAAGTCCAGTTGCGCCACCCTCTGACGTTTTGTGTTAGGACCGTCTTCAGACTGTCCCAAATCGTCACCTATCCATGTTCTCCAACGATGCTGCCTGACCAGCCGAGTTACTCCAGCACTTTCTCATCCTCATCTATATTCTCACCCCACCCACTCCCTCTTCCCTCCTCTCCCATCAGGCACGAGGTACAGAAGTGTGAAAACGCACACCTCCAGATTCAGGGACAGTTTCTTCCCAGCTGTTATCAGGCAACTGAACCATTCCCATCAACAACTAGAGAGAGGTTTGACCTACCATCTACCTCATTGGAGACCCTCGGACTGTATTTATTTGTACTTTATCTTGCACTAAACATTATCCCTTTATCCTGTATCTGTACACTGTGGATGGCTGAATTGTGATCATGTATTGTCTTTTCGCTGACTGGTTAGCTCGCAACAAAAAGCTTTTGACTGTACCTTGGTGCACGTGACATTAATAAACTAAACTAACTAATTCTGGGTTCCTCATTTAGACATTCACATGCGGCCATTCAAGTTGTTCTGCTGTTCAATTAAATGACAGCTAATCTAACTTTCACTTCCACATTTCTGTTCCGCCCTCCCCGAACCTTTCACCCCTAAGGATCGCAAAAAAATATTCACGGAATCTGCTTCCACCGCCTTTTGAGGAAAAGAGTTCCAAAGACTCTAGACCCTCGTGGTGAAAAATTAAAATGGCTTGTCGTTCTTGAGTTGGTAGCCCGTATGTTCTTAAACAATGGCCTTGTTTACATAGAAACATAGAAAATAGGTGCAGGAGTAGGCCATTCGGCCCTTCGAGTCTGCACCGCCATTCAATATGATCATGGCTGATCATCCAACTCAGTATCCCGTACCTGCCTTCTCTCCATACCCCCTGATCCCTTCAGCCACAAGGGCCACATCTAACTCTCTCTTAAATATAGCCAATGAACTGGCCTCAACTACCTTCTGTGGCAGAGAGTTCCAGAGATTCACCACTCTCTCTGTGTGAAAAATGTTTTTCTCATCTCGGTCCTAAAGGATTTCCCCTTTATCCTTAAACTGTGACCCCTTGTTCTGGACTTCCCCAACATCGGGAACAGATGTTTAATCTCCAAAAAGAGGAAACATCGTGCACATCCACCCTATCACAATGTCCTCAGCAGCTTATACACATTATTTGTAGGTTAATTGGCCTCCCAGTGTGTAGGGAGTGGATGAGAAAGTGAGATACCTTAGAACTAGGCAACGTCTGAAGAAGGGTTTCGGCCCGAAACGTTGCCTATTTCCTTCGCTCCATAGATGCTGCTGCACCCGCTGAGTTTCTCCAATATTTTTGTGTACCTTCGATTTTCCAGCATCTGCAGTTCCTTCTTTAACACTTAGAACTAGTGTAAATGGGTGAGTGATGGTCGGCATGGACTCGGTGGGCTGAAGGGGCTCTTTCCATGCTGTGCCTCTAATCTAAAGCGAAAAGCTCCAACCTCGGTACGAGCAATCCTCTAAAGCATTTTAGTCAGAGAGTCACTGGGAAAAACAACAGATAGCAGGCCCTTCGGCCCAACGTCTGTGCCATCTATTCACCATCCATTTACACTAATCCTATATTAACCCCATTTTTTTTTTAACGGTGGTAGGTTTTCCCTGTGACGGCGTGGGTTTCCTCTGGTTGCTCAGGTTTCCTCCCACATCCCAAAGATGTGTGGGTCTGTTGTAAAGCGATTGGTCTCTAAAACTGCCACTGATGTGTAGGGAGTGGATGAGAAAGTGGGATAGCATAGAACTAGTGTGGACCGGTGATCAACGGTCAGCATGGACTCGGGGGACTGAAGGGCCTGTCTCTCCGTGATGTATCTCGAAACTACACCAATCTAAACATTGCCCTTTTCCCCCCATCAGGGACAGTTTCTTCCCAGCTGTTATCAGGCAACTGAACCATCCTATCAACAACAATAATGGAGGCGGATGTCCTAACGGAATGATTTACAGCCATCACGAACCATGAGATGGCAACTTGGTTTCTCCAGCCTGTTTCCATGCTGTATGACTCTACATACTCAATGGAAGAGTGAGGAACAGTTTTTGATCTGTCTACTGAGGAGACTACTGCCCTCTGTCTGTCTTAACTCTTGAAGCCTGCACACAGAAATGTTGTTTTCACTTTCTGAAGCCATCAATACCTCTGCCATTTCCTCTCACGATTGTCCCACATCAACGTCCCAGGTTCATAAGTGATAGGAGCAGAATTAGGCCATTCACCCCCATCAAATCTACTCTGTCATTCTATCATGGCTGGTCTATCTTTCCCTCTCAACCTCATTCTCGCCATGCTGGTTCAACAAGTCTTTACTTCGAGCATTTCCCCCGGTACCATTGGCCAGTCCATGCTGGCATGTCATTGGCCAGTCCATGCTGACATGTCATTGGCCAGTCCATGCTGACATGTCATTGGCCAGTCCATGCTGACACGTCATTGGCCAGTCCATGCTGGCATGTCATTGGCCAGTCCATGCTGACATGTCATTGGCCAGTCCAGGCTTACATGTCATTGGCCAGTCCACACTGACATGTCATTGGCCAGTCCACACTGACATGTCATTGGCCAGTCCATGCTGGCATGTCATTGGCCAGTCCATGCTGACATGCCATTGGCCAGTCCAGGCTTACATGTCATTGGCCAGTCCATGCTGACATGTCATTGGCCAGTCCATGCTGACATGTCATTGGCCAGTCCAGGCTGACATGTCATTGGCCAGTCCATGCTGACATGTCATTGGCCAGTCCACGCTGACATGTCATTGGCCAGTCCAAGCTGACATGTCATTGGCTACGTCCCCTCGCCACAGATGCTGAATGTCAGAACAGGGGCAAGAAGAGGCCATTCGGCCCTTCGAGTCTGCTCTACCATTCAATTAGATTATTTACCTCAACACCACTTTCCCGCACTAACCCCCAGCACAGAAACAGGCCCTTCAGCCCAACCCGTCCATACCGACTAGGGTTACCCATCTAAGCTAGTCCCATTTGCCCAGGTTTGGCCAATATTCCTCTAAACCTTTCCTATCCCTGTACTTGCCTGTGTCCTTCAAATGTTGTTATAGTATCTGCCTCAACTACCTCCACGGGCAGCCCATTCCATACAACAATCACCCTCTGAGTAAAAATATTGCCCCGTAGTCAGGATTGAACCCAGGTGTTTGGCGCTGTGAGGCAGCAGCTCTACAGCTGTACGACTGTGTCACCCAGGTTGCTGAAGAAAGGTTCCAACCATAAATCTTGTCCCACTTTCCTTAAAACTAAGTCCTCTGATTCTTGATTCCCTTACACTGGGCAAAAGACTCTGCGCATTCACCCTGTCTATTCCCCTCATGATTTTACACACCTCTGTAAGATCACCCCTCTGTCTCCTGTGCCCCAAGGAATAAAGACCTAACCTGCTCAACCTCTCCCGATAACTCAGGGGCTCGAGTCCTGGCAAGCTCCTCATGAATCTTTGCTGCCCTCTTTCCAGTTTAATGATGTCCTTCCTGCCGAACGCACTATGGGAACTACACTCGCCCCTCTGCAGGAACTATACATCAGAAGGTGTAACTCCAGAGCCAATAAGATCATGGGGGACCCCTTCCACCCCGGCAACGGGTTGTTCCAGCTGCTACGGTCAGGCAAACGCCTCCGTTGCCATGCTGTGAGAACAGAGAGGTTGAGAAGGAGTTTCTTCCCAGAGGCCATTAGGACTGTAAACTCCTGCCTCACCAGGGACTAACTTTACTGAACCATTCTACTGTTTTTTCAAAATTGCTGGGGTTTTTTCCTTTTTCCTTCCTCCCACAATATGTAATATGCAAAAGAATATGTGATTCTGTTCCATTCTGTTTGTAGGTTGTTTGTTTGTTTGGTTTGTTGCACAAAGTCAGCGAGCATCGCCACTTTTCATTTCACTGCCCATCTCGTATGTGTATGTGAGGAATAAACTTGACTTGACTTGACATAGACCTCCTCTTACCTGATAACCATGTTGCAGTGGCCACACATGGGGGCCCTGTTCCCCGCTGGGATGTACTCAGCCATCTGGACCAAAGTGTCATCGTCTTGCAGTGGGGGCTTGTTCATCGCAGTGCTGGACACCTTCGAGTTGGATGTAGAGTTGGCAGGAGAAACGTGTGCAGTAGGCAAGGCAGTCTTGGAGAAACTGTTTACTGGGGGGCGGGGTGGGGGGGGAGAAGGCAAACACAGGAATTACTTCACAAGGTGAAACGGGGTGCAGCGGTAGAGTTGCAGTCTTACAGCACCAGAGAACCCGGGTTCAATCCAAGACCACGGGTGCTGTCTGAACGGAGTTTGCAGGTTCTCCCTGTGACCACACGGGTTTTCTCCGGGAGCTCCGGTTTCCTCCCACCTTCTGAAGAGCTTACCTCATTGGTATGGTAATCAGGGGTTATGGGGAGAAGGCAGGAGAATGGGGTTGTGAGGGAGAGATAGATCAGCCATGATCGAATGTTGGAGTAGACTTGATGGGCAGAATGGCCTAATGCTGCTCCTGGAACTTATGAAAGATGTACAGGTTTGTGGGTTAATTGGCTTCGGTAAAATTGCAAATTGCTCCTAGTATGTAGAATAGTGCTAGTACACTGGTCAGCATGGACTCGGTGGGCCAAAGGGCCTTGTGTCTGCACTGTATCTCTAAAATCTAGTGCAGGAGTAACTCAGCTGGTCAGGCAGCATCTCTGGAAAACATGACTAGATGACGTTTCAGGTCAGGATCCTTCCTCAGACAGACCCAACTCAAGAGGTCACCTATCCATGTTCACCAGAGATGCTGCCTGACCCACTGAGTTAATCCAGGAGTGTGTGTGAGTTGACATGCTCTCCCTGTGACTGCTTGAGTTTCTCAGTCCTCTGCTGTCCTCCCACATCCCAATTGACCACTGTAAATTGCCCGAGTGTAGAATTAAATACAGTAGATGGGAATGCAGGAGAATAGAAAAAATGGGATCCATGTGGGAGTAGTGTGCATAGCTAGTTCATGGTCAGTATGAATCCCATAGAATGATAGAGTCATATAGCACAGGAACTGACCCCTTCGGCCCAACGTGCCCGTGCCAACCAAGATATGGTGCAGTTTCAGTGCGCCAACTCAAGCAGTCACAGGGAGAGCATGTAAACTCCGCACAGTCCTGGAGTAACTCACACTAGGAACAATTTAACGTTTAGTGGTGAGTGGTTTTGCAGATAGTGAAGATGGTTGTGAACGATTGCAGCAGGATCTGGATCGATTGGCCAGGTGGGCGGAGGAATGGTTGATGGGGATTTAATTCAGAGAAGTGTGAGGTGTTGCATTTTGGGACGTCTAACAAGGGCAGGACCTACACAGTAAATGTTAGGCCTCTAGTTAGTGTTGTAGAGCAGAGGGATCTAGGAGTACAGGTGCATGGTTCCATGAAGGTCGAGTCGCAGATAGATAAGGTGGTCAAAAAGACTTTTGGCACTTTGGCCTTCATCAGTCAGAGTATTGAGTATAGAAGTTGGGAGGTCATGTTGCAGTTGTATAAGACGTTGGTGAGACCACATTTAGAATATTGTGTTCAGTTCTGGGCACCATGTTATAGGAAAGATATTTTCCAGCTTGAAAGGGTTCAGAGAAGATTTACGAGGATGTTGCCAGGACTAGAGGGTGTGAGCTATGGGGAGAGGCTTAGGCTGGGTCTCTATTCCATGGAGTGCAGGAGGATGAGGGGAGATCTTATAGAGGTGTACAAAATTACGAGAGGAATAGATCGGGTAGATGCACAGAGTCTCTTGCCCAGAGTATGGGAATCGAGTACCAGAGGACATAGGTTCAAGGTGAAGGGGAAAAGGGTGGTGGGTGTATGGAACAAGCTGCCAGAGGAGGTAGTTGAGGCTGGGACTATCCCATCGTTTAATAAACAATTAGACAGGTACATGGATAGGACAGGTTTGGATGGATATGGATGGATATGGACCAAGCGCAGGCAAGTGGAACCATGGTAGCTGGGACATTGTTGGCCGGGGTGAGCGAGTTGGGCCGAAGGGCCTGTTTCCACACTGTATCACTCTTTGATTCTATGACCCGGGTTCTGTGCAGAGTTTGTACGTTCTCCCCATGAATGTGCGGGTTTACCAAAAGGCCTGTCTCGCACTGTACCTCCAAACTAAACCAAGCTGAAGGTATTGACATGGATAAGCTTTTTCCATTGAGAGTAGGGAAGATTCAAACAAGGGGACATGACTTGAGAATTAAGGGACAGAAATTTAGGGGTAACATGAGGGGGAACTTCTTTACTCAGAGAGTGGTAGCTGTGTGGAATGAGCTTCCAGTGGAAGTGGTGGAGGCAGGTTTGATTTTATCATTTAAAAATAGATTGGATGGGTATATGGACGGGAAAGGAATGGAGGGTTATGGTCTGAGTGCAGGTAGATGGGACTAGGGGAGAAAAAGTGTTCGGCACGGACTTGAAGGGCCGAGATGGCCTGTTTCCGTGCTGTAATTGTTATATGGTTATATGGTTATATGGTATTAGGGATGGGCTTGCCATTTTCATTCCTTTCCTAAATTAAAAGCTTCTCAAATTGCCACGGCGATCAATGGACACTTTGCGGAGTAAGAGCAGTTCGAAATAAAATATTGTTTGTCGTTCCCGCAGTTTGGAGAACAGTTTGTTCTGAAACTAAGAACTTGTTTGTGATTCGGAGACGGCCAACTGATCATTGATTAGACTGCCACATTAGACTACACACTTTAAATAGCATGTAGCTATTTGCTTACTGTGCAATCATTCAAAACGGGCATTATGTTTTTTTGTAACTTAAGATATTTAAGATATTTTTTGTTTATTAATGAGAAATCTTGCCAATTGTGCAGTCACATTGCAATATGCAACTAACCCTGGCTATAAATATTGCTGACTGCACTGATTCTAACAATCACGAGTCAAGAGAGTTCATTGTTGTGTGTCCCTGACAGGACAATGAAATTCTTGCTTTGCTTCAGCACAACAGAACATAGTAGGCATTGACTATCGCATCCAAGAAGACGTATGCTACGCTTGCTTTCATCGGTCAGGGCATTGAGTATGAGAGTCAGGAAGCTACAAAGTGCTAGGTACGCATAAATGCTGGAGAAACTCAGCGGGTGCAGCAGCATCTATGGAGCGAAGGAAATAGGCAACGTTTCGGGCCGAAACCCTTCTTCAGACTGCTAAGTGCTGCAACTTTGGGAACTATATTCTGCACTCTGTATCATCCCCTTTGCTCTAACTATTGTACACCAGTTTGAACTGATTGTACGGCATGTATGATCTGTTTTGATAGCGATCAAAACAAAGGTCTTCCCCGCACCTCAAAATGTGACAATATTAAACCTAAACTTCAGAAATGTTGCAGCTTCATTAAAATTAGGCGAGGTTGCATTTGGAGAATTGCGTGCAGTTCTGGTCGGCCCATGGAGAGGGTGCAGCTTTGGAGAGGGTGCAGAAGAGGTTTACCAGAATGCTGCCTGGATTAGAGGGTATTAAAGTGTGTCACGGTGGTGCAGCGGCAGAGTTTCGGCCTCACAGCGCCAGAGACCTGGGTTCGATGCTGACATTGGGCGCTGTCTGTACGGAGTTTGTACGTTCTCCCTGTGACCACGTGGGTTTTCTCCAGGTGCTCCTCCCACACTCCAGGTTTGCAAGTTAATTGGCTTTGGTAAAATTGTAAATTGTCCCTCGAGTGTAGGATAGCGCTCGTGTACGGGGGCGATCAGCGGTCGGCGCAGACGTGGTGGGCCGAAGGGCCTGCTTCCACGGTGTACCTCTCTCTAAAGTTATAAGAGAGTTACGACAAACTTGGATTATTTACTCTGGAACAACGGAGGTTGAGGGGGTGAACCTGATGAAAGAATGTAAAATTATGAGAGGCATTGATAGGGTAGACAGCCAGAACCTTTTTCCCCAGCGTAGAAATGCCTAGAGGGCCCCGCAATAAGGTGAGAGGGGGAAAAGGTTAATGGAGACGTGCGGAGCCAGTTTTTTATACAGAGGGTGGTGGAAGCCCGGAACGCATTGCCAGGGCTGGCGGTGGAGGCAGACATGATGGTGGCGTTTAAGAGGCTTTTAGATCGGCATGTGGAAGTGCAGGGGATAGAGGGATATGGATCATGTACAGGGAGATGAGATCAGTTTAACATAGAAACATAGAAAATAGGTGCAGGAGGAGGCCATTCAGCCCTTCGAGCCAGCACCACCATTCATTGTGATCATGGCTGATCGTCCCCAATCAATAACCCGTGCCTGCCTTCTCCCCATATCCCTTGACTCCACTAGCCCCTAGAGCTCTATCTAACTCTCTCTTAAATCCATCCAGTGACTTGGCCTCCACTGCCCTCTGTGGCAGGGAATTCCATAAATTCACAACTCTCTGGGTGAAAAAGTTTTTTCTCACCTCAGTCTTAAATGACCTCCCCTTTATTCTAAGACTGTGTGGCCCCTGGTTCTGGACTCGCCCAACATCGGGAACATTTTTCCTGCATCTAGCTTGTCCAGTCCTTTTATAATTTTATATGTTTCTATACATAAAGATCCCCCCTCATCCTTCTAAACTCCAGTGAACACAAGCCTAGTCTTTTCAATCTTTCTTCATATGACAGTCCCGCCATCCCAGGGATCAATCTCGTGAACTTACGCTGCACTGCCTCAATCACAAGGATGTCCTTCCTCAAATTAGGAGACCAAAACTGTACACAATACTCCAGATGTGGTCTCACCAGAGCCCGATACAGCTGCAGAAGAACAGTTGAACTTGGCATCATGTTCGGCACAATCATTGTGGGCCGAAGGGCCCTTTCCTGTGCTGTGCTGTAAGTTGGCATAGATTTAAGGGCATAGGGAATCGGTTTCAAGGCGATGTGCGGGGCAAGTGTGCTTGTGTGTAACTTTGGCGCAGCGGTAGAGTTGCTGCCTTACAGAGCTGGCAGGGTCAGAGGCACGGGTTCGATCCCGACCACGGGTGCTGTCTGCATCTCCCCGTGACCGCGTGGGCTTTCTCCAAGAACGTTGGTTTCCTCCCACACTCCAAAGACGGAGTGGAGGTTTGTAGGTTAATTGGCTTGGTATAAATGTAACTTTGCCCCCAGTGTGTGTGTGTGTGTGTGTAGGGTGGTGTTAATGTGCGGGGAACGCTGGTCGGCGCACACTCGATGGGCCGAAGGGCCTGTGTCCGCGCTGTATCTCGAAACGAAACGGAACAAAACTTTTAGATACGGCAAAGCATCTTTTATTTTTACCTGCCGAGTTTGTGGGCTGCCAGGCAGTTGTTTTGGCAGTGCCGGGGAGGCTGCTGGGCTTGTAGGCGGCGGAGCTGGGTATGGCCGAGGCTGGGGATGAGCGGCCCGCTCCGCCGGACTTCGACATGGGCTTGACCGAGACCACGGCCGGCGCACATGGTTTCAGAACCTCCGACAGCTCTCCGCTGTAAAAAGACAAAGAGAAAACAATCCTCATTTCGGCAAACGTCAGGCTCCACATTTCAGACCAAAACAGCTCTCTCTCTCTGGCTGCAAGTGGAAATTCCCACAGAGAGAGCTGAGCCTGTTGGACAGTTTTGTCCCAGTTGTTATCAGGCAACAGGGGCACAGTGATAGAGTTGCTGCCTGACAGCGGCCCAGAGACCAGGTTACAATCCTGACCACGGAGTTTGTACGCTCTCCCATGATCACGTGGGTTTTCTCCAAGTGCTCCGGTTTCCTCCCACAGCTTGAGCGTCCAGGAGAGGAAAAGACTACAAAAAGTAGTAAACACTGCCCAGTCCATCATCGGCTCTGACCTCCCTTCCATCGAGGGGAGCTATCGCAGTCGCTGCCTCAAAAAGGCTGGCAGTATCATCAAACACCCACACCATCCTGGCCACACACTCATCTCCCCGCTGCCTTCAGGTAGAGGTACAGGAGCCTGAAGACTGCAAACGACCAGGTTCAGAAACAGCTCCTTCCCCACAGCCATCAGGCTATTGAACTCAACTCAACTTTCACACAGAGAGTGGTGAATCTCTGGAACTCTCTGCCACAGAGGGTAGTTGAGGGCCAGTTCATTGGCTATATTTAAGAGGGAGTTAGATGTGGCCCTTGTGGCTAAAGGGATCAGGGGGTATGGAGAGAAGGCAGGTACGGGATACTGAGTTGGATGATCAGCCATGATCATATTGAATGGCGGTGCAGGCTCGAAGGGCCGAATGGCCTACTCCTGCACCTATTTTCTATGTATCTATGTATCTAACTCAACAAAACTCTGAACATTAATAGCCCATTATCTGTTCATTTGCACTTTATCTGTTTTATTTATTGGTGTGTATATATTTATACAATGGTATATGGACACGCTGATCTGTTCTGTATTCATGCCTACTATATTCTCTTGAGTTGAAGCAAAGCAAGAATTTCATTGTCCTATCTGGGACACATGACAATAAACTCTCTTGATCTTGAATCCTTAAGCCTTGCAGGTTTGGAGGTTAATTGGGTTTCTGTAAGTGTCGGATAGAACTAGTGTACGGGTGATCTGTGGTCGACGTGGACTCAGTGGGCGGAAGGCTTGTTTCCACACTGTATCTCTAAACTGAAAAACTAAACTGAGCGGTCCACTCATCAGCTAACGCGTGGTCTTGGCGTCCCATCTACCTCACTGGAGATCTTTGAACTGTCTTTAATCGGACTTTATCTTGCACTAAATGTTGTATCCTTTATCCTTATTTGTGCACTTTGGACAGTGTAAGCATGTACAGTCTTTCGACTGCATAGCACAGACATAACACAAAGCCTTTCACTGTACTTTGGTACACGTGTCATTAATACACTAAACTAGTTTCGTTTAGAGATACAGTGCAGATTCAGGCCCCTTCGGCCCACCGTGTCCGCACCAACCAGCGATCCCCACACATTAACACTATCCTACACTAGGGACAATTTTTTTGCACTTACACCAAGCCAATTAACCTACAAACCTCTGCGTCTTTGGAATGTTCTTGGGAGTTTGAATTGATCGAAATATACAGCATGGAAACAGGCCCTTCAGCCATCGAGTCACTCGTACACACTAGTTCTACGTTATTTCACTTTCTCGTCCACTCCCTACACACTAAGGGGGAAATATACAGAGGCTGATTAGCGTACACACCTTGGGATGTGGGAGGAAACCGGAGTCTCCGGAGAAAATTGTCAGACAGCAGGTCTCACTAGTTAGGTCTCAAGATTTATCTGACCCCCTGTGCATGCGAAGGGGTAACTAGCCTATCACATAAGCATCTGCCGTCCACTCTATGTTCAAAGAGGAGATAGTGACATTGAATGGATCATAAAATTCAATGTGTGACAAAGGAGATACTTCAGGTACACATACCCCAGCATTGACAGCGCCCAAGTAGAGATGGGTGAAAACTACAAATTCCTCGAGTAAATATTACCAACAACTTCTCCTGGACCACCCATACTGAAGCACCCACCCAAGAAAGCCCACCAACGCCTCTACTTCCTTAGAAGTCTGTGAAAGTTCGGCATGTCCCCACAGATGCATCATGGAAGTTTGGAAGCTTTTGCATGTCCCCAACAACTCTCACCAACTACAGATGAGCCGTAGGAAGCATTTTATCGGGCTGCATCACAGCATGGTTTGGGAACAGCTACATCCAAGACCGCAAGAAATTGCTGCAAATTGGGGATGCTGCCTAGACCATCACACAAACCAACCTCCCTTCCATTGACCCCATTTACACCTCACGCTGCCTCGGAAGGCCAGCAGCATCATCAAGGACCAGTCTCACCCTGACCAGTCCTTCTTCTCCCCTCTCCCATCGGGCATGTGTGAAAATGCACATCTCCAGATCCAGGACCAGTTTCTTCCCAGCTGTTATCAGGCAACTGAACCATCCTACCACAAGAGAGCGGTCCTGAACTACTATCCACCTCATTGGTGACCCTCGGCTATCTTTGATCAGACTTTACCTTGCACTAAACGTTATTCCCTTATCATGTATCTGTACACTGTGGATGGCTCGATTGTAATCATGTTTAGTCTTTCTGCTCACTGGTTATCATGCCACAAAAGCTTTTCACCTCGGTACACGTGACAATAAACTAAACTGAGATAAGTCTCACCTTAAAGCTAATAGCCATATAACAATTACAGCACGGAAACAGGCCATCTCGGCCTTCTAGTCCGTGCCGAACACTTACTCTCACCTAGTCCCATCTACCTTCACTCAGACCATAACCCTCCATTCCTTTCCCGTCCATATACCCATCCAATTTATTTTTAAATGATAAAATCGAACCTGCCTCCACCACTTCCACTGGAAGCTCATTCCACACAGCTATCACTCTCTGAGTAAAGAAGTTCCCCTCATGTTACCCCTAAACTTTTATCCCTTAATTCTCAATCATGTCCTCTTGTTTGAATCTTCCCTACTCTCAATGGAAAAAGCTTATCCACGTCAACTCTGTCTATCCCTCTCATCATTTAAAGACCTCTATCAAGTCCCCCCTTAACCTTCTGCGCTCCAAAGAATAAAGACCTATCTTGTTCAACCTTTCTCTGTAACTAGGTGCTGAAACCCTCCTCTGCAATCTCCTCATGCTCCATATTCCTCCTTTCCCTGCATACCCATGTGCCTATCCAAAAGTCTTTGAAATGTCAATGTTCATGTCGGGACCCTTCTTTAGACTCCAAACCATCACCAACCATATTCTCCAAAGATGCTGCCCGACCCGCTGAGTTAAGGACCTGTCCCACTTTCATGACCTAACTCACGACCTCTGCCGAGTTTGCCCTTGACTCGTACTCGCAGCATGGTCGCCACGAGGTCGTAGGTAGGTCGTAGCCGGCCGTGATGCTAGTCGTAGGTACTCTTGGCATCAAGTAGGTCGGGGCGTTTTTCTAGCCTGATGAAAAATGTCCACGAGTAGAAAAGGTGGTGAAAGTGGGACGGGCACTTTAGTGCTTTGTGTTTTCATTTACCTCTACGAGTGTTTCCTTCCAACTTCTAAGTTGAAAAGAAAGCATCAAGATATGTCCAGCTACAAATAGCCTGCATTTGGCTGAACATTTGAGTTTGTTATTGTCACGGATAGCGAGGAACTTTTGCACTGTGCCCTCCAAGGCCTGCTGCATCTCCATTGCTCGCCATTTTAATTCTCCTCTGCATTTCGCACACCAACCACGCAAACGGAGGGACATCTTCATCCTCATCTTCCGCTCGGGTCACACATGGTATAAACATTGAATTCTCCAGTTTCAGATGAAACTTCCTTCTCGTTTCCCCTCCTCACCACACGTACGTTTCCTTCCACTCCCTCCCCATCCGCCTCATCCAGTTCCAGACCCGTTTATATCAACGGGTCTATGGTTGAAAGGGTCAAGAGCTTCAAATTCCTGGGCGTGCACATCTCTGAAGATCTTTCCTGGTCCGAGAACAATGATGCCATTATTAAGAAAGCACATCAGCGCCTCTACTTCCTGAGAAGATTACGGAGAGTCGGTTTGTCAAGGAGGACTCTCTCTAACTTCTACAGGTGCACAGTAGAGAGCATGCTGACCGGTTGCATCGTGGCTTGGTTCGGCAACTTGAGCGCCCTGGAGAGGAAAAGACTACAAAAAGTAGTAAACACTGCCCAGTCCATCATCGGCTCTGACCTCCCTTCCATCGAGGGGATCTACCACAGTCGCTGCCTCAAAAAGGCTGGCAGTATCATCAAGGACCCACACCATCCTGGCCACACACTCATCTCCCTACTACCTTCAGGTAGAAGGTACAGGAGCCTGAAGACTGCAACGACCAGGTTCAGGAACAGCTACTTCCCACAGCCATCAGGCTATTAAACCTGGCTCAGACATAACACTGAACTTTACTAGCCAATACTGTTATTTGCACTTTATCAGTATATTGACCATTGTGTATATATTTATAGAATGCCTTGTAGTAAATGCCTACTATGTTCTGTTGTGCTCTAGCAAAGCAAGAATTTCATTGTCCTACCAGGGACACATGACAATAAACTCACTTGACTTGACTTGACTTTCCCCTTCTCCATCCATACATCAGGCACTCCTCCCTACTCTGGGAAAGCATATTTTTCTTTCCGACATCTTCTCCGTGGTTCCCTTCTCCCCACCGCCCCGCCCCCGCCCTCTCTCACTCTACACTTCACTCCCCACCTTCCTTTCCGATCAGATTCCACCCACTTGCCCTCCCCACATCACCTCCAGCCTTGGTCACCACCTCCACCCTTCTCCCCCCCCCCCACCCGACCTCTCTGCTTATCAACCCCCTCCTCGCCCGATCCAACTATCAATCGCCACCTCCTGCCCCATCCCTACCCACCACTTCAATCTGCCAGATCAATTTCCCGCAGCTTACTGTCTCCGCCTCCCCCCCCCCCACCAACCCCACATCAGTCTGAAGAAGGGTCTTGAACACGAAACGTCACCTATTTCTTCGCTCCATAGATGCTGCCTCACCCGCTGAGTTTCTCCAGTATTTTTGTCTTACCTTCCATTTTTCCACCATCTGCAGTTCTTTCTTAAACACTTCAATCTACCAACTATCCCCCTAGTCTGAAGAAGACACAAAGTGCCGGAGTAACTCAGCAGGTCAGGCAGCATCTCTGGAGAGTATGGACAAGGTACGTTTCTGGTCGGGCCCCTTCTTCAGACCTTATCTGTATCTCTCTACTCCATCAGTCTGTACAAGGGTCCCGACCGGAACGTTGTCTACCCATTCTCTCCCCAGATGATGCCTGACCCGCTGAGAGTTTCCAGTGCTTCTTGCTGAAGACTATCAACAATATTCACCACTGGAAGGACTTCCGCCTGAGTTTAATTGGCTTCTATTTGTAGAGTTGTTTTTAGGCTTTTAGAGATACAGTGTGGAAATAGGCCCTTTGCCCCCACTGAGTCAGTGCCGACTAGCGATCGCCCCGTAGCACTATCCGACACACTAGGGACAATTCACAATTTCTAACGGGAACCGATTAATCTGCTCATTAACCTGTTACGTCTTTGTAGTGTGGGAGAAAACCAGAGCACCTGGAGAAAACCCACGCAGACACAGGGAGAACGTACAAACTCCATAAAGACAGCACCCGTAGTCAGGATCGAACCTGGACTCTGGTGCCCGTAAGGTAGTAACTCTACCCCTGCACCACCGGGCCTGCCGAATGGACTTCTGCCTGACAGTTTGCTTGGTTTGTGAGCGGTGATTAGACAACTCCACCCCTTTTTCCCACCAGGTGAAAGAGTTTGAACAGGGCGGCCCAGTAACACAGCGGTAGAGTTGCTGCCTTACAGCTCCACAAACCCACGTTCAATCCTGACTCTGGGCGCTGACTGCACAGAGTTTGCACGCTCTCCCCGTGACCTGCGTGGGTTTTCTCGGGCCGCTCCAGTTTCCTCCACTCTCCAAAGATGTACAGGTTTGTAGGTTAATAGGTTTGGTAAAATTGTAAATTGTCTCTAGTGCGTGTAGGATAGTGCGCGGGGATCGCTGGTCTGCACGGACTCGGTGGGCCGAAGGGCCTGATTCAGCCCTGTATCTCTAAAACTAAACAAATTGGCCGATGTATTTAATAAAAAGGATTAATTATGTAAAACACAAGGAACTTCAGATACTGGTTAATACCAAATATAGACACAAAATGGTGGCATAACTCAGTGGGTCAGGATCAGGATCTCTGGAGAAAATGGATGTGTGACATTTCGGGTCAGGACCCTTCTTCAGACTGAAAGGAGAGGGTGTGGTGGGAAGGGGGAAGTAAAGCTGGAGGCAAGAAAAGACCAGGGTCAGCAACAAATGACCTCAGGCAGGGCGATGCCCATGTAGGCCCATTGTTAACCCATTCAATTCTCTACTTTTAAGTAACTTCTACTTGCACTCCCTCCCCTCACCTCTACCCCTCCTCACCCCCACCCCTCCCCTTACCCCTCCTCATCCCCACCCCTCCTCACCCCTACCCCTCCTCACCCCCACCCCTCCTCACCCCTACCCCTCCTCACCCCTACCCCTCCCCTTACCCCTCCTCACCCCCCACCCTCCTCACCCCTACCCCTCCTCACCCCTACCCCTCCCCTTACCCCTCCTCACCCCTACCCCTCCTCACCCCTACCCTTACCCCTATCCCTCCTCACCCATACCCCTCCTCACCCCTGCCCCTCCCTTACCCCTCCTCACCCCTACCCCTCCTCACCCTACCCTCCCCTTACCCCTCCTCACCCCTACCCCTCCTCACCCCTACCCCTCCTCACCCCTACCCCTTACCCCCACCCCTCCTCACCCCTACCCCTCCTCACCCCTACCCCTTACCCCTACCCCTTACCCCTACCCCTCCTCACCCCTGCCCCTCCTCACCCCTGCCCCTCCCCTTACCCCTCCTCACCCCTACCCCTCCTCACCCCTACCCCTCCTCACCCTACCCCTCCTCACCCCTACCCCTCCTCACCCCTACCCTTACCCCCACCCCTCCTCACCCCTACCCCTCCTCACCCCTACCCCTTACCCTACCCCTCCTCACCCCTGCCCCTCCTCACCCCTGCCCCCTCCCCTTACCCCTCCTCACCCCTACCCCTCCTCACCCCTACCCCTCCTCACCCCTACCCCTCCTCACCCTACCCCTTACCCCTCCTCACCCTACCCCTCCTCACGCCTACCCCTTACCCCTACCCTCCTCACCCTACCCCTCCTCACCCCTACCCCTCCTCACCCCTACCCCTCCTTACCCCTACCCCTCCTCACCCCTACCCCTCCTCACCCCTACCCTCCTCACCCCTACCCCTCCTCACCCCTACCCCTCCTCACCCTACCCCTCCTCACCCCTACCCCTCCTCACCCCTACCCCTCCTCACCCCTACCCCTCCCTTACCCCTCCCTCACCCCTACCCCTCCTCACGCCTACCCTCCCCTACCCCTCCTCACCCCTACCCCTTACCCCTACCCCTCCTCACCCCTACCCCTTACCCCTACCCCTCCTCACCCCTACCCCTCCTCACGCCTACCCCTTACCCCTACCCCTCCTCACCCCTACCCCTCACCCCTACCCCTTCTCACCCCTGCCCCTCCCCTTACCCCTCCTCACCCCTACCCCTCCTCACCCCTACCCCTCCTCACCCTTACCCCTCCTCACCCCCACCCCTCCTCACCCTCACCCCTACCCCTCCACAACAGTCATTTTACCAGTTCCACAGTTCTCCACAATGTTTCTCTGGTGAACACACCCTCCCCAGCCAACAATGGTCCTGCCAGGGCACCTCCCTGCCCGAGGTAATTTGTGGCCAACCCTGGCCTTCTCTCGCCCCCACCACCCACTTTCAGCCTGACGAAGGGTCCCGACCTCAAGCGTCGCCCAACCATCCTCTCCAGAGATGCTGCCTGACCCGTCGAGTTCCTCCAGCACTCTGTGTTTGCCTGTCGTGGCATTACCTGTTACATCTTAGTTCCTTCAACAAAAAACTTTCAGAACTAACAAAAAAGTTTCAAAAGTATGAAAAGTGTCAGGGGAATGAAATTCATCTGTGGTAGCATGTACATGCTGCACGTTGCTGCTGAAGTTGGGCTCAGTTGGCCCCCTCAGCCCTGAAGCCTGGAATAAGATTACAACCCACAGAAGTAAAATGCATGAGGCTGGATGGATTTGTTTTATTTTGTAACCTAATAGCAGCTAAACCACAGTGGGACATCCAGTGCTGGCAGCCCAGTTGTGTCCAGATGGAGTCTTGGGGCAGGACCTACGGCAGCGGAGAAAGGAACGACTCACGGTCCCCACTTCTAACAGGAGACACGGAACTATCAGAGGAGCACAAGAATGGTGCGGCAGACTGATTGTACAGGGGCAGGAGCAGGGGGAGAGGGAAACGAGAGGGAGAGAGAGAGATCTGCACCCACTTGTCACTTACCAGGTACACAAAAATGCTGGACAAACTCAGCGGGTGCAGCAGCATCTATGGAGCGAAGGAAATAGGCAACGTTTCGGCCGAAACCCTTCTTCGACTGATGTAGGGTGGGGGGGGGAGGGGGGGGGGGGCGGGGAGAAGAAAGGAGAAAGGAAGTGTAGGAGCCCGAGGGCTGAGGGAGAGCTGAGAAGGGGAGGAGACAGCAAGGGCTACCGGAAAATGGAGAAGTCAATCTTTATGCCGCTAGGGTGCAGGCTGCCCAAGCTTACCAGGTTTCACTCCACACCCAACTCTCTTTTCAAATTTCTCCCCCTACTCCATCGGCCTGAAGAAAGGTCCCGACCGAAAACATCACCAGGCTGTTCCCTCCACAGTTGCTTCCACGTGACTCTCCTGCTTTAACCCCGTAACCTTTGTCACCGTTACTAATAAAGAACCTCTGCTTTCAATGTCCCCAATGATTTGGCCTCCTCTGACCATGAATTGCACAGATTCACCACCCTCTGATGTTTTCTGATAGTCAGGGGAATAGAGTCCCTCTGATAGAGTCAGGGGATATGGGGAGAAGGCAGGAACGGGGTACTGATTGGGGATGATCAGCCATGATCACATTGAATGGCGGTGCTGGCTCGAAGGGCCAAATGGCCTACTCCTGCACCTATTGTCTATTGTTTCGAGTTGGGACTGATCCAAAACGTCATTGATCTATGTTCTCCACCGATACTGCCTGACCCACTGAGTTCCTCCAGCACATTGTTGTTTGTTGAAGATTCCACCAGCTGCAGTTACTTGTGATAGGAATTCATGTCATCGGAACAGAATAAGGCCATTCTGCCCATCAAGTCTACTCCGCCATTCAATCATGGCTGATCTATTTTTCTGCAGTTAATATGGGTGACAGACTAGGCAAGAAATAAAAATTGTGACCTCTAATCTTTTGTGGGTGCCTGGAAATGATATGATAGCAGTGCTTAAGAGGCTTTCAGATAGGCGCAGGGAATGGAGGGATATGGATCAGAATGATGTGGAGAGCATGTTTCCACAAGTGGGAACGTCTTAGAACCAGAGGGCACAGCCTTAGAAAGGAGATGAAGAGGAATTTCTTTAATCAGAGGGTGGTGAAACTGTGGAACAGATGGCTCTGGAGGCCAGGTCATTGGGTATTTTTAAAGCGAAGAATGACAGGTTCTTGATTAGGAATCAAAAGGTTTCAAAGGTTACGGGGAGAAGGCAGGAGAATCGGTTTGACAGGCAAAGATAGACCAGTCATGATTGAATGGTGGAGTAGACCTCGATGGGCCGAATGGCCTAATTTCTGCTCCGATGACTTATGAGCCTGCAGCTGAGGAAACCTGTTTAACTTGCCATTAAGTTCAGCCCAGACATTGTCGGCTGAAGGGCCTGTACTTGTACTGAAGATAGACAGGAAATGCTGGTGTAACTCAGTGGGACGGGCAGCATCAGTCTGATGAAGGGTTCCGGTCCGAAACGTCACCTATTCTTTTTCTCCAAAGATGCTGCCTGACCCGCTGAGTTACACATGTGTTTTGTGTCTATCCTCAGTGTAAATCAGCATCTGCAGTTGCTTCCTACAATGTACGTACTGTTCTATGTTTTAATGAAATGATAGCGCACTGGAGTGCAAAAAATAATCGATTTCGGTATTCCGAAAAACGCAAGGAATCATGGGATTTGTCAAAGGTCAAATGCTATAATCGAACGAAACGCTGTAGATACTGTGAGTATAGTTTGGGTCCGATGTGTTGTCTTTTTTCAAGCTTGTATTTGTCAGGGGGAGATAGAGGGGTCAGATACGAGTGGGAGACTGGACCGGAGGAGACATTCTCGGCAGCTGTATGCACACAGGCCCGCTCCTCATCCACAGCCAGGGTCGAACCGCCACTGGACAGCCCCCCTCCCCCCACTCGTGTATTCCATCCCCGCCCAGGTGGGCGACCGGAGATGTCCGGACCGACGGGACAACGGCCCCCAGGCCCCCAGCCAGCACGGAGAAGCGCCAACCCCAGCTCACCTCCGCCGGGCAAACCGACAGCCCCGTCCGACGACACCAGCGGCCCCAGGCCCACAGCCAGCGCGGAGAACGCACAGGCCCACAGCCCGCTCCAACTCCAGAGGAACCCCGATGTGCTGCTACGGCCACAAGTGCCAGTTCGCCCACAGCCTCAGCCACTACCCCAAGTACCTTGCACACCACCGGCTTCTGCCCCTACGGTACCCGCTGCCACTTCATCCACAACCCCGAGGAGGAGCGGGGGCCCCAGCCTCGCCTGCACCAGAGCGCCAGCCTGGGCTCGGCCTCCTCCGGCCCGGCGCTCGACTGGGCTGCCCTGCGAGCGGGCCTTCAGCCCCGACCTGGAGTTGGAGCTGGCCCGGACTCTGGACTTGGGGCTGGGCAAGGGAAGGGGGTGGAGGTTGCTGCTGCCGCCAGCACCACCAACACCAACAGCACCAGCACCAGCAGCTCCAGCGGGCTACCGGCCTGCCCATGACCGACAGGAGCCCGTCCGCAGACCTCTCTCTCCGACCAGGACGACTCCAGCAGCAGCGGCTCCGAGTTGCCCTGTTTTTAAGCAGGGCCGGCGGCTGCCCATCTTCAACAGGATCTCGGCGTCAGACTGAGGGGAGGGGGTGGAGGTGGAGAAGAGAAGTGTATCAGGGGTGTTGCCTCTCCCAAGCTGTGGCCGGGTGCCGTCTCCCATAGGGTGTCACCCTGCCCTCCACGTTTGTGGGGGGCTGTTGTACCTTGGTGTGAAAGACTGGAGGGGGCAAGGGGCAGTGGCATCTTTATCATTGAGAGAATGTAAGTTCTCATTAGCCACTGAAAAAGGCGAGAGACAATAGACAATAGGTGCAGGGAGTAGGCCATTCGGCCCTTCGAGCCAGCACCGCCATTCAATGTGATCATGGCTGATCATCCCCAATCAGTACCCCGTTCCTGCCTTCTCCCCATATCCCCTGACTCCGCTATTTTTAAGAGCCCTATCTCTTGAAAGCATCCGGAGAACCTGCCTCCACCGCCCTCTGAGCAGAGAATTCCACAGACTCACCACTCTCTGTGAGAAAAAGTGTTTCCTCGTCTCCGTTCTAAATGGCTTACTCCTTATTCTTAAACTGTGGCCCCTGGTTCTGGACTCCCCCAACATCGGGAACATGTTTCCTGCCTCTAGTATGTCCAAGCTAGAGGCGCAGCCAACGGTCACCAGCCCACCGGGGAACGCTGCCCCCCCCCCGCTGTAGATGACATGTGCATGTACCTTTAACATAGTGACCTCACCACTACTAACCACTCCCCACATCACTAGTATAATTACAACCTTCCCACCCAGTGCTCGCTCTCTGGATCCGGTGACAGACCACGAACAGCTAGGGCAGTAAAGTATGTGTATCATGAATAAACAGTAGTAAAGACAGTGTGTTATGACGCCTCTTTACATGGTGTCAGAAGTGGGATTCGAACCCACGCCTCTTTACACCCGCCCCCCCCCCCCCCGGGAGCCGGAGCAGAGCCAGCGCCTCCCTCCCGCGCCGGCTGCAAGTCTGGGGTCGCCCCCAGACAGGGGCAGGACGCCCGGGAGGGGACGGGGATGGCTGAGCCGCAACAACGCCCGCAGTGACGGGGAGCCGGCCCCGACCCCGCTAGTCCAGGGCTGCCGGCCAACCCGGCGGGACAGGCAGAGCCGAGCTGGAACCAGAAGTCCGGGTCCGCCTCGCCAGTCCATGGCCACCCCCAGACACCGGAGGAGGGGACGGCCCAGCAGCAACTCAACAGCAGCCACAGCGGCGGAGAACCGGGCCCGACCCCGACCACAGGCGAAACGCAAACCTGCACACAATGCAGCACCACCGTTGCCTCGACTGTTTATAGCTAGTGACCTATGACCTGGGCATGCGCAGTCGGAATACCGAACTCACTTATGAATAAGCATCGAAACACCAGATGTCTTGCAACTCCAGATTGCTTTACAAAGCCCAGTCAATATCCTGATACATTAAAAGGCCCAGTGTCCAACACTTGTTTTGTTACTTGCAGTGAATCAGACATCCTGTGAGCTATTAAACCCAGCACTGCACAGTGGCATGGTGGTCGAGTTGCTGCCTCACAGCGCCAGAGACCTGGGTTCAATCCTGACTACGGGTGCTGTATGCGCGGAGTTTGCACGTTCTTCCTGTGACCGAGTGGCTTTCCTCCGGATGCTTCCATTTCCTCCCGCATCCCAAAAGACGTGCGGTTCTGTCGGTTAACTGTCCCTCAGTAAATTGTCCCCAATGTGTAGGGAGTGCACAAGAAAGTGGAATAAGATAGAACTGGTGTGAAAGGGTGATTGATGGTAGGCGTGGACTGAAGGGCCTGTTTCCATGCTGTATCTCCAATCTGAATAATTCTCCAGACTGGAATCTCTCTTGTTGCCATTCCGCCGACAACATTCTTTGCACAAAAGAATTTTTGGCGAAGATTTCATGCATTGTCGACAGGTTTGGAAATTTCATCCTGTTCTCTATAAAGGGTAGCTTTACAAGCATTCACAAAGTTCAGCTCCAAATAAAGGCCCATCACCAACGAGTTCAGCAAATCCCCTTAGTCGGTCGGCTCTAATTAGTCACAAAGTCATGCAGCATAGAAACAGGCCCTTCGGCCCAACTCTCCATGCCAACCAAGATCCCTCAAGCTAGTTTCAGTTGCCCTCGTTTGGCCCATACCTCTCTCAACCTTTCATAGAAACATAGAAACATAGAAAATAGGTGCAGGAGGAGGCCATTCGGCCCTTCAAGCCTGCACCGCCATTAATTGTGATCATGGCTGATCGTCCCTAATCAATAACCCGTGCCTGCCTTCTCCCCATATCCCTTGACTCCACAGCCCCTAAAGCTCTATCTAACTCTCTCTTAAATCCATCCAGTGACTTGGCCTCCACTGCCCTCTGTGGCAGGGAATTCCACAAATTCACAACTCTCTGGGTGAAAAAGTTTTTTCTCACCTCAGTCTTAAATGACCTCCCCTTTATTCTAAGACTGTGGCCCCTGGTTCTGGACTCACCCAACATTGGGAACATTTTTCCTGCATCTAGCTTGTCCAGTCCTTTTATAATTTTATATGTTTCCCATCCATGTTCCTGTCCAAGTGTCTTTTAAAGCTGTTATAGTACCGGCCTCTTCTGGCAGATCGTTCCATGTACCCACCCTTGATTGAAAATGTTGCCTCTCAGGTTCCTAGTAAATCCTACTCCTCTCACTTTGAACTCACGACGTCCCCTGGCTCGATTCCCCTAGCCTGGGTAAAAGGCTGGGCGTTCATCCTATCTATACACCATGATCTTATACACCTCTGTAAGATTACCCCTCAGCCTCCTGCTCTCCGGGGGAATAAAATCCTAGCCTGTCCAACCTCGTGCTACCGCTCAGGCCCTCGAATGCATCAGCGTGAAGTTTGCTCAATTTGACCTGCACAAAATCCACAGCCCCGAATCGCAGAGATGCTGTCAATGTTGGCACAATGTCGACAAGATGATTTCTTGTTTTATTCCACCAAACTCTCTTTTACACCGAGCTGTAAAAGTACGGTTTAAAAAGGGCGAGGGTGAAATGTCGCCGTGCGGAGGTTATACACAGGTTCAGGACAGGAAAAGAAGCAAAGGTGAGACTGCCAAATGTCACCCCTGGCGTTGAAGCAATCACGAGTCTAGTTTGGTTTAGTGATACGGCATGGAACAGGCCCTTCAGCCCACTGATCCACATTGACCATCGATCGCCGTTCACACCAGTTCTATCTCATCTCACTGTTCTCATGCACTCCCTACCAATTAGGAGCAATGTACAGAAGACAATTAACCTACAAACCCGCATGACTTTGGAATGTGGGAGGAAACCGGAGCGCCCAGAGAAAACCCACGTGGTCACAGGGAGAACGTACAGACAGACAGCAGCCGAGGTCGGGATCGAACCCGTGTCTCTGGCGCTGTGAGGTGAAGTTTAGTTTAGTTTAGTTTAGCTATACAGAGTGAAAAAAGGCCCTTCGGCCCACTGAGTCCGTGCCGACCAGCGACCTGTACCCTTGTTCTATCCAACACACTGAGGGCAAATTACAGAAACCAATTAACCTACAAACCTGGAACGTTCCTGCACTCAATGTTATTCCCTTGATCTTGTATCTGTACGCTGTGAATGTCTCGATTGTAAGCATGCATAGGCTTTCTGCTGACCGGTTCACACGCAACAACACGTGACAAAAACACGTGATAATAAACAAAACTAGAATGAGAACCCGGAGAAATCCCACGTGGTCACAGGGAGAACATACAAACTCCATGCGGACGGTGCCCGCAGTCGGGATCGAACCCTGGTCCCTGGCGCTGTAAGGCAGCAACTTCCACCACTGCACATTGTGCTGTCACAAGATTGAGGGTCAGACTTGCCCAGATCAAGACATGAAGGGACTCAAGTGTTTCCTCCTCATAGAGTCATGTTGCACACAACCAGGCACACCAAGTGCAGGTTGACCATTAAACATTTAGTAAATTAACCAGTACAGGCACAGGCCCTTCAGCCCATTGCATCTCTGCCTACGGACAGTCTGACCAGGGGAATCTATAAATATATTGGCACAAGGCATGGAGATCGGAGGTAAAAGCAGGCAGCGATTATCTGTCAGTATCGACTGCTGCCAGTCAGATTAAACCCCCCCAACAAATGAGTGTTCAGTGGCGATACAGAGCAGATGAAACACAAGACCTCCGATGTAGAGACAGGAGCTTGAATCTCACTTTAGTAGCTGGGATAATTTAACTTTGTGAATTAAATAAATACATTGAACAGTGTGCAGTACAGGAACAGGCCCTTCAGCCCACTATGCCTGTGTCGAACCTGATACCATCACTTCTCTACCCGTGCATAATCTATATCGCTGCATTCCCTTCTTATCCCTGTGCTTAACCAAACTTCTCTTAAATGCCACTAATGTATCTGCTTCAACCACCATCCCCCCCACCCCCCCCCCCCCCAGCACATGGCAGGCACCCACCAACGTCTGTGTAAAAACTGCTCTGCACATCTCCTTTAACATTTGCCCCTCTCACCTTGCCTAACTAAAAGCCTCTTACATGCTACCGTTGTGTCTGCCTCCACCACCAACCGTGTCAGGGAGTTCCAGGCATCCACCTGTGTAAAAAACTTGCCCCGCACAACTCCTTTAAACTTTGCCTCTCTGACAGAAAAGTTATGCCCCCTAATATTTAACATTTCTTCCCTGGGGAAAACAACTTCTGGCTGTCTACCCAACCTACCGAATACTCCCCTCAACCTCTGTTGCTCCTGAGAAAACAATCTAAGTATGATTGATTGATTGATCGAAAGACACAGCATGGAAACAGGCCCTTCAGCCCACCGAGTCCACACCGACCACCTGGTCATACTAGTTCTATCCCATCGCACTTTCTCATCCACTCCCTACACACTGGGGACAATTTACAGGGGGGCCAGTTAACCTACAAACCTGTACGTCTTTGGGGAGGAAACCGGGGCACCTGGAGTAGGTATGTTACAAAACGTACCTTCAGTCGCACTGTAATTCTGCCACTGGCCGTGTGCGCGATTTTGGCGCCTTTAAGGGGGGGCGGGGTTAAAACGCGGTTTCTCCTACCTTGTCCTGGGAATATTTTGTTGGAGTACAAGCGCTGGCTGACAAAATCGTTCCTAGTGGCGATTTGTGAATTTTTTATTTTTATTAAAATCGTCAATGTCAGCGCTACAGTCATTTTAAAAGCAGCTCCTGAAGCGTCAACGCCGATAACGGGGACGGATTTCACACAATGGACAGGTAAACAAAAGTGCTTTCTTTAAATGTATAAAAGTGCTTCTTAAGAAGCCTTTAATTCACAATTTTTCATGCGACACGGTAATTTTATTCCCCGAACTAACGGCAGTATTTTTCATGCCAATACGGGGTTAAATTCACCGCAAATGAACGTTCCAAAGATCGCGTTCCAGTAATCCTCACTCGCAAGATGAATTAAATCCCCATTAATTTACAGGTATTAAACATTCAATTCCTTCCATTTGGCCTGTAAATTCATGAAAATTAGATTTAAAAAATTATGTTATATTGTGAATTATTGTGTGAATGTTATTTGGACACTTAGGGCTATTTAAAAATGTTAATCTATTCTTAAGAAATTGATAGATGTTTAGATCTAGTAATTGAATTTTGTAATTAGCTACAATTAGGTAACTAACTAATTATATGCTTTACTTTCATGTCTTTGAAGTAAGATTGTTTCATATTTGTTTCAGAATGCTTCAATCTATAATACCTGAAAATGTCTTTCAGTTACCATAATTTTTAAGAAAGTTATGGGCTTTTAACTGTCCTCGATCACAGCTTTTGTGTTAAGTCAATGGAAAAGCAATAGGGAACTAGATGCTAATTTCTGAGTATGATAATGGCCATAACTTTTTTAATACTGAAGATATGAAAGTGAATTAAGTGTCAAATTAAACTTCTTTTTATGCTTTATCTGATGGGATAAATTGCAGACTTTATTTTTAAAATCTCAAAATTTTGTAACATTGCTACCTGGAGGAAACCCACACGGTCACAGGGAGAACGTACAAACAGCAGCCGAGGTCAGGATCGAACCCGGGTCTCTGGCGCTGAGAGCCAGCGGCTATGTGCCCCCTGTCCCACTTAGGAAACCTGAACGGAAACCTCTGGAGACTTTGCGCCTCATCCAAGGTTTCCGTGCGGTTCCCGGAGCTTTTTGTCAGTCTCCCTAATGGTCGAAAGACCTTTTTTTCACCAGTTTTATTCCACCAGGAAGGTCTTACCTTCCACTACCTGCAACCTCCGGCAACCACCTTCAACTAGCATCGCAACCGGCTTCGACTAAAAAATCACCGATTTTTTAAACGGCAACCTAGTCGCGGCCGGTTTTGAATTTTTTGAAATAATCGCCGGACATAGAAGAAGCGGAAACTACTTTCGACCATTAGGGAGACTGACAAAAACCTCCGGGAACCTCCGAGAACTGCACGGAAACCTTGGGTGGGGCGCAAAGTCTCCAGAGGTTTCCGTTCAGGTTTCCCAAGTGGGACAGGGGCATTACCAGCTGCGCCACTGTGCCGCCCCGCTTGTTTTTTAGTCATCCTCCACGTCACCCCGTTTCAGTGAATTCTGTCGTTGTTGAAGACAGGAGAGTAAAGTGGGCTCCTCATTCCCAATGACTTATTTTTTCAGGAGTTTTTCTCTCATAAACGGCGGGATGAGATTGAGATGAGGCGGTGGCACATCGATCCCCCTCGCTGACTCAGGTTCTCACATGGGATGTGTAAGGGGCCCAGATCTGTAGGGCACCTGCCCTCCGCTTAATGAACCAAGAATGTGCATGCCGCAAACGTCCAGTTAATGCAGTAACACTGCACCTCTCAGCTGCTCAGAGTGTAAGCCACAGTTTTGGCTAATCCCAAACAGGAATTCAGTTTTTGTAAGCTAACACGGGGTCACGAAACCAGATGTGGCTGGATGCTTTAAAGACACAGACACACACACACACACGTACAGACTCACAAACAACGCACAGACACGCAACACACATAACAAAAGCAACACAAAATGCTAGAGTAATGCAGCGGGTCAGGAGGCATCCATCAGACTTTGCCTTCCATCACAGCGAGGAGGAGATTCACTGTGATGGATGTTTGTGTAAATTGTGTTGTGTCTTGGTTCTTTGTACTTGTTTGTATGACTGCAGAAACCAAATTCCGTTTGAACTTCGGTTCAAATGACAACAAGTAAATTGTATCATGGTATCATATCTCTGGAGGACCTGTCGGGGACCTTCTTCAGGGGGTGGCACAGTGGTAGAGTTGCTGCTTTACAGCGCCAGAGACCCCGGTTCGATCCTGACCACGGGTGCTGTCTGTACGGAACTTGTACCTCCCCCGTGACCGCGTGGGTTTTCTCCGGGTGCTCCGGTTTCCTCTCGCACTCCAAAGACGCAAACGTTTGTAGGTTAATTGGGCTTCGGTAAAAATTGTAAAATTGTCCCTAGCGTGTAGGATAGAGCTAGTGTACAGGGGCGATCGCTGGACAGCACGGACTCGGTCGGCCGAAGGGCCTATCTCCATGCCGTATCTTTAGACTAAAGTAGACTATCGGAAAACTGTTTGCGCAGGCCACTTATATCACAAGAAATAATCTGAGCAGATGTTATTAATGACATAAGTGTGTTAAACCTCAAACACTTTGGGCAATGGCACTCATGGAACTCATTCTTGGGGGAAATGAAACATGGACCATGTGAGAGTAAGTAGGGTGAATGTGTCAATGCTTTCAGGGGCAGCATGCACACAACAAGCATGGGTAGAGGTGTGGGTAGCACACCAAAGATAGACACAAAATGCTGGAGTCACTCAGCGGGACAGGCGGCATCTTTGGAGAGAAGGAATGGGTGACGTTTCGGGTCGGGACCCTTCTTCAGAACACGAAACGGCACCCATTCCTTCTCTCCAGAGATGCTGCCTGTCCCGCTGAGTTACTCCAGCATTTTGTGTCGATCTTCAATGTAAACCAGCATCTGCAGTTCCCTCCGACAATGGTTCATTGTTGGCTGAGGGGAGGGTGACAATGAGGCCTAGTTCCCCGAATCAGTTATTTTGAGTAGAGGGGGGAAAGAAGGCAATATGGGATGTGTAGGAAGGAACTGCAGATGCTGGTTTAAACCGAAAGGTAGACACAAAATGCTGGAGTAACTCAGCGGGCCATATGGTATGCTTTCGTTCATTGGTCAGCCCTATGAAAAAATTAGTCAGGAGTAAAATTAATAGGAGGACATTGAAACTAGTCGGAGAAATAGGGTTGGGGAGGAACGGAGTGAGAGGGAAAGCGAGGGGTTACGTGAAGTTAGAGAAGTCAATAGTCATGCCGCTGGGTTGTAAGCTGCCCCAGCGCACACCATGCAGGCTCTCTCTTACCTCTTGCCCTGCTGTGCGGAGAGGGAATGTGTGGAGCGGCGTTGGGGCAGCTTACAGAGTGCAGCGGGACGCTCGGTAACCGGGGTAATGAGCAGAGCATCCAGTAGAGGGCGGGACACGATGGGATCAGACAGCCTGGAGCCACCGGCCATTCATCGCCCCGTGAAAGCGGAAGAGATAAGAAAGGAAGTGTGAGAAAGAAAGTACAAGCATAAGAAAGGCGAAGAGAAAGAAAATGCCAAAAAAGCTCAACGAAACAGAAAACGGAGACATTATATTTCTTTGTAAATTGCGAGGCATATAGATAGGGTAGACAGTCAGAACCTTTGTCCCAGAGTGGAAACGTCAATGACTACAGGGCATAGCTTTAAGGGCCGGTCCCACCAGCATGCAACTGCATGCGGCAAGCGCGACCAAACCGGAAGAGGGGGCCGCGCGGAGGTCGAGTGATCCCCGTATGAGTTGACCTGAAGTTCGAGCGAAGTCCGCGGGAAGTTCGCGCGTGACGTACGGCGTCGAGACGCTGCGTACGCCCGTCGAGACGCTGCGCACGCCCGTCGAGGCGGTGCGCACGGCCTCGATGCGGCTGCGGGCCGGCAGGCCGTTGCCGCGTGGAATTTTCGGACAGTGTCAGTTTTTCGGAGCCCCGCGCGATGTCGGGACCCAGCTCCGCACAACTCCATACGGCTCCGGCGATCGAGGTGGGACCGGCCCGACCGGCCCCGCGAGGCCGTACGGCTCAAGCGACCACGTTAGGTCACGTTTGCCGCATGCAGTCGCATGCTCGTGGGACAGGCCCTTTATGGTGAGAGAGGCAATGTTTAATGGAGGTGTGTGTGGGGCACGTTTATGTACACAGGGTGGTGGGTGCCTTGTACAAGGGGTGGTGGTGGAGGCTGATATGACAGTGGCGTTTAAGATACTTTTTGGACAGCAACATGGATATGTAGGGAATGGGTGGATATGGATTATGTACAGGCAGTTAAGAGTTGGTTTTGGCATCATGTTCGGGCACAGGTATTGCGGGCCGAAGGGCCCGTTCCTGTGCTGTACTGTTCTATGTTCTGTGTCATGGGGCGATCAGCCACAGTCATACAGCACGGAAACAGGCCTTTCGGCCCAACTCATCCATTCAACCAAGATGGCCCAACGAGTGCCACTCTATTCGCCCGCATTCGGCACCTCCCTCTAAGCCTTTCCTATCCGTGTACATGTACAAGTGTCTTCTAACTACCTCCTCTGGGCAGCCCGTTCCCTACACCCACCAACCTCTGTGTGAAAAGGTTGCCCCTCAGGTTCCTATTACATCCTGCCCCACTCACCTTAAACCCATGTCCTCTGATTCTGGATTCCCTTACCCTGGGTAAAAGACTCTGCATTCACCCTATCTATTCCCATCATGCACAGGTATGTCCTGAGCCAATTTTTGGACGGATTTTTGGACTTTAGAAGGGAGAAAAAGTGACTGTGGGCCAGGATGGACGGGAATGAAGAAAGACCTGTATTTCATCCTATTGAGGGGTCTGCTCAATTCCCTGCTGAATGGCTATCACAGACTACCTACCCATGGAAAAGGGGATATCGTAGCCTTCCGGAAGAGAGAAAATATCTCTTCGAGAGTCCAACAGCACGGAAAGAGGCCCTTCGGCCCCACTTGTCCGTGCTGACCTGATGGAAGACATGTCTAGTTATTGTATTTACACAGTGGCTTTTTCAGAGCTCACACTGCAGGGGGCGGTGATGCATTGTGGAAGTGTTGCACTGGCTCCCGGTCAAATGCAGCAATCAGTTTCCACACAGCACGACCCCACAAGCAGCACCAGAGGGTCAATAGTTTCACCAATTTTCGATATAAACCAGCATCTGCAGTTCCTTCCTACACTTCATGGGGTAGTGTCAGGTGACCTCTTATGTCTACCTGAGTAGCAACAGCGCTTGCACGTACGGTGAGCGTTTGTCGGCACTGGGCCTGTACTCGCTGGAGTTTGGAACCTAGTGGGGGAGTCAAGGACCAGAGGCCACAGCCTCAGAATAAAAGCTCGTACCTTTAGAAAGGAGATGCAGAGGAATTTCTTTATTCAGAGGATGGTGAATCTGTGGAATTCATGTGGAGGACAAGCCAACGGATATTTTCAAGGAAGAGATTGATAGATTCTTGATTATTAAGGGCGTCAGGGGTTATGGGGTGAAGGCAGGAGAATGGGGTTGAGAGGGAAAGATGATTGCATGGCGGAGTAGACTTGATGGGCCGAATGGCCTAATTCTGCTCCTAAAACGAATGATCTGCCCTGGGGCCGTCTGACCTCCCCAATGCCTCATTTCTTCTGATGGTTTAACTGCATTACTGCCAAGGCTCCATGCACAGCTGCTGCACTGTTGCGGGGTGCGGGGGGGGGGGGCGGGAGCGAAGGCGGGGCTGGGCTGGGTCTCATTTCTACCTGGCCTGGGCTGAGAGAACAGCGGTGATGGTGGCGGCTGCAGTCCTGGCCCTGGGGCTCTGCTTCCAGACCGGGGACCGAAAGGTTGCCCTGGGGGGAGCTTCCAATGGGCTCTCACAGCGTGTCCTGGGCAGGAGAGGGGTAGAGAGAGAGAGACAGGGGGAGAGAAACACAGAGGGGTGGGGAGAGGGGAGAGGGGGGAAAGGGTGGGACAGAGGGGGGAAAGGCAGATGGGAGTGTGAGGTTCAGAGAGAGAGGGGACAGAGAGAGGGGGAGAGAGGGAAGGAGAGAGAGAGAGAGGGAGAGAGGGGGACAGAGAAAGAGAAAGAGAGAGAGAGAGAGGGAGAGAGAGGGACAGAGAAAGAGAGAGAGAGAGAGAGAGAGAGAGAGAGAGAGAGAGAGAGAGAGAGAGAGAGAGAGAGAGAAAGGGGGGAGAGAAACAGAGGGGAGGGGAAGGGAGAGGGGGGAAAGACAAGAGGGGGAGACATGGGAGGGGAGAAAGACAGAGGGATACAGGGATACAGGGACGGAGGGGGTGAGAGAAAGGGGGAAAAGAGAGAGATGGAGGGAGGGGAGAGAATGAGAGAGGGGTGAGCGATGGGGGGGAAGAGCGAGGAGGTTGAAAGAGGGGAGAAAGAGACAAAGAGGGGGAGAGAGGGACAGGGGGAGCGAAGGATAACGTGACAGAAGGAGTGGGAAGGGAGAGAAAGAGAGGTGGGAGGGAGGGTGAGTGAGTGTGAGGGGGGGGTGGGAGAGAGAGAGGAGGGAAAGCAAGAAAAGGGAATGAGAGAGAGCAGGTGGTGGTGAAAGTTTGAGAGGGGGAGAGTGGGGTGAGGGGGAGAGAGAGGGAGGGGGAGAGAGAGGGAGTGGGAGAGTTGGGTAAGGGTGACAGCACAAGATGGAGAGAAAGGCAAGAGGGGGTCGAGAGGGAGGGAGAGGTGGCAAAGGAGAGTAGAAAGGTGGTGAGGGTGAAGAGAAGGGCAGAGAGGAAGGGGCAGAGAGAAAGGGACCAAGAAAGGAAGAAAGAAAAGAGAAAGATGTATAGATTCTGTGGTGATAAAATGACATGGAGAAGCAACTACAAACATTTGGCCCCGACCAGCGATCCCCCGTACAGAAGCACTCGGGACAAATTACAATTTTACCAAAGCCCAATTTAACCTACAAACCTGCCCGTCTTTGGGAGGAAACCGGAGCACCCAGAGAAAACCCACGTGGTCACAGGGAGAACGTGCAAACTCCAATTAGACAGCACCCGAGGTCAGAGTCGGCCCAGGGGGTCTCTGGCGGCGTGGGGCAGCAACTACCAGCAGAGCCATTCCAAAGACGTGCAGGTTTGTACGTTACCGACGCAGAGTGTTGGGGTAACGCAGCGGGTCAGGCAGCATCTGTGGAGAAAAACGATGGGTGATATTTTTCTCCAGAGATGCTGCCTGACCCGCTGAGTTACTCCAACACTCTGTGTCTATCTTTGGTGTAAACCAGCGTCCGCAGTTCCTTGCTTCAGGCTTGTAGGTTAATTGACTTGTGTAAAATTGTTCCCTGTGTATGTCGGGGTCCTATCTGCACAGGTATCCCTATGTAATGTTCTAGTGTCAACGGATGATTGCTGGTCGGCGAGGACTCGGTGGTCCAAAGGGTTTGGTTCCATGCTGTATCTCTAAACTAAGCTAAATTAAATACAAAGTGCTGTGGAGCAAGTCAGTGACTCAGGCAGCGTCTCTGGACGAAATGGATAGGTGACGTTTATGGGGGTTGAGAGGGAACGATAGACCAGCCATGACTGAATGGTGCAGTAGGTCTCGATGGGCCAAATGGCCTAATTTTGCTCCTCTGTCTTATATGTAAACCTTCTCTGTTCTTAAAGGGAAAAAAAACAACAGCTCACACTTCTCCGTCTCCCTGTACCCCTCCCCCACCCCAGTCATCCTACTAGTTTCGCTGTTGTCCTGCTTGGTTTCACTGTTCATATCCACTCGCTATCACCTTTTAAACAGCCAACAATGGACCATTGTGGGCTCCACCTTTCCTTGAAACATAGAAAATAGGTGCAGGAGTAGGCCATTCGGCCCTTCGAGCCTGCACCGCCATTCAATATGATCATGGCTGTTCATCCAACTCAGTATCCTGTACCTGCCTTCTCTCCATACCTCCTGATCCCTTTAGCCACAAGGGCCACATCTAACTCCCTCTTAAATATAGCCAATGAACTGGCCTCAACTTCCTTCTGTGGCAGAGAATTCCAGAGATTCACCACTCTCTGTGTGAAAAATGTTTTTCTCATCTCGGTCCTAAAAGACTTCCCCCTTATCCTTAAACTGTGAAGGAAAGGCAGTGAAGAAAGCGAATGGCATGTTGGCCTTTATAAGAAGAGGAATTGAATATAGGAGCACAGAGGTCCTTCTGCAGTTGTACAGAGCCCTAGTGAGACCACACCTGGAGTATTGTGTGCAGTTTTGGTCCCCTTAATTTGAGGAAGGACATTCTTGCTATTGAGGGAGTGCAGCGTAGGTTTACAAGGTTAATTCCCGGGATGGCGGGACTGTCATATGCTGAGAGAATGGAGCGGCTGGGCTTGTACACTCTGGAGTTTAGAAGGATGAGAGGGGATCTCATTGAAACATATAAGATTGTTAAGGGCTTGGACACGCTAGAGGCAGGAAACATGTTCCCGATGTTGGGGGAGTCCAGAACCAGGGGCCACACAGTTTAAGAATAAGGAGTAAGCCATTTAGAATGGAGATGAGGAAACACTTTTTCTCACAGAGAGTGGTGAGTCTGTGGAATTCTCTGCCTCAGAGGGTGGTGGAGGCAGGTTCTCTGGATGCTTTCAAGAGAGAGCTAGATAGGGCTATTAAAGATAGCGGAGTCAGGGGATATGGGGAGAAGGCAGGAACGGGGTACTGATTGTGGATGATCAAATTGAATGGCGGTGCTGGCTTGAAGGGCCAAATGGCCGGCTCCTGCACCTAATGTCTATTGTCTATTGATCATCCCTTCTGATACATTAGGGCCTTGATTTGTCCTTTTCATACCTTTTATTCTTTTGTCCTTTGTACAGGTCCCCAGTCTCCCTCCCCCCCCGCCCCCTGACTCTCAGTCTGAATAAGGGTCTCGACCCCAAAACTCCATCTATTCCTTTCCTCCAGAGACGCTGCCTGGCTCGCTCAGTTACTGCAGCATTTTGAGTCTTGTCTTTTGGTGTAAACCATCATCTGCACTTCCTCCCTACACACTTGGAACTCTGGCTGGAAGTCGCTCACTGTACCTGGTGGGGAGGGGTGGAGCATTGTGGGTGAGGTCGGCCGCTCTGACGGAGAGTGGGGTGGTTGTTGCCTCATCGGGCACCAGGACGTCACAGGCCTGTACGCCCACTGTACATTTCCCAGAGTCCAGCGAGTGAGGGGTGCCTCCGGTAACACCGGGCCGTGTGCTCGGCAGGAGAGGAGGCATCTCTGTAACCGTGGCTTCCAGGCCTCCGAAGAATCTTTGCACAGAGAACACAACAAGGGTGGAAAGAGACCCACTTGCATCAAAGACCCCGGTCATTCCGTCCCCTTCCCGGCTCCCATCCGGCAGGAGATACATAATCTGCGCACCTCCGGATTCAGGAACAGCTACTTCCCCTCTGTTATCAGACTTCTGATCAGCTAGGGTCCTGTCCGATTCACCTCTACCCCATTGCGGACATTGGACTTTGTCTCTGGAACTGGTGCGGTACAATGCTGACAACTATATTCTGTACTCTGTATCTTCCTCTTTGCTCTGCCCACTGCAGGCACGGAAATCGCTAACAAAATATGGGGGGACAGGGGGGGACACAATTTCTTGGCGGCCGCGCGCGCATGCGCACACACTCACACACACACGCACGAGGCTTCGGAGGCTCAATCCAGCGCTAAATGCAGCTCAACTCTGCCTGTCTCGCCGGGTTAACCTACAGCCCTGCCTGGACTGACGGGATACCAGCGCTGCTTCTCCGTGCTGGCTGTAAACCTGGGCCATATTTCCCGCAAGTCCAGGCAGGGCTGTAAGTTAACCTGGCGGGACAGGCAGAGTTGAGCTGGGTTTAACGCTGCTTCTCTGCGCTGGCTGTGGGCCTGGGGACACCGCGCCCATCAGACTCCCGACGTCTCTGGCCACCCTAGGCGTGTGGAGGGGGGGGGGCACTCGGGTGGGGACGGGACAGCGCCAGAGACCCGGCCGGGATCGATCCTGGCTGAGGATGAGGCGCAGGTCTGTGCCGAGAGTGTTTTGGCACGTCTCCCTCCTCCAATCACCGCGCTCTATCCTCAGTCCCACCCCGCCCCCCCGACATCTCCCTCCTCCAATCATCGCGCTGAATCATCATGTCCTGCCCCCAATGCCTGCTGACTGACGTCTCTCTCGCCCTCGATCAGCCATCCCACCCTCCACTGTCTCGCCGAAAGCGGAGATTTCACCGGGTTTTAAAATCCGGATTACAAAAAAATGGGGGGGGGGGGGGGTGGGGGACTGTCCCACACCCCTCAAAACTGGAGGGGGGGACATGTCCCCTGCCCCCACCCCACCCTCCCCGGATTTCCGCCCCTGGCCCACTGCACTTGAGTTGGACTTGTTTGTATCCATTTACAGTATTATCTGGTCTGATTGGATAGCATGCAAAACAAAGCTTTCCACTATACCTCGGTACACGTGACAATAGTAATAAGCCTAAAACACACCATCTAACCTCAGATAGAAATGTTTCGAGAAAGATCTGCCCCTCACATAACCTGTATTTCAAAGAGTTCACCTTCGCGTCAAGTTTATTATTGTCATGTGCCCCAAGGTGCAATGAAAAGCTTTTTGCTGTGTTCAATCCAGTCAAAGAAAAGACTATACATGATTGCAGTCAAGCCATCCTCAGCATACCATATAACCATATAACAATTACAGCACGGAAACAGGCCATCTCGACCCTTCTAGTCCGTGCCGAACACGTATTCTCCCCTAGTCCCATCTACCTGCGCTCAGACCATAACCCTCCATTCCTTTCCCGTCCATATAACTATCCAATTTATTTTTAAATGATAAAATAGAACCTGCCTCCACCACTTCCACTGGAAGCTCATTCCACACAGCTACCACTCTCTGAGTAAAGAAGTTCCCCCTCATGTTCCCCCTAAACTTCTGTCCCTTAATTCTCAAGTCATGTCCCCTTGTTTGAATCTTCCCTACTCTCAGTGAAAAAAGCTTATCCACGTCAACTCTGTCTATCCCTCTCATCATTTTAAAGACCTCTATCAAGTCCCCCCTTAACCTTCTGCGCTACAAAGAATAAAGCCCTAACTTGTTCAACCTTTCTCTGTAACCTAGTTGCTGAAACCCAGGCAACATTCTAGTAAATCTCCTCTGTACTCTCTCTATTTTGTTGACATCCTTCCTATAATTAGGCGACCAAAATTGTACACCATACTCCAGAATTGGCCTCACCAATGCCTTGTACAATTTTAACATTACATCCCAACTTCTATACTCAATGCTCTGATTTATAAAAGCCAGCACACCAAAAGCTTTCTTTACCACCCTATCTACATGAGATTCCACTTTCAGGGAACTGTGCACAGTTATTCCAAGATCCCTCTGTTCACCCGCATTCTTCAATTCCCTACCATTTACCATGTACGTCCTATTTTGATTTGTCCTGCCAAGATGTAGCACCTCACACTTATCAGCATTAAACTCCACCTGCCATCTTTCAGCCCACTCTTCCAACCGGCATAAATCTCTCTGTAGACTTTGAAAATCTACTTCATTATCTACAGCCCCACCTATCTTAGTATCATCTGCATACTTACTAATCCAATTTACCACACCATCATCCAGATCATTGATGTCAAGCCATCCTCAGCAGACAGATAACATATCCAAACATTTTAACTCCACTTCCCATTCCCACACTGACCTTTCTGTTCTGGGCCTTCTCCACTACCAGAATGAGGCCCAGCACAAATTGGAGGAACAGCACCTCATATTACACTTGGGCAGCTTACAACCCCAGCGGTATGAACATTGATTTCTCTAATATCAAATAACCCTTGCATTCCTCTCTCCACCCCCCCACCCTCCCCCAGTCGTATTGCTAGTTTCACTGTTTGTATCCTTTCGTTATCACCTGTTCCGCAGCCAACAATGAACCGTTGTGGGCTCCGTCTTTCCTTCGTCACTGATGTGCCCTATACCGTCTCCTACCCCTAGATTTGCAAGCCTGTCCATTATTGAGAGACAGCGTACATCTCCATACACAGGGTTTCACTGAATCAAAGACCGTTCCGTTGTGATCTGCTCCACTTTTATTCAGAAAGTCATCGGGTTTTTTCAGCGTGGAAACAGGCCCTTCGGCCCAATCCCCACACTGACCAACGTGCCCCGCTCGTCCCACCTACCTGCGTTTGGCTCACATCCCTCTAAATCTATCCTATCCAATGTACCTGTCCAACTGTTTCTCAAAGGTTGCGATAGTCCCTGCCTCAACTATCTCCTCTGGTAGTTCATTCCATACACCCACCATTCACTGTGTGAAAAAGTTACCCCCCTCAGATTCCTATTAAATCCTTCCCCTTCCCCTTCACCTTAAACCTATGTCCTCTAGTTCTTGATTCCCCTACTCTGGGCAGGAGACTCTGTGCGTCGATCTGATCTATTCCTCTCGTGATTTTATGCATCTCCATGAGATCACCCCTCATCCTCCTGCGCTCCAAGGGATGGAGACCCAGCCTGCACAACCTCTCCCTGTAGCTCCAGCCCCTTGAGTCCCGGCAACAACCCCCGCACAACTGCTCCGCACCTTCCTGCTTTGATTGGACTTTATCGTGCACTAAATGTTCCACCTTTCACCCGTGTCTGCATACCGAGGAACGGCTTTGTGAGAACATATGGTTACTGGAGGAATGCTGCCTCCTCCAGCTCCCAACATGTTTGCAAAGGCAGCGTTGTACCACGAGGCGGAAGAAGCAACACTACCTCGCTTTGCCCATCTTTACGGCAGAAAGAGAGGCAACGTGGGCATTGGCCCTTGGGTCACGGCAGAGTGGAGGTGGGTGTGGAGCACCCTTGGGTAAAGCATCGAAAGGATTGTCCAAGCAGATCCTTCTGAAGGGATGAAAAGAAAGAGACGAAGGAGAGGCAGAGAGAAAATGAAACAGAATACACGACATGTATCAATGCAACACCAGTTTGGGAATGTGCATCCAAATTCACGCACTTAGAAGATGCATTTGATTTACTGCAGTGACTTTATAGACAGAGCGATTATAGAAACAGGCCCTTCGGTCCACCGCGTACCCGGATTGCTGGTCACCCCGTACAGCAATCACCACGGACACTGTCCTACACACCAGGGACAAATATACAGAAACCAATTCACCTATAAACCTGGACATCTTTGGAGTGTGAGTATATGAGCAGGGAGGTTCTACTGCAGTTGTACAGGGTCTTGGTGAGACCACACCTGGAGTATTGTGTACAGTTTTGGTCTCCTAATCTGAGGAAGGACATTCTTGCCATAGAGGGAGTACAGAGAAGGTTCACCAGACTGATTCCTGGGATGGCAGGACTTTCATATGAAGAAAGACTGGATAGACTCGGCTTGTACTCGCTGGAATTTAGAAGATTGAGGGGGGATCTTATAGAAACTTACAACATTCTTAAGGGGTTGGGGAAGTCCAGAACAAGGGGTCACACAGTTTAAGGATAAGGGGGAAATCTTTTAGGACCGCGATGAGAAAAACATTTTCACACAGAGAGTGGTGAATCTGTGGAACTCTCTGCCACAGAGGGTAGTTGAGGCCAGTTCATTGGCTATATTTAAGAGGGAGTTAGATGTGGCCCTTGAGGCTAAAGGGATCAGAGGGTATGGAGAGAAGGCAGGTACAGGATACTGAGTTGGATGATCAGCCATGATCACATTGAATGGCAGTGCAGGCTCGAAGGGCCGAATGGCCTACTCCTGCACCTATTTTCTATGTTTCTATGTGGGAGGCAACCAGAGCTCCCGATAACCCAGGCGGTCACAGGGAGAACGTACAAACTCTGTAGAGACAGCACCCGTAGTCAGGATTGAACCTGGGTCTCTGGCGTTGTAAGGCAGCAACTCTACCGTTGCGCTGCTGGTTTATCTATTTTCCTGTCGATTCTCTGCAATGACTGCTAATCTGGAAAGGGCGCAGAGAAAAGTCATAGGATGTCGCTGTGACTCAAGATTCTGAGTTACAGGGAGAGGTTGGTCGGGCTGGGGCTTTATTCCTTGGAGAAAAAGGAGGCTGAGGGGTGATTATATAGAGGTGTATATCATCATGTGAGGATTAGATAGGGCAGGTGAACAGTCTTTTACCCAGAGTAGGGTAATCAAGAACTAGAGGACATAGGTTTAAGGTGAGGTGGGGAAAAGTTTTAATAGGAACCTGAGGGGCAACTTTTTTACACAGAGGGTGGTGGGTGTATGGAACGAGCTGCCGGGGGAGGTAGTTGAGGCAGGGACTATCACAACGGTCCAAAAACATTTGGACAGGTGCATGGAAAAGGATCAGTTTAAAGGGATATGGGCCAAATGCAGGCAGGTGGGACTAGTGTAGATGGGGCATGTTGGTCAGTGAGAGGTACACAATTTACAAGATATGTGCAGGGCAGGTTTTTTAACCCAGAGAGCAGTGGGGGCCTGAAATGCTTGGGGTGGTGGTGGAGGCAGATACGATAGGGGTGTTTCAGAGGTTTTTAGTTGGGCAGGGAAAGGAGGGATATGGACCAAGTGCAGGCAGATGAGATTAGTTTATCTAGGCATCATGTTCACCAATTTACTGTTAAAACTTGTGCTATAATACCAGGGTAAGTGCTCAACCAAGGAAACCAAGCCTAATGCCAAAGCAGAATCTAAATTGTCTAAACACACTTATGCCCTACGAGACAATAGCGAATGGTGTGGCACGGTGGGGCAGAGGTAGAACTACTGCCTTACAGCGCCAGAGACCCCGGTTCGATCCTGACTACGGGTGCTTGTCTGTACAGAGTTTGTACCTTCTCCCCGTGACCCGCGTGGGTTTTCTCCGAGATCTCCCGGTTTCCTCCCACGCTCCAAAGACGTGCAGGTTCTGTAGGTTAATTAGCTTGGTATCAATGTGAGACGGTGCTAGTGTGCGGGGTCGGTACGGACTGGGCGGGCCGAAGGGCCTGTTTCCGCGTCGGATCTCTAAAGCTAAAATTAAAATGAACGTCATATTCAGTAATAAGCTATCGACATATGAACAAGCAACAAGACAAATGTCTAATCAAGAAACCCAATCCCACAAGAGAATCTAAAATGCCTTTACACATTTAAACTATTGGACAACTTAAACTAGGCGTGTAGATGCCAGTATATCATTGGGGTTATCTAGTGGGCACTTCCCTTCACTGGTGTCTTCCTTGAGTTAGGCACACGACACTTCGGACCAAGGCTCATGTGAGTTCTGGAGTCCCAGAACCACCCCCATGAAGAAGTCCGAAGAAGCGTCTTGAACAGAAACGTCACCTATTCCTTTTTCTCCAGAGATGCTGCCTGACCAGTTGTACAGGGTCTTGGTGAGACCACACCTGGAGTATTGCGTACAGTTTTGGTCTCCAAATCTGAGGAAGGACATTATAGCCATAGAGGGAGTGCAGAGAAGGTTCACCAGACTGATTCCTGGGATGTCACGACTTTCACATGAAGAAAGACTGGATAGACTTCGCTTGTACTCGCTAGAATTTAGGAGATTGAGAGGGGATCTTATAGAAACGTACAGAATTCTTATGGGGTTGGACAGGCTAGATGCAGGAAGATTGTTCCCGATGTTGGGGAAGTCCAGGACAAGGGGTCACAGCTTAAGGATAAGGGGGAAATCCTTTAAGACCGAGATGAGAAAAACGTTTTCACACAGAGAGTGGTGAATCTCTGGAACTCTCTGCCACAGAGGGTAGTTGAGGCCAGTTCATTGGCTATATTTAAGAGGGAGTTAGATGTGGCCCTTGTGGCTAAAGGGATCAGAGTGTATGGAGAGAAGGCAGGTACGGGAT
>CM075977.1:258512241-258580515 GCA_038087875.1 Malacoraja senta | reverse complement strand
GTCCTCATGTTGATAAACAGCAATAAAAGTTTCCAAAGGTGATGGAAAGACTGGAGGAAAGACTAGGTGCTGAGAGCTCTCTTATACCTGCATTAAGGAGGCAATTAAACACACCTGAGCAATTACAAACACCTGTGAAGCAATGTGTCCCAAACATCATGGTGCCCTGAAATGGGGGGGACTATGTATAAACACAGCTGTAATTTCTACATGGTGAAACCAAAATGTATAAAAATACCCTTTAATAAAATCTGACAATGTGCACTTTAACCACATGTGATTTTTTTCTATTACAAATCCCAATTACAGAGGCAAATAAATAAATGATGGGTCTTTGTCCCAAACATTATGGAGGGCACTGTATACCGAGGGACACTGAAAAACGTTATGTCGGGTGCTAACTAGTCAACGGGAAAGCTATACATGATTACAATCGAGCCGTTCACTGTGTACAGATACAGAATATACGGAATAACGTTTAGTGCATGGTAAAGTACAATTATAGATAGTCCGAGGATCTTCAGTGAGGTAGATGATTAGGTCAGGACCACTCTCCAGTTGTTGGTAGGATGGTTCAGTTGCCTGATAACAGCTGGGAAGAATCTGTCCCTGAATCTGGAGGTGTGCGTTTTCACACTTCTGCATTCCGTGCCTGGTGGGAGAGGGGAGATGAAAGAGCCCATTGAGAAGGCCATTGCTGTCACCTCATGGAAGTTGAACCTCCTGAACCTTTCACCTGGTGGCTGTGTTTGCAGGACCGACCAGAGGATGGTTACCTGATATGTCCCAAGTAAATGGGGCACAGTGCTGGAGTTAAAGCTGGGTCAGGCAGCATCTGTGGAGAACATGGTTAGGTGGCGTTTTGATTGGGACCCTTCTTCAGACCCCTTCTTCAGGGAGAGGGTCCTGACCCAAAACGTGGTCTATCCATGTCCTAAAGAGGTGCTGCCTGACATGCTGAGTTACTCCAGCACTTTGTGTCTTTTTTGTTGTTGTAAACTAGCTCCTGCATTTCCTTGTGTCTCCAAGTTAATGGGGTCAGGTTTAGTCTATTAAAACACTGCGGGGAACGTTTTTTTTACACAGAGAACGATGGGTGCCTGGAATGTGCTGGCAGGGGTGATGGTGGAGGTAGATGTGATATTGGTGTGTAAGAGGGTTTGAGATAGGCACATGGACATGCAGACAACGGAAGGATATAAGCGGGGGAAGATTTAATAGGAACCTGAGGGATAACTTTTTCACGCAAAGGGTGGTAGGTATATGAAACCAGCTGCCGGAGGAGGTAGTTGAGGCAGGGACTATTGCAACGTTGAAGAAACATTTAGACAGGTACATGGATAGGACAGGTATGGCGGGATATGGGCCAAATGCAAGCAGGTGGGACCAGTATTGATGGGACATATTGGCCGGTGTGGGCAAGTTGGGCCTGTTTCTACCCTGTAAGACTCTATGACTATGATATGGAATACATGAAGGCAGATCAGTTTAACCAGGCATCATGTTCAACACAACATTGTGGGCTGAAGGGCCTGCCCCTGTGCTGTTCCACGTGAAGAGAGGAAGCAATTCAAGAATGTTCTCAATGTCTCCTTTGATTCTCCACTGACTCCTGGAGATCTCTGTACGACCAAAGAACTGCAGATACTGGTTTCTACCAAAGATAGACACAAAGTGCTGGAGTAACTCAGTGAGTCAGGCAGCATCTCTGGAGAAAAAGGATGGTTGATATTTCCTGTCGGGACCCTTTGCTCGTTTGTTTCTCCAGTTTATTGTCACGTGGTATAGGTACAGTAAAAAGCTTCAGACAAAGTATTGTTGAAGAAGGAACTGCAGATGCTGGAAAATCGAAGGTTTGTCCCATGACTACAATCACGGGACAAAGATTTTCAGGATAGACACAAACTCTGTTGGAGAAACTCAGCGGGTGAGGCAGCATCTATGGAGAGAAGGAATAGGTGACGTTGTTTCTCTTGGGATTACACCTTCCCCCAGCCAACAATGGGCCTGCCAGGCACCACTCTGCCTGAGGTCATTTGTATCTGACCCTGATTGGTCCCGGTCTTACCTCACCCCCCCCCCCCCCGACCCCCATTTTCAGTCTGAAGTAGGGTCCCGACCCGAAACATCACCCAGCCTTTTTCTCCAGAGATGCTGCCCGGCCCAGCTGAGTTACTCCAGCACTTTGCGTCTATCCTGAAAATCTTTGTCCCACGATGGTAGTCAGCCCTTCCCACATTGGCCTCATCAGTCGCCTCTCAGGACCCCTAGAATTAAAATCCCTGAGGAGGTCCCAGTGAGAAGCATCGCAGGGTGGCCAGGCAGAGAACATTCCGGAGCCCGAGGTCAGGGAAAGTGCAAGGACAATGGCAATAATTCGACCTGACTTTGGAAAAGGGGGTGATTGCAGAAAGATCTGCTGGAGTATAAAATCAGAAGCCAACACAATCACAATCGGACACCAAAGACTGGATGGGTGTGGAAGGGATGGCTGGCCTAGGCTATGGAAACAAATGATAATAAGTCTTTGGTGTCCGATTATGTTTGTGTTGGCTTCTGATTTTGTACTCCAGCAGATCTTTCTGCAATCACCCCTTTTCCAAAGTCAGGTTTGAGCTATTGCCATTGCCCTTGCACCTTCCCCTGACCCCAGGCTCTGGAAAGTGCTCGGCATGGCCAAGCTTCTGTCCCTGAGTGTTTCATATCTGCTGTTAAAACAATGTGACCCTGGCTCCAGCTTATCTGTCGCCTGTCCTGAGGACCTGTGCACAGAATTAGTTCAGCAGTCGACCCTGTCAGTGAAAGGGAACAAAAATAAAGGCTCGTATTTTTCCGACAGACATTCGCAGTCAAGAGTGTTTCATCGTCATTTATTCTGAAACGGAACAATTTTATTCTTACTGGCAGCAGCAGCACAATGGATATGTAAACGTAGTGGTATGTCAAACCCAGAAGAAACAACCAACAGATATATATTCAGTATATATTAGGGCAGCACAGTGGTGCAGTGGTTGCTGCCTTACAGCACCAGAGACCCCGGTTCGATCCTGACCACGGGTGCTGTCAGTATGGAGTTTGCATTTCTCCCTGTGACTGCGTGGGTTTTCTCTGGGTGCTCCGGCTTCCTCCCACACAGGTTAGCTGTGACTTACCATCTCATCTGCAAGAGTCAAAAGAATAGGGACCTGTGGGGTAACCTTTTTATACAAAGGGTGGTGGGCGTATGGAACGAGCTGCCGGAGGAGGGAGTTGAGGCAGGTACGACATTTTAAGGAACATTTAGACAGGTACATGGATAGTACAGGTTTAGATGGATACAAGCCAAACGCAGGCAGGTGGACTGTTGTAGATGGGGCATGTTGGTCAGTGTGGGTAAGTTGGGCCGAAGGCCCTGTTTCCACGCTGTTTGACTATAAAGAGTGTTTTATTGTCATAGATAGATTGTTTGATCGATATTTTATTGTCACATGTACTTGGTGCAGTGATATTCTTTGTTTTACATACAATACACATGGGCAGTGGGCAGGTGCTAGAGACCTGCAGGGGAAGGTAGACGCTCCCGCCCCCACGAGTCTCGGGCAGATGGGGCTCGTCAGCCTGGGAGAGGGAAAACTCTGATTTAAAACCTCCACTGCCTTGTGGCCATATCCAGTCATGGAAAAGGCTCCAGGAGTAAACCTCAAGAAAATCCGGAGTCGGAGCCCCTAAGGCAGTTCGTCGTTGTCTACAACCTCGCTCTGGCAGCTCCTGTGACGGCGCTGGTGCCAAACTGTAACGGCCCTGCTGTTCCTTTGGATCGATCAGCAACGTGGAGAGGGTGGACGTGCTGCATGGGGCAACAGCCTGTCCTCCATATGACATCGCACAGGCTTGCATCCGACCAGGATGCATCACCCACGGTCAGTCATGACCGAGAGGGAAGCCTACTTCAAGTGTGCAAAGAATCGCCACGTATAGGGCGTTGGCAAAGTTACCAAAGTATTCAATATTAGTCCCGATGGTCGCTCTTCCTTCTCTGCCCAGAAAGACACAAAGTGCTGGTGTAACTCAGCATCTGTGGAGGAAATAGTTGGGTGTCGTTTCAGGTCGGGACCCTTCTTCAGACAGCTTTTCGGGAGGAGGTAGAAGAGGCCCGTGCGGGGCAGGGGAACGATGAGGATGGAGGCTGTGGAGAGCAGGTCGCCAGAGGTGACGAAATCGGAGATAGTCCTGGAGAAACAGGCCCTTCGGCCCAACGAGTCTGTGCCGACCGGTGATCCACGCCCATTAACACTATCCAGCACACACTAGGGACAAAGTACAAATTTACCAAATCCAATTAACCTATAGACCTGTACGTCTTTGAAGTGTGGGAGGGTGGTGGTTTTGTGGAATGAGCTACCAGAGGAGGGGAGGTCATTGAGGCAGGTACTCTAAAAAACATGCAAAATATATTTGGACAGTGAAATAGATAGGGGGCAAAATGCAGACGGGTGGGACTAGTGTAGGTGGTGCATCTTGGTTGGAACAGGCAAGATGGGCCGAAGGGCCTCTTTTCATGCTGTATGAATCTATGGCTTCTTGACCACTGCGGTACAAAAAGGACTGGGCAAGCTAGATGCAGGAAAAATGCTCCCAATGTTGGGCGAGTCCAGAACCAGGGGCCACAGTCTTAGAATAAAGGGGAGGTCATTTAAGACTGAGGTGAGAAAAAAACTTTTTCACCCAGAGAGTTGTGAATTTATGGAATTCCCTGCCACAGAGGGCAGTGGAGGCCAAGTCACTGGATGGATTTAAGAGAGAGTTAGATAGAGCTCTAGGGGCTAGTGGAGTCAAGGGATATGGGGAGAAGGCAGGCACGGGTTATTGATGGGGGACGATCAGCCATGATCACAATGAATGGCGGTGCTGGCTCGAAGGGCCGAATGGCATCCTCCTGCACCTATTTTCTATGTTTCTAAACAACGTTAAGATTTGAGCACTGAAATCCAACATAATGTGGTAATCACGCCTTACGATCAGCATCAACATTGGAAAAGGAAATTAAAGTGCGAGATAATGCTGATGTCAACATCTGCAGCTCGGCACTTTAAACACTTTGAGTGAGTATCATAACCTCCAGTCCCACTGGCTTTGAACAGGCTTGGTGGGCTGGAATAGGGTTACCTACTTTGTAACAAAAGTAAGTTGATTACATGTTCAAAGGAAAACTGAAACACGATTCTCAGGGAGACGTCAATCCAAATACAAAGAATTTTAAGGAATGTGGGGGGGGGGGGGAAGCTTTAATGGTAGCCTGAGGGGCAACTTTTTTTCACTCAGGATGGAGGAGGTAGTTGAGGCAGGTACAATCACAATGGTTAAGACATAATTGGACGGGTACATTGACAGGAAAGGAACTGCAGAAGGTACACAAAAATGCTGGAGAAACTCAGCGGGTGCAGCAGCATCTGTGGAGCGAAGGAAATAGGCAACGTTTCGGGCCGAAACCCTTCTTCAGACATTGTTAGGGTTAGGGTTAGGGTTAGGGTTAAGGTTTCGGCCCCAAAACGTTGCCTATTTCCTTCGCTCCTTAGATGCTGCTGCACCCGCTGAGTTTCTCCAGCATTTTTGTGTACCTTCGATTTTCCAGCATCTGCAGTTCCTTCTTTAACACAAGGAACTGCAGATGCTGCTTTACACCGAGATAGACACAAAATGCTGGAGTTACTCAGCGGGTCAGGCAGCATCTCTGGAGAAAAGGAACAGGTGACGTTTTGGGTCGAGACCCTACTTCAGTGACTGTCTTTATCTACAGTACTAATGGAGTTCTGCACTGTTAGTTCAGTTTAGAGATACTAGGTGACAGCACCTTTGTGTTTATCTTTGGTATAAACCAGCATCTGCAAGTTCCTTCCTGCACGTTAAATCTCCTTTCGACTTTATTTTTCATGTGAAAGGCACAATCTCCAGGGCTGTTGCGAAGAAAGGCAGGCACGCTCCCCCTTGAGTGTTGGGTCCAGTGGCTTTTCCTCACTTGGTATTGCTAAATTCGATTATGTGCGTACTATCGCAGGATGTTTCCGTGCATACTTCCTGCATTAAAATGACGATAACACTTCAAACGTACTCTGTTGGCCAGGGTTGCCGTGACTTTAAAACAAAAAAAACGCTGCGTGCATATAGACCTCGAAGCAGCTTGACTCTCAGCAGTGCACTGATGGAGCTAAGGCTCTGCCAAGTTGAGTCATCCCCAAACCTCGTGAGGCACTTTTACCAGAGACAATCGAGATTAAAGCCTCTTATCCAGTTAAGAACACCCTGACACTGAATAGCCACATAACAATGCGCTGAGTCGCAGAGTTTGTTGTGCTCATTGGCCTTGAGTTAAGTTCAGTGTTACTATTGTAGATAGCAGAGCTAAGCTTCGTGGTGGGGCAGCAAGATAAAAGCCCTGACGCAGCGCTGTGCTGGGTAGGAAGGGGAAAGCTTATTTTTGGACGCACAAGAGCAAAATGTAACTTTCTTCCAAATTTAGTCACAGGCAAGAATTTGTGCAGCAAAGGCAACGTTTCAATGACTCCATGGTAGTTTATTGTCACATGTAGCTGGATACATTGAAACATTGGTTTGTATACCGTTCAGTAAAATCATGCTGCACGTAATCGCAATTTTAAATAAGTGCAAATGTACAGTGATTTTAGTGTCCGAATACTGGACTTGAACGGACGAGGCAGTACACCAGATAGTTCCCATGTTTCTGGCACTCGCGCTTTCTCTCTCTTGCTCCTCTCTTGCTCCTCTCACACCCCCTTAGTCCCCTTCCTCGCGACCTCTCTCGCCCCCTCTTGCCTCCTTCCTCTCTCCCTCTCAGCCTTCTCTCTCTTTGACCCCCTCTCTCTCACCCTCTCCTTTCTTTCTCTCCCCCTCTCCCCCCTCTCTCTCTCTCTCTCTCCCGCCCTATCTCTCCCCCCTCTCCCCCCTCTCACCCCCTTCTTCCCCCCCTCTCTCACCCCCTTCTTCCCCCCCTCTCTCTCCCCCCCTCCCCCTCTATCTCCCCTCTCTCCCGCTCTCTCTCTCTCCCACCCTCTTTCCCACCTTCTTTCCCCTCTCTCTCTCCCCCTCTCTCTCTCCCCCCTCCCCCTCTCTCTCCCCGTCTCTCTCCCCCTCTCTCTCCCCCGTCTCTCTCCCCCCTCTCTCCCCTCCCTACCCCCTCTCTCCCCCGTCTCTCTCACCCTCTCTCTCCCCTCCCTACCCCCTCTCTCCCCCGTCTCTCTCACCCTCTCTCTCCCCGTCTCTCTCCCCCCCTATCTCCCCCCCTCCCCCTCTCTCTCCCCGTCTCTCTCCCCCCCTATCACCCCCCCCTCCCCCTCTCTCTCTCCCCGTCTCTCTCCCCCGTCTCTCTCCCCCCCCCTCCCCCTCTCTCTCCCCGTCTCTCTCCCCCCCTCTCTCCCCGTCTCTCTCCCCGTCTCTCTCCCCCTCCCCGTCTCTCTCCCCCCTATCTCCCCCCCTCCCCCTCTCTCTCCCCCGTCTCTCTCCCCCGTCTCTCTCCCCCCCTCTCTCCCCTCCCTCTCCCCCGTCTCTCTCCCCGTCTCTCTCCCCCTCTCTCTCCCCTCTCTCCCCTCCCCCTCTCTCCCCTCTCTCCCCCCCTCTCCCCCTCCCTCTCTCTCTGCCCCTCTCTCTCCCTCTCCCCCTCCCCACTCTCTCCCCCACACAATCACCCTATTTAGTTTCCACTGCCTGTGAAAGTTGATCTTTCATTCACCTTTGAGCTGTGTGCCCCACATGGAGACCTCTGTCGCATTGAAAGTGGAGTGTGTTGGGGTTGGTGCAGTGAGGTCCCTAGCTTCACCCTACAGAGCTGCTCCAAGCCTGATGTGGGAGGTGAGGCAAAGGTGGGCACTGGAGGAATACTGCTGTATGTCTTGTTCAGCGCTGTCAAACACCCATAGAGATGGTGAACTTTCAGAGGAGTTGATTTATACTGTTTAAAACAATTCCTCTAGATAGACCCAAAATGCTGGGGTAACTCAGCGGGTTAGGCAGCATCACTGGAGAAAAGGAATTGGTGACGTTCCGAGTCGGAACCCTTCTCCTGACTGACAGATGGAGAAGGCCAGAACGAAACAGGGCAGGAAACAGATGACCTCAGGAAGGGTGAAGCCCAAAATAGCCCATTGTTGGCTGGGGAAGATGCGCTAATGACAGGGATACAAGGATGCGATCAGTGGAATTAGTCGGACAATGAGGGTGAGGGAGCGGGGTGGGGGTGGGCTGTGGGAAAGGATATGCAGGGGTTACTTGAAATGAGAGAAATCAACATCCATACCACTGGGGTGTAAGCTGTCCTAGCAAAATATGGGGTGCTTGTGGCCTCACTCGGACAGTGGAGGAGGCCCAGGGCAGAAAGGTCAGTATGGGAATGGGAAGGGGAGTTAAAATGTTTGGCAACCACGTAGGCCAAGGTGAGCTGAGCGCAAGTGTTTAAAAATAATGGTATCCAGAGGTCTAGATGGTGATTTGCTCGTTCTTCACACGAGAGGCAGCACAGTGGTGCAGCGGGTGGAGCTGCTGCCTCGCGATGCCGTGGTCAAGTCAAGTCACTTTTATTTCTATAGCACATTTAAAAAACAACTCTGGTTGGCCAAAGTGCTTTACATTGGTATAAGAATAGTATAACAAACAACAGTAGTTCATAGATTAAATACAAACATCACTACATACGTGTAGCCCTCGCTCAGAGGACGTCACGAAAGGCTTGAGAGTAAAGATGAGTTTTTAGTCTTGACTTAAAGGAGTCGATGGAGGGGGCAGTTCTGATGGGAAGGGGGATGCTGTTCCACAGTCTAGGGGCTACAACCACAAAGGCGCGGTCGCCCCTGAGCTTATGCCTAGACCGTGGGATATTCAGCAACCCCAAGTCGGCCGATCTGAGGGGCCTGGAGGTGGAGTGGTGGGTGAGAAGACTTTTTATGTAGGTGGGGGCAAGCCCATTGAGGGCTTTGTAGACATGGAGGAGGATCTTGAAGTTTATACGGAACCACACAGGGAGCCAGTGGAGAGAGGCCAGGATCGGGGGGATGTGGTCCCATTGACACATTTTCGATCCAGACATCGGGCACTTTTAGTGTGGAGTTTGCACGTCCTCGTTGTGACCACATAGGATTCCCCTGGGTGTTCCGGTTTCCTCCCACATCCCAAAGACGTGCGGGTCTGTAAGTTAATCTGCCTCTGAATATTTCCCCCAGTGTGCAGGGAGTGGATGAGAACATAGCACTAGTGTGAACAGGTAGGCCTGGATTTGGTGGGCCGTAGGGCCTGTTGCCAATGCTATCTCAACAAAATTGAACTAAATGATAGTTCTGTGTGTGTTGGATCAACGTATGTGAATTAGCAGGACATTGACTTGTTCATTTTGTGATTGGGGAACGGGGCAGCTTATCTGATGCAAGCCCTAAGTTAAAAGGCAGCACAGTGCCAGAAGCACCTGAGATCCAGGTTCGATCCTGACTATGGGTGCACTCTGTACGGAGTTTTACATCCTTTGTACAATATGCAGCTTAACTGATGCAAGGGAGAGGGGTAAAACTAGTGTGGAACTAGTGTGAACCGGTGATTAATGGTCAGCATGGACTCGCTGGACCAAAGGGCCTGTTTCCATGCTGTATCTTTCTATCAATTCCACCAATCAAGGGGGTTTGAGAATAGGTAAGCAGACACTTTGCAGGGAGGATTTTGTGTGTTTTAAGCATTAGCTACTGTAGAGCAAAGAGAGTCATACAATGTGGAAACAAGCCCTTCGGACCAACTTGCCCTCACCAGCCATCATGTCCCATCTATACTACTACCACCTGTCTGTGTTTTACCCATATCCCTCTAAACCTATCCTATCCACGTACCTGTCCAAATATCCTTTAAATGTGCCTCCAGTACCTCCTCCGGCAGCTCGTTCCATATACCTCCCACCCTTTGAGTGAAAAGGCTGCCCCTCAGACTCCTATTAAATCTTTCCCCCCTCACCTTATACCTCTGTCCTCTGGTTCTCGATTCCCCTACTCTGGGCAACAGACTCTGTGCGTTGACAAGATCTATTCCTCTCATGATTTTGTACACCTCTATAAGTACACCAGCGCTCCAAGGAATAGAGACGTAGCCGGCACAACCTCTCCCGATAGCTCAGGTCCGCAGGTCCGAACAAAATCCTCGTAAATCTTCCCTGCACCAGATTGGAAATTATGTTAAACAAAGCTTTTCACTGTACCTCGGTACATGTGACTATAATAAGCCTAAATAAGTGACTATATATAAGTGACTATAATAAGCCTGTCCCACTTTCGCGACCTTGGCTTGCAAATTACGCGACCTCGTGGTCGCTTGAGGTGTACGGGCACCGTATGGCCGTGCGGGGCCGGTCCCACTTAGAAGCGCGGAGGGGTATGGAGTTGTGCGGGGCCGGTCCCGACATCGCGCGGGGCTCCGAAATTCTTGCAGTGACCGAAATCTTCGCTCGCCAACGGCCTGTCGGCCCGCGAACGCACGCAGGCGCATTGCGGTCGTACGCAGCATCTTGACGGCGTCCGCCTAGCGCGTGGCGTTGCGTGATGGCATCACCGCCCGGCGTGGCGTTGCGTGATGACGTCACCGCCCGACGCCGTGCGACGCCCAAATTCAGTCGGCCCGCCTCCTGCCCAGCTGATTTGTAAGCATGACGTAAATGATGTCACGCGCGAACTTAGCGCGAACTGGTCGCGCCAAACGCACGCAATCGCATGCAAGTGGGACAGACCCTTGACCCCTCTCTTCCAGGGACTTTGCCAGTGGAGCGAGCATGGAGGGGGCATCTGCGGTCAAGTTGGGCTAAAGGGTCTGTTTCCCTGCTGTCTAACTGGGACCTCAGGGGGCATGGTCATGTGAGGGATGGAGAGAGAAGTTAAACAGGATTAACAGGATTAATGTTACCAACCTGTCCCTATACCTCACGCCCTCAAATCCTGGCAATATCCTTGTAAAGAGATCGAATGCGAGTGATCAATTTGAGTGGTTTTGCTGATCTCTTGTCCTTGTGGTTACCATACAAAGTTCAAGTCGACATGGAAGTGTGACTTACCTTAGTACAGGTGAGTCACTATTTGAGACTCTATTTACATGTGTGGGAGGTATCACAGTATTACTCACACAGAGAGTAAGGGCGGTTACTCCTGTATCCTAGCCAACATTTATCCCTCAGGCAGCATGTATTAATAAAACACCATAGAAACATAGAAAATAGGTGCAGGAGGAGGCCATTCGGCCCTTCGAGCCAGCACTGCCATTCATTGTGATCATGGCTGATCATCCCCTATCAATAACCCGTGCCTGCCTTCTCCCCATATCCTTGACTCCACTAGCCCCTAGAGCTCTATCTAACTCTCTATTAAATCCATCCAGTGACTTGGCCTCCACTGCCCTCTGTGGCAGGGAATTCCATAAATTCACAACTCTCTGGGTGAAAACGTTTTTTCTCATCTCAGTCTTAAATGACCTCCCCTTTATTCTAAGACTGTGGGCCCTGGTTCTCGCCCAACATTGGGAACATTTTTCCTGCATCTAGCTTGTCCAGTCCTTTTATAATTTTATATGTTTCTATAAGATTCCCCCTCATCCTTCTAAACTCCAGTGAATACAAGCCCAGTCTTTTCAATCTTTCCTCATATGACAGTCCCGCCATCCCAGGGATCAATCTGGTGAACCTACGCTGCACTGCCTCAATCACAAGGATGTCCTTCCTCAAATTAGGAGACCAAAACTGTACACAATACTCCAGATGTGGTCTCACCAGAGCCCTGTACAACTGCAGAAGAACCTCTTTACTCCTATAATGAAATCCTCTTGTTATCGACTCACTCATTTCACCATTGGTTATGGGAGTCTGCTGTCACAGTTAGGTGCTGCATTTCCACACATTGCCATAACGCTTACAGTCGCGCAGCAGGTAGAGCTGCTGCCTCATAGCACCAGAGACCCAGGTTTGATCCTGACCTCACATGTGTCTGTGCGGAGTTTGTACGTTCTCCCCGTGACCGCGTGGGTTTCCTCCGGGTGCTCCGGTTTCCTCCCACATCCCAATTCTGTAAGTTGTTGCAAGTGTACAGGGAGTGGGTGTGAAAGTGGGATAAGATAGAACTACAGTTTAGTTCATTGTCAGGTGTACTGTAGTACAGTGTAAAGCTTTTTGTTGCCTGCTATAAATGATCACAATCGAACTGTCCACAGTGTACAGATACAGGATAAAGCGTTGCTGCCTTAGAGCGTCAGAGACCCAGGTTCCATCCTGACTACAGGTGATGTCTGGCCCCTCAGACTCAATCAAAATGACAGCAGGCAGCCTTGGAAGCCTTACCCCACTACTCAAACCTCAGGTCAAAAACCTTGGCGTGATATTTGACTCAGCACTGAAATTTGACAAACAAGTCAATGCCGTGGTAAAAGCTAGCTTCTTCCAGCTTCGGACGATAGCTAAAATAAAACAATTCCTCCACTTTGATGACCTCGAAAAGATCATCCACACATTCATCTCCTCCCGCCTAGATTACTGCAACTCCCTTTACACTGGCATCAGCCAATCTTCCCTGTCCCGCCTGCAACTGGTCCAAAACGCCGCAGCCAGACTCCTGACGGGCACCCGAAAAAGGGACCACATCCCCCCGATCCTGGCCTCTCTCCACTGGCTCCCTGTGCGGTTCCGTATAAACTTCAAGATCCTCCTCCATGTCTACAAAGCCCCCAATGGGCTTGCCCCCACCTACATAAAAAGTCTTCTCACCCACCACTCCACCTCCAGGCCCCTCAGATCGGCCGACTTGGGGTTGCTGAATATCCCACGGTCTAGGCATAAGCTCAGGGGCGACCGCGCCTTTGCGGTTGCAGCTCCTAGACTGTGGAACAGCATCCCCCTTCCCATCAGAACTGCCCCCTCCATCGACTCTTTTAAGTCTCTTTTGAGTATAGGAGCAGGGAGGTTCTACTGCAGTTGTACAGGGTCTTGGTGAGACCACACCTGGAGTATTGCGTACAGTTTTGGTCTCCAAATCTGAGGAAGGACATTATAGCCATAGAGGGAGTGCAGAGAAGGTTCACCAGACTGATTCCTGGGATGTCAGGACTTTCATATGAAGAAAGACTGGATAGACTTGGCTTATACTCGCTAGAATTTAGGAGATTGAGGGGGGATCTTATAGAAACGTACAAAATTCTTATGGGGTTGGACAGGCTAGATGCAGGAAGATTGTTCCCACAGCTTAAGGATAAGGGGGAAATCCTTTAAGACCGAGATGAGGAAAAACTTTTTCACACAGAGAGTGGTGAATCTCTGGAACTCTCTGCCACAGAGGGTAGTTGAGGCCAGTTCATTGGCTATATTTAAGAGGGAGTTAGATGTGGCCCTTGTGGCTAAGGGATCAGGGGGTATGGAGAGAAGGCAGGTACGGGATACTGAGTTGGATGATCAGCCATGATCATATTGAATGGCGGTGCAGGCTCGAAGGGCCGAATGGCCTACTCCTGCACCTATTTTCTATGTTTCTATGTATCTATGTCAAGACTAAAGACTTATCTATACTCCCAAGCCTTTCTTGACGTCCTCTGAGTGAGGGCTACATGTATATATGTATATAGTTTGTTTGTTTATATCATTCTTATAACAAATCTAAAGCACTTTGGCCAACGAGAGTTGTTTTTAAATGTGCTATATAAATAAATGTGACTTGACTTGACTTGGACAGAGTTTGTACATTCTCCCCATGACTGCATGGGCTTTTCCCCGGTTGCTCCGGTTTCCTCCCACACTCCAAAGGCGTATACGTTTGTAGGTTAATTGGCTTTGGTAAAAATAGTAAATTGCCCCGAGTGTGTAGGTTAGTGCTAGTGTACGGGGATAGCTCGGCTCAGACTCGGTGGGCCGAAGGGCCTGTTTCCGCACTGTATCTCTAAACTAATCTCAACTAAAGCATCATGTTTTTTTTTTGCTGAATCAAGTTACCCTGGTAACACACGGTTGGTTAACAGACAAGTTCCTGACCAGGACCCAAACACTGGGTCAGTTCTGAACCTGCTCCCTCTCCACCCCACCCTTCTTGTTCAAGTTCAGGCAAGCAAAGCCAGCATTGTCCTGCTCCCAAGTTTTTTTTTTTTTTACCAGGGTCTCTGTAAATCCAACATTTGTACGGATCAGCTCATTAAATCAGAATGAAATATTTGTCTGCCTTTTAAAAGCAGGCATACAGGGTGACGATAAAATGTAATGAATGCCTTCTAGTAGCCAGGGTTTCCGTTTACTGGGTGAGTTTGTTAAATCCAGCACTCCACAACAGTTTGATTTGTAATTAGCGGAATACTCAATGCTTTGTACCCCAGAAGCTGGGATCGGGAGAGTTGTATTTGCATTTATGTTGGATGTTTCTTCGGCATTTGGTGAATGACTGAGATATGTGTGTTTGTGTGTGTCTATGCGTGAGTGTGTGGGTGTCTACGTATGTATGCCTGTGCCTGTGTGTTTATGTGTGTACTTGTGTGTATGTGTCTGATGGGTGCCTGTGTGTGTATGTATGAATGTGTGTGTACATGTGTGCTTGTCTTTCTGTATGTGTGCCTGTGTGTATGTGTCTGCGTATGAATACGTGTGTGAATGTGCCTGTGTGTGTTTGTCTCTACATATGTGTGCCTGTGTGTATGTGCCTGTGTGTGCTTGTCTCTGCATATGTGTGCCTGTGTGTATGTGTGTGATGTGCCTGTGTGTGTGTGTGTGTGTGTGTGTTTGTCTCTGCATATGTGTGCCTGTGTGTGTGTGTGTGTTTGTCTCTGCATATGTGTGCCTGTGTGTATGTGCCTGTGTGTATGTGTCTGCATATGAATATGTGTGTGAATGTGCCTGTGTGTGTTTGTCTCTACATATGTGTGCCTGTGTGTATGTGCGTCTGTGTGTGTGTGTGTGTGTGTTTGTCTCTACATATGTGTGCCTGTGTGTGTGTGTGTTTGTCTCTGCATATGTGTGCCTGTGTGTATGTGCCTGTGTGTATGTGCCTGTGTGTATGTGCTTGTCTCTGCATGTATGTGCCTGTGTGTATATGTACGGAGTCTTTTTCTCCCCACTAGCGCCTTGTCTGATGTTGATTTCACCCTTGCTGCGGAACAGGCCCAGCACCGATTGCTCGCTCCGCCACCTCTCTCGCATAAGTTTATTTTGACAGTGGGTCTCCACAGGGCCCAAGGCTGAAGCCTCGCCTGTGTGTGTGAGTGTGCGCATGCGCGCGTGACCGCCAAGAAATTGTGTCCCCCCCCCCCCATGTTTTGATAGCGATTTCCATGCCTGCTACATTGTGATAAGTATTTACGTGGAATTCGCAGGGGAGAGACTTTGCATCCAGGCACCCTGGAGTAGACTTTTCATGATGCGTCCCTTGTTCTTTGATGGGTCATTTAAACAGCAGGGGAATGCAAGGAAGCAGGGATGGGGTTGCAACTGCATGCATCTGCTGATGTATAATGAAGGGAAGCAGGAACAGCAGCTCCAGGTGTACGACATGCTGCATACGGCATCAGTGCCATGAACTCGGGCTGTGGGGTTGCATCACAGATTGGTTTGGGAACGGCTCTGCCCAAGACCGCAAGGAATTGCAAATAGACGCAAGGTGCCGGAGTAACTCAGCGGGTCAGGCAGCATCTCTGGAGAAAGGGAATAGGTGATGCTTGGGGTTAGAACCCTTCTTCAGACGGAAAGATAGAGAAGGCCAGAACGAAACAGGGTCGGCAATTGTTGGCTGGGGAAGTTGTGCTAATGACAGGGATACAAGGATGTGAACTAACAGGACGTCTAGGGTGGGGGAGGGGGAGAGAAGAGATGGGGGGGGGGGGGGGGGGGGGAAGGGGAAGGAACGCAGGAGTTACTTGAAATGAGAAAAATCAAAGTTCATACAGCTGGGTTGTAAGCTGGGAATAGACACAAAAAGCTGGAGTCACTCAGCGGGACAGGTAGCATCTCTGGAGAGAGGCGTTTCGGGTCGAGTCCCTCCTTCAGACTGTACGCTGAGAGTTTGTGGATGTAGCCCAGACCCTCTCCGCCACCGACTCCATCGACACTTCAAGCAGCCAACATAATCAAAGACCTTTCCCACCCAAGTCATTCCTTCTTCACCCCACCCCACACGGCAGGATATACAGAAGCTTGCGGGAGCACACACCATCCAAACCGGGAACAGCTTCTTCCCCGCTGTTATCAGGCTTCTGAACGATCCTCCCATAAGCTGGGGCACTGTCCCACTTCTCCAACCTACCTCGTTGTCAATATTGAACTGTTACGCTACCATGTTCAGTCACCCACCCCGCTTTTGCCGGAGATGCTGCCTGAGCCGTTGAGTTCCTCCAGCACTTTGTGTCTAAGCTATAGTTCTCTGTGTGTGTGTCCAATTGAATTGGCAGAACCTTCAGCTATTTGCTTTGTGATCTGGACTGCGGGGCAGCTTATCTGATGCAAGGTGTAAGATATGACCATTTTCTCTGGTTGCGGGCAGTCAGGTGATGGGGGGGTGGGTGGGGTGGGGCCTCACCTCGGGTGGGCATCGGGTTCCCACACTGTCTCTACCGCAGGGCCTGCTGGACATCTGGGAGAGGGTCCGTAAGTGGCTCCCACTCTACAGCAATTAGTTTACAATTAGTCTGGCGGAGGACTGGCTCCTCTCCACAATGGGTCACGTTTGACAGCTTGCTTGTGGAAGTATGCAACGGTATTGCACCAAGAGCAGCGGCTTCCCATTGATATAGTGTAGGGATGACAGAATCATGTTTCACGCTGTCACTCTGTGGACATTTTAATTTTACAGTTTATACCCCGAGATTGGCTCAACTTGATTTAACCTCCCTTGTCCTCCTCACGCAGAATGGAGCCTGACGTTGCTATTTGTGCGTTTACGAACTTGAAATGGAAAGGGGATCCCGTGGCAATTAATTTCGCCGAATCCCCTGAACTAGACTGTGAGAGCCCTGCCCTAATAATTAGACATGTCTCGTGTTACATGAGCACTGAGACTGGGAATTGGGGAATTCAACTCTCCACCACGAGTCTAAACATATTAAATATGAACTTAACTTAATAATGGATCTGTATTCAGATCGAATCACCAGATACCATGCTAGCCAGTTCCATTGGAGGCTTGTGGTATGAAGAATGTTTCGTTATTTTCTGTTTACATTAGTTCTCTTTCTAACTCTGTAGCGTCACCTGCTTCTGCTCAGCTTATTGTTGTCAAGTTGAACATTCCAATGTTCATAAGATCATGAGTCGACACAGCAGCAGAATCAGATCGTTCGGCCCATCGAGTCGCTCCGCCATTCGATCAACCACATTCCCCTACCATCTCACCGCAACCTTTCTTCAGACTTTCTTCTGAAGAAGGGTCTCGACCTGAAACGTCACCCATTCCTTCTCTCCAGAGATGCTGCCTGACCCGCTGAGTTACTCCAGCATTTTGTGTCTACCTTCGATTTAACCCAGCATCTGCAGTTCCTTCCAACACACTCACCGTAACCTTTGACGCTCTTAACTAAGGCACGGTGGCGCAGCGGTGGTGTTGCGGCCTTAATGCCCCCTCTGTCCCACTTAGGAAACCTGAACGGAAACCTCTGGAGACTTTGCGCCCCACCCAAGGTTTCCCTGCGGTTCCAGGAGGTTGCAGGTGGTTGCCGGAGGTTGCAGGTGGTTGCCGGAGGTTGCAGGTAGTGGAAGCAGGTAGGGAGACTGACAAAAACCTCCGGGAACCGCACGGAAACCTTGAGTGGGGCGCAAAGTCTCCAGAGGTTTCCGTTCAGGTATCCTAAGTGGGACAGGGGCATTCAAGAGCGCCAGAGACTCGGGTCGATCCTGACTACGGGTGCTGTCCGCAAGGAGTTTGCACGCTCTCCCTCTGAGCGTTGGGGGGGGTTTTCTCCTGTGTTTCCTCCACATTCCATAGACGTTAAGGTTTGTAGATTAATTGGCTTCTTTAAGTTGTCCCCAGTGTGTGGGATAGAACTAGTGTACGGGGTGATCGCTGGTTGGCGCAGACTCGGTGTATTTCTAAAACTATAAACTAAACTAAACGCCATGACCCTGGCCTTCTGTGGTGTCTGCCAGCCTTGCAGTAAAGGCTGGATTGTTAGAATGACATTTGGGGATAAAGAACAAGATGTCCCATCATCTGGGGGCTTCCTGCCTTGTCTAATCCTTTGCTGTTTTGTGATGAATGAAAAATATTCAGCTCATCCAGTCTAGACATTAAGGTAAGGATTAAATATTGACCACCACGGCTGACACAGTGTTTGTTTTTATCATTATCTTGCCAATAGAAACAGATTCCTGAGAGACTGCTCCTTCCTGCTGCGATCTTTTAACATAATTACTCCAACAATGCTGTAGTTGGATCGTCTAACTTCTGAATCTCTTCAGCTCCTTTTGTCCATGGTTTATGGTTTAATTTAGTTTAGTTTAGTTTAGGGATGCAGCGAGGAAACAGGCCCTTGGTCCGCCCGAGTCTGCGTCGACCAGCGATCACCAGTGCACTAGCACTAAACCTACACACCAGGGGTGATTTGCAGAACCCAATTATCCTACAAACCTGCACGTCTTTGTTGTGTGGGAGGAAACCGGGAGCACCCGGAGAAAACCCACGCGGTCACAGGGAAAGCGTACAGATTCCATACTGTCAGCACCCGCAGTCAGGATGGAACCCGGGTCTCTGGCGCTGTAAGGCAGCAACTCTACCGCTGTTCCACCGTGCCGCCCCTGGGTAGAAACTAGACTGGGCGCATGTCTTGGGTGAGATGACACCTCCAGTCATAACCATTCAGGCCAGGGTCCGACTCTGGGATTTGTTCACTGAGGACAAGAAAGATGGGACGGGGAGGCGCAACTTGGATTGTTTTCTCTGGAACGCCAGAGGTCGCCTGAGAGAAGTATATTAAATTATATTAAAGTATATTAAATAACTTACAAAATTCTTAAGGGGTTGGACAGGCTAGATGCGGGAAGATTGTTCCCGATGTTTGGGGAAGTCCAGAACAAGGGGGTCACAGTTTAAGGATAAGGGGGAAATCTTTAAGGGCCGAGATGAGAAAAACATTTTTCACACAGAGAGTGGTGAATCTGTGGAATTCTCTGCCACAGAAGGTAGTTGAGGCCAGTTCATTGGCTATATTTAAGAGGGAGTTAGATGTGGCCCTTGTGGCTAAAGGGATCAGGGGGTATGGAGAGAAGGCAGGGATGGGATACTGAGTTGGATGATCAGCCATGATCATATTGAATGGCGGTGCAGGATCGAAGGGCCGAATGGCCTACTCCTGCACCTATTTTCTATGTTTCTATGAGGCATAGGGTGGACAGACAAAACTTTTTTCTGGACGGAATGGAAAAATCAAATATTCATAATCATAATTATACTTTATTAGTACTTAATCATAATCATACTTACATACCAGAGCGCGTTGCTTTATATTGAGAGGGGCAAAGATTAAAAGAGCTGTGCGAGGAAGTTATGTTACACAGCGGATTGTAATCACGCATAATCTTTCTGCTGACCAGATAGCACGCAACAACAACAAGGCTTTTCACTAACTCGAGACACGTGACAATAGCAAACTAAACCAAAGTAAAAGGGGTGGTGGCGGAGTTTAAGCGACTCTTGGATAGGGACATGGCTATGGAGAAAATGGATGGATGTGGATCACGTGCAGGTGTATAAGAGTTGGTTTGACGCATACATTTTGCTGTTCTTTGTTCAAATGTGTGTAGAAAACAGTGCTGGGAAATGACAATGGAGATTTAACTGGCGTAACCAACCTACAATTGTTTAGACTTTAGAGATACAGCGTGGAAACAGGCCCTTCGGCCCATTGAGTCCGGGCTGACCAGTGATCACCCCCCCCACACCCACACACACACTAGCGCTATCCTACACACTGGGGACAATTTACAATTTTACCGAAGCCAAATTAATCTACAAACCTGCACGTCCTTGGAATGTGGGTGGAAAGGAAAGAGAGCAAGCAGCAGTGGATGCAAATGATTTAAGACGTTAGGGTTGGTGCGGGATTTAAATTGACAGCAATGGCAATTATCATCCTGCAGAACATTGCACAGGACGTCATTTTGCAAGCATTAACCTGAAGGCTTAAGACGTTAGCCTGATTTGTTAATATTTCGAACACAATGTGTGTTTTCTCTGAGAGGCTCTGACTTTTCTCATCCCGTGAACACTTGGAACGATGTACTAACTCTTCAAAGAGTAAACGAATGCTGTCACAGATCCCACACAAACCATTCTCTGTTTACAGATACAGTCCCTCTGTCTGATTACAAAATGCTTTCATGGTCTTCAAATGGAAAAGGCAATCCCACACACTAACACTACACACCTACACACACTAGGATCAATTTAACATTTTATACCAAGCCAATAAACCTACAAACCCGTACGTCTTCGGAGTGTGGGAGGAAACGGAAGGTCTCAGAGAAAACCCACACGGGTCACAGGGAGAACGTACAAACTCTGTACAGACAAGCACCCGTGGTCAGGATCGAACCCGGGTCTCTGGCGCTGTAAGGCTGTAACTCTACCGCTGCGCCATCATGCCACCCTTCTGCAGCGCTCATTTCTAGCTGATCAAATGTTATTGAAAGATATATTATAATAATGAGGAACAGCAGATGCTCGTTTATACCAATTTTAAAAAATGGATTAAAATAATTTAATTTAATTTAGTTAAGAATTAAAAGAAAATAGTTTTTGAAAGATGATCGAATTTCCAGCATCAGGAGTTTTTAATTTATTGCTTTCAGGGGATTTTATTGTTGCAGTTTACAAGATCTTAAAAGTTTTAAATTTCACGAGGGCAGGTAAGCCGAAAGCAAATGTCAGCCTTAATCACTCTGTGCTGTCCTTTCAAAGACTAGAGGGCAATGCAATAAGGTGAGAGGGGGCCATTTTAATGGTGACAGGTTCTTTACACAGAGTGGTGGGGGCCTGGGACGCATTGCCAGGGGTGGCGGTGGTGGAGGCAGATACGATGGTGGTGTTTAAGAGGCTTATAGATTGTCACATGGTTGTGCAGGAGATGGGGGGGGGGGGTGTGGATCATGTGGGGCGGCACGGTGACGCAGCGTTAGCGTTGCTGCCTTACAGCACTTTCAGCACCGGAGACCCGGGTTCAATCCCGACCACGGGTGCCGTCTGTACGGAGTTTGTACCTTCTCCCCCGTGACCGCGTGGGATTTCGCCGAGATCTTCGGTTTCCTCCCACACTCCAAAGACGTGCAGGTTTGTAGGTTAATTGGCTTGGTATCAAATGTAAATTGTTCCTAGTGTGTGTGTAGGATGGTGTTAGTGTGCGGGGATGTGGAAACAGGCCCTTCGGCCCACCGAGTCCATGCCGATCAGCGATCACCCCGTAACACTAGGGACAATTGACAATCTCTGCTAAAGCCAATTGACCTACAAACCTGTACGTCTTTGGAGTGTGGGAGGAAACCGGAGTAAACCCACGGGGTCACGGGGAGAACGTACAAACTCTGTACAGACAGCGCCCGTAGACAGGTTCGAACCCGGGTCTCTGGCGCCGCAAGGCAGCAACTCTACCGCTGCGCCACCCTGGTCAGCAATGCACGGCACTGCTGCCCGGGTAGGCTGGCGTTGGGTGGGCTGGGGGCGAGGAGTGTAGTGCGCGCACATGCTGAGACAGACGTGCGGCAGCTGATGGAAAGATCATTCAGAAGTCCGATAAAAGAGCGGAAGAATACAAGGAAGTGCAGATGCTGGAATCTTGAGTAAGACTCAGCGGGTCAGGCAGCATCCATGGAGAAAATAGATAGGCGATGTTTTGGATCGGGTCCTTTCAGAAGAAGAAGAAGCTGTTCCTGTGTCTGGTGGTGCATGATTTCAAGCTTCGGGAGCGTGGAGAGGAAGGAATGTCCGGCGTGAGAAAGGTCCTTGATTATGTTGGCTGCTTTCCTGAGGCAGCGTGAAATGTAGAGGGTTCAATGGATATATAAGAGTTGGACAAAGCGCAAGAACACACCTTTGTTATACATTGAATTATGATCTCAGTGCAAAAAGTTGATTCATTGGTAACTCTTTAAAAGAAAGTAGATCAAGGTTGAAAAGGAAAATATTTACAGTCATTTGGGACTTGGTGGATTGCTTCTTCCAAAAAGAGTCAGCATAGGCGCATGGAGCTAACGATATCCTGTCATGAAGTATTGTGCAAAGGATAGACTTCAAAGGCTGATAAAAGTTATAAAAAGAAAACAAAAAAACTTTGGCCAAAGTTGGAAACTTGAATCTTTAATGGCAATGTTATGGTGTTCAGTTGAGTTTGTTATTGGAACATTTCGTCCCCTCGAGTCACCGTGGACTCTCAGAGCAATCTATCAATCCCACTTACTTTCCTGTGGCCTATTCTGCGTTCAAGTATTGATCTGCCTCCCTTCTAAGAATTGGTACTGAATCAGCTTTCAAAACGTCTGCCGAAAGAATGCAAAGCATTCAGCCACCTCCAACGGAAAACTGTGTGAAATCCAAAGTGTTGACCATGTTTGTCGAAGGAATTTATGAAATGCTTTGCTGTTCCAGACACAAAAAAAACAAAAAATACATCACAGGGTCGAGACCCCCTAACAAGCCGGTTCTCACTAAACAAAAAATAACTTACTTGAAAGGCCTGGGATTGTATTTATGGATTCCCTGCCTTCTGGCTTCCTGTATTAGTGCCAAGAAAACATTTACAATCTTAGAGACTCTTACTCTGAGGTTAAAAGAACTGGGAAATGATTCAACATTTCAAGAATCAAGAGGCACTCTTTATTAAAGTAAAGTATCCTTTATTGTCATTCAGACTTTTCAGTCTGAACGAAATTTCGTGCCTTGCAGTCATAACATAGAATAAAATAACAAAACACACAATAAACACAAATTTAACATCTACCACAGTGAATCTACCAGGCACCTCCTCACTGTGATGGAAGGCAAAAGTCTTAAAGTCTTTGTCTCTTCCCTCCTTATTCTCCCGTTGCACTGAGGCGATCCAGGCTTCCGATGTTGTGACCCCGCCGGGTGATGGCAAGTCCCGCGGCTGAATTCGAGCTCCGCGTAACATCTTGTAACATCTTGTACACAGTGAATAAAGTCTTTGGACACCTTGCTTATTAAAAGAAAAACCTGCAATTGAGATTAAAAGTGGCAGATAAGTGGAAAAGCTGTAGGGTTATGCTGCTGATTGGTCCTGAGTCTTTGCCCTATCTACGCCTCTCATAATTGTATATACCTTTGCCAGGTCTCTCTTCAACCCCTGACGTTGCAGGGAAAACAATCCATCCAAAATAGGCAAAGAACCTTAGACCTGCCTCATGCAGTCAACAGAAAACACCAGTCATGGAATCTTAACGGTATCTTCAACTCATTGGTACACAAAAATGCTGGAGAAACTCAGCGGGTGCAGCAGCATCTATGGAGCGAAGGAAACAGGCAACGTTTCGGGCCGAAACCCTTCTTCAGACTTTTGAAGAAGGGTTTCGGCCCGAAACGTTGCCTGTTTCCTTCGCTCCATAGATGCTGCTGCACCCGTTGAGTTTCTCCAGCATTTTTGTGTACCTTCGATTTTCCAGCATCTGCAGTTCCTTCTTTAACTCTTCAACTCATTGTTGCTTCAGCAAAGGCATTACAATGGCGCAGCGGTAGAGTTGCTGCCTCACAGCGCCGGGGACCTGGGTTCGATCCTGACCACGGGTGCTGTCTGTACGTTCTCCCTGTGCCCGCGTGGGTTTTCCCCGGGTGCTGCGCTTTCCTCCCGCCTTCCAAAGGTGTACATGTTGGTAGGTTAATTGGCTTCGGTAAAAATTGTAAATTGTCCCCTAGTGTGTAGGATTGTGCTAGCGTACGGGATGATCACTGGTTCAAAGACATGCGGGTTTGTAGGTCACTTGGAATTCGTAAAGTGTCCCCAGTGTGAAGGATAGAACTAGTGTATGGGTGATTGATGGTGGGCTAAAGGGTCTGTCTCCACGCATTATCTCTGTTTCAATGCATTATTTCATGTGTCTCTCAACGTAAACTAAACTAAACGTACGGAATTGTAATGAATCGCCATGTACCTCAACTTGCATGAATGTCCTCTTGTCTTCCGATGGTGGAGATGAATGCTGTGGCTTCAGGGCCTGTCCCACTTGGGTGTCATTTACGTGACATCATTTACGCTTCACGCGCATGGCGTGCATTACGCGCGCATGGTGCGTGGTGATGTGGGCAGTGATGCTCGGTCGCGCGCAGCACCCCCCGGATTTTGGGATTCACAAAATCTTCGCGCGCCACCTGCGTGATGTGCAAATGGCACCCAAGTGGGACAGGCCCTTTTGTGTTTTGTACCCCCTCCTGAGCTGGAATGCCTCTGGTGCGTCCTCGAGCACATGATGACACTGTTCTCCAGATGTGGCCTAATATGCCCCCTGTGCAAGCCTAGTCTTGTCTTGATTATGGAGATCCTTCTGTTTTTCATTCCATAATGATTGGTTATTTTAAGTAACAAAACCAACATCACTGGATTCTTGCTACATACAATTGCTGAATTTACCACAGGGGAAATGTCAGCTTTGAAAAAATACTTGCTGTGCAATGCTTCTGGGAGTTAGACCTTTTAGACTTTAGTGAATACAGCGTGGAAACGGGCCCTTTAGCCCACCGAGTCCGCGCCAACCAGCGATCACCCTGTTACACTGGCATTATCCTGCACACTAGGGACAATTCTACAATTTTAACAAAGCCAATTAACCTATAAACCTGCACGTCTTTGGAGTGTGGGAGAAAACCGGAAACCCACCCAGACACAGGGAGAATGTACAAACTCCGTACAGACAGCACCCGTAGTTAGGATCGAACCCGAGTATCTGACGCTGTAGGACAGCAGCTCTACCACTGTGCCATTGTGCCTCCCAATGTATTTGTTGTACAATACGTTTCAATATCAAGTCCATATAAATATTAACTCTTACATAGAACATTTAGCAGAGACACAAACTGCACCGGTGCTTCAGCCCCCAATGTCTTGTGCCAAACATAATGCCAAGATCTTCTAATCTCTGCTTACACATGATCCACATCCATCCATTCCCTGCATATCCACGTGCCTATCCAAACACCTCTTAAAGGTGACTATTGTATCTGCCTCCACCACTACCCCAGGCAACATGTTCCAGGCACTCGCCAGTCTCAGTAAAAAAAAACTTGCCCCCGCATATCTCCTTTAAACTTTTCCCCTTTCACCTTAAATCTGAGCCTTCTACTCTTTGCCAGTTCCACCCTTGGGAAAAGGTTTTGACCGTCCACTGGTTTAATTCAAATTCTTGATCTTCACCGCATCCATCCATCCTTCAGCAAGACTACGCTGCGCACAAATGAGGCTGTTATGTTGAAACGCACCACGTGCTGGAGTACCTCGGCGGGTCCGTCCGGCAACATCCCTGGAGAACATAGATAGGTGACTTTTCGGGTCGGGTTGGGAACGTTGTTCAGGGGAAAGATCCAAAGAAGGGACCCGACCCAAAATGTCACCTACCCATGTCCTCCAGAGATGCTGCATCACCCACTGAGTTTAGTTTATCTTCGAGATATAGCGTGGAAACAGGTCCTCCAGCCCACCGAGTCCGCAATCACCCCTACACTGGTTCTATTATGCACACCAGGGACAATTTGCAGGAGCCAATTAACCTACAAACTCGCACGTTTTGGGGGATGAGGGAGGAAACCCACACAGTCAGAGGGAGAATGTACAAACTCCGTACAGACGGCACCCGTGGTCAGGATCGAACCCGGGTCTCTGGTGCTTGAAAGGCAGCAACTCTACCGCTGCGCCACCGTTCTGGCCGTAACTCCGAGTTACTCCGGCATTTTGTGTTTTTTTTGTAAATCTACTTCAGCACTTCACCAAGTGTTTCATTGTTTGCAAAGGGTTTTGGAATGTCTGGAGACAGTGAAGGGTGCTATCAGCATGCAAGATCTGACTCGCTTCTCTGGGCCCTAGATTGCTACCCGCAGACACTGCGTCCCACGCAAGGCAATGATTCATCCGGGTGGTGTCTACATGGGAAGCTGAAGCTTTAGTCCATACATCCCCATTGTCTGGCTTCAATGCCACATTCTTTCTTGGATTGCAGAGAATTGTGGAGGCAGCCCAGACAATCGCACAAACCAACCTCCCTTCCGTTGACTCCATCTACACCTCGCTCCGCCTCGGCAAGGACCAGCAGCATAATCAAGGACCAGACTCAACCCTGGTCACTCCCTCTTCTCCCCTCTCCCATCAGGCACGAGGTACAGAAGTGTGAAAACGCACACCTCCAGATTCAGGGACAGTTTCTTCCCAGCTGTTATCAGGCAACTGAACCATCCTATCATCAGTTAGAGTGCGGTCCTGACCACCCATTTACCTCATGTTCGCTAACTGGATTACACATAACAAAAAGCTTTTCACTGTACCTCGGTACACGTGACAATAATATAACTAAACTAGACAATAGACAATAGGTGCAGGAATAGGCCATTCGGCCCTTCGATGTGATCATGGCTGATCATCCACAATCAGTACCCCGTTCCTACCTTCTCACCATATCCCCTGACTCTGCTATCTTTAACAGCTCTATCTAACTCTCTCTTGAAAGCATCCAGAGACTTTCTCCAATCTCTGTAACGTCCTCGTTCGGTTCCCTTTCCACCTTAATGACTTCCACCCTATAGCTGGGCGTCCAGAACCACACGCAACGCTCCAAGTGTGGTCTCGCCAACAACTTGGACTGTCGCAACATGCGCTGCACAGTAGCGAAGCTGGTAAATCCACTGCCTCATAGTGCCAGTGACCCAGGTTCAACCCTGACCTCGGGTGCTTTGTCGGAGTGGAGCTTGTCCATTCTCTGTGTGACCGCATGGGTTTCCTCCAACATCCCAAATACATGCGGGTTTGTAAGTTAATGGTCCTCTGTAAATTACCCCTAGAGTGTGTGGATAGTGGATGTGAAAATGTGATAACAGAGAACTAGTATGAATGGGTGATCTATGGTCGACGCGGACTTGGTGTTCCGAAGGGCTTGTTGTATTTAAACTCGAAACATCTCAACTCCTGTGCTCAATATCCAAAGCGATGAAGGCAAGCATGCCTAACACCTTCATCACCACCCTGCCTATCTGGGCCACCAGTTTCAGGGAACTAGGTACCTGTATCCTGAGGTCTTTCTGTTCTTCAACACTCTCCGAGGCTTTTCCCATGAGCAGAGCAGCTGCCCAGAGCACACAGAACCCACCTTGAATGCTGACCTCTGGTGCAGTGCGAAGATTGCACATTGTCAGAGGTTCACAAGTTATGGGAGCAGAATTAGGCCATTCTGCCCATCGAGTCTACTCAATCATGGCTGATCTCTGCCTCCTAATCCCATTTTCCAGCCTTCTCCCCATAACCCTTGACACCCCGTTCTAATGAAGAAGCACATAGGTGTTAGGTAAACTGTTGGGATTGAAGGCAGATAAATCCCCAGAGCCTGATGGTCTGCATCCCAGAGTACTCAAGGAGGTGGCTCAAAAAGAGCATGGATATATTGGTGTGAAGAAGGGTCTTGGCCCGAAATGTCGCCAATCCCTTCTCTCCATAGATGCTGCCTCACCCGCTGAGTTTCTCCAGCGTTTTGTGTCTACCTTCGATTTTACCAGCATCTGCAGTTCTTTCTTAAACATGGATGTATTGGTGATCATTTTCCAACGTTCTCTCGACTCTGGATCAGTTCCTGTGGACTGGAGGGTTGCCAATGTAACCCTACTTTTTAAGAAAGGAGGGAGAGAGAAAACGGGGAATTATAGACCAGTTAGCCTTACTTCGGTAGTGGGGAAGATGCTGGAGTCGATTGTTAAAGATGTTATAGCAGTGCATTTGGAAAGCAGTGACAGGATCGGTTAAAGTCAGTATGGATTTATGAAGGGATGGTTGACTAATCTTCTGGAATTTTTTGAGGATGTAACAAGTAGAATGGATGAGGGAGAGCCAGTGGATGTGGTGTATCTGGGCTTTCAAAAAGCCTTTGACAAGGTCCCACATAAGAGATTAGTGTGCAAAATTAGAGCACATGGTATTGGGGGTAGGGTATTGACATGGATAGAGAACTGGTTGGCAGACAGGAAGCAAAGAGTAGGAATTAACGGGTCCTTTTCAGAATGGCAGGCAGTGACTAGTGGGGTGCCGCAAGTTTCGGTGCTGGGACCCCAGTTATTTACAATATATATTAACGATTTAGACGAGGGAATTAAATGTGACATCTCCAAGTTTGTGGACGACACAAAGCTAGGCTTGTATTCTCTAGAATTTAGAAGGATGAGAGGGGATCTTATAGAAACATATACAATTCTTAAAGAATTGGACAGGCTAGATGTTCCCGATGTTGGGGGAGTCCAGAACCAGGGGTCACAATTTAAGAATAAGGGGTAGGCCACTTAGGACTGAGATGAGGAAACATTTTTTCACCCAGAGAGTTGTGAATCTGTGGAATTCTCTGCCACAGAAGGCAGTGGAATGTTTTCAAGAGAGAGTTAGATTTAGCTCTTAGGGTTAACGGAATCAAGGGATATGGGGTAACAGCAGGAATGGGGTACTGATTTTAGATGATCAGCCATGATCATATTGAATGGCGGTACTGGCTCGAAGGGCCGAATGGCCTACTCCTGCACCTACATTTCTACGTTTCTACGTTAGTCCTTGTGACCTTGTACATTCCCCCCGGGTGTCAGTTCCCCTTATAGGTATGACAGACACAAAAGGCTGGAGTAACTCAGCGGGTCAGGCAGCATCCCTGGAGAAGAGGTGACATTTCAGGTCGGAAACCTTCTTCAGACTGAGTGTCAGGGGAACGAGAGATATAGACGGTACTTAGGAGAAATAAATGGGAGATATACAAAAAGCGATGATAATCGAGATGTGTGGCACACAAGAGGCCAATGTTAGCTGTGGGATAAGTGATAACGAGTTAGAAGAAGGATTAGCAAAAGGATTTGAGTATAGGAGCAGGGAGGTTCTACTGCAGTTGTACAGGGTCTTGGTGAGACCACACCTGGAGTATTGCGTACAGTTTTGGTCTCCAAATCTGAGGAAGGACATTATAGCCATAGAGGGAGTGCAGAGAAGGTTCACCAGACTGATTCCTGGGATGTCAGGACTTTCATATGAAGAAAGACTGGATAGACTTGGCTTATACTCGCTAGAATTTAGGAGATTGAGGGGGATCTTATAGAAACGTACAAAATTCTTATGGGGTTGGACAGGCTAGATGCAGGAAGATTGTTCCCGATGTTGGGGAAGTCCAGGACAAGGGGTCATAGCTTAAGGATAAGGGGGAAATCCTTTAAGACCGAGATGAGGAAAAACTTTTTCACACAGAGAGTGGTGAATCTCTGGAACTCTCTGCCACAGAGGGTAGTTGAGGCCAGTTCATTGGCTATATTTAAGCGGGAGTTAGATGTGGCCCTTGTGGCTAAGGGGATCAGGGGGTATGGAGAGAAGGCAGGTACGGGATACTGAGTTGGATGATCAGCCATGATCATATTGAATGGGCCGAATGGCCTACTCCTGCATGGCCTACTCCTGCACCTATTTTCTATGTATCTATGTATCTATGTAAGAACTCAGCAGGATGACAGTAAACTAGTACGGCAACTAGTGGGGGGTGGGAGGGGGACAGAGAGAGAGGGGATGGAAGGGTTACTTGAAGTTAGAGAAGTCAATGTTCATACCGCTGGACTGTAAGCTGCCCAAGCGAAATATGAGGTGCTGCTCCTCCAATTTGCGCTGGGCCTCACTCTGACAGTGGAGGAGGCCCTTGGACAGAAAGGTCAGTATTAGAATGGGAGGGGGAGTTAAAGTGTTTGGCAACCGGGAGATCACGTAGGCCGAGGCGGGCTGAATGTAGGTGTTCAGCGAAACGATCGCCAAGTCTGCGCTTGCTCTCGCCGATATACAGGAGTCCAGACCTGGAATAACTGCAATTACTGTAAGAGAGTGAAGAAGGGTCTCAATGCTAAACATCACCAATGCATGTCCTCCAGAGATGCTGCCTGACCCGATGAGTTACTCCAGCACTTTATGGCCTTTTAGGCCATGGTTGGCTGGTGTGTAGATGATTGGTGGTCGGATGCTTTGTGGAGCTGGAGTTCAGTGAAGTAGTGGTCTTGGTACAGATCTACAATGGTACTTTATTACAATGGTTCAGTGGCACGTTATTTGTCACATGTTCCAAGGTACGGTGAAATTCGGTACAAGTATCATTAAGCAGCAGCACTTAGATACATCTTAGATAGGCATCTCAGATACAGTACAAGTGTATAGCAGTGGTACACTGAGTATACAGAGTTGGTGGCATTTTCAGGTCCCATTTGTGAACCGGACCAAGAAGGTCCGTTGTCGTGACGGCATTGCAGGCTCGGCCTGGCCAAGCGTGGCCGTGATGTCCTCCCCCGCAGCTCCACCGCTGTAGGTGGCGCGCGGTCGTGCGCTCGCCCTCTTGTTGCGGCGCCCAGACAGTCCAGCCGAGCTCCAGGCTGCTGCGGGGGCTTCCTGTGGTCCACTCATTCCACTGCACTGCCTCCCGCAGCCGGGTCTGCTTACCGGCCCTCTGTCCGACTCTCTCCACTCTGGGCGGGTGAACCGGGCCTACCGGGCGGGTGCCAAGTCCGCGGCGCAGGTCTTCCCTCCACGGCGATCGAGCCAGGGACAAATTGAAGTATGGATCGGAAGGGAGATCATAACTAGGCCCATTTTATCTAGGCAGAGGATTAGGAAAAGGGGGCGCAATCAGGAGCAAAGCAATGGACTCTGATGAAGCTCAAAATGATGACTTCAGCCTTGCACACTGGGATCCCTGACTCATCCATGACTTCGACTCGTAATTGCTGCAATTTCCGTCTGCCTGCAGGATTCCTCCTCAATTTGTTTGTCTGAGCTTCAGCAGTGCTGTGTTCTTGTGATGTGTCGCAAAGCATTCTCCAGATATTGCCCCTGATGGAGCGCAGATGCTGAGAGGATGGTGACGGAAACATGTGGCTCGTGTGAATGTAATTGCTCCATTCCAAAGACAAATGATCTGTTCTCCTGGACTGGACCTTGAACTGAAGTTCCCGCCGTACATTGACTCAGCTCCATCTGGAAGCCAGCTGTGAGGTTGAAGGCATTTGGGCCACAAGTGGATGGCAGGGGCTGCAGAGTGGAGGGATCTAGGAATCCAGGTTGCTTGAAAGTCACGGTCATGAGAAGGTAGGGAGCACTGCAGTGCAGAGGGATCTAGGAGTGCAGGTACATGTGGCGCCATAGGTAGATAGAGTGGTCAAGAAGGATTTCGGCACATTGACCTTCATCAGCCAGGGTTTTGAGGATAGAAGTTGGGATGTTATGTTACAGTAGGGTGGGCCGCTCTGAATCTCTAAACTAATCTACGTTGTACGAGACGTTGATGAGGCCACATTTAGAGTACTGCGTTCAGTTTTGGTCACCATGTTATAATAATGATGCTGTTAGGCTGGGAAGGCTGGCGAATGGTATGTTAGCATTCATAGCAAAAGGATTTGAGTATAGGAGCAGGGAGGTTCTACTGCAGTTGTACAGGGTCTTGGTGAGACCACACCTGGAGTATTGCGTACAGTTTTGGCCCCCTAATCTGAGGAAGGACATTCTTGCCATAGAGGGAGTGCAGAGAAGGTTCACCAGACTGATTCCTGGGATGGCAGGACTTTCATATGAAGAAAGACTGGATAGACTCGGCTTGTACTCGCTAGAATTTAGAAGATTGAGGGGGGATCTTATAGAAACTTGCAAAATTCTTAAGTTGTTGGACAGGCTAGATGCAGGAAGATTGTTCCCGATGTTGGGGAAGTCCAGGACAAGGGGTCACAGTTTAATGATAAGGGGGAAGTCTTTTAGGACCGAGATGAGAATAAAGAAATTCACACAGAGAGTGGTGAATCTGTGGAATTCTCTGCCACAGAAAGTAGTTGAGGCCAGTTCATTGGCTATATTTAAGAAGGAGTTAGATGTGGCCCTTAGATGTGGCTAAAGGGATCAGGGGGTATGGAGAGAAGGCAGGTACAGGATACTGAGTTGGATGATCAGCCATGATCATATTGAATGGTGGTGCAGGCTCGAAGGGCCGAATGGCCTACTCCTGCACCTATTTTCTATGTTTCTAAGTATTGTGCTCAGTTTTGGTCACCCTGTTATAGGAATGATGTTATTAAGCTGGAAAGGGTGCAGGGAAGATTTATCAGAATGTTGCCAGAGCTTGAGGGCTTGAGCTATAGGGAGAGGTTGGGCAGGCTAGGACTTTACTCCTTGGAGCGCAGGAGGATGAGGGGTGCTCTTATAAAGGTGTGTAAGATCACGAGGGGAATAGTCAGGGTAGAATCTTTTACCCAGTGTCGGGGAATCAAGAACCAGAGGACATAGGTTTAAAGTGAGAGGCGAAAGGACCCTGAAAGGCAAACCTTTCACACTGAGGGCGGTGTTTATATGGATGGAGCTGCCAGAGCAGGTAGTTGAGGCAGGTAGTTGTACAGGGTCTTGGTGAGACCACACCTGGAGTATTGCATACAGTTTTGGTCTCCAAATCTGAGGAAGGACATTATTGCCATAGAGGGAGTACAGAGAAGGTTCACCAGACTGATTCCTGGGATGTCAGGACTTTCATATGAAGAAAGACTGGATAGACTTGGCTTATACTCGCTAGAATTTAGGAGATTGAGAGGGGATCTTATAGAAACGTACAAAATTCTTATGGGGTTGGACAGGCTAGATGCAGGAAGATTGTTCCCGATGTTGGGGAAGTCCAGGACAAGGGGTCACAGCTTAAGGATAAGGGGGAAATCCTTTAAGACCGAGATGAGGAAAAACTTTTTCACACAGAGAGTGGTGAATCTCTGGAACTCTCTGCCACAGAGGGTAGTTGAGGCCAGTTCATTGGCTATATTTAAGAGGGAGTTAGATGTGGCCCTTGTGGCTAAGGGGATCAGGGGGTATGGAGAGAAGGCAGGTACGGGATACTGAGTGGGATGATCAGCCATGATCATATTGAATGGCGGTGCAGGCTCGAAGGGCCGAATGGCCTACTCCTGCACCTATTTTCTATGTTTCTATGTACTATAAACACCATTTGAAAGACATTTGGGACAGGTTCATGGAAAGGACATGTTCAGATGCGGGCAGGTGCGATATGTGTAGAAGGAGTATCTTTGTAGGCAAGTTGGCCCAAAGGGCCTGATTCTACGCTGTATGACTGGGACTAATGAGTGAAAATCAAAGTGTCGGCGGACCTTAGCTTGAAGAAGGGTCCCAACCGGAAACGTCACATCTGTCCACTTCCCTCCACAGATGCTGCCTGACCCGCTGAGTTCCTCCAGCAATTCAAGAATGGTTCATTGTGGTATGCACAGGGACCAACACAATGTCATTCTCCCATGGTTACTTCGAGTCGTACAGCACGGGAATCATACAGCCAAATGCAGGCGGTCGCAGGGGAAATGCACAAACTCTGTACAGACAGCACCCTGGGTCAGGATGGAACTCGGTCCTCCGGCACTCTCAGGCAGCAACTCCACCGCTGCACCACTTAAGATGTTAAGTTAGAAAGGATTTACGAGGATGTTGCCAGGACTCGAGGGTCTGAGCTTTGGGGAGAGGATGGGCAGGCTAGGAGTTTATTCTTTGGAGTGCAGGAGGCCGAGGGTGTGTGATCTTATAGAGAGGTGTATAATATTGTGAGAGGAATAGATCGGGTCTTTTACCCAGATGGTAAACATTGTATTTTTAAAACCAATTAAACTTTATTTTGTTTGGGTAAAGCCTGGTCCCCCAAAGAGTGAGGAATAGTTTTAATTTCATTTCCAAAAGAGGAGGTGACAGGAGTGAGTTAATGAAATTGGGTTTGAGCTGCCAGTGATTTCAGTTTCACTTTAGTTTATTGTCACGTGTACCGAAGTACAGTGAAAAGCATGTTGTTGCGTGCTAACCAGTCAGTGGATGGACAATACATGATTACAATCAATCCATTTACAGTGTTGTATACAGTATAGACCAACCTCAGGCTCGGCGATCGTTTCGCTGAACACCTCCGCTCAGTCCGCCTTAACCTACCTGATCTCCCAGTTGCTCAGCACTTTAACTCACCCTCCCATTCCCAATCTGACCTCTCTGTCCTGGGCCTCCTCCATTGTCAGAGTGAGGCCCAGCTCAAATTGGAGGAACAGCACCTCATATTTTGCTTGGGCAGCTTACACCCCAGCGGTATGAACATTGACTTCTCTAACTTCCGATAGCCCCTTGCTTTCCCTCTCCATCCCCTTCCCCAACCCAGTTCTCCCACCAGTCTGACCAAAGATACTAGAGGAGCAAGATAGACCACTCCTCCGAAATCCAATGGACTGACGTGTAGTACGTAACGGAACGTAATGCAAAACGCGACATCTTTGGTAGCGGGGACGGACTCCACAGTTATACAATCTGCGCTTACATCAGGTCGCAGGGAAGAGCAAAGATACTGGAGGCTCCTATAGTATCTTTGGGGGAAGAGGACATTTCCTCCACTCCTGAGTTGATCCAGGACTGATTCTCGGTCCCCCCCGATACCAGATGAAGGCGGCCGGCCGGCACCAGGCTCTCTGTCTGTCTGGCGGGAGAGCCGCAAGCGTCGGCGCTCCCGAGGCAGCGGCCAATGCTCCTCTCGTATCTTTGATGTAATCCGTTCCAAAGATTGATCCGCTCTATCATCTTTGGTGTAATCCGTGTTGTAGGTAACAGTGTTGTATACAGCATCTATCACTTCACATATTTAGTTAATATTATTGTAAATATTACTATTATTATTGTAAATTGCAGTCCGGTAAAATGGCGTCAACAATCACCCATGTCATACTACGCTTTTTTTTCGCAGAGTGGTGCATCTTGCTCTGCTCTATAATCTTTGAGTCTGACTGTCTCCGACTGCATTCTATCTCTGTCCCGCCCACTCCCCTGACATCAGTCTGAAGAAGGGTCTCGACCCGAACCGTCGCCCATTCCTTCTCTCCAGAGATGCTGCCTGTCCCGCTGAGTTACTCCAGCACTTCCATTTGCAGTGTATGGGTACATGATCAGGGACTAACATCTAGTGTTGTCAGGGATAGTCCGAGGGACATCAAAGTGGTCGATAGTAGTTCAGCACTGCTGTTGTGCTGCTGATTATGCTCTGTTACACTGAGGTATTATACTGCTCTGCTATGCAACAGTGCACTGTACTGCTAAGTTTTGAAACATGTAAAGGGAGAACCAATGTGAAATATAGATGTGTCTCAGTTTTGGGAGTCAAATTATGGAACGGGCTTGAAATTTTGTAGCTCTCTGTCGAGTTTCAAAAAAGCCTTAAAATGTAAATTAATTAAGGATTATAATGTCAAATGATTAAAATGTAAAATAATTAAGGATTACAATTTAGAGTACATTTTTTTTCTTCCTTTCCTTTGTAATGCTGATATTCTGGATTATCCTATGGATTATATACGATAGGCAAAAATAAGCTTTGTGGCTTCAGCCTATTCCTTTTTCGGTCATTGACTATGTGAACGTTGTGTGAAATGGATACAGTGTTGGTTCATATTCTTGTGTTGGACAGGCTAGATGCAGGAAGATTGCTCCCGATGTTGGGGAAGTCCAGGACAAGCGGTCACAGCTTAAGGATAAGGGGGAAATCCTTTAAAACCGAGTTGAGAAGAACTTTTTTCGCACAGAGAGTGGTGAATCTGTGGAACTCTCTGCCACAGAGGGTAGTCGAGGCCAGTTCATTGGCTATATTTAAGAGGGAGTTAGATGTGGCCCTTGTGGCTAAAGGGATCAGAGGGTATGGAGAGAAGGCAGGTACGGGATACTGAGTTGGATGATCAGCCATGATCATATCGAATGGCGGTGCAGGCTCGAAGGGCCGAATGGCCTACTCCTGCACCTAATTTCTATGTTTCTATGTTTCTATATTCACACGGATTGTAAAGTTTTGTTCTTTTTAATGTATGACCAAAATAAACCATTCATTCATTCATTCATTCATTCATTCATTGAAGTTATGTTGCCGATTTTACAGCCAGTGGATCATAATATACATCCATCCTTGTCTTATAGGGCCTTGCCGGCTGCAAAACCCGCGGGGACAACTGTGCAGAAGGTAGGTGGCGTTTCGTGCCAGTGACTACAGTGTTGATTTCTTGCGTTCAATTTCGGACATCGACTACTAACTAGTGGACGGATCGGCCCCTAACACCAGCTTGCAGCTTCATCTGTACGGCAATGAAAAGCAGTTGAAAATGTGAAAAAAAAATGGTCATTCCAATTTGAATGAGTCATTCCCAGAGTCCACAGTACTGATGGCTGAGTTTTTGCTGAGGATCCCATTGCATCCAAAGTCATATTTGGTAAAACTACTTCCAGTTTTACTGATGGCAGTGAATAGTCAATTGGCATAAAAACTGGTTGAGGGAATTAAATGAGCGTCCTCAGAGATGGAAACATACAGCACGGAGACATGGCCCTTCGGCCCAAAGATTCCGTGCTGGCCATCAAGAACCTTCAACCATCGACAGTAGTCTAGGTCTCTATTCCTTGGAGCACAACAGGATGAGGGGTGATCTTATAGAGGTGTACAAAATCATAAGAGGAATGGATCTGGTAGAAGCACAAACTCTCTTGTAGGGGAATTGAGGACATAGGTTTAAGGTGAAGGGGCAAAGATTTAATAGGAACCTGAGGGGTAACTTTTTTACTCAAAGGGTGGTGGGTGTATGGAACGAGCTGCCGGAGGAGGGAGTTGAGGCTGGGACTATCACAACGTTTAAGAAACATTTAGACAGGTACATGGACAGGACAGGTTTAGAGGGATATGGGCCAAACGCATTGAGACATTTCTGTCGGCCTGGGCAAGTTGGGCCGAAGGGCCTGTGCCCAAGCTGTAAGACTCTATGACTATTATATTATCTATGTGTTTATTATACTGTCGCTGCAAGTAAGAATTTCATTGTCAGAATGAAATTTCGGAACATATGCCAATTAAACAGTCTTGACTCTCTCAAGGACATGTCTCTTGAAGGACATTCTGAAGGACGTTTTGCTTTACTGCCATCAGTAAGATCACATTTGCTGTTTGGGAAAGATTCAAAGGTGATAATGCAGCCTCAGTACTGTACAGTACTCTTGGATAGCACACTCTGAATGCCACTTGCATGCTGCAAAAATGAAGTGACGTACATTTCCAGTGTACCCATCAATGCATTCCAGGAAATACCATGCAGGTTTGTTGTCACTGGTAATTATATCCAGTGCTCCAGTCGACTCGTTCATTGTGTGCCTTTGCCCTCACAAGGTTCCTGAATCCATCACGGAACAAATACCAGCCAAAAAACTCTGGCTGCGAAATTATGAAAGATGGGTTTTGTCATTTTTTTCCTTCCCCCCCCCATCTATCCTGTAAACTCCCATTTTCCCCCCACAATTTGGGGGGTTTATTTATTGATTTTCTTTTGCTTTTTACGAAGGTGTTTCCAGGACTCAAGAGCCCGTGCTACAGGGGGAAGTTAGGCAGGCTAGGTCTTTACTCCTTGGAGGGCAGTAGGATGAGGGGTGATCTTATAGGGGTGTATGAGCTCTTGAGGGTAATAGACAGGCTAGACTCTTTAACCCAGTGTAGGGGATTCAAGACCCAAAGGACAAAGGTTCAACGTCCACACTGCTGGGTTGTAAGCTACCCAAGTGAAATTCAAGGTGCTGTTCATGCAATATGCGTCTGGAGAGATGTTAAGCTAGAAAGGATTTACGAGGATGTTGCCAGGACTCGAGGGTCTGAGCTTTGGGGAGAGGATGGGCAGGCTAGGGCTTTATTCTTTGGAGTGCAGGAGGCCGAGGGTGTGATCTTATAGAGAGGTGTATAATATTGTGAGAGGAATAGATCGGGTCTTTTACCCAGATGGTAAAAATTGTATTTTAAAAACCAATTAAACTTTATTTTGTTTGGGTAAAGCCTGGTCCCCCAAAGAGTGAGGAATAGGTTTATTTTAGGGCTTGAATGTTTGAGTTTCTAATTTTAGTTTTTCATTCCAGGGTGTATCATCTAGAACAGGTGCTTTGCATCAGAGTAATATCAATGAGGTGTCTATTTATTCAGTTTAGTTTATTATTGTCATGTACTGAGGTACAATGAAAAGCAGTTTGTTGCATGCTATCCAGTCAAAGAAAATAATATTCATGACTGCAATCAGGCCATCCAACGTGTAAAGGGTATAACGTTTTGTGGAAGTCCAATTAAAGATAGTTAGGACTCCAATGAGGTAGATAAATGGTAGCTCAGGAACGCTCTCGAGTTCATTTGCCTGATAACAGCTGGGATGAAACTGTCCCTGAATCTGGAGGTGTGCGTTTTCACACTTCTGCACCTCTTGCCCGATGGGAGAGGGGAGAAGGGGGAGTGACTGGGGTGAGACTCGTCCTTGATTATGTTGGTGGCCTTGCCGAGGCAAAATGAAGTGCAGATGGAGTCAATGGAAGGGAGGTTGGTTTGTGTGATGGTCTGGGCTGCGTCCACAACTCTGCATTTCCTTGCGGTCTTGGATGGGGCTGTTCCCAAACCAGGCTGTGATGCAGCCCGATAAAATCTTTTCTACGGCGCATCTGCAGAAGTTGGTGAGAGTAGTTTGGGAACATGCCGGATTTCCTGAGCCTTCCAAGGAAGTCGCAGCTTCTAAGGAAGCTATGGGAAGACTGGCAAAGAGTTCCCGCATTCCCAAACTGTGTGTAGAAGTTTGACCTGCATGGTGTTTCTGGGGATGTCTTTGATGGGACCCCGTTGCTCACGGGTTTGGTTCTGCATGTGTTGTGTGTGTGTGTGTTTAACGTGTGTTTTTTGCCCCCCCACTTTGCGTAGGATGAGTCCAGAGAACACGCTATCCCCGTTGCATCCGTCACTCCCATGACTCCCAAGGCCCCTCCTGCGGCCGGCACCGCCTACAATAAGACCGCCCGGCCTTTCGGCGCCACGTCCTCACCCAGGCTCTCGCCTGCCCCCCTCGCCCCTGCTTCATCGCCCCTCACTCAGCTGCCAGCTCCATCACCGGCACCGGTGCCCCAGCACCCCGCCGCCACCCCCGCCGACACTGGCACCTCCACTGCACGTGCATGCCGGGGCCAACGTCGTCGCCGCTGGGCGTTCACTGCCGGTCAAGCCGCTGGTAACCCCGCCCGCTAACCCCTCGCGGCAGCCCAAGGTGTACAACACGCCCATTAACCTCTACTCCTCTGACAATGCCCACGAGGTGGCAGAGGGACAGAAGAGAGGACCGAGAGAGGGGCAGACTGACGGCAAGCAGCAGAACGGGTAGGTGGGCCTCTTACGGGAACCTTCCTCTGGCGGACCCCAAGAAGCAAGCGGCAGCCGCTCAGCGCCATGGCAACGCGCCTTCCGCCCCCCCCTGTCTCCGGGGGAGAGTTGCCTCCCCGGTGACCACCGCCCTGAGGGTCCCAGCGGGCTTTCCATTCGGTTTCTGTCGCACAACCAAGGGTAGTCTTCATTTTACACGTCTTAGGCCAATCTGCCGAGACCCCCCTAGTGTACGCAGAGCGGGGAGAGTGGGATCACATGGAACTAGTGTGAGCGGGTGATCGATGGTTGGCGTGGACCCGGTGGGCCGAGGGACCTGCATCCATGCAGTTTCTCTCAACTAAACTAAAACATTGAATTCTCCAGTTTTGGGCAACCAACAAACAATGACCACTCCCTCTATTTTCCCCCCCACCCTTAGTCGTATTCCGTCACACTTTCCCCATATTCGCAGTCTTTTCTTCGTAGTTTAGTTTAGTTTATTGCCACCAGTACCGAAGTACAGTGAAAAGCGTTTGTTATGTGCTAACCAGTCAGCAGAAAGTCTATAGATGATTACGATCGAGCTATTCACAGTGAACAGATTGGTGATGAAGGCAATAATGTTTAATGCAAAATAAAGTCGGAGCAAAGATAGTCTGAAGGTCTCCAATGAGGTAGATAGTAGCTCAGGACTGCTCTCTCCTTGTTGGTAGGATGGTTAAAATTTACCAGGATACAATTTATACCATTTTAGTTTCGTTTTTTTAGTTTAGGGATACAGCGTGTAAACAGGCCCTTCAGCCACTGAGTCCACGCTGACCAGTGATCACCCCGTACACTAGTTCTATCCTATTCCATTCCACACACCAGGGCCAACTTACAGAAGCCAAACAACCTACGGGCCTGTGCGTCTTTGGAGGGTGAGAGGAAACCGGAGCACCCGGAGAAACCCAGGTGGTCACGGGGAAAACGTACAAACGTGGCACAGACAGCACCAGTAGTCAGGATCGAACCCGGGTCACTGGCGCTGTAAGGCACCAAGTCTACGGTTTCGCCACTCTGCCACGCCTAAAGATAAGGACCCTAAACATCTCGCATGCTTTTAAAGCAACCGAGATCTGCTCAGGCAATTCACATATCAGTTTATGAGGGGAATAGATAGGGTACATGCACACTTTTACCCACAACGGATGAAATAGCGGCACATTTGGATAGCTGTAACAGGATCGGTCCGAGTCAACATGGATTTACGAAGGGGAAATCATGCTTGACTAATCTTCTGGAATATTTTGAGGATGTAACTAGGAAAATGGACAAGGGAGAGCCAGTGGATGTAGTGTACCTGGACTTTCAGAAAGCATTTGAGAAGGTCCCACATAGGAGATTAGTGGGCAAAATTAGGGCACATGGTATTGGGGGTAGAGTGCTGACATGGATAGAAAATTGGTTGGCAGACAGGAAACAAAGAGTAGGGATTAACGGGTCCCTTTCAGAATGGCAGGCAGTGACTAGTGGGGTACCGCAAGGCTCAGTGCTGGGACCGCAGCTATTTACAATATACATCAATGATTTAGACGAAGGGATTCAAAGTAACATTAGTAAAGTTGCAGATGACACAAAGCTGGGTGGCAGTGTGAACTGTGAGGAGGATGCTATGAGAATGCAGGGTGACTTGGACAGGTTGGGGGGAGTGGGCAGATGCATGGCAGATGCAGTTTAATGTGGATAAATGTGAGGTTATCCACTTTGGTAACAAAAAACAGGAAGGAAGATTATTATCTAAATAGTGTCAAGTTGGGAAAAGGGGAAGTACAACGGGATCTGGGGGTCCTTGTTCATCAGTCAATGAAAGTAAGCATGCAGGTAGTGAAGAAAGCGAATGGCATGTTGGCCTTCATAACAAGAGGAGTTGAGTATAGGAGCAAAGAGGTCCTTCTGCAGTTGTACAGGGCCCTAGTGAGACCACACCTGGACTATTGTGTGTAGTTTTGGTCTCCAAGTTTGAGGAAGGACATACTTGCTATTGAGGGATTGCAGCATAGGTTCACAAGATTAATTCCCGGGATGGCGGGACTGTCATATGCTGAGAGAATGGAGCAGCTGGGCTTGAATACTTTGGAATTTAGAAGGATGAGAGGGCATCTTATTGAAACATATAAGATTGTTAAGGGCTTGGACACGCTAGAGGCAGGAAACATGTTCCCGATGTTGGGGGAGTCCAGAACCAGGGGCCACAGTTTAAGAATAAGGAGTAAGCCATTTAGAACGGAGACGAGGAAACACTTTTTCACACAGAGAGTGGTGAGTCTGTGGAATTCTCTGCCTCAGAGGGCGGTGGAGGCCGGTTCTCTGGATGCTTTCAAGAGAGAGCTAGATAGGGCTCTTGAAAATAGCGGAGTCAGGGGATAAGGGGAGAAGGCAGGAACGGGGTACTGATTGGGGATGATCAGCCATGATCACATTGAATGGCGGCGCTGGCTCGAAGGGCCGAATGGCCTACTCCTGCACCTGTTGTCTATCGTCTATAAGATAGATCAGCCATGATTGAGTAGTGGAGTAGCCTTGAATGGCTGTCTTAAAAAAATACATTTTACGGAAGGGAGATGGAGGGTGTGGGTGTTGGGGGGAAGGTGGGGGGGGAGGGAGATGGGGGTGTGGGGAGATGGAGGGTGGGGGGGAGGGAGGTGGCGGTGTGGGGAGATGAAGTGTAGGGAGATGAAGGGTGGGGTGGGGGGGCGGGGTAGGGATGGGGAGTTAAAAAAAAAACACCTTTCTGAAGAATTTAAGTTCCCATAGTTTCCCATCTTGTTCTCAGATGGTGGATCTGCTTAGCAAGGACAGAATTTGATATGGGGGAAATATTTAGTACAGCATAGATAGATTAATCCTATACACTGTATAGTGGTTGAGTGTTCTTAGCAGATCCTTACAAGGCACCAAAATAATGTTCTGAGAAACCTTCAATAGACCTTTCTAACAGTCCAGAATGCAGTTTAGTTTAGTTTAGTTTAACCATACAGTTTGGGTATTCGGCCCGCCGAGTCACCGCTGACCAACAATCACCCCGAACACTTGTTCTATCCTACACACCAGGGGTCATTTACAGAAGCCAAATTAACTTACAAACCTGCACGTCTTTGGAGTGTGGGAGGAAACCCTGGAGCACCCGGAGAAAACCCATGCGGTCACAGGGAGAACATGCAAACTCCGTACAGGCAGCACCCGTGGTCCGTATCGAACCCGGGTCTCCGGCCCTGTGAGGCTGCACCGCTGTGCCACCCACAACACCAATTTGAAAACAAAATTACCTTTGCTTGTGTGACATCTGTTTTTATTTAACAAACAGGTCTCTTGTTTTGAATTTGAGATTGGGGGGGGGGGGGGTGGTGATATAATATTTGTATTTGCACCTTAAACCCGTGTGTCAAGGCTGTCCCCCATTGCATGAAGCTGCCGCTTGCTTGGTTAAGAGAGCGTTCATGACGAGCCACAAGCCAACCAAGAACATGGTACCTCAATCCCAAACGATTCTCGTGTTTGGACCAGGCGGGGTTCCATCAGTTCCAAGGAGTGCGGGAATCCCTCCCTGCCACCACCCTTGCTTGGTCCTTGAGGCTTGGACTGACTTAAATAGAGATTTTTTTTTCCCTCCAGAGATGCTGCCTGACCCGCTGAGTTACTCCAGCACTTTGTGTCTTATCTTTGGTGTAGAACCGGCAATCTTCAGTTCTTTGTTGCGTGTTTAATGTTGACGAGCCGTGCTCTCTCTCTCTCTCTCTCTCTTTCTCTTTCAGGGACAAGTGATATCCTCCAAGTTAGTGCCCGTGCTACTGTTGATTTTCAGTGACTAGCATGCATTGTTGCAAGGACTGATGCCAGACAGAGTGCAACTCTCAGCTCCCACTTTGCCATGGCTTGTTGCAATGCAAGGGCAAGTTGGAAGTGCATTGAGGGTGTGATGGCCTGACTTCACTGCACACTTGCGATGGGGGTGGGGGGGGGGGGGGTGCGGAGAGCCTGCATTTGGTTTCACAGCCGGTCACAAGTGTGTGTTGCATAAGCGGGTGTGAAGTCTTGTCAAAAGGGCTGGGTTCATTAAATCTGATCCCTTCTTGCCAAGGGGGCGGATTTATCCGAATGTTCCCCAAATCTTTGTGTCAGAAACAAATCCCTGGTAGAGCGACGAATGAGGCTTTTTAAAAAAAGCTTTTAAGTTTTGCAAACCAGGTTCTTGAGAATCTATCCTTTCTGGATGAGTGCATGGTTTGTGATGTTTGTGAACCTGGAAATGTGAGTGAAAAAGCATGGGATTTTATGGTGAGCTGAAAGACTTTTTATATATTGCCATTTTTACTCATGCGTCGAAGGTGAAGTGGGAAAGATTTTACAGGAATCTGAGGGGTTACTTTTTTCACGCTAAGAGTGGTTAGTGTATGGAACGAGCTGGCCGGAGGAGGTAGTTGAGACAGGGACAATCGCAGCGTTTGTGAAGTAATTGAACAGGTACATGGGTAGGACAGGTTTAGAGGGAAATGGGCCAGACGCAGGCGGGTGGGGACTAGCGTAGATGCAGCATGTTGGTCAGTGTGGGCAAGTTAGGCCGAAGGGCCTGATTCCACACTGTATGACTCTATGACGTGGCACTTCTCCAAAAAGAAATTGTGGGGGTGGGGGATCAATTGCTGAGCATTGAAAGAGTAAAATGGAGTCACAGATCTTTTAAAAATAAAGCAGTTCCCATGGGAATTTTTTTTCATGAAAAGTATCCTTTGTCGAGTGTGTGTGCGGGAATTAAATCTTCAATCCCAGCACATCGAGTTTGAGTGGCAGCTTTAAGCCAATGTTATTTCTGTTGCCCTTACTCGAAACTAAAACTTGAAAACAAACTTAATTGTGCAATTGTTATTTTGCATTCAAACTCGAAGCAAACGATCTGGTTAAATTAATAGTAACATGTTTATTTAGGATCATATAGAGCCATGACCGATAGGAGGGATAAGCAGAGGGCTGGTGAGATGAGAGAGAGAGAGAGAGAGAGAGAGGCAAAGAGAGGTGATAGTCGAGGGAGAAATAGGTGTGAGATGGGGGAGAGAGAGGTCGAGAGAGGAGTGAAATGGGGGAGAGGCAGAGAGGTGGGGTAGTGAGGTGGAGAATGAGGTAGAGGGGTGGGTGAAATGAAAGAGAGAGGGAGGGGGATGAGATGGGAGAGGGAGGGGGGGAAATAAGATGGGGAGAGAGGGGGGGTGGTGAGATGGGGAGAGAAAGAGGGGTGTGAGATGTGGGAGACAAGGGGGGATGAGATGGGGAGAGAGGGGGGGTGAGGGGGAGATGGGGAGAGAAAGAGGGGGGTGTGAGATGGGGAGAGGGGGGGAGATGGGGAGAGAAGGGGGGGTGAGGGGAGATGGGGAGAGAAAGAGGGGGGTGAGATGGGGGAGAGAGAGGGGGAGTGCGATGGGGCAGAGAGGTAGATAGGGGTGAGTGAAATGGGGGTGAGAGAGGTAGATTTGGGTGTGAGATGGGGAGAGATAGAGAGGGGTGTGAAATGTGGGAGGAAGGTGGAGAGGAGTCACGATGGGGTGGGGGGGGGGGAGAGAGCTCTGAGAGGCGGGAGAGGAAGGGGCATTGTTGTATTTCTACCTCGAACACCTCGAACTCCGTTCCTCTTTCCCACTTTTGCACCCTGGGTGAAAGATTCTGACTGTCTACCCTATCTCTGCCTCTTATTATTTTACAGCGTATGCTTCTATTAGTTTTATATTTTTCCATCAATTTCTCTCAACCTCAGACTAAAACTCATTGTTCTAGGTTTTGTTGGTTCTGAATTAGCCGGCCGCTGTACAGAGAGAACATTAGCAGAAGTATTTGACTGCTAGTCATTAAATAAAAGAGCTGCTGGAGGAACTCAGTGGGTCCGTCAGCATCTGTGGAGGGACAGTCGACGTTATGGGTTAACACCCTTCCAGGGTCACCCAGTTTGACCCTTGCTCTGGTTTTACTTAACCAAACCCATCTGTGTGTGTGTGTGTGTATGTGCGTCAGCGCCTTGTATTGAAGGATTCAATTCAGTGATTCCATTATAAGATATTGTCACATGGACCTAGATACAGTGAATGTCTTTGAGTATAGGAGCACGGAGGTTCTACTGCAGTTGTACAGGGTCTTGGTGAGACCACACCTGGAGTATTGCGTACAGGTGTATTTGGTCTCCAAATCTGAGGAAGGACATTCTTGCCATAGAGGGAGCACAGAGAAGGTTCACCAGACTGATTCCTGGGATGTCAGGACTTTCATATGAAGAAAGACTGGATAGACTCGGCTTGTACTCGCTAGAATTTAGAAGATTGAGGGAGGATCTTATAGAAACTTACAAAATTCTTAAGGGCTTGGACAGGCTAGATGCAGGAAGATTGTTCCCGATGTTGGGGAAGTCCAGACAAGGGGTCACAGTTTAAGGATAAGGGGGAAGTCTTTTAGGACCGAGATGAGAAAATCATTTTTTACACAGAGAGTGGTGAATCTGTGGAATTCTCTGCCACAGAGGGTAGTTGAGGCCAGTTCATTGGCTATATTTAAGAGGGAGTTAGATGTGGCCCTTGTGGCTAAAGGGATCAGGGGTATGGAGAGAAGGCAGGTACAGGATACTGAGTTGGATGATCAGCCATGATCATATTGAATGGCGGTGCAGGCTCGAAGGGCCGAATGGCCTACTCCTGCACCTATTTTCTATGTTTCTCTGTTTCCCTCTGTGACCACCCGAGGTCGGGGCCTATTTGTGGCCTTGCAGCCTGTCCGAAGTTGCCGGGAAGATGGAACTCCGGCATCAATACACAAAGTACACAAACAGACGCCACCTTTCTGGCAACTACAAAGTTACAAAGTACTTACTAGAGGTCATGTCGGTCCCTCAGAATTGTTCTGAATTAGGGACCCGATCCGGAACGTCACCTGTACATTCCCACCCCATATGCTGCCTGACCCGCTGAGTTCCTCCAGTGCTTTGTCTTTTTGCTCAAGATTTGTTCATTGTTGCTTATTTTTCCTTTTCCCACCTTCGGGAACTGTCTTATCCACTTTTCTGCATGTTTTGACGTCGGCCTCAACTCTTCCTTGCACCTTGAAAGGACGCACCTATCAAAATGGTAATTCTGCAGTTTTGCTGTGGAATAATTGGAATCTGCCTACCACTGGGAAGCTCCTCCTTGCATGTGCCTGCGCATGCATGCGTGTGTGTGTGTGCGTGTGTGTGCTTGCGTGCATGTTTAATGCACAGCAGTCCTACTGAGACCCAATTCCAGCAAGTCCCCAAACCATGAGATTTAATGCTTGGCTGATGAAAGGCATGCTGGCAAAAAGTTTGAGTTGAGTTAGACAATAGACAATAAACAATAGGTGCAGGAGTAGTCCATTTGGCCCTTCGAGCCAGCACCGCCATTCAATGTGATCATGGCTGATCATCCCCAATCAGTACCCCGTTCCTGCCTTCTCCCCATATCCCCTGACTCCGCTATCTTTAAGAGCCCTATCTAGCTCTCTCTTGAAAGCATCCAGAGTGCCTGCCTCCACCGCCCTCTGAGGCAGAGAATTCCACAGACTCACCACTCTCTGTGAGAAAAAGTGTTTCCCGTCTCCGTTTTAAATGGCTTACTCCTTATTCTTAAACTGTGGTCCCTGGTTCTGGACTCCCCCAACATCGGGAACATGTTTCCTGCCTCTAGCGTGTCCAAACCCTTAACAATCTTATATGTTTCAATGAGATACCCTCTCATCCTTCTAAACTCCAGAGTGTACAAGCCCAGCTGCTCCATTCTCTCAGCATATGACAGTCCCGCCATCCCGGGAATTAGCCTTGTAAACCTTCGCTGCACTCCCTCAATAGCAAGAATGTCCTTCCTCAAATTAGGGGACCAAAACTGCACACAATACTCCAGGTGTGGTCTCACTAGGGCTCTGTACAACTGCAGAAGGACCTCTTTGCTCCTATATTCGATTCCTCTTGTTATAAAACAAGTTGAATTTAGTTTAGTTTATTGTCATGTGTACTGAGGTACAGTGAAAAGCTTTTGTTGCGTGCTAGCCATTCAGCGGAAAGACTATACAAGATTACAATCGAGCCGGCCACAGTGTACAGATATATGATAAAGAGAATAACATAGAAACATAGAAAATAGGTGCAGGAGTAGGCCATTCGACGCTTCAAGCCAGCACCGCCATTCAATATGATCATGGCTGATCATCCAGAATTCAGTACCCCGTTCCTGCTTTTCCCCATATCTCTTGATTCCGTTCTACATAACGACTAAATAAGATTTATTCCAGTAAAGTTCCGTGCAAGATTCCACCATCGTCGGTTCCCTGTGTCTCCACTCTACACAAGTCTCCAGGTGTGGTCTCACCAATGCCCTGCATAACTGACGCATAATCCTCTGATTTTTGCATCCATTACCCTTGCAAGGTTAGGCCCGCTTTCTTAACCACTTGCTGTATCTAAGCACTAACTACTGTGACCTCTGCACCAGGATACCTGGATCTTTCTCAATTTCAGAGTGCTGTGTTCTCTCACCATTTCAATCATAGGCTTTCCCTGCTAAACAATCCTAAATCAAACAATTTCACACTTTCTTGCGTTATAGCCTGTTCGCAAGACCTTTGCCTGCTCACTTAACCGATCCATATTTCTTTGCAGCTGACATAAGTCCGGCATTTTTTTAAATAGTGTTGACGTTAGAATGAGTATATTAATTCTTCCTTGCGTGAGGATGTTGTGTGTGCTCCCGATAGACTTTCTGCCTATGCTACCAAGACGCGTGTCTTTCAGTGTTAGCAAGCTGCAACACCAGTGAGTGATGACTTGTCACTAATGCCCCCCTTGCTTGCAGGTCTCCCAGGCGAATTGTGAACAGCGCCTTTTCTGATGTCCAACACCATCACCTTAGCGATCAGAGCAAGAAGCGTTAATGCAAGACACTGAGGACTGGCAGCCCAAGACAGGCACGGCTCAGTCGCGTTCCTTCTCCATCCTGGCTCAGATGACGGGCACCGAGCATTGTAAGTAACGGTCAAAGACCTTCACAGCACGGACACAGACCCTTTGGCCCAACATGTCCACGCCGAACAAGATGCCCCACCTTCGCGGGTCCCACCTGCCCTGGTTTGGCCAATGTCCTTCAAAACCTTTCCTATCCATGTACCTGCCTAAGTCAAGAGTCTTATATTGTAAATAAACACAATAAACTATATATAAATACAATCAAGTCAAACTCAAATACAACTGGTGGAGCAAAGGGGAAGATACAGTGTGCAGAACAGTGTTCTCAGCGTTGTAGCAAAACAGTTCCACAGACAAAGTCCAATGTCCGCAATGGAGGAGAGGATGATGGGACAGTACCCTGCCTTATGGTCCTGACCGTTCAGAAGCCTGGAAACAGAGGGGAAGAAGCTGTTTGTTAGGGTTTAGTTTTATTATTGTCACGTGTACCATGGTTCAGTGAAAGCTTTGTTTTTGCAGGCTATCTAAGCAAATCAGATACACAAATAGAATCAAGCCAAATGCAAGTACAACAGATAAAGGAAAAGATACAGAGCGCAGAATATGGTTCTCAGCATTAATAGATAGATTACAAAAAAAGGTAAATAGATTGAAAAATCAAAAGAATTGAGCGACACGGTGGCGCAGCGTAGAGTTGCTGCCTCACAGCGCCAGAGACCCGGGTACGATCCGGACTACGGGTGCTGTCTGTACGGAGTTTGCACGTTCTCTCTGTGACCACGTGGGTTTTCTCCGGGTGCTCCGGCTTCCTCCCAAACTCCAAAGATGCGCAGGTTATTGGCTTCGATAAAATTGTAACGTGTCCCTAGTGGGGAGGTCAAGATTGGTGGACAGGGTGATGGCTGGTGGGCACGGACTTAGTGGACGCATTCCTGTGTTGACAGAGCAATTCACCACAACATAGAGAGTATGTATCTAGTTGAAGTCTGGAACAGGGTAAATGGCTGAAAAACAAGTGCTGGAGAAACTCGGTGGGTCAGGCAGCATCTGTGGAGGGAATGGACAGGTGATGTTTCTGGTCGGGACCCTTCTTCAGAGGCTGTAGAAACAAAGAAGTCGGAGGGAGACGACTGAAGAAGGGTCCCGATCCGAAACGTCACCTACCCATGTTTTCCACAGATGCTGACTGACCCACTGAGTTACTCCAGCATTTTGTGTCTTTGCTTCATTTCTGTGTTGGAACATTGTGTGTGTGCGTGTGTACATTTGTGTTAGTGTGTTTGAGTGTGTCTATGTGTGTATGTTTGTGTTAGTGTGTGCATGTATATGAGTGTTGTGTGCGTGAGTGTGTCTGTGGTGTGTGAGTGTGCTTGTGTGTTTTTCTGTGTGGTTTGTGAGTAAGACTTTGTGTGTGCGTGCATTTGTATGTGAGTGTGTATAAAATATAAACGTCAAAGCAGAACAATGCAAATTCATTTCTTAAATATGACTGGTTAGCACACAACAAAAAGCTTTGCACAAATTGCTGGAGAAACTCAGCGGGTGAGGCAGCATCTATGGAGAGAAGGAATTGGCGACGTTTTGACAATAGACAATAGGTGCAGGAGTAGGCCATTTGGCCCTTCGAGCCAGCACCGCCATTCAATGTGATCATGGCTGATCATCCCCAATCAGTACCCCGTTCCTGCCTTCTCCCTTATCCCCTGACTCCGCTATTTTTAAGAGCCCCATCTAGCTCTCTCTTGAAAGCATCCAGAGAACCTGCCTCCACCACCCTCTGAGGCAGAGAATTCCACAGACTCACCACTCTCTGTGTGGAAAAGTCTTTCCTCGTCTCCGTTCTAAATGGCTTACTCCTTATTCTTAAACTGTGGCCCCTGGTTCTGGACTCCCACCAACATCGGGAACATGTTTCCTGCCTCTACCGTGTCAAAACCCTTAACAATCTTATATGTTTCAATGAGATGCCCTCTCATCCTTCTAAACTCCAGAGTATACAAGCCCAGCTGCTCCATTCTCTCAGCATATAACAGTCCCGCCATCCCGGGAATTAACCTTGTAAACCTACGCCGCACTCCCTCAATAGCAAGAATGTCCTTCCTCAAATTAGGGGACCAAAACTGCACACAATACTCCAGGTGTGGAGAAGAAGGGTCTCGACCCGAAACGTCGCCAATTTACTCTCCATAGATGCTGCCTCACCCGCTGAGTTCCTCCAGCATTTTGTGTCTACCTTTGATTTTACCAGCATCTGCAGTTCTTTCTTAAACAAAAAAGCTTTGCACTGTACCTCAGTGCACGTGACAATAAACCAACCTTAAGTCACAGATTTTACTACCCAGCCGTTGTGCTTCACACTTCCCTTTGTCTCTATTCCAGCGGAAACATCAGGGAGCGAGACAAGCAAGAAAACAAGGTAAGAGGCTCCGCAAGTTTTGAATTGCCTTGCTGTCGAAGAGTGTGAGCTTAAGTGTGTTTATTAACATCTGAAGTGCCTGCTTATGTGGAATTTGCTGGAGTTTGATGTTGTCAAGCTGCAGGTTTACAACGAACACGACAGTTTGTTGGGACAATTGAGGGAGGAGATGAGCGGCACTATAAAAAATGCGTTGGTTTTAGATTGCAGCAATCCAGTGCAGCTCAACGCATGTTCGGTTTTGCTTGCCGAAAGTTACTGACGTCAAAGATTTGACAACTATTAATGAAGCTGCCAGTTTGATTTTCGGAAGCACTGCATGGGTGCCTACTGTTTTTTTTCTTCTCAATGTTGCTTAATTTAAATTATTTAGTTGTTTACTGGCTGGAGTCCAAATTAATTTCGAAATATTGTCACAGTGGCGCGCGGCTGGTAGAGCTGCTGCCTCACAGCGCCAGAGACCCCAGGTTCGATCTTGACCTCCGGGTGCTGTCTGTGTGGAGTTTGTACGTTCTCCCTGTGACTGTGTGGGTTTCCTCCGGCCACTCCAGTTTCCTCCACTTCCCAAAGAGGTGCAGGATTGTGGGTTCATTGGCTTCTGAAAATTTCCCTCAAGAGGGTAGGGAATGGAGGGTGAAAGTGGGATAACATTGAACTAGTGTGAGCGGGGGGTCGGCGTGGACTCGGTGGGCTAATGGGCCTGTTTCATTAAATTAAACTAAGATACTGAATGTTTCCGGCATTTTCTATATGGTGATCAATTTCCTTTCCGAAAGGAAAAATGGTGAATAATTTGAGATTTTCCAGGAACTTTTACTGGCCATCATAATCTGAAGTGCTCCAATTAAAACTTGCCCCCTTATCTTTGGTTGTCTTTGGTTGGTTAAAATAACCTGCGGAGGCTGGGAATCGAACATGAAGACAGGAATTGCTGAAGTTACTTATTAACATGTCACCCCACATCTGTGAAAGAGTTAACATGACCCCTGCGGAGTAGTTGAGGGGTGCAGCAAGGAAACAGAGCCTTCGGCCCACCGAGTCCATGCCGACCGTCGATCGACCGCTCACACTAGTTCTATGTTAGCCCACTCTCACATACGCTCTCTGCAGACTAGTGGCAACCAGCCTACAAATCCGCGTGGCTTTGGAATTTGGGAGGAAATCCATGGGAGAACGTGCAAGCTCCACACAGACAGCACCTGAGATCAGGATTGAACCCGGGTCTCGGGCGCTGCGAGGGCAGCAGCTCTACTAGCTGCTCCACCATGCTGTACTTCTAGCATGTTCTCTTTATGTCTTTGGTTGATGCTTGTTTTTGCACTATTATGGTCTGCTTGCACGGTATTGATTAATCTATTGTGATATTGATTATTACACATTTATTTGTTGTGGTGTTTGCGTTTAATGAGCCTGGAAAGCTGCAGCAAGTAAGAAAGTCTTTGTTCCGTTAACGGTACCTGTAACCATTAAACATTTTTGACTCTTGGCTCCAAAAATGCCGGCGTTCTCTAATAAACAAAAGCGGCGACCTCAACTGCAGGCTAATGCTGCCCTCTGTGGCCCGTACTAGGTATTGCGGCAGATTTGCAGTCTATTTGTTGCCTGTCAATTTATTCTCCGCAGTTAATTTATTCCTGCAGAAGCTGTATCTAAGTAATTCTTCCAACCCTACTGCAGTTGTACAGGGTCTTGGTGAGACCACACCTGGAGTATTGCGTACAGTTTTGGTCTCCTGATCTGAGGAAGGACATTCTTGCCATAGAGGGAGTACAGAGAAGGTTCACCAGACTGATTCCTGGGATGTCAGGACTGTCTTATGAAGAAAGACTGGATAGACTTGGCTTATACTCGCTAGAATTTAGGAGATTGAGAGGGGATCTTATAGAAACGTACAAAATTCTTATGGGGTTGGACAGGCTAGATGCAGGAAGATTGTTCCCGATGTTGGGGAAGTCCAGGACAAGGGGTCACAGCTTAAGGATAAGGGGGAAATCCTTTAAGACCGAGATGAGGAAAAACTTTTTCACACAGAGAGTGGTGAATCTCTGGAACTCTCTGCCACAGAGGGTAGTTGAGGCCAGTTCATTGGCTATATTTAAGAGGGAGTTAGATGTGGCCCTTGTGGCTAAAGGGATCAGGGGGTATGGAGAGAAGGCAGGTACGGATACTGAGTTGGATGATCAGCCATGATCATGTTGAATGGCGGTGCAGGCTCGAAGGGCCGAATGGCCTACTCCTGCACCTATTTTCTATGTATCTATAACCCAAGGAACAAAATCAATGATCAAGCCAACCAATTAGCGTTTTTGAGGGGCATAGATAGCATGGATAGAGTAGATAGCAGGAACCTTTTCCCCACAGCAGAGGTGTCTAAAATTTGAGGATTGATTAGCAAGGGTGTCAAAGGTTATGGGGAAAAGGCAGGAGAATAGGGTTGAGAGGGAAAGATGATTGAATGGCCCAATTCTGCTCCTATGATCAAAATCATGAGAGGAATAGATTGGGTGAGTGCACTGTCTTTTGCCCAGAGTAGGGGAATCGAGAACCAGAGGAGACAGGTTTAAGGTGAGGAGGGAAAGATTTAATCGGAAGCTGAGGGGTAACTTTTTTACACAAAGGGTGGTGGATGTATGGAGCGAGCTGCCTGGCGAGGTAGTTGAGGCAGGAACTATTGCAGTGTTTAAGAAGCATTTAGACAGGTTTAGAGGGATATGGGCCAAACACAGGCAGGTTGGACTAGTGTAGATGGGGCATGTTGGTTGGTGTGGGCAAGTTGGGCCATAGGATCTGTTTCTAACGTGTATGACTCTATGGACGTAGGTTTGGGGATAAGAGGCTAAGTGTGAACTGGAGGAAGAATGTCTTTATTGGTTGCAAACTGCCTGAGAATATGGTGGAGGCTGAGATTCTGACAGAATTGATGAATGTATACGGGATGGTTTTTTAAACCAATATGTAGAAGAACGGACTAGAGGCCAGGCCATCCTAGACTGGGTATTGTGTGTTGATGAAGGATTAGTTAGCCATCTTGTTGTTGTGCAAAGCCCCTTGGGCAACAGTGACCATAATATGGTGGAATTCGGCATTAGGATGGAGAGCGACACGGTAATTCAGAGACTAGAGTCCTGAAAAAGGAAAGAGACTTTGATGGTATGAGACGGGAATTGGCTAGGATAGACTGGCAAACTATACTTAAAGGGTTGACAGTGGAGATGCAATGGCAAAGATTTAAAGACCGCATGGATAAACTCCAAAAATCTGTTCATCCCGGTCTGGCGAAAAAATAAACGGGGAAGGCAGGTCAACCGTGTCTAACGAGGGAAATCAAGCATAGTATTAAATCCAAGGAAAAGGCATATACATTGGCCAGAGGAAGCAGCAAACCGGAGGACTGGGGGGATTTAGAACTCAACAGATGGTGTGCTGGCCTTTATAAATCAGAGCATTGAATATAGAAGTTGGGATGTAATGTTAAAATTGTACAAGGCATTGGTGAGGCCAATTCTGGAGTATGGAGTACAATTTTGGTCGCCTAATTATAAGAAGGATGTCAGCAAAATAGAGAGAGTTCAGAGGAGATTTACTAGAATGTTGCCTGGGTTTCAGCAACTAAGTTACAGAGAAAGGTTGAACAAGTTAGGTCTTTATTCTTTGGAGCGCAGAAGGTTAAGAGGGGACTTGATAGAGGTCTTTAAAATTATGAGCGGGTTAGACAGAGTGGACGTGGATAAGCTTTTCCCATTGAGAGTAGGGAAGATTCAAACAAGGGGACATGACTTGAGAATTAAGGGACAGAAGTTTAGGGGGACATTAGGGGGAACTTCTTTACTCAGAGAGTGGTAGCTGTGTGGAATGAGCTTCCAGTGGAAGTGGTGGAGGCAGGTTCGATGTTATCCTTTAAAAATAGATTGGATGGGTATATGGACGGGAAAGGAATGGAGGGTTATGGTCTGAGTGCAGGTAGATGGGACTAGGGGGAAGTATTTATTTTTAATTTTAAAAAAATGTAAAATAAATGTTGGCCGGACTTGAAGGGCCGAGATGACCTGTTTCCGTGCTGTTTATGGTTATATGGTTATATGGACAAAGGGGGTTAATTAGAGGGGGTAAAAAGAGCATGACAGAAAGCTTGTGGGGAATATAAACACTGACTCTAAAAGCTTCTTTAGATATGTAAAAAGGAAAGGATTAGTGAAGACAAATGTAGGTCCCTTACGATCAGAGACAGGTGAATTTATAATGGGAAACAAATAAATGGCAGAACAGTTAAACGAGTACTTTGGTTCCGTCTAGACTAAGGAAGACACAAACAATCTCCATGAAATACAAGGGGACTGAGGATCTAGTAGGCAGGAAGGAACTGAAGGGAATCCACAATAGTCAGGAAATGGTGTTAGATAAACTGTTGGGACTGAAGGCAGATACATCCCCAGGATGGTCTGTATCCCAGAGTCCTCTGGGTGGGTAGCCAATGTAACCCCTCTTTTTAAGAAAGGAGGGAGAGAGAAAACGGGGAATTATAGACCAGTTAGGCTTACATTGGTGGTGGGGAAGATGCTGGAGTCGATTGTTAAAGATGTTATAGCAGTGCATTTGGAAAGCTGTGACAGGTTCGGTCAAAGTCAGTATGGATTTATGAAGAGGAAATCATGCTGGACTAATCTTCTGGAATATTTTGAGGATGTAACAAGTCGAATGGATAAGGGAGAGCCAGTGGATGTGGTGTATCTGGACTTTCAAAAAGTCTTTGACAAGGTCCCACACAAGAGATTAGTGTGCAAAATTAGATATTTGGGGTAGGGTATTGACATGGATAGAGAACTGGTTGGCAGACAGGAAGCAAAGAGTAGGAATTAACGGGTCCATTTCAGAATGGCAGGCAGTGACTAGTGGGGTGCCACAAAGCTCGGTGCTGGGACCCCAGTTATTTACGATATATATTAACAATTTAGACGAGGGAATTAAATGTGACATCTCAAGATTGTGGATGACACAAAGCTGGGTGGCAGTGTGAGCTGCGATGAGGATGTTATGAGGCTGCAGAGTGACTTGGATAGGTTGGGTGAGTGGGCAGATGCACTATAAAGGGGATACATGTGAGGTTATCCACTTTGGTGGCAAGAACAGGAAGGCAGATTATTATCTGAATGGTGTCAGATTAGGAAAAGGGGAGGTGCAACGAGACCTGGGTGTGGTTGTATATCAGTCACTGAAAGTAAACATGCAGGTACAGCAGGCAGTGAAGAAAGCTAATGGCATGTTGGCCTTCATTGCGAGAGGATTTGAGTTTAGGAGCAAGGAGGTCCTCCTGCAGTTGTACAGGGCCCTGGTGAGACCGCACCTGGAGTATTGTGTGTAGTTTTGTCTCCTAATTTGAGGAAGGACATTATTGCTATTGTGGGAGTGCAGCGAAGGTTCACCAGGTTAATTCCCGGGATGGCGGGGACTGGACATATGATGAAAGATGGGTCGACTGGCTTGTATTCACTGAAATTTAGAAGGATGAGAGGGAATCTTACAGAAACATATAAAAATTCTTAAAGGATTGGACAGGCTAGATGCAGGATAAATGTTCCCGATGTTGGGGGAGTCCAGAACCAGGGGGTCACAGTTTAAGAATAAGGGGTAGGCCATTTAGTACTGAGATGCGGAAAAACTTCTTCACCCAGAGAGTTGTGAGTCGGTGGAATTCTCTGTGCCAAAGAAAGGCAGTGGAGGCCAATTCACGGGATGTTTTCAAGAGAGAGTTAGATTTAGCTCTTGGGGCTAAAGGAATCTATGGATATGGGGGAAAAGCAGGAATGGGATGATCAGCCATGATCATATTGAATGGCGGTGCTTCCTCGAAGGGCCGAATGGCCTACTCCTGCACCTATTGTTGTACGTATCTAGCTGAGCAACGAATCCTGAAACTATACAGGCAATGGGCCAAGTGCTGGTAAATGGAATTATCATTTAGGTTTGGATGTATTATTGTCACCTGAGCAAGGTACAGTGAAAAACTTTCATTTTCATGCTATGCAATCAAATCAGAATATACCATGGAGAGACACAACCAAGTCCAACTCAAGCACAATAGGTAGAAAGATAAAGGGAAAGATACAGAGTACACAGAGCATTGTAGTGTATTAGTTCCAGAGACAATGTCCCGTGTCCACAATGGGGTAGTGGGGAATTGGACAGTACCCTTGCTTATGAGTTGAGTTAGTTGTCACGTGTACCGAGGTACAGTGAAAAGCTTTTGTTGCGTGCAAACCAGTCAGCGGAAAAACAATACATGGTTACAATTGAGCCGTCCACAGTGTACTGGTACAGGATAAAGGGACATAACGTGAAGAATGTTTTAGTCCAGTACCGTCCGATCAAAGATAGCCCGAGGGTTCTCCAATGAGGTAGGGAGTAGCTCAGGACTGCGCTCTCGTTGTTGTTAGGTTGTTCGGTTGCCTGATGACAACAAATATGGAAGGAACATTCAGAAGCCTGTTAGTGGAGTAGAAAACATAGAACATAGAAAATAGGTGCAGGAGTAGGCCATTCGGCCCTTCGAGCCTGCACCGCCATTCAATGTGATCATGGCTGATCATCCAACTCAGTATCCCGTACCTGCCTTCTCTCCATACCCCCTGATCCCTTTAGCCACAAGGGCCACATCTAACTCCCTCTTAAATATAGCCAATGAACTGGCCTCAACTACCTTCTGTGGCAGAGAATTCCACAGATTCACCACTCTCTGTGTGAAAAATGTTTTTCTCATCTCGGTCCCAAAAGATTTCCCCCTTATCCTTAAACTGTGACCCCTTGTTCTGGACTTCCCCAACATCGGGAACAATCTTCCTGCATCTAGCCTGTCCAACCCCATAAGAATCTTGTAAGGATTTTGTAAGTTTCTATAAGAGTAGATATGTAAGTGATGGTGAGCATGGATGTGCTGGGCTTAATGGCCCCCTGCTGTGCTGTGTGATTCTATGATGGTGTGTGTGCGTGTATGGAGAACACTAATGATATCGGGCTGCACAGTGGAGCAGCGGTAGAGTTGCAGCCCTCACCGGGCCAGAGATGCCGGTTTGATCCTGACTACGGGTGCTGTCTGAGCGGAGTTTGTATGTAGTGCTAGTGTACGGGATCGCTGGTCGACGCGGGCTCGGCGGGCCCAACGCTCTATTTCCAAAGTCTAAAGTAAAGACATGACCATGATGTGTGCGGGGCATTGATGGGTCCCGTTGATTGCAGTGTTGATGAATCTTGCTGATGGGGGAAAAAGACCTGTGATGTAGAAACAAGGAACTGCAGATGCTGTCCAATACACAAAAGGACACAAAGTGCCGGAATAACTCAGCAGGTCAGGAGCTTTGCTCGAGAACTTCAGAAAGGGGATGAGGAGCAACTCCATTGTCTGCGGGTGGCGAATCTGGGAACTCATTGCCGCAGACAGCTGTGGAGGCCCAGTCCACGGATACTTGTAAGGCGGAATTTGATAGATTCTTGACTCGTAAGGTTGTCAAGGGTTATGGGGGAGAAGGCAGGAGAATGGAGTTGAGAGGGAAAAATAGATCAGCCATGATTGAATGGCGGAGTAGACCGGATGGGCCAAATGGCCTAATTCTGCTCGTAGACTTAGGAACTTATGAAGGTGAAACATCACCGATCCATGTTCTCCAGAGATGCTGCCTGATCTGCTGAGTTACTTTGGGACCTCCTGCGTTGTGTCCCATTCTATTTCCATGCCCGTGTTTCCTGCACGCGATTGACTGCCTGTTCGTAGATCTGCATGGCGGTGGCATTAACTGCATGGAGTTACTTTTCCTGCAATGGTCGTCTCTGTGCAATATACACTGAGGGTGGAGTGCGGAGTTAGATTGAAAGATATAAGTGGAGGGGGGTGTTGCATTTCGGGACGTCAAACCAGGGCAGGACCCTCCAGGGCCCTGGGGAGTGTTGAAGATAGTTGATAGTGAAGATGGTTGTCAAAAATCCCAACAGGATCTTTATTGGTTGGGTAGGTGGGGTAAGGAATGGCTGATGGAGTTAAATGCAGAGAAATCAGACATTTTGTAATTTTGGAGGTCAAACAGGTACAGGGCCAACTCAGTGAACTTCATTACCCTAGGGAGTGTTGTAGAGCAGAGCGATCTGGCAGTACAGGTACATGGTTCTCTGAAAGTGCCGTCACAGGTAGACAAGGTGGTAATGAAGGCTTAGGATACATTGGCCTTCATCAGTCGGGGCATTGAGTATAGACGTTGGAGGTCATTTTACAGTTGGACAAGATGTTGGTGGGTGGCATGTGGAGCACTGTGTTCAGTTCTGGTTGCCCTGGGATAGGAAGGATGTTGTCAAGCTGCGAAGAGGGCAGAGCAGGTTTACCAACCGGGATGTTGCCAGGACTCGAGGGCCTGAGCTACAGGGAGAGGTCAGGCAGGCTCGGACTTTATTCCTTGGAGCGCAGGTATCTGAGGGGTGATCCTACAGAGGTGTACAAGATCAAATAGGAGAATAAACTGTCTTTTTTTCCCCAGAGTGGGGAGTTACAAGAGGACTAGGTTTAAGGTGAGGGGGGAAAGATTTAATGGGAACCTGAGGGGCAACATTTTCACACAGATGGTGGTGGGTGTATGGAACGAGCTGCCAGAGGAGGTAGAAAAGAAAATAGGTGCAGGAGTAGGCCATTCGGCCCTTCGAGGTAGTTGAGGCAGATACTTTAACAACATTTAAAAGACACTTGGACAGGTACATGGATAGGAAAGGTTTAGAGGAATATAGGCCAAATGTGGGCAAGAGGGCCGAGCTTAGACAGGGGGCATCTTGGTCGCCATGGACAACCTGGGCCATGACTGTGACTGAGTAAGTTGGACATGTCAATGGATACTTGGTAGAGTAGATTAGCTGGTCAGTAAAGTTATATACTGATAGTGAAGGAAATTATGTTTGATGAAGAGACAGGTGGGAGGGGCAATGAGGGGCGAGGGTGAGGGAAGGGCAGCCAGGGAAGAGATGGAGGGAAGAATGGAGAAAGGGCAGAGTTGGGGTGTACACGGACCTTGTATCTCTCTCTCCCACTCCCCCAGCCCTTACTGCTTCGCTCCCCTCTCTCCTCACCCCTCCGTCCCTCTCTCTCCCATCCCTACGGACCTCTCTCTCCCCCCCCTTCTTCTAGCCCTCTCTCTCTTTCTCCCCACCCTTCCATCCTTTCGTCCCCCTCTCTCGCCACTCCTCCGGCCTTCTCTGTCCCCAAATCTCAGGCTCAAAGTCCCCGCAGTTCTGCCACCTCCCTTCCCACACCTCCGGCTGCCTCTCCCCTCTCCCCCAGCTCTCGCTCTCCCCACTTTTGTTGCCTCTCTCTCTCTCTCTCTCTCTCTCTCTCTCTCTCTGACCGCATATACATGTTCACTCATTCGTACGGACACACGCAAGGACACGTGTACGTGTGCAACAGATACACGCACCATGTAGAGACTCACGCAAGACACGCACACAGATGAACACGCACACGGACACGCACATATGTGGACATGCAGAACACTTGCACATAGACATACGGATTCATTCAGACACACACGCCACACAGATCCACACACATACATACGTGTGCACATGGACACACACACCACACAGATCCACACACATACAGACACGTGCACGTGGACACACGCGCCACACAGATCCACACACATACATACGTGTGCACGTGGACACACGCACACCACAGATCCACACACATACAGACATACGTGTGCATGGACACAGGGCTACAAGAAGTCCCCCGCACCGCCCGTCCCCTGTGTGCCTGTACCGCCTCCCACACGCAGCCCACCTAACTTCTCTCTTCTGTCGCTTCTATTTTCTTTCCCTCACAGGCCCAAGGTCATGACTATTCGTACAGCCCAAGTACGCCGAGCTGCGGGATTGGCACCACGGCGTATCTGCTCGCGTCCTTAATGTAAACTAACTCCAGTCACCCGCGGAGAGGGATATCCGTGCCAGCTGCGCTGGCTGGTTTTGTGTTTTGGATCTCACTTCTAATTTGCTTGGATTTCTGGCCTGACCTACTCCCCCCTCTGTTCACGATTCACCTTGTTTTACTGAAAGTAGTGTGTGTGTGTGTGTGTGGCAGGTCCCTGCCCCCCACTAGTCCACACTGTTTGGTGCCAGGCCTGTAGAACCACGACAGGTCTGCCTAGATAGTCTTGTACTTGGTGAAATGCCCCGGGACGGGGTGTGGAAAGCTGCGGACGAGAGATAGGGGCGCTTGATGCTAATTATTTCACTGGAGGTGTGGGGGGAATGGGAAGTGGGATGGGGGGATGTTGGTGTAAGTGTAAGGCTCACCATGCAAATCGGCATGGTGTTGGAGGGGGGGGGAGAGGCTGGTTTGTGTCGTTTGTGTCTCCCCTTCCTCTCCCCCCTCAAGTCCCCTCATGGCTTGCTGCACCAAGCTTTGCATCAATCCATCGCGTCTGCTGTCTATTTGGATTGCAGGACGTTTGGGCTTTCACAGATCAACTGGGTTAGGTCCAGTTTTATTATTTTGTAAGCTCGTAAATTACAGGAGCGGAATGAGGCCATTCGGCCCATTGAGTCTACTCCACCATTCAATCATGGCTGATCTATCTTTCCCTCTCAACCCCATTCCCCTGCCTTCTCCCCGTAACCCCCGACATTATGGTCACCTATTTATTCATCACCATTGTCACCAACTGAATTTCATTTCATTCACTATTCACTCAGTACAATGAATTTCCTGGATTTTAATACTTAGAAGCGTTTAAAAAAAAACGAAAGATCGGCTGTAGTCTTTGGCTGCAACCATTTTGCTGTTATTTGTATGTTTACAGTGCAGCGTCAAGGATCAGGGACTTTACATTCAATTGTAAGTTTCATTTGTCTCGTGTGCAGTGAAAAGCTTCGTATCGCACGCTATTCAATCAGATCAGGCAATAGGATTCACCAATGCCATCCAGTCAAACTCGCGTCCAATCGACTGGGCGGAGGGGGAAGATACAGAGTGCAGAATATAGTTCTCTGCGTTGTAGCGCATCTATCTGTTCCACGGGCAAAGTGCAATGTCCGCAATGGGGTTAGAGGTGGATCAGACTGAAAACTCTCCAGAATCAACTCAAAAGCTTCCCCTCGGAATCTGCAGTGGGAACCTCCACATTTTTGTTTTAATCACTTCTCCAGATGGAATAGAGATTGTCTATTAAAGAGCAAACGACTTCAAGCTGCCATGAGTACCAGCTGATGCATCAAGCGTGTGTTTAGCCTGTAATATATTTGTATGATACTAAATAGATACTAATCTATATATGCCGGTTGCAGTTGGAAATTGTATTTTAATAAACGTGCGTTAACTACAAAGCCTTTTTGTTTTATTGACTTTATATTTTGAGACGGTTCTTGAGCCTTTGATAACCTGTGCTGTGAGATCGACACCGTGCTGGAGTATCTCAGCGGGTCAGGCAGCATCTCTGGAGAGAATGGACGGCTGAGGTTTCGGGTCAGGGGCCCATCTTCAGACGGATGCCCCTAGATGTGTACAAGCGGCTGCAGATGCTGTGAATCCTGCGCAAAAAAAACCCAACACAAAGTGGTGGAGGAACTCAGCGGGTCAGGCAGCATCGCGGCAAACTCCCTTCCCCCCCCCGCCTCCACCCCTCGCCTGTGTTCACCCATTAGACAGTCAGGCTCTGTCCTGCCCCTGCTCTCTTCCAGTTTCCTTCCCCCCCCCCCCCCTCTACAACCAGCCTGTAGAAGGCAAGATGGTCACATCGACGAAAAAGACGTAGTACGGTCACGGGCAGATTAATGGGTAATTTTCGGCCCCATTTCCATAACCGGCTTCCGTCTCCGCACCAAAGATCCCATGGGATACTAGCGCGGAGACGGAAGCCGGTTACGGAAACATCCTCGTAAAAATAAAAGTTAGTTGGTAAAAATCTTCTCCTCATTTTCAGAATTGTAATTTATTAACACAAACTGTTCCCCCGCAACGTTGATTACACTGCGAGTCGGGTCGGGTCGGGTCGGGTCCGGTTACGGAAATGGATGAAAAAAAGGCCCACGTTGCGTTGCGTACTACACGTCAGCCCATTGCATTCAGCAGGAGTGGTCTATCTTGCCCCGCTGTAGGGTCTTTGGTGGAAGGGTCCCGACACAAAACATCATCTGTCTATGTTCTCCACAGATGCTGTGTAAAAAGGAACTGCAGATGCTGGTTTATACCAAAGATACACACAGCGTGCTGGAGTAACCCAGCTGGTTGGGATAAAGGGCCTGTTTCCATGCTGTACTCACCAGCTTTATAACTCACAGCACTGAAATATCGAGTTTTTGAAAGTCACACAAGGAGGGACACGGATTTAAATACAGATTTATCTCCTCCACCCCTGGCAGCGCATTCCGGGCACCCGCCACTCTCTGTGTAAAAGGTTTAAAGGAGGTGCGTGCGGCTGGTGGGTGCCTGGAACGCACTGCTGGTGGACGGTGGTGGAGGCAGATACCAGAGTGGCGTTTAAGAGGCTTTTCGATCGGCACATGGATATGCAGGGAATAGAGGGATAAGGATCACGTGGAGATCAGTTTAACGGCATCCACCGTGTTTGGCACATACCTTGTGGGCTGAAGCACCTGTTACTGTCATGTACTGGGTCCTATGTATTTATTCAATTCCTCAAATTTAAGTTGCCTCAGGTACCATGGTGGGATGGAAGCTCCTGCCTCGACATCAGAGGTCTTGTGTTTGGTCTGCTCTGTATTATCAGTGAACACCTTTTTCTGCGAGGTTTTTATCTGACTGGCAGCAGTCGATACTGCCAGATAATCGCTGCCTGCTCTTATCTCCGATCTCCATTCCTGGTGCCGATATATTGATGGATTCCCCCACACGGACCATCCGTAGGCAGAGATGCAGCGGGGCCTACTTTGGTCAAACGTTTTCATCTTCCTGTTCCTCCCTTGTCTGACACTTACAGGGAGAAGGAGGCTGCAAATGGAGAGACGGGGCGCAGGTAAAACCCGGGACAACCAGCTTCTTGTGTGTTTGCACTGCACCACCTCACTGCCACGCGGAGTATGCAATATCTAACCAGCACGCAGCGGTGTCGAGGCAGGAACGTGTTTTTCCAGATCACTGATTTCAATCTCAGGCCTAAAGGATAGCTGTTAGTTTAATAGACAATAGACAAGAGGTGCAGGAGTAGGCCATTCGGCCCTTCGAGCCAGCACCGCCATTCAATGTGATCATGGCTGATCATCCCCAATCAGTACCCCGTTCCTGCCTTCTCCCCATATCCCCAGACTCCGCTATTTTTAAGAGCCCTATCTAGCTCTCTCTTGAAAGCATCCAGAGAACCGGCCTCCACCTCCCTCTGAGGCAGAGAATTCCACAGACTCACCAATCTCTCTGAGAAAAAGTGTTTCCTCGTCTCCGTTCTAAATGGCTTACTCCTTATTCTTAAACTGTGTGTGGCCCCTGGTTCTGGACTCCCCCAACATCGGGAACATGTTTCCTGCCTCTAGCGTGTCCGAGCCCTTAACAATCTTATATGTTTCAATGAGTTACTGGAAGTACTGCTGTTTAATTGTCGCGTGTACCCATGTACAGTGAAAGACTCCCTCTCCGTCCCTTCCCCACACCAGTCGTTGTACTAGTTTCACTGCTTTGTGTGCTATCCAATCAAATACCATACATGAGTACAATCAGGAAGTTACACAAATACGTGTCGGAGGGAACTGCAAGTTGCTGGTTTCAACTGAAGATTGACACAAAAAGCTGGAGTAACTCAGCGGGCCGGACAGCATCTCTGGAGAGAAGGAATCGGTGACGTTTGGGATCGCGATCTTTCTTCAGACTGAGAGTCGGGGGGAAAGGGAAACGAGAGATTATAGAGAGACGTAGAGTGATACGGAACAAATTAATGAAAGATATGCAAAAAAGTATCGATGATAGAGGGGGTGGTCCACTGTTAGCTGTGGGCGAGGTGAGAACGAGTGCCGACAATGAAACTAGTACAACGACTGGTGTGGGGAAGGGACGGAGAGGGAGAGGGAGAGGGGACGCAAGTGGAGAAATCAATAGTGAGAAATCAGAGTGAGGCCAAATGCAAATTGGAGGAACAGCAGCTAATTGTTCACTTCAGCAGCTTGCAACCCAGCAGTATGAGCATTGACGACTGCATCGGTGCTGCCTCCTGCACCCATGCAGAACTCACTGACTTCATCAACTTCACTAATTTCCATCCTGCACTCAAATCCACGTGGACCGTCTCCGACATCTCCCAACCGTTTCTGGATCTCACCGTCTCCATAGAAACATAGAAACATAGAAAATACGTGCAGGAGTAGGCCATTCGGCCCTTCCGAGCCTGCACCGCCATTCAATATGATCATGGCTGATCATCCAACTCAGTATCCCGTACCTGCCTTCTCTCCATATCCCCTGATCCCTTTAGCCACAAGGGCCACATCTAACTCCCTCTTAAATATAGCCAATGAACTGGCCTCAACTACCCTCTGTGGTAGAGAGTTCCAGAGATTCACCACTCTCTGTGTGAAAAAGTTTTTCCTCATCTCGGTCTTAAAGGATTTCCCCCTTATCCTTAAGCTGTGACCCCTTGTCTCCATCACAGGAGACAGGCTATTGACCGACATCTACAACAAACCTACTGACTCCCATAGATATCTAGACTACACTTCTTCCCACCCTGCTTCCTGTAAAGACACTATCCCCCTACTCCCAATTCCTCCGTCTACGCCGCATCTGTGCCCAGGATGAGGTGTTCCATACTAGATCATCGGAGATGTCCTCATTCTTTAGGAAACCTGGGTTCCTCTTTTCCATTCTAGATGAGGCTCTCACTAGGGTCTCCTTGATATCCCGCAGCTCCGTTCTTGCTCCCCCTCCCCCCATTCGCAACAAGGACAGAGTCCTCCTTGTCCTCATCTTCCATCCCATCAGCCGTCGCATACAGAATATAATCCTCCAACATTTTTGCCACTTCCAACGGGATCCCACTACTGGCCACATCTTCCCATCTCCACCCCTTTCTGCTTTCCGCAGAGACCGTTCCCTCCGCAACTTCTTGGTCAGCTCGTCCCTTCCCACCCAAACCGCCCCCTCCCCAGGTACTTTCCCCTGCAACCGCAGGAAATGCAACACCTGTCCCTTTACCTCTCCCCTCGACTCCATCCAAGGACCCCGACAGTCTTTTCAGGCAGAGAGTCACTTCCACCTTCTCCAACCTCATCTACTGTATCCGCTGTTCCAGGTGTCAACTTCTCTACATCGGCGAGACCAAGCGCAGGCTCGGCGATCGTTTCGCTGAACACCTCCACTCAGTCCGCCTTATCCTGCCTGATCTCCCGGTTGCTCAGAACTTTAACTCCCCCTCCCATTCCCAATCTGACCTTTCTGTCCTGGGCCTCCTCCATTGTCAGAGTGAGGCCCCGTGCAAATTGGAGGAACAGCACCTCATATTTTGCACCCCAGGTATGAACATTGACTTCTCTAACTTCAGATACCCTTGCTTTCCCTCTCTCTCCATCCCCTCCCCCTTCCCAGTTCTCCCACCAGTCTTACTGACTCCGACTACATTCTATCTCTGTCCCACCCTGACATCAGTCTGAAGAAGGGTCTCGACCCCGAAACGTGGCCCATTTTCTCCAGAGATGCTGCCTGTCCCACTGAGTTACTCCAGCATTTTGTGTCTACCTTCCGTATGAACATTGATCTACTTGAATATTGCACACTTAGAAACATAGAAACATAGAAATTAGGTGCAGGAGTAGGCCATTCGGCCCTTCGAGCCTGCACCGCCATTCAATATGATCATGGCTGATCATCCAACTCAGTATCCTGTACCTGCCTTCTCTCCATACCCCCTGATCCCTTTAGCCACAAGGGCCACATCTAACTCCCTCTTAAATATAGCCAATGAACTGGCCTCAACTACCTTCTGTGGCAGAGAGTTCCAGAGATTCACCACTCTCTGTGTGAAAAAAGTTCTTCTCATCTCGGTTTTAAAGGATTTCCCCCTTATCCTTAAGCTGTGACCCCTTGTCCTGGACTTCCCCAACATCGGGAGCAATCTTCCTGCATCTAGCCTGTCCAACCCCTTAAGAATTTTGTACGTTTCTATAAGATCCCCTCTCAATCTCCTAAATTCTAGCGAGTATAAGCCAAGTCTATCCAGTCTTTCTTCATAAGACAGTCCTGACATCCCAGGAATCAGTCTGGTGAACCTTCTCTGCACTCCCTCTATGGCTATAATGTCCTTCCTCAGATTTGGAGACCAAAACTGTACGCAACACTCCAGGTGTGGTCTCACCAAGACCCTGTACAACTGCAGTAGAACCTCCCTGCTCCTATACTCAAATCCTTTTGCTATGAAAGCTAACATACCATTCGCTTTCTTCACTGCCTGCTGCAGTTGATATTTCTAAAGTCTAAAGAATCAAAGCCCTTAAAGCAAAGATTCAGAAGTCGATAATTGGAAAGTCACAACTCAGGACAGGTAGAGATATTCGACATTTCCGTTACACATGCTCCCTCTCAGCACCAGGGGGAGGTGTTGAGCCATTCACAAGGGGCTGAGCAACATCACCCTCTGCTGGCAGCATATAATATCACTGCTGCTCCACAAAGTACAGCTACATTAGTACATAGACCATACAAAATAGAACGGAGAAGCCCAAAGCAGGGCCTTCGGCCCACAATGTCTGTGCCGAACATGACTCCATGACCAACTGTGTTATCTGCCTGCACATGATCCACATCCCTCCATTCCCTGCATATCCAAGTACCTATACAAAAGTCTCTTAAACGGCATGATCGTACCTGCCTCCACCACCACCCCTTGTTCCAGGCGCCCATCACCCTCTGTGTTAAAACATTGCGCCACATATCTCTGTCCGTGTGTGTGGCGTTCGCACGCCCTTTCTGTGACCGCGTGGGTTTCCTCCGGGTGCCCCGGTTTCATCCCACAAACCAAAGACGTACATTAGGTACGTACGTTAGATGCGGGTTAATTGACCTCTGGAAAATTGCCCATAGTGTGTAGGGAGTGGATGAGAAAGTGGGATAGCATAGAACTAGTGTGAACGGGTAGATCGATAGCCGGTGGACTCGATGGGCCGAAGGGCCTGTTTTTTGTGCCGTATCTCTAAACTAAAATTAATAATTTAGCGGCAAGTGTGACTGTTGAAAAATATAAATTTATATAAATATAAATATAAATGGTATTCAAGTTTTAATCATTGTTTCTCATCTGTGTTCACGGTGGACGGCTGCCAGTGAGCAGCCGATCTTGGTCACAGCAAAAGAAATTTCAATGAAGGTGAAAACTCCAACCACAGCAAATTCTCTGCCACAGAGTGGAATTCTCTGCCACAGAGTGGAATTCTCTGCCACAGAGTGGAATTCTCTGCCACAGAGTGGAATTCTCCGCCACAGAGTGGAATTCTCTACCACAGAGTGGAATTCTCTAC
>CM075977.1:258432020-258512041 GCA_038087875.1 Malacoraja senta | reverse complement strand
GTCTGCGCTGTTTGGATAGCGATTGAAAACAAACGGTTTTCACTGCACCTCGGTACACGTGACAATAATAAACCTAAACAGTTGTTCCTTATGATACGGAGGATTAGTTTCACACCTGTGAACTGTGCTTCTAAAAAAAATCTTCCAATAACCGCATCATTTATAAATGCCTTTCACGTGGTCCATCATCAGGTGGCACGGTGGTGCAGCGGTAGAGTGGCTGCCTCGCAGCACCAGAGACCCATGTTCGATCCTGACCTCGGCTCCTGTCTGTACGGAGTTTGCACCTTCTCCCTGTGACCACCGGATGGCGCCCACAATGGCCGCCTCGCCAACAGTCTGTCTCGTCCCTTCCTTCTTTCTTGTTTTTTAGTAAGTGTTAAATGTATGTTTTAGTGTTCTTTAGTTTGATTTATGTGGGGGGTGGTTGGGGGAGGGGGGGGTTGGGGGAAACATTTTTTAATCGCTTACCTTGACAGAGATGCGATTTTAAATCGTTGTAAAGTAGTTTATTTAATATATTTGTTTGTCTTGTATTATGGTGGTGGGTTTTGTTTTTGATTTATTTTGTACTTAAATATTATTGTTAATAATTGATCACATTTTTGGAGAAAAAAAGTCGACTCCGCCATTCAATCATGGCTGATCAATCTCTCCCTCTAAACCCTGTTCTCCTGCCTTCTCCCCATAACTCCTGACACCCATTGTTGACTAGTAACCTAAAACCCAGTTCCATATTGATCAGTCTGAGTGGAAGACCCTAAATAATGTTCCACGTGAATTCAGGGGAGGAATTCCTCACCCAGAAGTAGACCGATGGTGTGACCCACCTGGAAAAGAATTCAGAGAGGCTCGAATATCCGATCTGGCAAAGCTCCCGGACTTGGCAGGTTCTGGAGGGAACACATGTCATTGCACAAGAGCAGTGGGGACACCAATGGCAAAGGCTCCACAGGGAAGGGAGCGAGGGAACGCAGCGCTCAAAGGACTTTCCACACAATTCCAACGTGCCTGCGTAATGCATTTACCACTGTGGCGTCGGGAGAAAAACTGCAGCCGCTGCCTCCAGCAAAGGCTTTAAGTGGAACCTTTAAAAATAGGAAGGGAGTGCAGGAGGAGCAAAATAGCAGCAACGTGGTATCCTGTTCCAATAGCTACACGCACTCGAAATGAGCAGCATCAGGACTCCGATAAGATTGATGATCAAAGTTACGATGAATTTAAACTCTCACTTTACAAAACCAGAGTACTGTACCAACAGAGAGACACAAAAACCTGGAGGAACTCAGCAGGACAGGCAGCACCTCTGGAGAGACGGAATGCGTGACGTTTCGGGTCGAGACCCCGTCTTCAGACTGTACCAACAGTACAGGTGGCACAGCGGTAGAGTTGCTGCCTCACAGCTCCAGCGACTCCGATTTCCTTCCACATTCCAACCCTGCAGGTTTGTACGTGAATTGGCTTTGGTAAATTGCCCCTAGCATGTGATGCAAAAGCTGGGATAACATACAGCTAGTGTATAGGTGATCTTTGGTCGGCGTGGACTGAAGGGCCTGTTTCCACGCTGCATCTCTAAACTAAACTAAACTAAAGCTGGTAGAGCTGCTGCCTCATAACCTCAGAGGTCTAAGTTCGATCCTGACCTGTTTGCGTGGAGTTTGCATGGTCTCCCGGTGACCCTGGTTTGCATCCGTTACCTTCCACATCCCAAAGACATGCGGATCGGTTGGGGAATTGGTCACTGTTAAACCCCAGAGGGTGTGTTGCTGAATCTGAGGGAAGCTGAAATGTGAAGGCGGAGGACGGGATATAGGTGGAGGAGTGGAAGGAGGAGAGGTAGGGAAGGTGAAAGGGAGGCAGGATAGTGGGAGAAGAGGTTTGCATTGGTGGGAATGTAGGATTAGTGTTGACAGAAGCTTGATAGCTGGCATAATTCAGATTGAGGGTTTTTTTTTTGTGTTCAGTTTTGAGCACCATGTCATTGGAAAGATGTTATCAAGCTCGAAAGGATACAGAGGATGTTGCCATGACTCGGGGGCCTGAGCTATAATGAGAGGTTGAGCAGGCTGGGGCTTTATTCCTTGGGGCACAGGAGAATGAAGGGTGATCTGATGGAGGTGTACAAAATCACGAGAGGAACAGATCAGGTAAATGCACAGAGTCTCTTGCCCAGAGTCGGGGAATCGAGAACAGAGGACAGAGGTTTTAAGGTGAGGTGGGAAAGATTTTTAAAAGAACCTGAGGGGTACCACAAAGGGTGGTGGGTTAATGGAACGAATTGCAGGAGGAGGTAGTTGAGGCATGTGCTATCGGAACATTTAAGAAGTATTTAGACAGGGACATGGGAGGACAGGTTTGGTGGGATATGGGACAAAGGCAGGCACGTGGGACTAGTGTAGATGGCACATGTTGGGTAAGTTGGGCCGAAGGACATGTTTCCACGCTGTATGACTCTATGACTCTGTGGCATGGACCCGCAGTGGAAAAATGAGTCCGTGACTCCAAACCAGTGTACCATTGGAGACACAAGGAACTGCAGATGCTGGAACCTTGAGCAAGATACAAAGTACTGGAGGAACTCAGCGGGTCAGCAGCATCTGTGGAAGGAATTGACAGCCGACATTTCGGGTGGGGATCCTTCTTCAGGCTGATGTAGGGGGGAACAAAGCTGGAAACGAGTGGTGGGGGGGGGGGGGGGGGGCGGGACAAAGCCTGGAAGTGATAGGTGGATACAGGAGAAGGGGGTTAATTGACAGATTGTTCTATAATTATAGGATAGAAACAACGAGGATATTAGTGAACCAGATGGAATAATAATTTCAATGATCAACAAAGCAATAATTTCAAAATGATCGGTCTTGACTCCATCTACACTTCACGCTGCCTCGGCAAGGCCACCAGCATAATCAAGTGCCTGTCTCCCCCCCCCACCCACTCCCTCTTCTCCCCTCTCCCATCAGGCAAGAGGTACAGAAGTGTGAAAACGCACACCTCCAAATTCAGGATCAGTTTCTTCCCAGCTGTTATCAGGCAACTGAACTATCCTATCACTAACTAGAGAGCAATCCTGAGCTACCATCTATTGGAGACCCTCAGACTATCTTTAATCGGACTTCATTTGACCTTGTCTTACATTTTCCATTTATCCTGTATCTGTACACTGTGGACGGCTTTGATTGTAATCATGCATTGTCTTTCCGCTGACTGGTTAGCACGCTATAAAAGCTTTTCACTGTACCTTGGTACACGTGACAATAAACTAAACTAAGCTAAATAGACTTTTACCTAGTTGGGTGGATGAAGGGTCTCGACCCGAAACGTCACCCATTCCTTCTCTCCAAGGATGCTGCTGCTTGACCTGCTGAGTTACTCCAGCATTTTGTGTCTACCTTTGCTAAGTTGGCACAAGTTGAGCACCCCAGATGATACGGACCAGAAACATCATCATGTCTATTCCCTCCACAGATGCTGCCTGGCCTGCTGAGATCCTGCAGCATTTTGTGTTTCAAGTCGTGACCCTTCTTCACACTGATTACAGCTGATTACACACTGATTACATCATCCCCCGATGTTGGGGGAGTCCAGGACCAGGGGCCACAGTTTCAGAATAAGGAGTAAGCCATTTAGAACGGAGACGAAGAAACACTTTTTTCTCACAGAGAGTGGTGAGTCTGTGGAATTCTCTGCCTCAGAGGGCGGTGGAGGCCGGTTCTCTGGATGCTTTCAAGAGAGAGCTAGATAGGGCTCTTAAAAATAGCGGAGTCAGGGGATATGGGGAGAAGGCAGAATGGGGTACTGATTTGGGGATGATCAGCCGTGATCACATTAAATGGCGGTGCTGGCTCGATGGGCCAAATGGCCTACTCCTGCACCTATTGTCTATTGTGTTTTGCATTCTTTTGCTTTTACACAAAGCATGGGCTGGGCACAAGCTGTGAGCAAGGGTGAGGCAGGATATTAACTTTTTTGACTTGAAGAGGGCCATATGTGCAAGACGTGCAAAGGAGCAAACACATGAGTGGGATCATGCTTTTAGTTTAGTTCAGGGATACAGCATGGAAACCAGGCCCTTTGGCCCAGTGCGTCCGCACCGACCATCGATCACCCATTCGCACTAGTTCTTTGTTGTCCTACTTTCTCATCCACTCCACACACACTCCGTACACACCAGGGCCATTTTACAGAAGCCAATTAGCCGACAACCCTGCAGGTCTTCGGGATGTAGGAGGGAACCGGAGCACCCGGAGGAAACCCATGTGGTGACAGGGAAAAGGTGCAAACCCCACACAGACAGCAGCCGTAGTCAGGATCGAACCCGGGTCTCTGGTGCTGTGAGGCAGCAACTCCACAGCTGCTCCGCCGTCTCGCTCCAGATATGTTGAGTGGGTAAACTCACAAATTCTATGTAGTTTTGCTTAACCCTTTCTTACTTTGCAAGACTAGCGCTGTGTTCTTTGTTGCGATGTGCACACACTGATTTTATGACGGCAAGGACTTTTAAAATATAGTCTACTTTGCAAAAAGCAGAGAAATGTTGTGGTCCACTTGAGTGACTCCAGCACATCCACCCCCCCCCCCCCCCACCCGCCCCCCGACCCACCCATTCTTCCCACTGCTGTAATCAGTGTGAAGAAGGGTCACCGCCTGGCCATTCCCTCCCCAGACGCTGACCTGCTGTTCCCCCCAGTACTTTGCTCAGGATCCTGGATCCTTCTGCACCACCTCAGAAGCCTTCACACCCTTCCTGTAATGGGGTGACCCACAACTTTACACAGTACTCCAATTGCGGCCCAACCAAAGTTTTACAACTTTACACCATGACCTCCTCTCTCTGACGCTCGGTGCCCCGGCCGACGAAGGCGAGCGTACCATACAACCTCTTTACCACTCTGTAGACTTTTAGAGATGGTGCGCGGAAACAGGCCCCATGGCCGACCGAGTTAGCTCCGACCAGCGATCCCTGTACGCTAACACTATCCTGCACACACTAGGCACAATTTACATTTTTACCAACGCCAATTAACCTACATTATGTCTCTTGAGTGTGGAAGGAAACCGGAGCACCTGGAGAAAACCCACGCAGTCACAGGGAGAACATAAAAACTCCATACAGACAGCACCCGTAGTCAGGATCAAATCCGAGTCTCTGATGCCGTGTGGCAGCAACTCTACCGCCATGCCACCTGAGTTACTAATCCATGGCAGGTCACTGCATTTCACGCTGTTGATACTAAGACATGGGAGCAGAATTAGGCCATTCGGCCCATCGGGGGGGGGGGTCTGCTCCGATCACATAGCCTCGCGTACCAGTTTGGAGTTATATATCTAGAAATGAAGCCAGCGGTGAAGATTTAACAGGAGAAGGAATGGATGCTTACCCTGGAGATGGTCAAGGGCATGTTGAAGTCCTTGCCTCCTTGAAGCCTGAATCCCCATGGAGCGGGGCCAAGCAGAGAGACCGTGTAGTTGCTCATCCTCAGGCCTTCTCTCTCACACACACTCTCTCCGGGGACTCAATCAACCAACTGCAGAAATAATTAAAAACAGACAAATTACCACAGATACACCTTGTTATATTTCCACACAAAGCAACTAAATCTCGGCGTGGCACCGTGGTAGACCCGCTGTCTCACGGCGCCAGAGACCCGGGTTCGATCCTGACTCCGGGTGCTCCGGTTCCCTCCCACACACCAAAGATGCACAGGTTTGTAGGTTAATTGGCTTTGATAAAGTTGTAAATTGTCCCTGGTGTGTGTAGGATAGTGCTGGTGTACGGGGTGATCACTGGTCGGCGCGGACTTGGTGGGGCCAAACGGCCTGTTTCAGCGCTGTTTCTCTAAAGTAAAATCAACTAAACTAAATATTGATTAAAAAAAACTACTGCATGGTAACAGGCCCTTTCATCCCAGAGTCCACACCCACCATTCACACTAATTCTATATTATCCCACTTTCGCATCCACGCCCTACACACTGGGGACAATTTTTTACAGAGGCCCAATTAACCTACAAAACCCGTAAGTCTCTGGGACGTGGGAGAAAACCGGAGCTCCCTGAGGAAACCCAGGCGGAGAACGCAAGTTCATAAGTCATGGGATCAGAATGATTCCATTCGGCCCATTGTGTCTACTCCACCATTCAATCATGGCAGATCTCTCTTTCCTTCTCAACCCCATTCTCTTGCCTTCTCCCCACACAGCTCCACTCCACAACTCCACATTAGACAGCACCCGGGGTCAGGATCGAACTTGGGGTCTCTGGTGATTTGCTGTGAAGCAGCAGCTCTACCCGTAGTGCCTCGGTGTGGCCTCTACTGAAAAACAAATTATATATTCGCACTGCAAAGGAGCTATGGTCCAAAAGCAGGCCATTCCCTTCAGCAGGCCCAATGGCGTATTTAATGCTCTTCCCTTGAACGCATTTACATAACCTGCCACTATTGCTCCTGTGACATCAGAGTTCCACATTCTCAGCGCCCGCTCGGTCAAGTTTATTTCAAACTTCCCACTAGATCTATGAGTGTCAGCTCTTGTAGCGATGGCATCTGGATGTCATTGGCTGCCTCATTCCCGTGGAAAACCCATCCCCAGTCTCGGTTTTCCTGACGGAGGTGGCAATTTGCGCAGAGTACCGTATTCTGTGCAAACAAAAAATGCTGGAGGAACTCAGAGGGTCAGGCAGCATCCTATCAACAACTAGAGTGTGGTCCTGAGCTGCCGTCCACCTCATTGGAGACCCTCGGACTTCATCTTGCACTAAATGTAAGTCCCTTTATCCCGTATCTGTACGTTGGATGGCTCGAATGTATTCATGCACAGTTTCTCCGCTGACTGGATAGAATACAACAGAAAGCTCTTCACTGAACCTCGCTCGGTACACGTGACAATAAATTAAACAAAACAACAGTGGAGGGAAATGGACAGACGTCATTTGGGGTCGGGACCCTTCTTCAGACACATGGAGTAAACATAAATCTCCATTATATCCGCCACTGAAGACTGACAGGTGCTTGATTAATACGGGTGTCAGGGGTTACGGGGAGAAGGCAGGAGAATGGGGTTCGGAGGGAAAGATAGATCAGCCATGATCGAAAGCCAGAGTAGACGATGGGCCGAATGGCCTAATTCTGCTCCTGGAACTTAGGAAGTTTGCCTCAGAAGCTGTTTATGGCATGAAGTTGCAGATTCACGCCAGGTCTGAACTGGTCAATCCCCTCTGAAATACATGACGTTTCTCTGCCCATCAAGCTGGTTTTGATAGTTCTTGCATTACAACGAGTTGAATGTGTGCCCTTTAAAGAAGGCTGGGAAATATTAGAAAGCCAACCCAGGCTTTGGAAAGCACTGGATAGCCCATTGGGTGTGGATACAGTAATCTGCCAGAAATAGTGCAGCACAGGAGGAGCCTTCGATGTACATCCCAAGGAAAAGATTCACCTGCTCTTTGCCCTGATGCCCAACTAAAACATTGCAAAACGCTAATGCGCACCACTTGTACAACCACTCTGTTCGGAACGGGTTAGATAAAAACGGACAGAAATCGGTACCACATGGAGGGAAATAGCAAGCAGCTGAACAGGAGGAGCAGAATCGCCTGGCAAAGATTACCCCCCAAGCACCATCTTTCTCCGTCAAACAAAATCAAGCAACCAGATATTATTACAACTGAATTTGATTGTTCCCATAACATATGTTTTACCTTAACGTCGGTACCGGCCTTGGGAGCACGCACTGATCACAGACGGGACCGTGTGAAGCAGCACAGCATTGATTGCCAGCACCCACTATATATAACCAAGCCAGTGTAAGGTTACACCAAGCCTTTACAGGGCTGCACTCTGACGTAAGGCAACTGATTTAACCGCTTTGATTTCATTAGCAGACCCGGGCCCCACTTAGCAGCGGGTAGACCCAGGGTATTTCTTTTACAAAAATAAATGTATTATTGACCACATTTACAAAACAAACAGGAAGATCACACCCACCGCCATATTACAAAAAGCACCAAGTATTCTTATTACTAAATATTAAATAACTATTGGCAATGCTGGTCTAGGATTCATTCATCCCCGCCGTGCCGGAACCCCTCCATGGTGCCCGTAGACACCGCGTGTTTCATTTTGAGGGACACCCTGGCACGGACATAACCCCAGAAAAAAGGCAGGCAGTGGGCTCGAGGTGAGCCCTCATCTGCCTGTAGACCCCGGCGTATTAGTGTGCCTTGGTTAGGAGAACCTAGCAGCAGTGCAGAATGGGCACCATCCAAGCCTCTCCTCACCTCACCTCATGCTGGTTATAACGCTGGAGTAGAATGACCGGGACATGATAGGAGGCATCGTTTTGCTTCAACAATGTCAGCCCACTCCCTTCTCCCCTGTCGCCAATCCAGCCTCTCCGTAAATCCATCTCTGCTCTTCATCTCAACCCTTCCCTCTCCCGCTTCTCTCTCTTCCCACCAATTCCACAAAGGACTTTAGGTGCCAGCACAGTGGCGCAGTGGTAGGGTTGCTGCTTTACAGTGCCTGGCACGATGTGCTCCACCAAACATCCTGAAGTCGATAACTAGCTCCTTTAACTAGAGTCTGAGGAAGGGTCTGAAGAAGGGTTTCGGCCCGAAACGTTGCCTATTTCCTTCGCTCCATAGATGCTGCTGCACCCGCTGAGTTTCTCCAGCACTTTTGTCTACCTTCGATTTTCCAGCATCTGCAGTTCCTTCTTAAACAACTAGCTCCTTCATCTTGCTATCATTGAGGGAGAAGTCGTTGTCCCGGCACCTCATTACTATCTCCTTCCTGTAACCCACAGTGGATCAGGGCTAGCTGGGGGGGGGGGCAGCTCAGTGGCAGCAGCGGTAGAGTTGCTGCTTTAGTGCCAGACACCCAGGTTTGATCCTGACTCTTGGTGCTGTCTGAACGGAGTTTGTACGCTCTCCCAGTGACCTGTGTGGGTTTTCTCCGGGTGCTCCGGTTTCCTCCCACACTCCAGATTCGTCGGGTAATTGGCTTCTGTAAAAATTCTAAATTGTCCCAAGTGTGCAGGATGGCACTGCTGTGTACGGGGATCGCCAGCCGGTGCGGACACGGAGTGTAGGAGGAAAGCGGAGCACCCGTAGAAAGGGGCAGAGCTCAGTGATGTGCCTCTCAGGCCCTTCAGACGTAAAACATTCAACTGAGACGTGACGCAGGAGTTGAGTGAAACACTAAAAAGTCTCCCGAGCGCTACTCAAAACTATTCAAGGTACGGGCTTTCTCCCCAGAGCAGTAACCCACACCATTGGAAAGAGATTATCTGATCATTAACCTCTCTTTCCCGACGACACCTCGCTGTGTGCAAATTGGCCGTCACATCTCCAGGGCAACTCCTGAAGTAATTTATAGGCTGTGAAAGAGGTGGTCATGCCCAGAGGTTGCGAGAAAAAGTGGTGCGTTACTGTAAAAACATTCAGAGCATCGAACAGTACAGCGCAGGAACAGGCCCTTCGGCCCACAATGTCCGTGCTGATCACGATGGACAGTTAAACTGATCTCATCTGCCTGCACGTGATCTATCTCCTACCATTCATTCCCTACCTCTCAATGTGCCTACCCAAAAACACAACTCTCCTATCTGCCTCCAGCACCAACCCCTGGCAGCATGTTCCAGGCACCCGCCACCCTCTGTGCCCCACACATCACCTCTAAACTTTGCCCCACACACCGTACAGCTGTGCCCTCTAGTCTTTGATATTTCCACCCTGGGGGAAAAGGTTGTGATTCTCTACCCTATCAATGCCTCTCATAGGTCTCTCTCAGGTCTCCCGAGGGAACAATCCAAGTCTATCTAACCTCTCCTTCTAGTTAATACCTTCTAATTCAGGCAGCATTCTGGCGAGGCCCAGCGTAAATTGGAGGAACAGCACCTCGTATTTCGCTTGGGTAGTTTACACCCCAGCGGTATGAACATTTTCTTCTCTAACTTTCGATAGCCCTTGCTTTCCCTCTCTCTCTCTCCATCCCCTCCCCCTTCCCAGTTCTCCCACCAGTCTTACTGTCTCCGACTACATTCTATCTTTGTCCCTCCCCTGACATCAGTCTGAAGAAGGGTCTCGATCCGAAACGTCGCCAATTCCTTCTCTCCATAGAAGCTGCCTCACACCCGCTGAGTTACTCCAGCATTTTGTGTCTATTTTACCAGCATCTGCAGTTCTTTCTTAAGCATTCTGGCAAACCTCCTCTGCCTCCTTCAAAGCCTCCACATCCTTCCTGTGATGGGGGAATGATAGTTCAAAGATCTCCAATGAGGCAGATGGGAGGTGAGGACCACACTCCAGCTGGTGTGAGGATGGTTCAGTTGATAGTTTCATCACGGCCTGGTTCAACAACTTGAACGCCCCTGGAATGAAGGTGATTACAGAGAGCGGTTGACACTGCCCGGTCCATCAGTACCCGGCGAGCACTGATCTCCACACCATCTAAGTGATTCATAGGAGCCACTGCCTCAAAAAGACAGCCTGTGTCATGAAAGATTCGCATCACAGGAGCCTGAAAACCATAACCACCATGTTCAAGAATAGCTTCTGGTAAATCTCCTCTGCTCCCTCTTCAGAGCCTCCACATCCTTCCTGTAATGGGGCTCCCAGAACTGCACAAAATAAGGCCAATGCTGCCTAAGCAAAATCCAATGAAGCTGCAACTCGATTTCCTGACTCTTACATTCAATGTCCGGGCCGATGAAGGCAAGCATACCATGTGCCCTGTTTACCACTCTATCTACTTGCGTTGCCACTTTCATGGAGCTGGGGACCTCTTCCTTTGATGGGAAACAGTATGGGAGTTTGGTTTGTGGTCCACCACAGTGGAAATTCATGGAAGCCCACCTCCCCCCCCATACTATCTCCTCCCACCCACACCCAGCATCTTCACAAATGCCTTCAGTCCATGTGGAAAGATGGCGGCATGGTAGCGCAGCGGGTAGAGTTGCTGCCTTTTAGCACCAGAAACCTCGGTTCGATCCTGACTACGGGTGCTGTCTGCACAAAGTTTGCACGTTCTCCCTGTGACCTGCGTGGGTTTCCTCCGGGTGCTCCGGTTTCCTCCCACATCCCAGAGACGTGCGGATTTTGCAGGTTAACTGGGCCTCTGCAAACTGCTCCAAGTGTGTTGGGAGTGGATGCAAACGTGGGATAACATAGAACTAGTGCGAATGGGTGATCGATGGTCGGCTCGGACTCAGTGAGCCGAAGGACCTGTTTCCATGCTGTATCTCTAGAATGCAATGAACTGCAGATGCTGGTTTGCAAACACAGACAAAGTGTTGGAATAACTCAACAGGTCGGGCCGCATCTGTGGAGAACATAGAGAGGGGACTTTTCGGCTTGGGACCGGACATTCCCGTGATGGCTGGTCTGTCATATGCTGAGAGAATGGAGCGGCTGGGCTTGTACACTCTGGAGTTTAGAAGGATGAGAGGGGATCTCATTGAAACATATAAGATTGTTAAGGGCTTGGACACGCTAGAGGCAGGAAACATGTTCCCGATGTTGGGGGAAGTCCAGAACCAGGGGCCACAGTTTAAGAATAAGGAGTAAGCCATTTAGAACGGAGACGAGGAAACATTTTTTCTCACAGAGAGTTGTGAGTCTGTGGAATTCTCTGCCTCAGAGGGCGGTGGAGGCAGGTTCTCTGGATGCTTTCAAGAGAGAGCTAGATAGGGCTCTTAAACATAGCGGAGTCAGGGGATACGGGGAGAAGGCAGGAACGGGGTACAGATTGGGGATGATCAGCCATGATCAAATTGAATGGCGGTGCTGACTCGAAGGGCCAAATGGCCTACTCCTGCACCTATTGTCTATTGTCTATTAACCCTTCTTCAGACTGAGGGCCAGGGGAGATAGGTCAAGGTACAAAGAACAAATGAATGAAAGGTGTATAAAACAGGGACAAATGAAAGCCAGCAAGGGAAGTGGGCTACACAGGGTTTTTTTTTTGTCTTTATTTATATAGCACTTTTCAATCAAATCACTTGAAACCAAAGTGCTTTACAGAGAATTATCCATATCCATATGTTGATATCAACATATCAACATTCACACGCAGGCAAAGGTGGGTGAAGTGTCTTGCCCAAGGACACAACGACAGTGTGCACTCCAAGCGGGATTCGAACCGGCTACCTTCCGGTTGCCAGCCGAACACTTAGCCCATTGCGCCATCTGTCGTCCCTTGAGAAGCTTTAATTGAGAAGCTGGTGCTCAGAAGCCTTCTTGAACCCGCTGCAGTCCTTGAGGTGTGGGTCTATATCCACTACACTGCCAGGGAGGGACTCCTTAACTCCCAGCAGATTTCTTCAAAATTTGACCCTGCAACGGTGAAGGAATAGTGATTTGTTATCAAGTGTGGATGGTGTGTGGCTTGGAGGGACACCAGCAGGTGAGGGTGTTCCCCCTGCTTTTGCCGTCCTTTGTCCTAGCTCAGAGCTGGATGCTTTGGAAGGTTCTGTCGAAGGAGTCTTGCTGAGTTGCTGCAGTTGCACCCTGCAGATGGCACTAACTCTCCCATCGGGCGAGAGGTACACAAGTGTGAAAACGCACACCTCCAGATTCAGGGACAGTTTCTTCCCAGCGCTTATCAGGCAACTGAACCATCCTACCACCAACTAGAGAGCTGGCCTGACCTCCCATCTACCTCATTGGAGGCCCAAGGACTATCTTTAATCGGACTTAACCTTGCACAAAACATTATCAGCCATGATCACATTGAGTGGCGGTGCTGGCTCGAAGGGCTGAATGGCCTACTCCTGCACCTATTGTCTATTGTCTATTATCCCCTTTACAGACACAAAATGCTGGGATTACTCAGCAGGTCAGGCAGCATCTCTGGAGAAATTGGACGGGTGACGGTTCGGGTCGGGATCCTTATTCAAACTGGCCAGTTTCCAGATCAGAAACATCACTCATCCTTTTTGTCTGGAGATGCTGCCTGACCTGCTGAGTTACTCCAGCACTGTGCCAAGGTACAGTGAAAATTAAAGTCAAGTATCCTTTATTGTCATTCAGACTTTTCAGTCTGAATGAAATTTCGTGCCTTGCAGTCATAACATAGAATAAAATAACAGAACACACAATAAACACAAATTTAACATCCACCACAGTGAGTTCACCAGGCACCTCCTCACTGTGATGGAAGGCAAAAGTCTTTAAGTCCTTGTCTCTTCCCTCCTTGTTCTCCCTCTGCGTTGAGGCGATCCAGGCCTCCGATGTTGTGACCCCGCCGGGTGATGGTAAGTAAGTCAGTCCCGCGGCTGAATCCGAGCTCAGCGAACGGGCCGGTTCAAACTCCGCGGCCCGGGGTGGTCGAAGCTGCCGCCCTCCAGTCCAGCGGACGCAGCTGTTGCCGCGGGAGCTCCGGAGAAACAGGTCACCAACCTGTGACCTGCGAGCTCCCGACGATGATGTCGTCCACTGGGCCCGCGGCCGAGCCTCCGAAGTCGGGCCGCCGCTGCCGGAACGCCGCCACAGCCCCGAAGTCGGGCCAGCCTCGCGTTGGTAGGTCCTGGCTGGCTCTGCCTCCGGAGCCTCGAGGTCGGTCCCATTAGGCCTCAGCGCAGACGGACACGGGGGATACGGCAAGAAAAGGTCGTATCCCCCCGAAGGAAGAGACTAAAACAAGTTTCTCCCACCCCCCCCCCACACACATACACAACCTAATAACTCAAATTAACTAACTAAGACAGGACAAGAAAACAACAAAAAAAGAAAAAACAGACGGACTGCATGCGAGCCGCAGCTGCTAAAGCAGCGCCGCCACTTCCGGAGCTACACACGAGTCCCTTTTTCTTGTATCTGTACTGTGGATGGCTTGATTGTAATCATCTTTCCGCTGACTCGATAGCAAGCAACAAAAATTATTTTCACTATTTTACATGTGACAATAAATTAAACTAATACGCTGCTACTGTGCGTCGTGGTGGGGTGAGTCAATGGTTGTGGATGGGATGCCTCACGTAGGCTGCTAACTCCTGCTAATGTTGCTAACTCCTGTTAATCTTGAGCTCAGTGAGTGTTGTTGAACTGCACATTCAAGCAAGGCGAGAGCCTTGTAGCTCGTGGACAGGCTGTGATGAATTAGGACTCACTGAAGAAGGGTCTCCACTTGAAACATCACCCACATCCTTCTCTCCAGAGATGCTGCCTGTCCCCCTGAGTCACTCCAGCTTTTTGTGTCTATCTTCGATTTGAACCAGCATCTGCAGTCCCTTGTGTAGGAAAGAACTTGTAAAATTCCTTCTTACACATTGAGTCATACAGATTGGAAACAGCTCTTTCAGCCCACCTTGCCATGCAAACTAAATGCATCTACACTAGCTCCTACCTGCCCAGGTTAGGCCCATATCCCTCTAAACCTTTCCATGTACCTGACCTCAATGTTACAGCACCTGCCTCAACTAACTGTTTTGGCAGCTCGTTCCATGTACCCACTGCCCTGTGTGTGGAAAAAGTTGCCCCTCAGGTTCCAATTATTTTTTTCACCTCTCACCTTAAAACTATAGCCCCCTGGTTCTCGATTCCCCTACTCAATAGACAATAGGTGCAGGAGTAGGCCATTCGGCCCTTCGAGCCAGCACCGCCATTCAATGTGATCATGGGCCGATCATGGCTACTCTGAGTAAAAGTCTTTGAGGATCCACCCTGTCTATTCGACTCATGATTTTGTACACCTCTATAAGATCACCTCCTGCGCTCCAAGAAATAAAGCCCTAGCGTGTCCGACCTCTCCCGACAGCTCAGGCCCTGGAGTCCAGGCAACAACCTCATCAATCTTCTCTCCACCCTCTCCAGCTTCCTGCAAGATTCCTAGCCTATGACCGACCTGCTTTTGTAGCCACATCATTTAGATGGCTAATCCAGCTCAGTTTCTGGTCAATGGTCAGTCACCACACAAGGATATTGAAAATGAAGGATTCAGTGAAGGTAATGTTGTTGTGCATCAGGGGTGATAGATAGACTTCTGTTTCTGGTTGGATATTTTCATCACCCGGCGCAAATCGCGTGGCACAAATGTTGAGCCATACTTCTGACCAGGCCAGGATAGCGTCCAGATCTGGCTGTGCTTGCTTGGGGACCGTTTCATTATCTGAGGAGCTACAAATGGTGCCGAGTATTGTGCCATCATCAGCGGGAGGGGAGGGGAGCGGTGTGAAGACAGACAGAGAGAGACACACGCAGAGACAGAGAGAGAGAGACACAGAGAGAGACACAGAGAGACAGAGAGAGACAGACAGAGAGACAGACAGAGAGAGACACAAGCAGAGAGAGATAGAGACAGAGAGAGAGAGAGACAGAGAGAGACACACGCAGAGAGAGACAGAGAGAGGTAGACAGTGACAGAGAGAAAGAGAGAGAGAGACAGACAGAGAGAGACACAAGCAGAGAGAGACAGAGAGAGAGAGACAGAGAGAGAGAGACACACACACACAGACAGAGAGAGAGAGAGAGACAGAGAGAGAGAGAGAGAGACAGAGATGGAGAGAGAGAGACAGAGAAGAGAGACGGAGGCAGAGAGACGGGGCAGAGAGACAGGGGACAGAGAGACGGACACAGAGGGACAGACAGAGAGACAGGGGACAGAGAGACAGACGACAGAGAGACAGACAGAGAGACGGGGACAGAGAGACAGACAGAGAGACAGACAGAGAGACAGGGGACAGAGAGACAGACAGAGAGACAGCCAGAGAGACAGACAGAGAGACAGACTGGATTATGGATCACCTGCAGGCTTTGGTGATTAGTTTAGCTTGGCATCATATTCGGTACCTGAGGTCCAAAGGGCCTGTGCCTGTGCTGTACATGCAGTATACAGGTGAAGGGAACAGGATCTGGTGACAGAGAGGGACGGACTGCGGTGAGGAGTGATTCAGACCAATAATTTCTCTGATTAACAAGCAGGGAAGAAGCTGAGAGGGAGGTCATTCAACAGATTGCGATTAGACCACGACGTGCAGTAACCATTGAGATTGCCACTTGAGACATTGCCCACATACTCAGCAGCATTTAATACAAGACTCTATATATATCACCTTGCATGGGTGACGTTGAGCTGATTGGATGAAACCTAAGTACACAATGTCCTAAGTCACCCGCCTGCCAGGGGTCTGAGATATTGAATTTGGATCTGTCGGTAGGTCTTGCAGCGGTCCGGTGATCAGAGCAGAGTAGTCTCTTCTCTGGAGACTTCTGTCCCGCTGAGTTACTCCAGCATTGTGTGTCTACCAGTAATTACTTTCCTGGGCGTTGCTCGGGTCCTGCCTGCTTCTTGCAAAAGCCTGTCTCTTTACAGGATCATCCGTGCCTCCTGAAACACTTCCTACTAACCAGGGTAGTCAAGTCAAGACACATTTATTTATATAGCACGTTTAAAAAACAACTCTCGTTGGCCAAAGTGCTTTACATTTGTTATAAGAATAGCATAAACAAACCAAACTACATACATATATACATGTAGCCCTCACTCAGAGGACGTCAGGAAAGGCTTGGGAGTATAGATAAGTTTTTAGTCTTGACTTAAAGGAGTCGATGGAGGGGGCAGTTCTGATGGGAAGGGGGATGCTGTTCCACAGTCTAGGGGCTACAACCACAAAGGCGCGGTCGCCCCTGAGCTTATGCCTAGACCGTGGGATATTCAGCAACCCCAAGTCGGCCGATCTGAGGGGCCTGGAGGTGGAGTGGTGGGTGAGAAGACTTTTAATGTAGGTGGGGGCAAGCCCATTGAGGGCTTTGTAGACATGGAGGAGGATCTTGAAGTTTATACGGAACCGCACAGGGAGCCAGTGGAGAGGGGCCAGGATCGGGGTGATGTGGTCCCTTTTTCGGGTGCCCGTCAGGAGTCTGGCTGCGGCGTTTTGGACCAGTAAACCCAACCCCCAGGCGGTTAAATCTACTCTGCACATGCGTACTGTTACACTACCAAGATTCAATAGAGTCATAAGAGTCAGGAGTACACACAAAATGGTGAAGTAGTCAAGAATCAGAATTGTGTTATTGTCACATGTCCCAGACAGAACAATGCAATTCTTACTTGCAGCAGCACAATAGACAATAGACAATAGACAATAGGTGCAGGAGTAGGCCATTCGTCCTGACCCAAAACATCACCTATCCATTCAATGTGATCATGGCTGATCATCCCCAATCAGTACCCCGTTCCTGCCTTCTCCCCATATCCCCTGACTCCGCTATTTTCAAGAGCCCTATCTAGCTCTCTCTTGAAAGCATCCAGAGAACCTGCCTCCACCGCCCTCTGAGGCACAACAGAATATGTAAACATAGTACTCAACATGTGAACAATATGGTAAACGAGAAAAAAAATGTTCAGTATATATAGAGTACATATATATACTGAACATTTTTTTTTAGGCACAAAATAGACACAAACACACATATATAGATATAACTCAACAGGTCAAGCAGCAACTGTGGAGAAAATGGGTAGGCGACCTTTCACTAAACCTCACCTATCCATTTTATCAACAAATGCTGCCTGAATCGCTGAGTTACTCCCGACTGAAGAAGGGTCCCGACCCAAAACATCACCTATCCATGTTCTCCAGAGAAGCTGCCTGACCTGCTGAGTTACACCAGCACTTTGTGTCTAACTTTGGTTCAAACCAGCATCTGCAGTTCCTTTTTATTTGATCGTGTTTGATCGTCATACATAGCGAGACCGGAACAATGAAATTCTTACTTGCAGCAGCATGAGTCAAGAAACACAGCAACAAAAACACAGGAATAGCAGACATAAAGATCAAAAGAAAATTCAATGAAAAAAAACAATATTAGTGAAAAACAAAAGGCCAAAAAGTCCCTTGTTTAACCAAGACCTTGCAAGGGTCAAATCTTTCAAGTTCACTTTCTTCCTGCCATATATTGATTCACTGATGGAACCAAGATGACTCGGTAATCTTCACGCAAGCATAGAGATTTTCCTGCAGCAATTGCGAATGTTTTCGGTATTAGTTATTGCCACATGTACTGAGTGATACAGTGAACACTTTTTTTCGCAATCAAACCACACACAAGTATAAAGGGGAAGAGCAAACGAGAAAATAAACAGAATGCAAAATAGTGTCACAGCTACGGAGAAAGTGCAAGTGAAGAAAAGTGCAAGGACCACAATGAGGTGAATTGGAAGCTCAAGTTCAAGTTCATGTTTCAAGTTCAAGTTCGCATTTATTGTCAAATGCACCAATTGAGGTACAGTGATATTTGAGTTACCATACAGCCGTACAAGTAAAAAGAACGCAACACAAAATAAATTTAACATAAAGATCCACCACAGTGGAATCAGCATTCCTCACTGTGATGGAAGGCAATAAAGTTCAGTCATCTTCCCCCTTTGTTCCCCCGTGGTCGGGGCCCTTGAACGGGGCCGTTGCCGACGGTTCACTGTTCAAGCCCTCTTGTCGGGATGATAGGAACTCAGGCGTCGGGACGGATTGGAACAGGAATTCAACCTTACGGAAGATCCGATCAAGTGTCTGATAAGAGTGAGGAAGAAGCTGTTCCTGTATCTGGTGTTGCGTGTTTTCACGTTTTTGTACATTCAGCCCGATGGGAGAGAGAAGAGAGAATGACTTGGTGTTTGTTGATTATGTTGGCTGCTTTCCTGAGGCACCGCTTTGTGCAGATAGATTCGATGGGGTGGGGCAAGGCTGGTTTGCATGATAGACTGGGCAACTTCCACGACTCTCCGCAATTTCTTGCAGTCTTAAACCTGAGTATCTACAAGTACAGGTCCACCACCAATTCTACGACAACTCGTTTAATCCGGGCAAAATTACGAGAACGCACTTGAAATCCCCCCCGGAGGTCCCCCCGAAAATGTGGCGCATAGGCCGGGTGAGGCAACCGCCCACGACCTCTTCAGCGGGTCGAATTTGCCCACTGCAGCTGGGGCTCTGGAAGCCATGCCTGGCAGATCCGTTCCCATATCCGACTTCCACGGCCTACTTTGAGGGCCGGTATCTCCGCCCCTCGGCGGAACATTCTGGTACCGTTTGACTCCGCTCGGAGGCCGTGACCTCTGTTGGCAAAACGGATAATCCAGAAAGACTCTGGATCCAAGGGTGCTGTAAAATCAGCAGTGAACCTGTATTTATGCACAGTCCTCAGTATTTACAAGTTCCCGTTCCTACTGTAGTTGAACAAGTGTGGAGCTGTGTGGAGTCACAAGCTTTTGCCAAAGCGTCACTAGCTCTCACACACCAGAGCTTTGAGGTGCCCTGAAGTCGTGAGGTCTTGTTGCCATAGGCACGGCTTCAAACAAAGCCATGGCATCCAAAGTCCAGTTGCTGTGTTGGGGTCATGCCAGTTTGGGGCTGCTCGGTTTGGGCCGTGGAGCTGCCGTCTCACCGCGCCAGAGACCCGGGTTCGATCCTATTCGCTACTGTCTGTGTGGAGTTTGCATGTTCTCCTTGTGACGATGTGGGTTTCTTCCGGGTGCTCCGGATTCCCCCGACATCCAAATGGCGGGTGGGTCCGTAGGTTAATTTGCCTCTGTAAGTGTGTAGGGAGTGGATGCGAAAGTGGGCTAACATAGAACTAGTGTGAACGGATGATGGGTAGTCGGCATGGACACGGTGGGCCGAAGGGTCCCCAACACATACCTCCGTCAACTGACCCGTCTCATTTCCTAACAGGAGGTCCAGTACTGCCCCTTCTCTAGTAGGCACCTCTATGTATTGCTGCAAAAAACTATCCTGCACACATTTTACAAACTCCAAACCATCCAGCCCTTTTACAGAATGTGTTTCCCAGTTTATGTGTCGTTTTCCATGCTGTATTTCCTAATTACCCTCTTAGAACAGTACGGCGCTGGAACAGACAGGCCACAATATCTATGCTGATTCCAAGTTATACTCATCTCCTCTGCCTGCATGTGATCCATATTCCTCCATTCCCTGCATATCAATGTTCCTGTCTAAAAGCCTCTTTAACGCCACTATGGTGTCTGCCACAACCACCACCCCTGGCAGCATGTTTCGGGTACCCACCACCCTCAGTGTAGAAAAAACCCTGCCCCTGCACATCTCCTTTAGACTTTGCCCCCCTTGCATCGTGGATAAGGATCTAAATGAGTGCCTGTAGTTTGTAATTTCTCACTTCGGGGAAGGGGGATGATTTAAACGTCTCCTGCAGGTGGAAGCAGCTCCACCACTAGTTCAGCGCTGGGCGTGTCAGCCTGAATTATGTGTTCCAGTCACGCCATGACCTTCTGACACAGAAGCAGCTCGATGCACGCAACCATTATCCAGGCACGTCCTTGCAGGAAACTAGTTGTAACACAGGTAACCGGTGATAGATTGGTTCAGTTGCCCGACAACAGCAAGCGGAACAGAAGTCTGAAAACGCACACCTCCAGATTCAAGGGCAGTTTCTTCCCAGCTGCTATCAGCCAACGGAACCATCCTATCATATCTAGAGAGTGGTCCTCTCTGGTTGTTCTCCACAAGAAAGCGAGTCTCTATGTTGTAGCGGGAACAGGCAGGAACTAGTCGGACACGAGTTGTGTGCACTAGACGTGTTTAATCTCTCCAATACCGCTCCCTGCTCCCTCAAGGTTACAGGCGATGCCAGGCCTTAAATACCAACTCAGGTACTGACCCCATGACTAGCGCCTCCCACACCAAGACGACGCCCTCTAGAGCCGATGGTTCGTTGTGCCCTTGGGCTGCCACCACGTGCCGCCACATGACACCCCCCCCCCCCCAGAACCAGAGGCACCGAACCTATGTTGTAGCCGCCGCCAAGTCGGAGTAATCTAACCCCGAGGCTGGGTTAAGCAGGGCTGCAATTGACGGTAGGGACAAAGTATCCGCCACGAGGTTGCATTTCCCGGCGATGTGTCGGACATCCGTTGTATACTGCTGACGGGCGGACCAAGGAACCAAAACCTTTGCGAAAGCAAGCTTGAGGGGCTTGTGGTCCGTGAAGGCTACGAAGGAACGGCCCTCGAAGAAGTACCAGAAGTGCCGCAATGCGAGGTGTAAGGCGAGCAACTCCCAGTCTAAAGCGCTGTAGCGCTGCACTCAGGTGATGTCTAAAGAAGGCGAGAGGCCGCCAACGGCCGTTAACCGACTGTTCCAAAACGCCGCCGACCGCAGAGTCCGAGGCATCCACGGTAAGGGCCGTGGATGCCTCAGCAGTTGGCCGACGGATGCACGTGCATAGTCGCCCGAGCCAGGGCCTCCTTCGCTCCTTCAAACGCCGCCGTGGCGACAGCGTCCCACTGTATCTTCCGTTGCTTGCCCTTCAGCAGCTGGAAAAGCGGCCGCAAAAGTTTGGCAGCCGCGGGAACGAACCGGTGGTAAAATGTGACCATCCCTACGAACTCCCGGAGGCCACGTACCGTAACAGGCCTCAGGAACTGGCGGATTGCCTCAAGCATGTCCGGCAGAGGCACTGCTCCGTGCCGTGTCACCCGATGCCCCAGAATGTTGATGGCTGGAAGGCCGAATTGGCACTTGCCAGGGTTAATTACGAGGCCATGGTCACTGAGGCGCAGGAAGAGTAGACGCAGATGGGCGCAGTGTTCCTCACGCGAGCGACTTGCCACGAGGATGTCGTCCAAGTAGACAAACAGGAAGTCGAGCCCGCGCACCACGGTGTCGCACCACTGAAAGGCCTGCGCGGCGTTCTTGAAGCCGAAGGGCACCCGCAGGAACTCGAACAACCCGAACAGGGTGATAATTGCCGTCTTGGGGACACCCTCCGGTCGCACGGGGATCTGGTGATATCCCTGGACTAGGTCGATCTTGGAGAAGAACCTAGCCCTGGCCAGATTGGCTGAGAAGTCCTGTATGTGGGGAATTGGGTAACGGTCAGCGGTTGTGGCCTCGTTAAGGTGGCGGTAGTCCCCACACGGCCTCCAACCGCCGGACACCTTCAGCACCATGTGCAGCAGGTAGGCCCATGGCCTGTTGGAGCGTCGAACGATGCCCATGGCCGCCATACTCCGAAACTCCGTCTTTGCTCTGAGGAGCTTGTCAGGAGCGAGCCTGCGGGCGCGGGCGTGGAGCGGTGGACCCGATGTCAGAATATGGTGCATGACACCGTGCCTCAGGCTGGCCGAGCTGAACTTGGGGGTGACAATGTCCGGGAACTCAGCCAGTCAGCTACAGGGTTGCTGACCGGCGCTGTGGGCGCAAGGAGATCTTCTCAAAAGTTGACCCGTGGACGAGACGTTGGCCCCTCACGTCGACGAGGAGCGACTGCGCCCGCAAGAAATCTGCGCCCAGCAGCGGCTGAGCCACGTCCGTGATGATGAACGGCCAGGTGAAATGGCACGAGCCGAATATGACAGGAACCGTGCGGACGCCGTATGTGTGGATTGAACTGCCATTCTCAGCAGTTAACGGGGGGCCCCTCTTACCAGCACGAAGGTCGAGTCCAGATGGGGGCAATAAGCTGACCTCCGCCCCGATGTCCACCAAGAATCTGAGCCCCGAGCGCCGGTCCCAGACGTACAGTCGATGGATCCTGCCGTTTCCCGGAAACGAACATGGCTGGCGGCATTGGAAGGTTGCTGAACCCCAGCGCTCGTGGTGAAAACACCACATTCTTCCCCTTGGATCTCCTGGGTCCTGCTCAGCCATCCTCCTCTCCTGTGCCACTTGTCTGTGGCTCTTGTGGGCGTGGCCCTGGGTCGCTAGGCGTGCCAGGGCGCTGCATCGATCCGGTCCAGCGATTCCAGGTATTCCAGCGCGCCCACCTGCTGCTGGTCGGAGAGCCACAGCTCATCAGCGCGGGCCGCTAGCCGGATGGGATCCTCAAAGCTCTCCCCCGCGAGCTGCCGGCGGATGTCTTGCGGCAACTGCTGCAGGTAGGTAAATTCAAAGAGCGGGTGGTCGCCCATGAGCGTGACCGTCTCGCTCATGAGGGCCGAGGGCATCCGGTCGCCGAGCCCGCCCATGTTAAGGACCTGACAGGCGCGCTGCATTCGGCTCGGCCCGTAGATCCGGAGCAGGAGCTCCTTGTGGCCTGTGTACTTAACCACCGCCAGCGGGTTATCCAGGTAAGGAACGACCCGACCGGCCATCTGCTGGTCAAGGGCGCTTACCACATAGTGATAGCCAGCCTCGTCGGCTGTAACGCCGTGGATGTAAAATTGGGACTCGGCCTGTTGAAACCAAACCCCCGGCTGCGAGGTCCAAAATGTCGGTAGCTTTAGGGAGACTGCGTTGAGTTCGGCCTTGTCGGGTCACGTAGGCACCAGCGGCAGATTATGCTTTTTTTTTCCCCTTCAAATTACCCTTCCAGGATTACACTCCTGGGCTTCGGGGGTCACCAGTGTAGCGGGGACTCGCAGGACACGAGTTGTGTGCACTATTCGTGTTTAATCTCTCTAATACAGCTCCCTACTCCTCCAAGGACACGGGCGTTGCCCGGCCTTAAATACCAATTCAGGTACCGACCCCGTGACTAGCGCCTCCCTCACGAAGACGCCGCCCTCGAGAGCCGATTGTTCGTTGTGCCCTTGGGTTGCCACCAGGTGCCGCCACAATGTTTTAGTTTCGCTTAGAGATACAGTGTGGAAACCGACCAAGTCCGCGTCAATGATCACCCGTACACTACCTCTATCCTCCATACTAGGGACAACTTACAGAAGCCAATTAACCTACAAACCTGCACGTCTTTGGAATGTGGGAGGAAAGTTTCTTCCCAACTGTTCTCAGGCAACTGAACCGTCCTCTCACCAACTAGAGAGTGCTCCTGACCTACCATCTACCCCATTGGAGACCCTTGGATTATCTTTAATCGGACTCTACTGGACTTTAACTTAGACCCAACATTATCCCCTTTATCCTGTATCTGTACACTGTGAACAAATTCATGTATGGGCTTTCCGCTGCCTGGATTGCATGCAACAAAAAATCTTTTCACTGCACCTCAATACATGTGGCAACAAATTAAACTAACTAAAAACTCAGAACAGAAATCTGACCAGCCAGTTTTAAACTCTGAAAGGGTTTAATTAAATGAAACACGCAGATGGAGTCCTCGAATCACACAGTACAGAAACAGGTTCTTCAGCCCAACTCGTCAATGCCAAGCAAAAATCCCCCATCTACGCCTGTCCCATTTGCCTGTGTTTAGCCTATATGCATCCAAACCTTTCCTGTACATGTACCTCTCCAAATTATTTTTAAACTTTTGTTATAGTACCATCCTCGACTAGTTTCTCAGGCACACAAAAATGTTCGAGAAACTCAGCGGGTGCAGCAGCATCTATGGAGCGAAGGAAATAGGTAACGTTTCGGCCCGAAACCCTTCTTCAGACTTAACACTAGTTTCTCAGGCAGCTTGTTCCAGACACGCACCATCCTCTGTGTGGAAAAAGTTGCCCCTCCAGGTTTCATATTCAATCTTTCTCCTCTCACCTTAAAGCTATGTCACCTTCTTTTTGATTCTCCTACTCTGGGTAAAAGACTTGTTCCATATACCCACCACCCTCTTTGTGAAAAAGGTTGCCCCTCAGATTGCTATTAAATCTTGCCCCCACCCTCACCTTAAATCCATGCTCTCTAGTTCTTGATTCCCCTACCCTGGGAAAAAGATTCTGTGCATTCACCCTATCTCATGCCTTTCTGCCTCTTGCGCTGAGGAATGAAGTCTTAGCCTGCCCAACCTCTCCCTGTAGACCTCGAGTCCTGACAACGTCCTCGTAAATCTTCTCCGCACCCTTTCCAGCTTGACAACAAACGTGATAACAATTTAAACATTAGTAATGATGTTCAGAAGAATTGGCACGGAAAATGTGAAGTGTGGATGTTCAGCTCCAATATGTCCTACAGTAAAAACGGCTAGCTGACCCAGTTAACATTAGACTTTAGAGATACAGCGCAAAAAAAGGGCCCTTCGGCCCACCGAGTCCATGCCGACCAGCAATCACCCCATATACCAGCACTATGCTACACACAAGGGACAATGTACTATTTTTCTTTCACTGAAGCTAATTAACTTGCAAAACCGCACGTCTTTGGAGTGTGGGAGGAAACCGGCGCACCCGGAGAAAACGCACGCTGTCACGGGGAAACGTACAAACTCCGTACACACAGCACCCGTAGTCAGGATCAAACCCGGGTCTCTGGTGCAGCAAGGCAGCAACTCTACCGACGTGCCGCTGTGCTGCCCACAAAAGACTCATAGAACAGTACATCACAGGAATAGGCCCTTCAGCCCAAATTGTCTGTGCCGAACATGATGCCAAGACCAACTCTCACCTGCCTGCACGTGATCTATATTCCCTTGTTCCCTGCATATCCATGTGCCGATCCAAAAGTCTCTTAAATGTCACGATCGTATCTGACTCCACCACCACCCCTCCCAGCAATGCATCCCAGGCACCCACCACCCACTGGGTAAAAAAACTGATTGGGGGATTTGTGGGCGGGGTGGGGGGGGGGAGGGGCTGCTAGTTGTCAGAGACCTAAATCCATAGAGAGTCTTGCGAATGACCTGTTGTTTAACAGGATGCAGTGTGTCAATTTACAGTGGGGATGATTAATGAATGGGACGTGGGACATTGGAACCGAGCGAGCGGAGCTTTAGAGTCTAAAGTTTAGACAACTGCCGGAGAATGGAACGGGTGCATGTCATTTAGTTTATTATCATTGTGACGTGTACCGAGGTACAGTGAAAGCTATTTTGTTGCGTGCTATCCAGTCAGCAAAAAGACTATACATGTTAACAATCAAGCCATCCACAGCGTACAGATACAGGATAAAGGGAACAACGTTTAGTGCAAGATAAAGTCCAAGAAGTGATAGTGTTAAAGAAGGAACACAAGGGGCAATTCAAGATTTAAGATTCAAGAGAGTTTATTGTCATGTGTCCCTGATAGGACAATGAAATAATTACTTTGCTTCAGGACAACAGAACATAGTAGGCATGAATACGGAACAGATCAATGTGTCCATATACCATTGTATAAATATATACACACATGAATAAATAAACAGATAAAGTGCAAATAAACAGATAATGGGCTATTAATGTTCAGAGTTTTGTTTCATTTGAGTTTAATAGCCTGTGGGGAAGCGACTATTCCTGAACCTGGACGTTGCAGTTTACTGAAGCTAATTAAACTTAGGGACAATTGTACAATTTTTAACCAAAGCCTATTCGCCTACAAACCTGTATGTCTTTGGAGTGTGGGAGGAAACCAGAGCACCTCGGCGGAAACCCACAGTCACAGGGCGGCATAGTGGTAGTTGCTGCTTTACAGCGCCAGAGTCCTGGGTTCGATCCCGATTAGGGTACGGACTCCCTGGGGAGTTTTCCAGTTTTCTCCCACACTCCAAAGACGTACAGATTTGTAGGTTAATTGGCTCCGGTAAAGATCGGAAATTGTCCCGTGTGTGTGTGTAGGGATAGTGCTAGTGTACGGAGATCGATGGTCGGCGAGGACTCGGTGGGCCAAAGGGCCTGTTTCCACGCTGTGTTTCTGAACAAAACACAGGGAGAAGGTGGAAACTCCGTACAGACAGTACCCATAGTCAGGATCAAACCTGGGTCTCTGGCTATATAAGGCAGCAACTCTACCGCTGTATCACCTCGCCGCCTGCCCCCCTTTAATTCGATGTGTAATACAACGGATTTTACGGTTTTCCGCATCACGTCAGCGTTGACAGAAATCTGGTTGTGAGGATCTCAACTGCAGATGAAGTGAACAGTGAAATAAAATTGGCCACTTCAGCTCCGGTTGTTGACGTGGGCTCATTCAAGTTGGAGCCTTCGTGAAAATAAATACTTTTTGCCCGAGGACAGATGGTATCATGATACTCAGACCTCAGCTGTCTCGGAAACCTGCTTTGAAGATGCAAGGCAATATATCTGACAATTAACTCCATCTTTCATCACAGACGTTCCACCAACAAAGGAGCAAAGTGCATCCACTCTCAGCATAATCGTATCGTGGGAGCTCCTTCACCACATACTTCAAAGACACGTCTCACACTACCAAGGATTTAGTCATAGCACATGGAAACAGGCCCTTCAGCCAAATTCGTCCAAGATGCTCCATCTTAGTTAGTCCCATTTGCTCCGGTTTGGCCTATATCCCTCTTAACCTTTCCTATCCACGTACCTGTCCAAGTATCTTTTAAAAGGGGGAGGGGGAAACCGTTTTTCTTAGTCATTTCCCGGTCGAGGATGCGTCTATCCTCGGAGCCGCATCTTCGCCCCCTCCTCGCTGCCTACCATCTGGATTGGCGCGGCCTTTCCTGCCGGAGACCGGCCAGAGCTTCAGCCTCAGCAGCAGCGCACGGGATTCCATCGCGGAGCGAGAGATGCCTTGCCGGGAATCGCCATGTTGGAGCTCCGGAGTGCTGCCTGCCGACTTCAACACCGTGGAGCTGTGGTCTGTGGAGCTTCCAGCCGCTGACTTTGACATGGCGGAGCCTGGGATCTCTCGCCGAGGTCGCCAGTGTTGAATCTCCGCCCAGCTCGGCCTGTGGACTTCGGGAGCCACTGGGTCTCCGGTAGGAAGCGGCCGATTCGGAGGCTCCGGGCCGCTGAGTGTTATTCCGTTCGAGGGCCTGAAACAAACATCGGGCCGTCGTTGCAGCGACTGCGGAGGCCTCAATAGGCCCCGACCATGGGCGAACAGAGGAAGTGGACTGAACTTTGGTGCCTTCCCTCACAGTGGGAAACGTTGATTCTGCTGTGGGGAGGATGTTTTTTATGTTTTATGTTAAATTTGAAAGTGTTGTGTTTATTTTATTTGTGTGCTGCATCACTGCACCAATTGGTGTAGGTGATAATAAATGTCCTTTGTTCTTTGTCCTTGTCCGTTGAACCTGGGTCTCTGCGCCACCATGCCACTCCACGGTCTGGTAGAACATATCATTTATGTTTTTTTGTGTCTTTGTTCGTGTTTATGTGCCTGTGATGCTGCTGCAAGCAAGATTTTCATTGCACTTGTACCTCACCATGTATATGACAGTAAACTCAACTCGACATGAATTGCGACCAATTCTATTGACCCAAGCATCTGCTTTGTAGCAGTTCATAACTCATGGGAGCAGAATGAGGGTATTCGGCTCATCGAGTTGAGTAGTGAAAGGCCTGGACAGAGTGGATGTGGAGAGGATGTTTCCACTGTGAATGGCAGAGTAAACTTGATGGGCCGAATGGCCCAATTCTGTTCCAATAACTTATCAATCCACTCCGCCATTCAATCATGGCTGATCTACCTTTCCCTCTCAACCCCATTCTCCTGCCTTAACCCTCGGCACTTACAAATTAAGTATTTGTCAATCACTGCCGTAAAAGGATTTCAGTTGTATTTCAAACTTTTTAGTTCAGCTTAGAAAAGCTTTTGTTGCGTACTAACCAGTCAGCGGAAAGACAGTACATGATTACAATTGAGTCATCCACAGGGTACAAATACATGATAAAGGGAATAACTTTTAGTGCAAGATAATGTCCAGTAAACTCCAAACAAAAGATAGTCCAAGGGTCTCCAATGAGGTAGGCAGCAGCTCAAAAACATCTCTCCGGTTGTTGGTCGGATGGTTCAATTGCCGGATCACAGCTAAAGTCTGGAGGTGTGCATTTTCACACTTCTTGCCCGATGGGAGAAGGGAGAAGAGGGAGTGGCTGGTGAGCAACACCTCTTTGATTACGTTGGTGGGCCTTTGACACGAAGATTTTAAAAACATTCTCTTTTTTGCATTCTCCAGTGACAGAGGATATGATCTAATGCAGACTCATGTAAATGTCAGTTGCCTCCTTCCACCCTTGCTGTTCTTGGACTTGTTCCCACCTCTGCATAACAGAGCCAGCACATACCCATCACGCCAACACTGCGAGTCAATCATCAGTCAGATAATTGAGTATAGAAGCTGGGAGGTCATGCTGCAGTTATACAAGATGTTGGTGAGGCCACATTTGGGAGTATTGTGTTTAATTTTGGTCACCATGGGTTTATGGGAAAGATGTTGCAAGCAGGAATGGACGCAAAGATGATTTACGAGGATGTTGCCAGGACTCATGTGGCCTGAGCTATAGGGAGAGGTTGAGCAGGCAGGGACTTTATTCTGTGGAGCGCAAGAGGATGAGGGGTGATCTTAAAGAGGTGTACAAAATCATGAGAGGAATAGATCGGGTAGACGCACAGTCACTTGCTTAGAGAAGGGCATGTGGTGTTACTGTAGACGGGCGGGGCATCTTGGTCAGCATGGGCAAGTTGGCCGAAGGGCCTGTTTCCACGCTGTATGCCTCTGTGACTAAAGCAAGTCAACAAACTGCAGGCATGGGAACTTTGCAGGACGGGCAGCATCATCTGTGGAGAGAGAAGCAGTTCCTGTTCCAGATCCAGTATCCTTTATCAGACCAGAACAATCTGTGCCACAGACACTGCATCCAACTCTGAGAGCAGAAAGGACCAGGAGTTGTTACAAAGAGATTAAAACAACTGCTGATGCTGGAATCCTGAGAATAAAATAACCTACCAGCGGAGGGACGCAGTGGTTCAGGCAGGGTGTGTGGAGAGACTCCGTACTCCAACAGTCTGAAGGAAGGGAAGGTTCCCGACCCGAAAGGGCGTCTATCCTTGTCTCCAAAGATGCTGCCTGACCCGCTGTTACTTCAGCACTTTGTGTTTTTTTCGCTGTAAACAGCATCTGCAAATCCTTGTGGCTCTACCCAGCACTTGCCAGCTTTGCCCCACATCCACTTCTTTACCAGCATTCCCACCGCCCCCCCCACAACACCAACCCCAGTAACCTCACTCCCCACCAACCTCCCCCTCCCCACCAACCTCCCCCTCCCCACCAACCTCCCCCTCCCACCAACCTCCCCCTCCCCACCAACCTCCCCCTCCCCTCCCCTCCCCACCAACCTCCCTCCACCCAACCTCCCCCTCCACCAACCTCCCTCTCCCCCACCAACCTCCCACCAACCTCCCCCCACCAACCTCCCCCCAACCTCCCCCTCCCCCCCAACCTCCCTCTCCCCCCCAACCTCCCCCCCCCACCAACCTCCCTCCCCCCCCCACCAACCTCCCCCTCCCCCCCCACCAACCTCCCCCTCCCCCCCCACCAACCTCCCCCTCCCCCCCACCAACCTCCCCCTCCCCCCCCACCAACCTCCCCCTCCCCCCCCCACCAACCTCCCCCTCCCCCCCCCCACCACCTCCCCCTCCCCCCCCACCAACCTCCACTCCCCCCCCGCTGCCCATTGAGTGTAGGGAGTGGAAGAGAAAGCATAGAATTAGACAGAATGAGTGTGAATGGGTGGGGGACTGATGGTCGTCAAGGGCTCAGTGGGCCCATTAACCCGTTTCCATGCTGTATCACTAAACTAAACACAGAACCATCTCACCCATTCCCACCCCAGATGCTGCCTGACCCGCAGAGTTCCTCCAGCCACAACACACAAGTGTTTTGTACTGACCCATTATTAGAAAAATGGGTTGCAGGTTAATTCTGATTTAAAGGTTATTAATCCCTCTCCCTCCCCCACATCAGCTGCCTGACCCGCTAAAACTTCCCCACAGCACTTCCTGTTTTCACTCCGAGCTGAAATGGCACATTTCTCCTGATCCAAGTCAACCGTGAAACCGCATTCTAATGAAATCTATACATCACCTATTCACAAGGAGGAGTGGCACAATGAGCACATTATGAGCTTGCCTAAATACATATTTCATCTTTGTTGAAAGCAGCATTAATCAAAATAGCTGGCCTTTGAACAAAACAGGCAGGCAGCAGCAGGCAGGTCTAGCAGAACGCAATCTCCCATCCAACAAGCTCCAACACGCTGAATAGTGGGAGCAGAGAAAGGGAACAGATTTCAATAGCACCTTCTAAATCCCATTCACGTTACATCCATTGCTTTCAAAAAGCATTGGGAAACAAGACGAGACTTTTTCCTTTTGAACGTGGAGGGGCTGAGGGGTGACCTTATTGACGTGTTTAGTTTAGCGATAGAGTGTGGAAACAGGCCCTTCGTTAGAAATGGGTTGCTAGTTAATTCTGATTAACCAGTGAGTCTGCACTGACCAACAATCACCCGTACACTAGTTCCATCTAGTGGACGGCTCGATTGTAATCATGTATTGTCTTTCCGCTGACTGGTTAGCAAGCAACAAAAAGATTTTCACTGTACCTCGGTACACGTGACAATAAACTAAACTCAACTCCAACACACTAGGAACAATTGTGAATTAACAGAAGCCAATTAACCGACAAACTTGCTTGTCTTCGGAAGGTGGGAGGAATCCGGAGTACCCGGAGAAAACCCATACAACCACAGGGAGAACGTACAAACTCCATACAGACAGCACCCATGGTCAGGATCGAACCCGGGTCTCCTGCGCTGCAAGGCAGCAACTCCGTGCCGAAAAGGGGCATTGTCAATGTGAATGCTGGGTCTGTTGGCCAAGGTAAGAGGATCCAAGAATTACAGGGCATAGGTTGAAGGTGAGAGGAGGGAACTAAAAGGAACCTCAGTTGCAATTCTTTCAGTCAGAGGGTAGTCCGTATCTGGAACGAGTTGCCAGAGGATGCTACAGAACTGGCTGCAAACTTCAAATACATTTAGGCAAATATATGGGTAGGAATGTGGGTCAAATGCAGGCAAATGACATTAGACAATAGACAATAGGTGCAGGAGTAGGCCATTTGGCCCTTTGAGCCAGCACCGCCATTCAATGGGATCATGGCTGATCATCCCCAATCAGTACCCCGTTCCTGCCTTCTCCCCATATCCCCTGACTCCACTTTCTTTAAGAGCCCTATCTAGCTCTCTTGAAAGTATCCAGAGAACCTACCTCCACCTGAGGCAGAGAATTTCACAGACTCACCACTCTCTGTGAGAAAAAGTGTTTCCTCGTCTCCGTTCTAAATGGCTTACTCCTTATTCTTAAACTGTGGCCCCTGGTTCTGGACTCCCCCAACATCGGGAACATGTTTCCTGCCTCTAGCGTGTCCAAGCCCTTAACAATCTTCTATGTTTCAATGAGATGCCCTCTCATCCTTCTAAACTCCAGAGTGTACAAGCCCAGCTGCTCCATTCTCTCAGCATATGACAGTCCCGCCATCCCGGGAATTAACCTTGTAAACCTTGTAAATGGGACTAGCCCTGTATGCTAACTTGGTTAGTATGGACAAGGTGGGCTGAAGGGCCTGTTTCCATGCAGTGCAACTCTATAACAGTCAGCCGACACAGAGAAGCTCCTCAAAACAGCAAATGAGATTGCTAATATATTACTTAAGAGCGACACAGCACAGAAACAGGTCCCCTGGCCCAACAAAACCATGTCTGCTAAAATACATCTGAACTAATCAGATTTGCCCGTTTAGGGCACACATACCTCTCATCTTTCTAATCCATGTACCTGATGCCAGTATGCACACTGCTGGCCAAAGGACCCGTTTGTGCTGTAGTACAAGTTCACCATCTATTTTCTGGCAAATGATTTTCTCCTTTAATCCGGACAGAATTAAGAGAGCGCACTTGAAATCCCCTCCAGAAGTCAACCTGAAAATGTGGCACCAATCGGCGGGTCGAGTTTGCCCCCCCCCTGCAGCCGGGGCTCTGGAACTCCAGCCCGGCTGGAGCCAACAGATCCGTTCCCATAGCTGACCTCCGAGGCTGAATTTGTGGGCCGGTATCTCAGCTCCTCGACAGCCTAGGTGGACCGTTCCAGTACCGTTCAACCCCATCTCGGAGGCCGTGGCCTCTGTTTGTCCAGCAAAAACAGATAATCCAGAAAGGGACTGGAACCAAGGGGTGCCTGAAAATCAGTGGTGGATCTGTACCCTATGACCAGGCGTTGAGTGGATGTGGCATTCGTTTCACTAATCTCTTTTAAAATTAGTTTTGTGGACTCCCTGACAAAGGTGGCGATAGCTGAACATTTACCCCAAACAGGTGACACCACACTACCTCAACACTGAACTTGACCATAAAATTCAGGCTGATGAACAAGTCTCTGGAGAAGGACACAACCAGCAGCCTTCTGCCTCTGGGGCCTTGACCATGACTCAAGAGGCGTGGCATAGATTACCACCGTACATAAATACATACTTCTTGGCTGTGGGGAGCATTAATCAAACAGCGGCGCTTTGAACAGGAGGCGAAGCTTGCAGATGTGTGCATGGGACATCACAAGCTCTGACTTGCTGTACACCAGAGTGAGACACAAGGATATGACGGGGAGCCGCCAGACCTGCAAGAAAGATGTTTTGCTATTGCAAAACTTGCTTCCTGCATCAAGGTTGCAAGGCCCGGTCTTAAACCCACGCAAAGCGGCCAATTAACAAGCAGCACTGTGTCGCCCTTTGACACAGGCTGGGCGACACCACGGACCCGGCAGTTAACCAAATACAACCTCTCACATGAATTGGCAATAAAAGGTTCACAGCCGATTGGAAAACCTTGTTGCCAATCAAGATAACACCACACAGCTTGCTCCGGGTTAAATTCAGAATCTGCAGGGAACTGCTCGGAAAGTTTGTTCCTTTTCCGAAATAACATTTGCACTCGTAAACACTCAAGCAAAGACACACATTAAAAATGCACTCTGAATGTTTAAAGCGGAACATTATTTGGCAAAAAAATATCTGCCATGAAGCCTATCGCTTTTTTTTAGCAAGTTCCAGGTCGACTACCATAAAGGGAGGCACCAACCAAAGCGTGAGTTTTAAAAGTGACACGAAAAGACTAAAAACAATAATTAATTACATTTGTAGATGAACAGATAACTTTAAAAAAGCCTGCAGACAATCAATGATGCTGACTCTCCAGCTCTTTGAAAACGCCAGCACCGATTCTTAGCTCCCCTAGCTCTAATCAGGTTCTCTTTCCTTCCTTTATTTCGTGGGCAATTACTTTGCGTGTGTCAAAAGTCCTCTGTAAAATGCAAACGTTGACCTCACCTCACCTCTCCTCTCTGGCGTGCGATCCGATGCAAGGTTCTAATGGAACTCGGTGTTGCAAATCGGCAACCCAGGCAACCTTCTATTGGAACGCCGTGTTGCAACTTCGGAGACCGGGGCAAGGTTCTATTGGAACGCCGTGTTGCAACTTCGGAGACCGGGGCAACGTTCTATTGGAACGCCGTGTTGCAACTTCGGAGACCGGGTAACGTTCTATTTGGAACGCCGTGTTGCAACTTCGGAGAACGCGGGGGAGGGCAAGGTTCTATCCGCTGGCTGCGGTCGCCGGGCCGGGCCGGGGCTCCACCAGTCTCCGCTCGCTGAAGCGCTGCCCTTATCTCCGCACTTCCGTCACATCCAACTCTTTCACTGAGCAAAAAGAGCTGCTAGGAGGAGGAGGAGGAGAAGGAGGAGGAGGAGGAGGAGGAGGGGGAAAAAAGAAACTGCCCTCCCTGCTTCCCCCACCCATTGACGTAACATGACTTTGTTTGTTTTTTTTTAACGGGGAGGGGGGTGGAAGTGAAACTAGAACAATAAGAGCAAAATAAGCTTGAGTGAGTTTGTTCGTCACTAAACAAGCATTTGGCTGTAGGTACTTTTTACAAAATCATTTTACTTAAATCAAGTGGGGAAAAAAATGGTAGTGTAACAGATTGCCACAATCCTAAATTTCTTGCACAATTAATTACTTTTTTTTTTTTTTTCATTTTTTGTTTAGTTTATTATTACGTGTACAGTGAAAAGCTTTTGTTACCTGCTATCCAGTTAGCGGAAAGACTATACATGATCACAATCGAGCCACCCACTGTGTACAGATGAATGGAATAACGTTTAGTGCAAGATAAAGTCCGATTAAAGATGGTCCAAGTGAGATAGATAGTAGCTCAGGACCACTATCTATCTAGTGGGATGATTCGGTTGCCTGGTAACAGCTGGAAGAAGCTGCCCCTGAACCTGGAAGTGTGCATTTTCACACTTCAGTACCTCTTGCCTGTTGGGCTCGGGAGAAGAGGGAGTGACGATATCTATTAATCATCTATTATCTATTTGCAGATTGAGGGGAGACCTGATAGAAGTATATAGAAATTATTAGAGGCATAGATGGGTAGGCAGAACCTTTTTTCCACTTGCTCTCATTTGGAAATGTCAAAGACGAATGAGCATAGCTTTAAGGGTGAGAGGGACATAGTTTAAAGGAGGTGTGTGGACAAGTTGTTTATACAGAGAATGTTGGGTGCCTGGAACATGATGCCAGGGGTGGTGGTGGAGGCAGATGCGACAGGGGCATTTAAGATGGTTTTAGATTTGCACATGGATATATGGTCCTAAGATCATAAGTGATAGGAGCAGGATTAGGGCATTCGGCCCATCAAGTCTGCCATTCAATCATGGCTGATCTATCTCTCCCTCCTAACCCCATTCTCCTACTTTCTCCCCATAACCTGTCAGGGTGGAATGGGAAACAGGAAATAGAGAGATTTTTACAAGCAGGTGAGATCAGTGTATCTTGGCATTATGTTCGGCACAGACATTGTGGGCCTTCCAGTGCTGTATGTGTTATATAAACTGGAATTCCCCAAATGTTTTGTGCAAATGAACCAGCGCAAAGAATTGCAGAGAATTGGGGATGTAGCCCAGACCATCACTCAATCCAACCTCCCTCCCATTGACTCCATCTACACTTCACGCTGCCTCGGCAAGGCCAGCAGCATAATCAAGGACCAGTCTCACCCCCGGTCACTCCCTCTTCTCCCTTCTCCCATCAGGCAAGAGGTACAGTGTTAAAATGGACACCTCCAGATTCAGGGACAGTTTCTTCCCAGCTGTTATTAGGCAACTGAACGGAGGTGGACTGAGTGCAAGTGTTCAGCGTAACGCTCGCTGAGTCTACACATGGTCTCGCCGATGTACAGAAGCTCACATTGTGAACACCAGACACAGTAGATGAGGTTAGAGGAGGTGCACATGAACCTCTATCTCACTTAGAATGAGGAACCTGTTTTGTCTGAAGTAGGGTTCTGACCTATCACCAACTATAGAGCGGTCCTAACCTTGCATCTACCTCATTGGAAACTTATGATTCAAGATTCAAGTGAGTTTATTGTCGTGTGTCCCTGATAGGACAATGAAATTCTTGCTTTGCTTCAGCACAACAGAACATAGTAGGCATTGACTACAGAACAGATCAGTGTGTCCATATACCATTATATAAATATATACACACATGAATAAATAAACTGATAAAGTGCAAATAAACAGATAATGGGCTATTAATGTTCAGAGTTTTGTCCGAGCCAAGTTCAATAGCCTGATGGCTGTGGGGAAGTAGCTATTCCTGAACCTGGTCGTTGCAGTCTTCAGGCTCCTGTACCTTCTACCTGAAGGTAGCGGGGAGATGAGTGTGTGGCCAGGATGGTGTGGGTCCTTGATGATACTGCCAGCCTTTTTGAGGCAGCGACTGCGATAGCTCCCCTCGATGGAAGGGAGGTCAGAGCCGATGATGGACTGGGCAGTGTTTACTACTTTTTGTAGTCTTTTCCTCTCCAGGGTGCTCAAGTTGCTGAACCAAGCCACTACGTTTAATCGGACTTTATTTTACACTAAACGTTATTCCCTTTATCCTGTATCTGTACCCTGTGGACGGCTTGATTGTAATCATGTATAGTGTATTCTCTGACTGGATAGCATGCAACAAAAAATCTTTTCATTATATAGGTATGTTACAACACTTACCTTCAGCCGCGCTGTAATTCTGCCACTGGCCGTGTGCGCGATTTTGGCGCCTTTAAGGGGGGGGCGGGCTTAAAACGCGGGTTTCTCCTACCTTGTCCTGAATTATATTTCGTTGGAGTACAAGCGTTTGCTGAAAAATCGTTCCTAGGGGCGTTTTGTGAATTTTTTTATTTTTATTAAATCGACAATGTCAGCGCTGGAGTAATTTTAAAAGCAGCTCCTGAAGCCGTCAATGCCGATAACGGGGACGGATTTCACACACGGGACAGGTAAACAAAAGTGGTTTATTTAAATGTATAAAAGTGCTTCTTAAGAAGCCTTTAATTCACATTTTTTCTTGCGAAACGGTGATTTTATTCCCGGAACTAACGGCAGTATTTTTCATGCCAATACGGGGTTAAATTCACCGCAAATGAACGTTCCAAAAGATCGCGTTCCAGAAAACCTCACTCGCAAGATGAATTAAATGCCCATTAATTTACAAGTATTAAACATTCAATTCCTTCCATTTGGCCTGTAAATTCATGACAATGAGATTTAAAAATTATGTTATATTGTGAATTCTTGTGTGAATGTTATTTGGACACTTAGGCTATTTAAAAATGTTAATCTATTCTTAAGAAACTGATAGATGTTTAGATCTAGTAATTGAATTTTGTAATTAGCTACAATTAGGTAACTAACTAATTATATGCTTTAATTTCATGTCATCTAAGAATGGATGTCAATTGTTTCATATTTGTTTCAGAATGCTTCAATCTATAATAACTGAAAATTTCTTTCAGTTCTCTTAATTTTTAAGAAAGTTATGGGCTGTTAACTGTCCTCGATCACAGCTTTTGTGTTAAGTCAATGGAAAAGCAATAGGGAACAAGATGCTAATTTCTGAGTATGAAAATGGCCATAACTTTTTTAATACTGAAGATATGAAATTGAATTAGGTGTCAAATTAAACTTCTTTTTATGCTTTATCTGATGGGATAAATTGCAGACTTTATTTTTTAAATCTCAAAATTTTGTAACATTGCTACATTATACCTCTGTACAGGTGACAATAAACAAATCTAAATCTGAGCAAATCCCAAAGTGCTGGAGTAACAGCAGGTCACGCAACTGCTGTCATCTATGGAGGGAATGGACAGATGACATTGTGGGTCGGGACCCTTCCTCAGTCTTGATACTTGATATGACATGGCCTCAAAAGCACTTTCTAACCAATATTATCATATATAAAACCGTAGTGGGAACAAGAGGAAAATGTAAACAGTGCTAGTTCACACAAAGAGCAACGAACCGGAGTTTAGAAAAAATAAAAGGTAATCTTATCGAAAAACAATCATTTGCTAGGCTTGAGGACGGGCGTGAGAATATGCAGGGAATGGAGGGATACGGATCACGTGCAGGTGGAGGAGATTAGTTTAATTGAGCATGGACATTCTGGGCTGAAGGGCCTGTTTCTGTGCTGTACTCTTCTATGTTCTATGTAACTCTATGTAAAGAATTCCAACACCTTTACTGGAGGAACTCTGAAACGCTGAAGTTATACTGCATAATCTGGGAGAGGAAGGTAGCAACTCTGCCACTGCTCCACCCTGCCGCCCCTTTGTCATTATTGTTTTCAGTGGGAAAACAAGAGACAGTGTCGGGTCGGGTCGGGACCCTTCTTCGGTCTGATTGCCGTAAGGAGAGTGGGGAGAAAAACTGGAAGTGAAGAAACGAAAAGGAGAAATTGGGGACGGCAACAGATGACCTCGGGCAGGGAGGTTCCCAGATAGGCGGCCTGTTGGCTAGAGACGGTGTAATCCCAAGAGGGGTACATCATTGCAAACAGGTTAACTGGCCTTTAGTGGAGGAAGGGGGGGTGGGGGAGGGGGGGAGAGGGAGAGGATGGGGAGGGAGATGTGTGTAGAAGTTACTTAAAATTTTAAAAATCCAACTGTGGTGCGTAGGTCCGAAATGAAAGCGAGGAGCCAGGTATTTCGGGAGGCACCTTTATTTATGTCCTTCCAGGTTGTAGGGAAGTCCACGATAGAAAGATGGCACCCAAACCCTTGCCTTTAAACCCTCTGGTTAAGGGCTGCCTCTGGACTGAACCATTCCCGTGCCGAGGGGTTTGACAGTTAGGATGGCCCGACCCTTGGGAGCCGCCACAGGACCCCCCCCCCCCCCCCCCAGAACCCGAGGCACCCGCCACACAACATTTGTTCGGTTTGGGTTGTATTTTGTCAGCAAAATATGAGGTGCTGTTCCTTCAATTTGGGTGCGGCCTCACTCTGGCAATGGAGGAGCTGCGAGACAGAAAAGTGAGTATGGGAATGGGAAGGGGAGTTTAAATGGTTAGCTACCAGGAGATCCAGTAGGCCTTGGTGGACTGAACGCAAGTGTTCGGCGTAAAACAGTCGCCGAGCCTACGCTTGGTCTCGCCGTTGTACAGAAGCCCACATTGGGAACGCCAGACACAGTAGATGAGGTTAGAGGAGGTGCATGTGAACCTCTGTCTCACCTAGAAGGAGGGACCTGTCTTGTCTGAACTAAGGTTCCGACCCAAAATATCACCTACTCCTTTTCTCCAGAGATGCTGCCCGGCCTGCTGAGTTACTCCAGCATTTTGTGTCTATCTTTGGTATAAACCAGCATCTGCAGTTCCAGTTTAATTTTGTTTAGAGATACAGTGCGGAAACAGGTCCTTCACCCAGAAGGACTGTCGAGGACCCCGGATGGAGTCGAGGAAGTAGATATTAGGGCAGGTGTTTGCATGTGTCGGTACCTGCAGAGAGGGTGGTTTGAGTGGGAAGGGATGCCATTTTACATACCTTGCTGATTTACTTGCAGTCCGCAGTGTTTGTGCAAGCATATTTGGTAGGAATTACTGCTCTCTCCTGGTGGAGGCACCCATTTTGATGGGACTTGCTGCTGGAAGTGATTCGGAAAACTAGGGCTCTTGTTGTGGGGACTCTCAAAGCACCTCGGAACCAGGCCATTGCTATGCACCCTATTTTTCTGCATATCTATTCCTACTGCATTTTACAAACTTTAGATACAAAGCAGACCAAAGCCAACAGCTCCACCATTAACTATCCTAGAATTATAACATCATACAGACAATATACAGATAAAAATGAAAGGAGATATGATTTCCTTCACACCAAATCACATTTGATGGGTTATAGTAATGGAGTCTTTCAGCACGTAAACAGGCCCTTTGGCCCAACTTACCAACCAAGATACCCCATCTAAGCTAGTCCCATTTGGCAACATTTGGCCCATATCTCCCTAAACCCTTCCTATCCATCCAATGTTTATTGGTAGCTCAAGCCCTCAACCTTGTAAATCATCTCTACACTCTTTCCAGCTAAGTGTCATTCTTCCTATGGCAGGGTGGGGAAAACTGAACACAATACTCCAAATGCGGCATTACCAATGTCTTGTACAGCTGTAACATAACGTCCCAGTTTTTATACTCAGCACCCTGACTGTTGAGGGCCAATGTGCCAAACCTTTCTTTACCGTCTCATCTACCTGTGATGCTACTTTCATGGAACTATCTATGTACCTGTACTCCTAGATCCTTCTGCTCCACAACACTCCCCAAGGCCGTACCATACACTGTTAAAATTCTGCCCTGGTCTGAACTTCCCAAAATGCAATCTGTGGGGTGTTGTATTTTGGGAAGGCTAACATGGACAGTGAATGGTAGGGCTCTGGGGAGTGTTGTAGAGCAGAGGGATCTAGGAGTGCAGGTGCATGGTTCCTTGAAGGTCGAGTCAGGTGGGACTAGTGTAGCTGGGACATGTTGGCCGGTGTGGGCAAGTTGGGCCGATGGGCCTGTTTGCACACTATGACTATGTCTCTAAACTCCACTAGGCATTCCTCGACCCACTTGCCCAGCTGCTCAAGATCGTTCTGTAACATCTTCACTTTATTTTATAATAAACCTGCTTGGTGTCATCTGCAAACTTACCTGCAAATCATGCATTCTACATTCTCATCTAAATTGTTGATATAAACCACAAACAGCAAAGGGGATCCCTGAGGCACAAGACTCCAGTCTGAAAAACAACCTTCCACCGCAATCCTCTGCTTCCTTCCCTGAAGCCAATTCTGTATTCGGACAGGTACACAAAAATGCTGGAGAAACTCAGCGGGTGCAGCAGCATCCGCTGAGTTTCTCCAGCATTTTTGTGTACCTTCGGTTTTCCGGCATCTGCAGTTCCTTCTTTAACACTCTGTATTCGGACAGCTGGCTTTCCCTGGATCCAATGGGATCCAACCTTCCAGAACAACATACCATGCAGAATCGTCTCAAAGGCCCTTGCCGATGATCACGAGGAGACGAGGAAACATTTTTCTCACAGAGAGTGGTAAAGTAAAGTAAAGTAAGTTTATTTATATAGCACTTTTCAGTCGATTTCAATCAAAAGCCAAAGTGCTTTACAGGGAAGACTATCCATACAAATAATAAAAAGAGGTAGAAAAAAATGACACAACACACTATAAGAAATTCAACACGAACATCCCCCCACAGTAGAATCTACACTCTCCACTGTGAGGGAAGGCACTAAAATGTCCAGTCCTCCTCCTCCTAGTCCACCCGAGGTCGGGGCCAGTTTGAGGCCACCGCAGCCAGTCGCCGCAAAGGCAGCCCGATGATTATAGGCCCACCCGCATCGGGTGGAAAAGTCCTCAGCAGCTTTGAAATGTCTGGAGCGGCCGCTCCTTCCCCGGAGACTGCAACGCCCGTGGACTTCAGGCCGTGCCGGTTGGAGCTTCGACTCCGCGGTGCTTCCGATCCAGCGCCGCCCGCCCGTGGCGGGACGCCCTCAAGCCGCAGACTGCAGCCCGCGGCTGCTCGATGTTGGTGGTCGGCGGTCACAGCACTCCGGAGCGGCGACCCGGCAAGGCATCGCCCGCTCCTTGTTGGTGAGTCTGTGGAATTCTCTGCCTCAGAGGGCGGTGGAGGCAGGTTCTGTGGATGCTTTCAAGAGAGAGCTAGATAGGGCTCTTAAAGATAGCGGAGTCAGGGAATATGGGGAGAAGGCAGGGACGGGGTACTGATTGGGGATGATCAGCCATGATCACATTGAATGGCGGTGCTGGCTCGAAGGGCCAAATGGCCTACTCCTGCGCCTATTGTCTATTGTCTATGATCATATGGACAACACTGTGCATTTACCCTGTCTATTCCTCTCAAAACCTTATACACCTCTATAAGATCAACCCCTCATCCTCCTGCGCTCCAAGGACTAGTCCTATCTTGCTCAACCTCTCCCCATAGCTCAGGCCCTGGAGTTATGGCAACATCCTCATAAATCTTCTCTGCACCCTCTCCAGCTTCTTGAAGATGCACAATGTGACCTAGCCATGTGGCTCCCTCTGGTGGCAGTGCACTGACAACGCAGGGCTGATGGAATTGTGGAAGGCTTTCCTGGGATGGACTGGTGATTTTGTTTTATTAAATTCTTGCACATTAATTGGGCAGTTAATTTAAGGAAATATTAAATTGATCTATAGTCAGTAGAAACTCGATGGGCTTAAGGGCCTGTTTCAACGCTGTATTCCTAAACTAAATTAAACTAAACAAAACAAAAGAAGGGTCTCAAACCCGTAACGCTGCCTATTTTTCTCCAGAGATGCTGCCTGATCTGCTGAGTTACTCCAGCACTTTATGTCTAAACTAAGCTAAATGTTGTATGTGAGGTCATTCATGAGGTGCTACCCCTAATGGTTCTATTACTGGATTTGCAATGCTGGGGTCTGGACTAACATTTTGAGCACCATTTGTACAAATATCTCGCTGACAGCTGAGGGATACAAATTTGTTTTAGGTAATTACAGAACTAAAAATAGTTTAGGTATAGAGTTTCACCATGATGTAATGGAACTGACTGCATATATTAAAGATGGACACAAAATGCTGGAGTAACTCAGCGGAACAGGCAGCATAGAAACATAGAAACATAGAAAATAGGTGCAGGAGGAGGCCATTCGGCCCTTCGAGCCAGCACCGCCATTCATTGTGATCATGGCTGATCGTCCCCTATCAATAACCCGTGCCTGCCTTCTCCCCATATCCCTTGACTCCACTAGCCCCTAGCATCTAGAAGGAATAGGTGACGTTTCGGGTCGAGACCCTTCTTCAGACTTAGGGGAAAGGGAAACTGGAGATATGGAAGGGTACAAAGAGAATGTAAGGTGTGAAAACGACAGATCAAAGCAGACGACGGTCAAGGAAATGCAGAATGGCTCATTGTTGGCTGAGGGGAAGGTGACAACGCAGCATACAAACAGTAAGATTAATCAGGAGGACAGTGAAACGAGTCGGAGAACTAGGGTGGGGGAGAGAGAAGGAAAGCAAAGGTTACTGGAGGTTAGAGAAATCAATGTTAATGCCGCTGGGTTGTAAGCTGCCCAAGTGAAATATGAGGTGCTGCTCCTCCAATTTGCGCTGGGCCTCACACTGACAGTGGAGGAGGCCCAGGACAGAAAGGTCAGTGTGGGAAAACTGTGTGGGCCTGAGCTCAGTCCAGCTAGGCCCACATGATCTCCCAGTCGCTAAACAGTTTAATTCCCCCTCCCACTCCCATGCTGGCGTCAGAGTGGGCATGTGACAGAATTGGCCGCTTGAGGCCCTGCGGCAGCCTGTGGCTCGAAAAGATCAGGCGGCCTTCCAACAATAACAATGAACTAGTTTGAAACAGATCTTATCTGGGAATGCGGGGAGAACTAAATGAGATCAGCGTTAGATCGTTGCAGATGAGCGGTAACGCTGTACCTGTCAAAAGATGAAAAGATTACAAAAGTTAACGCTATTGACTTTCTGGCACAGAAACAGACCCTTCAGCCCAACGCGTTCATGCCAACCAAGATGCCACATGGTGACACTAGTCCCACTTGCCTTTGGCCCCTGACCCTTTAAACATTTCCTGTCCATGTACAAGGATTCTTTGAAGAGTTGCTGTAGACTAATGCCTGATTGGGGCTAACTTCGAAAGGTCCAGGCACCAGTTTCCCCCCTGCAATGCTCTTGTTTCTCAAGGGTGGCTGGTGGCTTCGTTGAGTAGGTGTCAATGTGCCGATCTAGAAGAGTAGAATTAGGCCATTCGTTCCATCTAGTCTACTCCACCATTCAATCATGGCTGATCTCTGCCTCCTATTCCCATTTCCTGCCTTCTCCCCGTAAACATTGACACCCGTTCTAATGAAGAATTTCTCTCTCGGCCTTAAAAATATCCACTGACGGCTTCCACAGCCCTCTGTGGCAATGAGTTCCACAGATTAACTACCCTCTGACTAAAGAAGTTCTTCCTCACCTCCTTTCTAAAAGAGCGCCCTTTAATTCTGAGGCTATGACCTCTTGTGCTAGACTCTCCCACCAGTGTAAACATCCTTTCCACATCCACTCTATCTATGCCTTTCATTATTCTGTAAGTTTCAATGAGGTCCCTCCTCAGCCTTCTAAACTCCAGCGAGCAGAGGCCCAGTGCTGTCAAACGCTCATCATATCCTAACCCGCTCATTCCTGGAATCATTCTTGTCAACCTCTTCTGGACCCTCTCCAGAGCCAGCACATCCTTCCTCATCGAAGTCACTTGATCTTCATCCTCTTGGTTCCATGGAAGTTATGGAATCTGTACTGCAGAGTTGCTGAAGCTCTGCCCTCACCTTGGGAGCATTGCTCTGGGAGATGTGTGCAAAGTAGGGGAATCAAGAAACAGGGGACATGGGTCTAAGGCGAGAGGGGAAAGATTTAATAAGAACATGAGGGACAACTTTTACACACAGGTAGTGCAAAGAGAAAGGAAACAGAGTGCAGAATATAGTGTTGTGTTATAGCTACATAGAAAGTACAGGTAAAATAAATTACACTGCCCACAGCAGCATCTTTGCACCCATTTCTCCCCCCATCCCATTCCACCTAAATTCCTTCCTCTGGCTTCACAATTTGTAACCCTTCTATTCTTATCTCACACCTTTTGTATTTTCATCTCTGCCTTTGGTCATCCATCTACCTTTCAGCCACGATCACTTGCCAGCCTGTGTCCTGCCTCTCCCCTCTTCCAGCTTTCTTTCCCTCCTTCCCGCCTCCACAAGAAGGGTCTCGACCCAAACCGTCACCGATGCGGGTTCTCCGGAGATGCCGCCTGACCCACTGAGTTACTCCAGAACTTTGGGTCTTTTTTTTTTGTCAACCAGCATCTGCGGTTCCTTGTTTCTCTCTCTTCTCCACGACAAGGTGGTACGGATGATCTGGAAGTCATTCTTCGCTCGTGAGAGTCCGATGCACCAGGGCCAAAGCTATCGTACATGCTTTCATGTACCTTCAGAAAGGAGATGAGGAGGTATTTCTGTAGCCAGAGGGTGGTGAGTCTGTGGAATTCATTGCCACAGATGCCTGCGGAGGCCAAGTAATTGGGTATTTCTAAGGCGGAGATTGACAGATTCTTGATTAGTAAGGATGTCAAAGGTCATGGGAGAAGTCAGGAGAATGGGGTTGTTGGTAGATCATGATTGAGTGGTGTAGACTTGATGGACTTAAGGCCCTGTCCCTCTTACGTGTCCTTGGTACGCAAATTACGTGACCTCGTGGTCGCGTTGAGGCACACGGGCATCGTATGGCCGCGCGGGGCCGGTCCCACTGAGAAGCGCGGAGGAGTATGTAGTTGTGCGCCACATCGCGCGGGGCCGCCGAAATTTTGTAGCGAACGAAATCTTCGCTCGCCAACGGCCTGTCGCGTAACTGACGGCCAAAGTGGGACAGGCACAAGACCCTGGCGCGACACAACATCTCACCTGCAACAGCAGCAGAAGCAGGCAAACGATCACCGAGCTCGGCCTGGGGCTCACGGCCGTTGCGGGTCCGGATCCGCCCCCACTCCTACTCCCAGAGCGGGGCCAAGAAAATTGAAGATAGACACAAAATGCAGGAGTAACTCAGCGGGACCGGCAGCATCTCTGGAGAGAAGGAATGGGTGACGTTTCGGGTCAAGACCCTTCTTTCAGACTGAAGAAGAGTCTCGACCCGAAACATCACCCGTTGCTTCTCTCCAGAGATGCTGCCGGTCCCGCTGAGTTATTCCAGCATTGTGTCCATCTTCAAATGATGTCACGCGCTCCAGACGGCTGTGCGGGCGCATGAAGTCGCACGCGACCTTCGCGGGACCGTCGCGGCTTAACGCGACCACGAGGTCACGTAATTAGCGTGCCAAGGACACGTAAATGGGACAGGGGCTTAAATGACCTAATTTTTCTCCGATGACTTATGAACATGTAGTTTTTGTATGTTCTGCCTGACGGAGAGGACAGGGAATGATTGGGATGTGAGTGATCCTTGGATTTTGTTGGCTGCTTTCCTAAGGCAGCAAGAAGTGTATAAGGAGTCAATTGGGGGAGGGGATGGGTTGGCGAGGCAGGTTTGTGTGATGGACTGGGCTCTGTACACAGACAGCTCTCTCCAATTTGTTGTTGTCTCGGGCAAAGGAACATTGTTATTGGGTCCAATTACCCAGTGATCCTTGCTGAGAAGTCTGTACACGAATGTTTATGTTGAGTGGTTTTGTGTCTATATTAATTTCCCGACTCCCGTGACAACAAATTAATTTGGAACGGAGCACAAGCCAAAGAAATTTGAGTGGCCATAAATAAACAATTTTAAAGATAGCCAGAAATCCGGCCCTGAAGCAATATAATTTTGACATCAATTCACAGGGGGAGACATTGAAAGTCTATGAACTGTGGAGGAGTGCACTTAGACGTGCAGGGGGGGGGGGGGAGTTATCGAGCGTCTACAAGCCATGGTTTCCACAAGAAGAATAGAACTCGGGGCAGAAAGTTTCTGGCAATCGTAAAACCCCTGTCTCACGGTGCGAGTCCACCCATGAGTGATCCCGAGTTTAAAACAAATCAAACTCGTGGTAATCACGTAGAATTAACGTAGCGGGAACGTCAGAACTCGTAACCCTAACGGCAGGTACTCGGGAAACTTGTTAACTCGTGAAAATCATGATGAAAGATTTCCACGAGTCAAATTTACTCTTGAAGTAAAATTTTAAACTTTTAAACTCGTTGTAAGGACGTAGATGCCCCATAGATGCCCCGTGAGTTTACCATAGTGACTCGTGAGTCTACCGTGGGAACTCAGCGGGACAGGCAGCATCTCTGGAGAGAAGGAATGGGTGACGGGATGACGTTTCCAAAACTCTGCTGTGTCTTTGTGTTACTCCAGCACTGTGTGTTCCCTTTTTGTCAACCGGCATCTGCCCTTTCTTGTGTATGACATTATTTGTATCCGTGGCAGTTGATTGTCGCTCCCTTCAGTTTCCCAGGGGGTCGGGACGGGACTGGAGTTGGGAGGGAAAGGTGTGGGGGAGGGGGGAGGTAGGAGTGACTTAGTATGGGAGACAAATGTAGGAGAGGTGTACTGACTGTGTGGGCAGACACTTTGGTAGTGATTGCCCATGGGGTTCACTGTCGAGGACTTCATAATGCAGAGAGCATTATAAACAGTGGAGCGATTAACCCTGGAAAGGGGGGAGACTTCTCTCTGAGTTGGACCCAGGAAACTGAAGCAGGCTCACGTAGACTTAATATTTTCTTGAGGTTATTAACGACAGATAAATGGATGGGAAGGGTTTAGAGGGCTATGGGCCATATGCAGGCAAATAGGACTATCCCAAGACGCCAACTTGGACGGCACGGCCAAGCTGGGCCGAAGGACCTGTTTCCGTGTTGTACAGCACCATGACTAAGGCCTATCCAGTGGGATTGACATGTTTTGTATTTTTCCTTTCTAAAGATGCAGTGTATTTTGGTGACTATTGCACACTGCAGACCAGAAGCGCATTCAATACCCAGATATACCAGATCCACACAAAATCTTTTTTTGCGTCAACTGTTTATAATTGGAACCCATCTACACTTCACACATACTCTGAGTTGTCAATGCAGCCCAGTCCATCACAGAGATCAGACTTCCTACCATTGACTTCATCTACACTTCACGCTGCCTCAGAAAAGCAGCCAGCATAATCGAAGACTTGTCCCACCCCCGGTCATTCCTTCCTCTCCCCGCTCCCGTCCGGCAGAAGGTACAGAAGCTTGAAAGAGCGCACCGCCAGACTCAGGAATGGATTCTTCCCCTCTGTTACCAGGCTTCTAAATGATTCTAACTGATTCAGCTCTACCCCATTGTGGATATTGGTCTATGGAACTGATGCGTGACAAAGATGAGAACTATATACTGCACTCCGTATCTTCCCCTTTGCTCTCCCTATAGTACTTGAGTCTGACAATTGTATTTATGCAGGGTATATCTGTTTGGATAACATGCAAATCAAGGCTTTTCACTGTACCTCAGTACATATGAAAATAATAAACCTAAACCTACCATGAACTGGGCTTTCCGAAAGGGCCTGTCCCACTTTCACGACCTAATTCATGACCTCTGCCGAGTTTCCCTTGACTCATACTCGCAGCATGGTCGCAACGAGATCGTAGGAGGTCGTAGGTAGGTCGTGGCAGGCCGTGATGCTAGTCGTAGGTACTCGTGGCATCAAGTAGGTCGGGGCGTTTATCTAGCCTGATGAAAAATGTCCACGAGTAAAAAAGGTCGTGAAATAGGTCGTGAAAGTGGGACAGGCCCTTCAGTGTCACAATGGTGGTGAAATATGCTTTTCCAGGATTTGTTTCCATAGAAAACATAGACATAGAAAATTTACAGCACAATGTCTGTGCCAAACATGTTGCCAAGATAAGTTATCCTCATCTGCCTGCACGTGATCCATATCCCTTCATTCCCTGCATATCCACGTACCTATCTAATGGTCACTATTGTATCTGCCTTCGACACTAACCCTGGCACCGTGTTCCAGGCACCCACCACCCTCTGTGTAAAAGAACTTGCCTGCACACCTCCTTTAAACTTTGTCTCTCTCATCTTAGAGCTAGGCTTCTACCTTATGTATGTCTCATCATTTTTTAAAACTTCTATCTGGTGTCCCCACAATTTGCTACGCTCCATGGAAAACAATCCAGATTTGTCCAACCTGTCCTTGTAGCCACTACCCCCTGATTCAGGCAGCATTATGACACAAGGAATGGGAACAGTCTGAAGAAGGGCTCCAACCCTAAACGTCACCTATTCCTTTTCTCCGCAGATGCTGCCTGACCTGCTGAGTTGCTGCATCACTTTGTGTCTATCTGCGGTACAAACCAGCGTCTATAGTTCCACATAGTCTAACTACATTCTGGCATCCACTGTCCCTTGGGTTTCTATCCTATCCAACGGATGGGCGAGTGGATTTACTTGCATTGGTCAAGAACAGGGCTGAGAGGATCACAACAGCAGGATGGTCTGTCTTGCAAACATTTTGTGATTCTGTGATCTAAAAATAGCTTTTGTTTTCATGTAGGCTGTTCTAAATGCACTGACAATTTGGAAGTATATTATTTCATTCATGAAATACCACAACATTTGGTTTAACTGTCTATTTTCTTACTTGAAACTTCATTGATACAGTCATAGAGTCATGCAATGTGGGAACAGGCCCTTCAGCCCAATTTGCCTATGCTGACCAATATGCCCCTTCTGTACTTATCCCATCGGCCTGCGTTTGGCCCATATCCTTCTAAACCTTTTCTATCCATGTCCAAATGTCCACATGTCCAAACATGTGCCTGTCCAAATATCTTTGAAATATCATCGTATCAAATGGTGCTGAATTGTGAATTTCCATACCGATTGTTCCTATTAATCAAACACACTCTAATCTATATTACTAAAAGTCTGATCTTGACCACTTCCTGTTGTTCTGTATATTGATTTTAGAAAAAACGCTGCCACTTACGGCTGTGATTTTTGGCCATCTTACTCAGAGTCCCCCTCTGCTGCGCAGGACAAGAGGGTTTTTCCCATTGTGAAAAATAAAAGAGTTATTAGTGTTTAAATTTTTTTTAGATTCTCTCTCCTGAAGGCCACGCCCCTTCTGGAGGGACGATAAAACCCGGAAGTGTTGAGTGCCTCTGTCAGTCTCTGCAAGATGGGGGAGCGAGAGGGTCACGTCTCTCAGTCTGAGCTGTGAATAACACTGAACACATGTCTACTAAACTATGAGTGGTTTTACTGACCTGTCAGTGCCCTAAATGTGGTTTGAAAATATAGTTTGGAAATGCTAGAGCTGTGATGCCTTTGGTTTGGAAATGCTAAAGCTGTGTTGCCTTTGGTTTGGAAATGCTAAAGCTGTGTTGCCTTTGGTTTGGAAATGATAAAGCTGTGTTGCTTTTGGTTTGGAAATGCTAAAGCTGTGTTGCCTAATTAAAGTTGCCTTGCCTAATTAAAGTTGCCTTGCCTTCTATATAATTAAAAGTCTAATTTTGACGACCTGTTTGCGCTTTATATTGATTTTAGAGAAAATGCTACCATGTACAACTGTGATTTTTGGCCATCTTACTGAGAGTCCCCCTCCGCTCATCAGGAGGTGAGGATTTTTCCCATCGATAAAAAATAAAAGAGTTATTAGTGTTTAAAAAATGTTGAGATTCTCTCTCCTGTCAATCATGCCATGAAGGCCATGCCCCTTCTAGTGGGAGGGGGGGAGGGACGATAAAACCCAGAAGTGTGGGCGTGGCTCAGTCTCTGCAAGATGGAGGAGGGAGAGGTCACGACTCGCTGTCTTTAGTGGCCTTGCACCTTGCTTGAAATTGTATGAAACTGCATTTGAATTTGGTGGCCTTGCACCCTGCTTGAAGTGGTAAGAAACTGCACTTGAATTTGGTGGCCTTGCAACCTGCTTGAAATGGAATTTCAAGGAATAGCCGTGAGTGAACTGCCAGCCCACCAGCCGTGAGTGAGTGAGCTGCCAGCACAACAGGCTTGAGTGACTGAGCCGCCAGCCCAAGAATCCATTCGGCCCACAAAGTCCATACTAGCCCTCTGGAAACCAGTCCCTTCAGCCCACAACACCCATACTAGCGCTCCAGAAAGCCCCCCCCCCCCCACTGGAATATTGGAATTGGTGGAGAGGTGGAATATTGCGTCGTGGGACCAGCCCTCCCGTGTGATGCTGGGACCCAACGGGTCCCACTTAGTCTAGTATAAATAAATAAATCAGGCAAATCAAAAAGTACATACTTCACTAACATTGAATAAACAGTTTGTATGTACTGAATGCCACAAAGAACAGTGGAGACATGCCACAGCTGTGAACAGCAGCCTGAAAACATTAAGAGATGTCAATAAAATTGCCAGTGGAGTTTATGTCAAGTTACACCTGAGAAACATAGAACATGGAGGAGTACAGCACAGAAACAGGCCCCTCGTCCACAATGTCTGTGCTGAACATGATGCCAAGTTAAACTACCCACCTCTACCTGGACATAATCCATATCCCTCCAATCCCTGCATCTATCTAAAAGCCTCTTAAACGCCACTGTCGCATCTGCCTCCACCACCACCTCTGGCAGCTTGTTCCTGGCACCCACCACTCTGTGCCCCACACATCTCATAGAGCAGAAAAGATTGCACAGTGCAGCTCAAGGACAGGCCCTGTCGACCGCAGAGACTTCAGGCGAGGTCTCACCGACCACTGAGACTTTGGGCGGATCCCGCTGACCAATGAGACTTTGGGCTGGCACCGCGGCCACGGCACCTCGGGAAGGCCTCTGCCGAGCGGCACCTCGGGCGGTAGATGGAGATACCGTAGATTACCTGTTCTAATTGAACAGCAGAATGGAATCAAAGGAGTTCAGAAGGATGAAGGGGTGACCTCATTGAAACTTACCGAACAGTGAAAGGTCTGGATAGGGTGGATATGGAGAGGATGTTTTCACTAGTGGGAGGGTCTAGGACCAGAGGGCACAGCCTCAGAATAAAAGGATAAACCTTTAGAATATAGATGAAGAGGAATTTCTTTAGTCAAGAGGGTGGTGAATCTGTGGAATTCATTTCCAGACCGTGGTAGAGCCCAAGTCATCGGGTATTTTTAAAGCAGAGATTGGTAGGTTCTTGATTAGTCAGGGTGTCAAGGGTTATGGAGAGGTGGCAGGAGAATGGGGTTGAGAACGAGAGATAGATCAGCCATGATTGAATGGCGGAGTAGACTTGATGGGCTGAATGGCCTACGTCTGCTCCTATGAACCTATGACAAAATGATCTATCCTTGTTCCTGTATCTTCTCAGCTCCGATTTAGAGGTCTACATGCTGCAGGATATTCCGATACCTTACTTTAATAAGCTAAATCTTTTGGCAGCCAGCTCACTAGTAATGGATGTAAGTAGAACATAATCCATGGTACAGTACAGCACAGGAACAGGCCCTTCAGCCCACAATGTTTGTGACGAACATGACACCAAGACCAACTCTTATCTGCCTGCACGTGATCCATTTGAATTGAATTGAATTTCCTTTATTGTCATTCAAACAAGGTTGAACAAAATTTCGTACCATGCATCCCCTGCATATCCATGTGCCCATCCTAAAACCGTGTTAAATGCCACTATCGTATCTGTCTCTACCACCACCCCTGACAAGCGTGGTACAGGCGCTCACTACATTCTGTGTAAAGACTTGCCCCGCACATTTTTAAACTTTGCCCCTCTCACTTTAAAGCTCTGCCCTCTAGTATTGGATTATCCATCCGAGGGAAAAGGTTCTGACAGTCTATCCCAATTATGCCTCTCATCATTTTATATTTCTGTCAGGTCTCCCCGCAATCGTGGGCAATCCAGAGAGAACAGTCCAAGTTTGTTCAAAGGTCTTTTATTGTCACGTGTGCCAATTAAGGTACAGTGATATTTGAATTACCATACCGCCATACTAAAAAAAAGCAACACGACACACAACTACATAAAAGTTAACATAAACATCCACCACAGCGGATTCCCCACGTTCCCCACTGTGATGGAAGGCAATAAAGTCCAATCTTCTTCTCACTTTATTCTCCCGCGGTCGGGGCAGTCGAACCATCCGTCGGGGCGATCGAAGCTCCTGCGTTTGGGCGGTCGAAGCTCCCGCAGTTGGAGCTCCCGAAGTCGGTCTCTCATCAGGTACCGCGAGCTCCGCAATCTTAAAGTCCGCATGCTCCAGACTCAGAGCTTGGAGCTCAGAGGTCGATCCCTAGCAAAGGGATCACGAGCTCCACAGATTCAACACCCTCTGACTAAAGGAAGTCCTCCTCATCTCCTTTCTAAAGCTACGTCCTTTTATTCTGAGGCTGTATCTGTCCAACAGTGTATTGCTGGAGAAATGGGTTATTCACAAATCAACCTGTGGACCCGGAGGTAAGAAATAATGAGTACTTCAATTAGTACTTCTTCTTGCATTTGAGACAGCAGAAGTCCGCAGCAGGGTGATGCCATCCGGTTCGACATCCGTAGGTGCCCGCCCTAAAAAGGGCGCATGCTTCGGGTTGGCGCCAAGCTGCAGCGCTGCTGCTGAATCTGTTTGTTGTCGTTCGCCTGACTGAGGTCAGTTGACAGGGCTCACCGCGGGGAGGTCGACAACATGGAACCCATTTTCAATTAGTACATCATCAGTTGTATTGTTTAATTATAACTGATTCTGTAACTATTAATTTGTATATTAATGGTGAATTAGTTTATTATTTGTCCATCTACTTTTTTTAATCTTTTTTATTTATTTCATCATCATAATAAATTGTGTTCACTCATTTTCTGCGTGATCATTTTTTAAAATCGCAGTTATTCTCAGAATAAAAGGACATACCTTTAGAAAGAAGCTGAGGAGGAATTTCTTTAGTCAGAGGGTGGTGACTAAAGAAGGAATTAATTGCCACAGACGGCAGTGGAGGACAAGTCAATGGGTAATTTTAAAGCGGAGATTGACAGATTCTTGATTAATAAAGTTGTCATAGATTATGGGGAGAAGGCAGGAGAATGGGGTTGAGAGGGAAAGATAGATCAGCCGTGATTCAATGGCAGAATAGACTCAATAGGCGAAATGGCCTAATTCTGTTCCTATGACTAATGAACTTTTGAACTTATGAATGAGGCCATTGGGTAAATGAGAATACCATTTTGATGAATTTTTAAATGCCAATTATGGGAGTTAAAATGAGATATTATCAATAAGCTAATAACAGATTTCGCTGGAGAATGTCAGGCAGTTACTAAACAATCCTGTCAGATAGTTCATACTTAAAGCATTGTATGTGTTCTGATCACCCCATTACAGGAATAATGTGGTGGTTTTGGTGAGAGTGCAAAAGAGGTTTACCAAAATGCTGCCTGGTTAGGCAGTATTTGCTATTAAGAGAGGTTGAATTTGCCACTAGGAGTCCACTGGGTGGCGCCAGCAATGAACGCCTCGCCAACAGTCTGTCTCGTCCCTTCCTTCTTTTGAGTATAGGAGCAGGGAGGTTCTACTGCAGTTGTACAGGGTCTTGGTGAGACAACACCTGGAGTATTGCGTACAGTTTTGGTCTCCTAATCTGAGGAAAGACATTCTTGCCATAGAGGGAGTACAGAGAAGGTTCACCAGACTGATTCCTGGGATGGCAGGACTTTCATATGAAGAAAGACTGGATAGACTCGGCTTGTACTCGCTGGAATTTAGAAGACTGAGGGGGGATCTTATAGAAACTTACAAAATTCTTAAGGGGTTGGACAGGCTAGATGCAGGAAGATTGTTCCCGATGTTGGGGAAGTCCAGAACAAGGGGTCACAGTTTAAGGATAAGGGGGGAGTCTTTTAGGACCGAGATGAGAAAAACATTTTTCACACAGAGAGTGGTGAATCTCTGGAATTCTCTGCCACAGAAGGTAGTTGAGGCCAGTTCATTGGCTATATTTAAGAGGGAGTTAGATGTGGCCCTTGTGGCTAAAGGGATCAGGGGGTATGGAGAGAAGGCAGGTACAGGATACTGAGTTGGATGATCAGCCATGATCATATTGAATGGCGGTGCAGGCTCGAAGGGCCGAATGGCCTACTCCTGCACCTATTTTCTATGTTTCTATGTTTGCCTGAGCGCTGCCTGGATTAGAAGTATTAGCTATAAGGAGAGGTTGGATAAACCTGTATTGCTTTCTCAGTAGCAGAGGCTGAGGGACCTGATAGAGGTTTATAAAATTATGAGAAAAATATATAGGGTAGACTGTCATAACCACTTCGAAATGTCAAAAGGTTAGTGGACACAGATTTAAAGGGAGAGGGACAAAGTTTGACGTAGTTGTGCAGGGCAAGTTTTTTTACACAGAGAGTGGCACTTGAACACGCAGCCGGGGTTGGTGGAGGGAGATGCGATGGTAGTGGGTTGTTTTTTTGTTTAATATGGTGTCAACAGGGACATTTATTTTGTATTTTTATTTTTATTTATTTATTAAAAAAAAAAAAAATTATTAGAAGTATTGTACAGTACAGTGATCTCAAACAAACATAAAAACAAAATATTTCTTGTACTACTTCTTATTTTAAACTTTAATAAGAAAAAGGATAGAGAGAGTTAGCAGAGATAGTAAGTGAGTGAACGATGGTAGCGTTTAAGAGGCTTTTAGACAGGGTTTCCTCCGGGTGCACTGTTTTCCTCCCGCATCCCAAAGACATGCGGGTTTGTAGGTTAATTGCCCTTGTAAACTGCCCCTAATTTGTAGGGTGCGGATGAGAAAGTGGGAAAGCGGATTGGGAACAGTTCCATCCAAGACTGCAAGAAATTGCAGAGAGTCGTGGACGCAGCCTGGACAATTACGTAAATCGCCCTCCCTTCCATTTACTCCATCTACACCACGCTGCCTCGGCACGAAGCAGGGGCCACAGTTTAAGAATAAGGAGTAAGCCATTTAGAACGAAGACGAGGAAACAATTTTTCTCACAGAGAGTGGTGAGTCTGTGGAATTCTCTGCCTCAGAGGGCGGTGGAGGCAGGTTCTCTGGATGCTTCCAAGAGAGAGCTAGATGGGGCTCTTAAAAATAGCAGAGTAGGGGATATGGGGAGAAGGCAGGAACGGGGTACTGATTGGGGATGATCAGCCATGATCACATTGAATGGCGGTGCTGGCTCGAAGGGCCAAATGGCCTACTCCTGCACCTATTGTCTATTGTCTGTTGGCAAGGACACCAGCATAATCAAGGACCAGCTTCACCCTGCTCCCTCCCTCTTCTCCCCTCTCGCATCTGGCAAGAGGCACAGAAGAGGTAAATCTGGCAACATACACCTCCAGATTTAGGTGCAGTTTCTTCCCATCTGTTATCAGGAAACGGAATTGTCCTCTCATCAACTAGAGTGCGGCCCTGACCTCCCATCTTCCTCATTAGAGACCTTTGAACTATCTTTAATCAGACTTAATTGAACTTCAATATTATAAAATGCACTAAATGTTGAACCCTTTCTCCGTTAACTGTGTGCGGTGGATGGTTCGATTGATTGTAATCATGTATAGTCTTTTCCTTGACTGGATCGCGTGTAACCAAAAGCTTTTCCCTGTGCCTTGGTACACATAATAATAAACTAAACTAACCATAGAAATATGGCCCGCACAGTGGCACAGCGGTAAGGTTGCTGTCTTATAGCACGAGAGGCCCGGGTTCAATCCTTACTCTGCGTGCTCCAGTTTCCTCCCACATTCCAAAGACGTACAGTACAAAGATGTCGGTTAATTGGCTAAGGCAAAAATTGTAAATTGTCCCTCGTGTGTTGGATAGTGCTAGTTTACAGGTGATCGCTGGTCGGTGTGGACTCGGTGGGCCGAAGGGCCTGTTTCCACACCGTATCTCCAAATTAATCTAAACTCGTGTGAATGGCGGTCAATGACCTGTGTGGACTTGGTGGGCCAAAGAACCAGTTTCCTTGCGGTATCTCTAAACTAAACTAAAATCACATTGCTCTATTTTATGGAGCTTACCGGGTAGTTTTTTTACTCCTGGCCAATGTCTCTTCCTCAATCAACATCCTGAAGCAAATGATCCGATCGTTATTGGGCTACTATTTACAAGAGCTGTTTCTATACAAAGTGGCCGTCATGTTACCTACAGCAACTGCACAGCAAAGTACTCTCAGAGGAGGGGCCACCTGGCATGGGCCTCATGACTGTCTGCTTCAAAGGGGCCTCAAATTTTGAGACTTTACACTAGATATTCTTGGTTTGGGGGCCTCTAAAATTGAAATTGGCCTGGGCCTCAGTTCATCTATGAGAGGGCCTGCCCGGAGCTGTAATGCGTTGACATGACAGGAGGTCACGGAAGGTCCTGTATAGGGAGAAGGTTCTTTCCTTTGTTTTTTTTACCCAAATCCCTCTCGGATGTGTGTCAATCTTCCACTGAGGTTAGAATGGGAAACAGGGAGTTCAGAGGGAGGATACACCTAGGTCAACTCCCTCTTGTCAAATGGAGGGGGCTTCAGGGTTCTGTCGCAAGCTGTGCTGCATTTGGGGTCCCTCCAAAGAACACTGCTTCACTTGGGTTTACAAGCCGGGTAAGTCATTTGTGCCGCCCGGCAGGATGTCCTTGTACAAATTGACCTCCGAGTTGGTGATCCCAATGACCCGAGGGATGGTAACGTAGCCGAAGATGTCCGAATCGTCTTCCACCTCCTCCCGCAACTGGGATGTCGTGACATTGCCTCTTCCTGTGCGGAACAAAGGCAAGGCTCAGGGAACCGGACACCAGCTTCCACTCCGGGGTCGACAGGTGGACACCCTTGTTTCTTTGGGTCAGGGCTGTTAGGTGGAGCCTCCTGCACGAAGAGAAGTAAATAAAAGCACACCTTACCAATGTGACATTTAGGGCAGAAGTGAGCTATTGTATGAACGTTGAATTCTCTAATATGAAGTAACTTATATTTTAAAACATTCAGGCAGGAAAATTACAACAGACGTACATTATTGTTCGGTCCGGGATATTGATTTTGTTTTATGCACCTTACCAAGAAATGTAAACCTACTTACTATTTCACCACTGGAGAATGAAGGTATAACAGAGGTGTTCAAGGCAAAGGACTGGGTGCTGAAGTCTCATTCATGTTTGTAAATCCTATTTTATTATCGAATAAACCAGATTCAACCATTGATAGTATATGCCCACATGACTATTTATAGCAACCCATTTTCATAAGTTCATAAGTCATAGAAGCAGAATTGGGCCATTTGGCCCATCAAGTCTGTACTGTCTAAATGTTTGTTAAACATTGTGATAGTGCCTGCCTCAACTACCTCCTTCAGCAGCTCATTCCATACACCCCACCACCCTTTGTGTGAAGAAGTTACCTCTCGGGTTCCTATTAATTGTTTCCCCCCCCCACCATAAACCCACGTCCTCTGGTTCTTGATTCCCCTACTGTGGGCAAGAGACTCTGTGCATCTACCCAATCTATTCCTCACATGGTTTTGTACACCTCCATAAGATAAAACTTGAATCGTTTTTTTGCTGATTAACGATATTAATGTACGTGGAGGAATAGATTTTCAGAAAGATTGACCTCAATTTCACAGACTGACAGAAAATAGAGGTGAGTATATGGACCAAGTTGCCAGAGGAGGTAGTTGAAGCAGATACTGCAACAGCATTTCAAAGGAAGGTATATAGATAGGAAAGGTTTAGAGGGATATGGCCCAAATGCAGGAAATTGGGTCAAAATTAGATGGGGCACCTTGGTTGGCTTGAATGTGTTGGGCTGAAGGGCCTGTTACCTTGCTGTGTAAATCTATGACTCTAAAAGGCTTGGGAAGATAAGAGTCCCACTCCTGTGTCCATCTCATGTAGAGAAGATTGATGAGGATTTTACCAGGACTCGAGGGCCTGAGCTACAGGGAAAGGTTGCGCAGGTTAGGACTCTATTCCTTGGTGCACAGAAAGATGAAGGGTGATCTTATAGAGGTGTGCAAAATCACGAGAGGAATTGATCGGGGTAAACACCCAGAGCCTCTTGCCCAGAGTAGGGGAATCGAGAACCAGAGGATATGAACTTAAGTTGAGGGGGGAAAATATTTAACAGGAGCCTGAGGGGTAACTTTTTTACACAAAGGGTGGTGGGCATATGGAACAAAGCAGCTGGAGGAGGTAGTTGTGGTAGGTACTATTGCAACGTTTAAGAAAAATTTGGACAAGTATGTGGATAGGTTTAGAGGGATATGGGCCAAATGCAGGCAGGTGGGACTAGTGTGATGGGGCATGTTGGCCACATGGACAAGTTGGGCTGATGAGTCTACTTCCAAGCTGTAAGACTATGACTGTGACCCTTCCCTCCATCTTTGGCAATCATGGGGTTTATATAAAGCCTACCATCTCCTCCGGCCAGAAGATAGACACAAAGAGAATGGGGTTGAGAAGGAAGTATAGATCAGCCATGATTGAATGGCAAAGTAGACTTGACGGGCCAAATGGCCTAATTCTGCCTTTTGACTTATGAACATGAATAAAGGGCCTGTCCCACTTGGCGATTTTTTCGGCGACTGCCTGTGTCATATCAGTGTCGCCAAAAGGTTTTGAACATTTCAAAATCCAGTGGCGACTAAAAACATGTTGCGACACTTGAAAAAACACCGCGCGTCATACGTCATCACGCGGCATCACCGCCCCATCACGCCGCATATTTTTCGGTGACCTGATACGTCAGTCAATGATGGCGGCAGTCGCCGAAAAAAATCGCCAAGTGGGACAGGCCCTTTAAACACTTGCCCGTCTCCATGGTGATTGCTACTAGCCAGCCAAGGCTGCCACCTTGTGGAGTGAGGTATATTGCATGTAACACAACTCAATGGGCTTTTGTGCTTATGTGTTCTGCTATAAAATAAAATTGAGTACTGATTTGATATACACCCACGAGACAAGTACACTTAAGACTTTAGTGATACAGCGTTGTAACAGGCCCTTCAGCCCACCGAATCCGCACCGACCAGCGATCAACCTGTACACTAGCAGTGTCCTGCACACTAGGGACAATTTAAAATGTCTTTACTGAAGCCAATTAACCTACAAACTCTTTGTTTAAGAAGGAACTGCAGATGAGTTGGATGATCAGCCATGATCATATTGAATGGCGGTGCAGGCTCGAAGGGCCGAATGGCCTACTCCTGCACCTATTTTCTATGTATCTATGTATCTATGCTGGAAAATCGAAGGTAGACAAAAATGCTGGAGAAACTCAGCGGGTGCAGCAGCATCTATGGAGCGAAGGAAATAGGCAACGTTTCGGGCCGAAACCCTTCTTCAGACTGATAGGGGGTGGGGAGAAGAAAGGAAAAAGGGAAAAAGGCGGAGGAGGAGCCCGAGGGCTGGGGGAGGGGAGGAGACAATCAGATGGCTGATGAAGGGGAGGGGACAGCAAGGGCTAGCAGAATTGGGAGAATTCAATGTTCAAGCCCCCAGGATGTAGACTGCCCAAGCGGAATATGAGGTGCATTTCCTCCAATTTCCGGTGTTGCTCGCTGTGGCCATGGAGGAGACCCAGGACAGAGAGGTCAGATACGGAATGGGAGGGGGAGTTGAAGTGCTGAGCCACCGGGAGGTCAAGTTGGTTAATGCGGACCGACCGGAGGTGTTCGGCGAAACGATCGCCAAGCTTCCGCTTGGTCTCACCGATGTAGATCAGCTGGCATCTAGAGCAGCGGATGCAATAGATGAGGTTGGAGGAGATGCAGGTGAACCTCTGTCGCACCTGGAACGACTGCTTGGGTCCTTGAATGGAGTGGAGGGGGGAGGTGAAGGGACAAGTGTTGCATCTCTTGCGGTTGCAAGGGAAAGTACCAGGGGAGGGAAGAATTGACAAGGGAGTTACGGAGGGAGCGGTCTTTGCGGAAGGCAGACATGGGGGGAGATGGGAAGATGTGGCGAGTGGTGGGGTCACGTTGGAGGTGGCGAAACTGACGGAGGATCACTTGTTGTATGTGACGGCTGGTGGGGTGAAAGGTGAGGACTAGGGGGACTCTGCCCTTGTTGTGAGTGGGGGGGGTGCCCCTGATTGGTCCTGGTCTTTTCTCACCTCCAGCTCTTCACCTCCCCCCCACCTCCACCTCCACCTCCACCTCCACCTCCTACTTTCAGTCTGAAGAAGGGTCCAGACACATAGCATCCTTTATCTCCAGAGACACTGTCTGACCCGCTGAGTTACTCTAGCACTCCCATTTACCTAATTGGAGATTTTTGAACAATCCTTCATCAAATTTGTGCATGAAGGAACTGCAGATGCTGGTTTAAACTGAGAATAGAAACAAAAAAGCTGGAGTAACTCAGTGGGGCAGGCGGCATCTCTGGAGGAGGAATGGGTGACGTTTCGGGTCGAGACCCTTCTTCAGACTGATTATCAGACTTCACTGTTATACCTTGGACTGAATGTTGTACACTTTCTCCGTGATCTGTGCACTATGTGCTGGATTGATTGTATTCACGTGTAGTCTTTTCTTTGACTGGATAGCACACAAACAACCACTTGTCACAGTACCTGGGTACATGTGAGAATAGTGACTGACTGAATGAATGAATGATATTTTGTGTGGCCATGATATTATGACATTGGCAAGACCAAGCGCAGGCTCGGCGATCACTTCGCTGAACACCTCAGTCCGTGTTGACCTGATCGCCCGGTGGCTCAAGCACTTCAACTCCCCATCCTATTCCCAATTTGACCTTTCTGTCCTGGACCTCCTCCATTGCCAGAGTGAGGCCCAGCGTAAATTGGAGGAACAGCACCTCATATTTTGCTTGGGTAGTTTGCACCCCTGCGGTATGAATGTTGACTTCTCTAATTTTAGATAGCCCTTGCTTTCTCCCTCCTTCCCCTCCCCCTTCCCAGTTCTCCCACAAGTCCTACTGTCTCCGCCTACTTCCTTTCTCTTTCCCGCCCCCCCAAATCTGTCTGAAGAAGGGTCTCAACCCGAAATGTCGCCTATTCCTTCTCTCCATAGATGCTGCCTCACCCGCTGAGTTACTGCAGCATTTTTTGTCTACCTTTGACTCTTGACTTTCTCCCATTAAACTTTGCCCAATATTCATCCCATCAATCAATCAATCACTACCACTTTGATGTTGTGCTTCCTGCATTATAACACTGACCAAACTCCAAACATCTTCACAATTGGCTTGGGGCATGCTGATGTTGTGAAATAATTGATAGAAATTCACATTATATATTTTTCCATGGCATTTCCTTCCCACGCTGAAAATAATAGCAACCCCACACTCCTTAAATTATTATTTTAAGACTATAAGATCACAAGACATAGGAGGAGAATTAGGCCATTCAGCCCATCAAGTCTGCTTCACTTTTCCATCCAGGCTGATCCATTTATCCCTCTCAACTCCTTCTCCCCATAACCTCTGATGCCCTTCCTAATCAAGAATCTATCAATCTCGGCTTTAGACTTAGTCATTTGAGTTTCACTGTACCTTGATTGGTGCACGTGACAAGAAACAGATCTTTGAACCTTTGAACTTTAGAGACTTTAGTGAAAAAAGTACAGGAACAGGCCCTTTGGCCGACCGAGTCCACTCCGACCAGCGATCACCCCGTACACTAGCACTATCCTACACACGAGGGACAATTTACAATGTTTCTACCACAGCCAATTAACCTGCAAACCTGCACGTCTTCGGAGCGTGGAAGGAAACCGGAGCACCCGGAGAAAACCCACGCGAACACAGGGAGATCATACAAACTTCATACAGAGAGCACCCGTAGTCAGGATCAAACCTGGGTCTCTGGCGCTGTCAGGCAGCAACTCTACCGCTGCGCCACCATGCTGCCCCGAACTGCTGCCTCTATGCTTTAAAAATACGTAATGTCTTGGCCTCCACAGCCGTCTATGGCAATGAATTCCACAGATTCACCTCCTTCTGGCTGAATAAGTTCCTCCTCATTTCCATTCTAAAGGTACATCCTTTCATTCTGAGGCTGTGCCCTCTGATTCTAGACTCTGTCATTACTGGAAACATCCTCTCTTCATCCACTTTACCTGGGCCTTTCATTATTAAATGAGACCCCCCCCCCCTTGTACTTGTAAACTCCAGGGCGTACAGGCCCAGGGTCTTCAAACACTCCTCCTACATTAACCCAATCAGCCGTGGGATCATTCTCGTAAACCTCCTCTGGAACCCCTCCAAAACTAGTTGGGGAAAAAAGGAATGTTAGTTGATGGGAATAATTCAGTTTGCGCTACATAACGTGTAGATAGACTTCCCCCTGCACAACCAACTAATGCGACACATGCATAGGGAGACCATGTGAAAAATAAATGCTACGATGGCTGCGAGTGCAATCTTGTCCAGCTTCCATTCATTGTGTCAAGACTTAGACTTAGACTTAGATTCCTTTATTGTCATTCAGACCTTTCGGTCTGAACGAAATTTCGTTGCCTGCAGTCATACATATAATAATAAATAACAAAACACACAATAAACACAAATTAACATCCAGTGTCAAGTTTGTTGTTGGCTAACATATGTGCCTCTTCTATAACCTCCCATCTTCTTAATATCCCTAAACAGAAAGCATTAGTGGATAGTATGTGAAATATAAAGGTGAATAATGGAACATATGTCTCGATGTCGGCGGCACAGTGATGCAACTAGTAGAGTCTCTGCCTTACTGAGCCAGAGTCTGGGTTCGATCCACACTACGGCTGCTGTCTGTACGGAGTTTGTGCGTTCTCCCCGCGACCATGTGAGTTTTTCCCGGGTGCTCCGGTTTCCTCCCACATTCCAAAGAAGTACGGATTTGTGGGTTGATTGGCATCGGCGGGATGGGGAGAGGGAAGTGGAGGGGGGACTAGAGAGAACCACATTTGATTTCCGACTCTTCCTTGCACTATTGAAAGACCATTGACCTGAAGTATTAACTCTGTTATTTTCTTTCCGCAATCACTGCCTGACCAGCTGACTATTGCACTCACATTTAGATCTTATTGAAATGGTCTAACGAGTCTGATCTTATAGGGATGTATAAAACCATGAGGGCAATAGGTAGGGTGAATGCACAGTCTTTTATCCAGAGTAGGGGAATCAAGAACCAGACAATAGAAGTTTAAAGTGAGAGGGGAAAGATTTAGTTTAGGAAAGAACTTTAGTTTTAGAAAGATTTTAGAAAGATTTAGTTTAGGAAAGAACCCGGTCGAACCTGAACAGAGGCATAAAAAAGGCCAAAGACATCCACAGGCAAAGGGTAGAAGACCACTTCAACACCGCGGACACCAGAAGCATGTGGCAGGGTGTCAGGGACATCACCGACTACAAGAGCAGCCCCGCCTGCCCCCACGGTGATATCACACTGGCCAACGAACTAAACACCTTCTTTGCCCGGTTCGAAACTGGCAACACCACCAGGAGTGGAATAACCCCGGCCATGGTGGAGGGACAGGCCTTAACACTGAGCACCCAGGAGGTACAGTGCGCTCTGCGTAGGATCAATCCACGCAAGGCTGCAGACCCGGATGGAGTCCAGGGAAGGGTACTAAAGGACTGTGCTGTACAGCTGGCGGAGGTATTCACAAGAATCTTCAATCTGTCTCTATCTCTGGCAACGGTCCCCAAGTGCCTGAAAACAGCCACCATAGTGCCGGTGCCGAAAAAGTCCAAAGTCACCAACCTGAACGACTACCGCCCGGTTGCCCTAACTCCAAGCCCAATGAAGTGCTTCGAAAGGCTGGTCCTCTCCCATATCAAATCCAGCATCCCTGCCTCACTGGACTCCCATCAATTTGCATACAGGGCAAATAGATCAACAGAGGATGCCATCTCTCTGGCTCTTCACACTGTCCTGACTCACCTGGACAGACAGGGCACGTATGTGAGGATGCTCTTCATTGACTATAGCTCTGCATTCAATACGGTCATCCCCACCAAGCTCGCCACCAAACTCCACCAGCTAGGCCTCAGCTAGCCGATATGCGATTGGATCCTGAACTTTCTGACGGAGCGACCGCAGGCAGTGAGACTGGGCCCGCACCTGTCCTCCACTATCACCCTGAGCACCGGCACACCACAGGGCTGTGTACTAAGCCCCATGCTCTACTCCCTCTTCACTCACGACTGTGTCCCTGCATTCGACACCAACACCATCGTGAAGTTTGCAGACGACACAACAGTGATTGGGCTGATCACCAACGGTGATGAAACAAAATACAGAGCGGAGGTGCAGAACCTGGCGGACTGGTGCGCTCATAACAACTTGTCGCTAAACACCTCCAAGACCAAGGAGCTGATTATTGACTTCAGGAGGTCCCATAATGGAGAATACGCCCCAATCTCCATTTACGGGGAAAGTGTGGAGAAAGTGTCCAGCTTTAAGTTTCTGGGCACTCACATTTCAGAGGACCTCACATGGTCCACCAACACCGCTGCGCTGGTCAAGAAGGCACAGCAACGACTGTTCTTCCTGAGGACATTAAAAAAGACTGGTCTGCCCCAACAGCTGCTGACAACCTTCTACCGCTGCACCACAGAGAGCATATTAACGTATGGCATCTCTGTGTGGTATCTCAGCTGCACGGAGGCGGAGAGGAGAGCTCTTCAGCGCGTCGTCCACAGAGCGCAGAGGATCATTGGGACAGAGCTACCAGCCTTGGAGGGCATCTACCACACACGGTGCCTCAGGAAGGCCGTCAGCATCCATAAGGACTCATCACACCCTTGTAACGGACTGCTTGAACTACTTCCCTCCGGCAGACGTTACAAGGCCTTCTACGCCCGAACCTCCAGACTCAGAAACAGCTTTATTCCAAGAGCTATAGCGGCTCTAAACCGGCCCTGCTGAGTGCACCCTCACCCACCCCCCCTGGACAGTCTCCCTCGGATGGTCACGTCACTCAGCTTGCTTGCTTATTTATTTATTTTACTTTTCCTGTACATCGGTGGAGCTGCATACTAAATCTCGTTGCACTGACGTGCAATGACAATAAAATATATTATTATTAACTGCAGATGCTGGTTTAAGTTGAAGGTAGACACAAAATGCTGGAGTAACTCAGCGGGACAGGCAACATCTCTGGAGAGAAGGAATGGGCGATGTTTCGGGTCGAGACCCTTCTTCAGACTTAGTTTAGTTTCAGATTTAGTTTAGTTTAGAGATGCAGCATGGAAAAAGGCCTTTCAGCCAACCGAGTCCACATCAATCATTGATCATCCGTTCACACCAGTTGTATATTAACCCACTTTCTCACCCACTCCCGACACACTACAGGTAATTAACAGAAGCCCAATTAGCCTACAAACCCACATGTTTTGGCAAAGTGAGAAGAAACCAGAGCACTCGGAGGATATCCACGCAGTCACAGAGAAAACATGCAAACTCCACACAGACAGCACCATGAAGTTAGGATTCAATCCAGGTCTCTGGCACTGTGAGATTGCAGCTTTACCAGTTGCACCACTGTGATATCTTTCGTAAGCCTTTCCAATTAGGAAACTAAGGGGCAGCTTTTTTCACACAGAGGGTGAAGGGTATATGGAACGAGCTGCCAGAGGAGGTAGTTGAGTGAGGTACTGTAACATCATTTAAAAGACATTTGGACAGGTACATGGATTTGGAACGTTCAGAGGAATATGAGCCAAACACTGACAGGTGGGATTAGTGTAGATGTGGCATCTTGGTCGGCTTGGGCAAGTTGGGCTGAAGGGCCTGTTTCCGTACTGAATGACTATGACTGTATGAGTCCGCCAGTGTAATGTGGAGTAGACAACTAATACTGACCATGCCAGAGCATGCATCTCCCATGATCATGAAACATATTGTGATTGCCTTACCTGGCTGCAACTGCTGCGAACAGCCTTGAACATGACTATGTAGCAGTAGGATATCACAACCAGAGGTACGAAGAATAGAAAGCATCAGAGCACCAGGGTGTAGCTCCTGTGGGAAGGAGATACTGCCAGGTAATCCCAGGTACAGGAAGTCATGAGACCTTCAACAAGTAGGAAAATATTATGTTCAAAAACATTAAAAACATTTCAAAAGGAAAGTGAGGTATGGTGGTCCAGCGGTAAGTTGCTGCATTACAGCGTCAGAGACCCTTACGACCAAGAGCGGAACTCGCTATCAAAACATGGAGGGGACGGGGGACACACATAATTTTATGGTGACCGCGCGCGCATGCGCACACTCACACACACACGCGCGTCTGACTGCCAACCTCTCTGGCCACCCATGGGGGGGGGGGGGCACTCGGGACAAGTCTGTGCCACATCTCCCTCCTCCAATCGCCGCGCTCTATCCTCAGTCCCACCCCCCCCCCCCCCCACTTCACCCTCCTCCAATCATCGCGCCCTCGATCATCAGTCCTCGCGGAAAGCGGAGATTTTAAAATCGGGATCACAAAAACTTGGGGGGGATGTCCCCCACCTCTCAAAACATGAGGGGGACGTGTCCCGTCTGCCCCTCCCCCCCCCCCAGGGTTTTCCGCCCCTGCTTACGACGAGTCTACATGGAGTTGGTACGTTCTCCCAGTGAGGGTGTGGGTTTGCTCCGGGTGCTTCAGTTTCCTCCCACATTCCAAAGACGTACAGGTTTGTAGCTATAATTGGCTTCAATAAAAATTGTAAATTGTCCCAAGTGTGCAGGATAGTGCTAGTGTACGGGGTCATCGCTGGTCAGCGCAGACTCGGTGGGCTGAAGGGTCTATTTACGCACTGTATCTCTAAAATCTAAAGTTTTAGTTTTCAGTTTTAGACGTTACTTTTAAAGTCTAAATGTAAAGAAAGACATTTATAATTGATGCTTAGAATTTACAGATCTTTTTGATTGAATGATGCAATGTGGAAACAGGCCCTTCGGCCAACTGGATCCATCGATCACCCATTCATACTCGTTCTATGTCACCCCACTTTTACACCCATTACACTGTTATTTCTTCCGGTCTTGGGAAGAGTTGTTCCCAAACCAAGCTGTGATAGAATCCAACGATAAGCTTTCCGAACACTAGGGACAATTTACTGAGGCCAATTAACCTACAAGTCCACATATCTTTGGGATGTAAGATGAAACCCATGTGGTCACAGGGAGAACGTGCAAACTTCGTACAGACAGCATCCGAGGTCAGGATTGAACCTGCGTTTCTGCTGCCGTGAGGCAACAGCTCTCACAGTTGCACCACTGTGTTACCCCTAGATAACCTTTTTTTCATGTTCATTTGTTTATCATCATGTAAAAGGAGGCCATTCATTCCATCGGGTTTATACTGGCCCTCAGAGCAAACACAGCAATCCCATTCCACACTTATATTGCTGTAACCTATTCTCTCTCTCGTGCGCTTGTGAATGTGTGGATTTCCTTCGGGTGCTTTGGTTTCCTCCCACATCCCAAAGACGTGTGGGTGAATTAAATTAGTTTTTAGAGATACAGCGTGGCACCAGGCCCTTCAGCCCACCGGGTCTGTGCCGACCGGCGATCCCCAAACACTAGTTCGATCCTGCACACCATGGAGAAGTTACAGAAGCCAATTAACCTACGAACCTGCACGCCTTTGGAGTGTGGGAGGAAACTGGAACAGCCAGAGAAAACCCACATGGTCATGGGGAGAACGTACAAAGTCCGTACCGATAGCACCCAACGTCATCATCGAAACTGGGTCTCTGGCGCTGTAAGACAGCAACTCCATTGTGCCACTGTGCCACCCCTTCTGTGCCACTGTGCCACCATGTGCTCTGTCCCCCACTGCACCACTTTGTCACTGTACATTGTCCCATTTTCAGGAATTACACTCTCAATGCTGTAATTCTGACACTGCGGCAATAATTACAAAAGTTCCTCATTTATTTTCCTGCTAGATGCAGGAAAAATGTTCCCAATGTTGGGCGAGTCCAGAACCAGGGGCCACAGTCTTAGAATAAAGGGGAGGTCATTTAAGATTGAGGTGAGAAAAAACTTTTTCACCTATATAACCATATAACCATATAACCATAACAGCACAGAAACAGGCCATCTCGGCCCTTCAAGTCCGTGCCGAACATTAAAAAAAAAATGTTTTTTGTCACTGTAGAGAGTTGTGAATTTATGGAATTCCCTGCCACACAGGGCAGTGGAGGCCAAGTCACTGGATGGATTTAAGGGAGAGTTAGATAGAGCTCGAGGGGCTAGTGGAGTCAATGGATATGGGGAGAAGGCAGGCACGGGTTATTGATAGGGGACGATCAGCCATGATCACAATGAATGGCGGTGCTGCCTCGAGGGGCCGAATGGCCTCCTCCTGCACCTATTTTCTATGTTTCTATGTTTATAGTAAAATGTTTCAGGATATTCTGCGCCCTTGTTTTACAGCTGTGTTCTGTGCTTTTACAACTTGTTTTACAGCTGTATTTTTAGCTGGCGGAAATAGATATTGAGAATCCATTTGTGCGCATTCAAACAAGCTCCCACATACTACGCCCCAATTTTAAACTATCCAATCCCCTTCCTGCAACAGGATCACGAACTATGTCTTGAAAATTTGGGCAGCAGAGGTGCGCAACTGGCAGGGCTGCTACCTCACAACGCCAAGAGACCAGGGTTCGATCTTGACCTCGTAAATCTTCTCTGCATTCTTTCCATGACAACATCTTTCCTATAACATGACGGCCTCACCAACATCTTACATTATTGTGACATGACATCCCAACTTCTATACTCAAGTCTTCAATACTCATGATAGGTGGTTACCAATGTCAAAATCTTTTAAAGGCCACTATCGTATCGTACCCTGGCAGCATGTTCTAGGCCTCCGCCATCTTTGTGTAAAAAAACACAACTTGCTCAGCACATCAGTAAATGTGGACAGATTCTCCCTGTCAAATGTGAGGTTATCCACTATAAATGTGAGGTTATCCACTTTGGTGGCAAAAACGGGAAGGCAGACTATTATCTAAATGGTGGCCGATTAGGAAATGGGGAGATGCAGCGAGACCTGGGTGTCATGGTACACCAGTCATTGAAAGTAGGCATGCAGGTGCAGCAGGCAGTGAAGAAAGCGAATGGTATGTTGGCCTTCATAGCAAGAGGATTTGAGTATAGGAGCAGGGAGGTTCTACTGCAGTTGTACAGGGTCTTGGTGAGACCACACCTGGAGTATTGCGTACAGTTTTGGTCTCCAAATCTGAGGAAGGACATTATAGCCATAGAGGGAGTACAGAGAAGGTTCACCAGACTGATTCCTGGGATGTCAGGACTTTCATATGAAGAAAGACTGGATAGACTTGGCTTATACTCGCTAGAATTTAGGAGATTGAGAGGGGATCTTATAGAAACGTACAAAATTCTTATGGGGTTGGACAGGCTAAATGCAGGAAGATTGTTCCCGATGTTGGGGAAGTCCAGGACAAGGGGTCACAGCTTAAGGATAAGGGGGAAATCCTTTAAGACCGAGATGAGGAAAAACTTTTTCACACAGAGAGTGGTGAATCTCTGGAACTCTCTGCCACAGAGGGTAGTTGAGGCCAGTTCATTGGCTATATTTAAGAGGGAGTTAGATGTGGCCCTTGTGGCTAAAGGGATCAGGGGGTATGGAGAGAAGGCAGGTACAGGATACTGAGTTGGATGATCAGCCATGATCGTATTGAATGGCGGTGCAGGCTCGAAGGGCCGAATGGCCTACTCCTGCACCTATTTTCTATGTATCTATGTATCTATGTCAATGCACAGGTTTCCTCCGGTTTCCTCTCAAGCCCGCAGGAAATTGCAGCGAATTGTGGGCGCAGCCCAGACCATCAGATACACCAAACGCCCTTCCATTCACTCCATCTACACCTCACGCTGCCTCGGCAAGGCCCGCAGCATAATCAAGGACCAGTCGCACACTGGCCACTCCTTTTTTTAAGTTTATGGAGATCGCTGGTTGGCGCGGACCCGGTGGGCCAAACGGCCTGTTTCTGCATTGTATCTCTAAACTAAACTTAGAATATAGAACAGTACAGCACAGGAACAGCATCCCTCTCCTCATCAGAACTGCCCCCTCCATCGACTTCTTTAAATCGAGGCTGAAATCCTATTTCTACTCCCTAGCGTTTTTTGAGGCCCTCTGAGGGGGTGCTGTAAGCAGTTTATGTATGTATTGTTAGGTCTGGGTACCATTGTATATACCACATTAGTATCTGCGCTGATGTACAGCACTTTGGTCAACGTGAGTTGTTTTTAAATGTGCTATACATATAAAATTGATTGATTGATTGATAATATCTGTCCTTTACCTGATGCCAATTTAAAGTAATCTCCTCTGTTGAATGTGATCGGTATCCCTATATGTCCTGCACTTCCATATGCCTATCAAAAAGCTTCTTAAATGCCACTATCAGATCTGCTTTAGTGTATGGGGATCGCTGGTCGGCGTGGACTCGGTGGGCCGAAGGGCCTGTTTCCGCGCTATATCTCTAACTAAACTAAGCTGAACTAAACTAAACCAAACCAGACCAAACTTAACTAAAACCTACGTAAATAAAATCAGTAAGTCTGGATTTCTCTTTACAAAGCTAAGCTTAAAGTGCATCAGATCATCACATTCAACCTGTCAGAGAGTGCCGCTAATTGCAGACTGTGACTTGGTAAAAAGTCACTTACTCCATCTGAACAGTGGAGGGAGACTCCATGCAAGTGAGCAGAGCCAAACAGCAAGAGTTATCTGCTGGGTATTCTTCTTTCTTCTCAAGCCAATACACTGTAACGGTTTTGTAATAACCCAGTAGCAGTCAATAGTTATTGCCATTAAAGTTATTGCCAACAATGTAATCCCCAAAAAGTACTCCATAAAAGCAGTAGAGTTGACTTGCTGCAAAGAAACACCAGGTTCTGAGATTGAACATAGAACAGTCCAGCACAGGAATAGGCCCTTCAGCCCACATTGACCATGCCGAACATGATAACAAGTTAATCCTTCTTCGCCATTTACAAAGGTTATCATTCAGTGCGTTGGGATGTTGATGAGTACAAGAACACAGAACATAGACGTACGAGGTTCTGAGGTTAAACATAGGACATCGTACAATACCGCACAGGAACAGGCCCTTCAGCCCACAATGCCCATGCCGACATGATGGCAACTTAAACTAATCTCTGCTGCCTGCACGTGATCCATATCCCTCCGTTCCCCGCACATCCATGCGCCTATCTAACAAACCTCGTAAATGCCACTATTGAATTTGCCTCCTCCACCACCACCCCTGGCAGTGTGTTACAGGCACCCACCATTCTAAAAAATTGCTTTGTATATCTTGTTTAAATTTTGCCCCTTTATATATACTAGACCACTAGGGGTGCCACATGATGGCAGCCTCTGCCTACAGTCTGTCTGTTTTTCTATCTTTTGTTATTTTTAGTTTGTTTAGAGGATTTTTTTTTGTATTTCTATGTGGGGGAGGGGGGTAGGGTAAGGGGGAAACCGTTTCTCAGTCACTTCCTGGTGAGGGTGTGACTACTCTCCGAGTCGCATCTTCGCCCCCCCTCCCCCTCGCGGCCTACCAGCTGGATTGGCGCGGCCTTTCCTGCCGGAGACCGACCAGAGCTTCAGCAGCGGCGGCGCAGCACTGGATTCACCGCGGAGCGGGCGATGCCTTACCTGGGATCGCCGTTTGCAGCTCTGGAGTGTTGGGCCTGCTGCTTCAACATCGCGGAGCTGTGGTTTGCGGAGCTTCCAGCGCGGGCGGCGCTGACTTCAACATCGCGGAGTCCTGGGATCCCTTTGCCGAGGCCCGCCAGCGTTGAATCTCCGCCCAGCTCAGCCTGTGGACTTCGGGAGCCGCGGTCTCCGGTAGGAAGTGGCCGATTCGGAAGTCCAAGCCGCTGAGAATGTCCTCCCGTTCCGACGTCGGAGTTCCATCATCCGGCGAGCCGGGCCTGAACATCGGGCCGCCCGTAGCTGCGACAGCGAGGGGTTCGGGAGCCCCCCGACCACGGGTGAACAACAGAGGACAACAGAGGAGGATGACTGAACTTTGGTGCCTTCCCTCACAGTGGGGAACTTTGATTCCGCTGTGTGGGGATGTCTGTGTTAAAGACTATCGTGTTCTGTGTTCTTTTTTATTCGTATGGCTGTATGGTGACCACAAATTTCACTGTACCAATTGGTACATGTGACAATAAATGTCTCTTGTCTTGTCTTGTCTATAAAAAGATCCTGCAGTGCATTGCTTGTGTTTGTGTCACCACGTGGAGCTGTTTACCGATGTTTTTTCTGCGCCGATGAAATTCATCGGTCAGCAGCGGCGACAACCTACGACCTCCTGGCGACCCACTACCACTGCGCCTATGTCACGAGAATTCTCGCTACTCTCCATGGCGTGAAAATTCCGCTAATTATTTAAGGATGCCGTTACGACTTGTTGCGAGTCCGAGGGCACTACTCACGACCATGAAGGCGACTCCCCGGCAACCACCCGCATGTGGCGACCGCATAGTCTCCTGCCTAAAAAGACACCTAAGTGGGACAGGCCCATTACAGCGCCTGGGACCGGGGTTTAATCCTGACTATGGGTGCTGACTGTGCGGAGTTTGTACATTCTCCTTGTGACTGGCCTGGGTTTTGCTTGGGTGCTCATTATACAGTGCAATACATAAATATATATGTGGACTATTTTAATGTATTAATCTATATATATTTATGCATGGCAGTTTATAACAACAGCAGCTTCAAACAATATTGTCATTAGTTTACAAAAACTGTGATACTTCTAGCTAATTCAAACTATAAATTAAAGCACTTCACTTCTATTTATCTACATATTTTGATATATGGCACCATTAAATGTTGGCAGAATGAGAATCCGATGATGCCTGATTTAACTGCCTGCAATTAATTATTTTCACTTAATTGGTTCAATGATGTTAAATCGTTCATTCCATATTAAGGAATTGGACGTCAGCAGTTTTTTAGGAAAGTAGAATGCAGACAAGAAGCTGTTTTGTGGGGGATGGGGATTGTTGGTAGCTAGTTCTTGCCAGCAAATGAAACACGGCTAATGACTCAAGGCATATTTCTGAAGCAAGTTTGAATTTTACAAATTATAGAGCTTTATAGATTTGGTCAATGCACACGGTCTTTCCCCCAGGGTTCGGCAACCAAGAATAAGAGGGTGTGTACGAAGCAACTGCAGATGCTGGTTTACACCGAAGATAGACACAAAATGCTGGACTAACTCAGCGGGTCAGGCAGCATCTCTGGAGTCATAGAGCCATAGAGTGATACAGCGTGGAAACCGGTCCTTTGGCCCAACTTGCTCACACCGGCCAACATGTCCCAGCCGCACTAGTCCCACTTGCCTGCGCTTGGTCCATATCCCTCCAAACCTGTCCTATCCATGTACCTGTCTAACTGTTTCTTAAACGTTGGGATAGTCCCAGCCTCAACTACCTCATCTGGCAGCTTGTTCCATACACCCACCACCCTTTGTGTGAAAAAGTTACCTCTCAGATTCCTAATAACTCCTTTCCCCTTCACCTTGAACCTGTGTCCTCTGGACCAGAGGACACAGGTTCAAGGTGAAGGGGAAAGGATTTATAAGATCCTGTATAAGATCTGTATAAGATCCCCCCTCATTCTCCTGCGCTCCATGGAATAGAGACCCATCCTACTCAACGTCTCCCCATAGCTCACACCCTCTAGTCCTGGCAACATCCTCGTAAATCTTCTCTGAACCCTTTCAAGCTTGACAATATCCTTCCTGTAACATGGTTCCCAGAACTGAACATAATATTCTAAATGTGGTCTCACCAATGTCTTATACAACTGCAACATGACCTTCCAACTTCTATATTCAATACTCTGTCTGATGAAGGCCAATGTGCCAAAACCCTTTTTGACCACCCTATCTACCTGCGACTCCACCTTCAAGGAACCATGCACCTGTACTCCTAGATCTCTCTGCTCTACAACACTACCCAGAGCCCTGCCATTCACTGTTGTGGTCCGACCCTTGTTCGACTTCCCACACCATGCTTCACACCTCACATTTCTCTGTATTAAATTCCATCAGCCATTCCTCCGCCCACCTGGCCAATCGATCCAGATCCTGCTGCAATCTTTCAAAACCATCTTCACTATCCACGAAACCACCCACTTTTGTATCATCATGAGAAAAGGAATGGGTGACATTTCGGGTCGGAACCCTTCTTCAGACTAAGAGTCGAGGGGAGGGGGGCACTGGAGGTATGAGAAGGTCTAGAACAAAGCAGAGCCTGCATCGATGACTCGGGAAACGTGGAGCCCACAATGGTCCATTGTTGGCTGGGGATGAGGTGAGAATGAATGGGTATAGGTTGAGATGAGAAAGGAAGGCTTTAATACAAAACTGAGGGGCAGAGGGTAGGTGCATACTTGGGATATGCTTCCAGAGCAAGTCATTGAGGCAGGTACAACAACAAAATATTTAAAAGACATTTAGACAGATATGTGAATGGGAAGGTTTAGAGGGATATGGGTCTTCCCATCAACCATCAGGTTTGTGAATGTTCATGACATAGGAGCATAATTAGGCCATTCAGCCCATCGAGTCTACTCTGCCATTCTATCATGGCTGATCTATCTTTCCCCTCATCGCCATTCTCCTGCCTTCTCCCCGTAACCTTTGACTCCCGTACCAATCATGAACCTTACGACGCCAAAGAACCAGTACGATCCTGACCCCAGGTGCTGTCTCTACAGAGGTTGTACGTTCTCACTGTGACCGCGTTGGTTTTGCCTGCGTGCTCCAGTTTCCTCTCACACTCCAAAGACGTACAGTTTGTAGGTTAATTGATTTTGATTTTTTTTTAATTGTAAATTTTATCCTTAGTGTGTGAAGGATAATGTTCGTGCACGTGGGTGATCGATGGTCGGCACGGACTCGGTGGGCCAAAGGACTATCTCTACAGTCTAAAGTCTACAGTCTAATGTGAACCTATCAATCTCTGCTTTAAAAATACCCAATGACTTGACCTCCACAGCCATCTGTGGCAATGAATTCTACAGATTCACCAGCCTTTAACTAAAGAAATTCTCCCTAATCTACTTTCTAAGGGTACATCCTTTTATTTTGACCCTAACCACAATCCTATCTCAGCTCCAAATTTCAATGGACTGTGCGCAACTAAGTTGCACTACATATTTTGACACCCTATTTGAATACCTTGAAAAACTGATCATTTATTCTATATTTATTTGTTGTATTGGTGCATTTTATATGGCTGTAAAACTGCAGCAAGTAGGAATTCCGTATTCAATTAATCACAGTTACAGATTACTGGAAAGATTAAAACTGCCCCCGCAGTATGCAAACATCAGTCAATCAATCAGTCATCAAATTACAATGTTGTCATCCTTATCCACAATGCACTTGGCCTCCCCATGGCGACCTTCGATCATGGAAGGCCCCTAGAGTCCCCGTGGACACCGCGTTGTTCCCTCTCCGGGGTCACGTGGGCACGGACGTAGACCCGAAAGAGGGGCAGGCAGTCGAATTGGGCAGAACCCTCGACTACCCGCTGCCCGGACCCGCGAATGGCCATCTTGTACAGGCTCTGGGGCAAACCCACAAGGAAATCTCTCCCCCCACCACCGACAATCCATCCCCCCTCCGTGCTGGGTGACCAAACATCAGTAGCGTGGGGCTGAAATGCCGCATTGCTCCAGTCCGGGGCGCATATGACACTTAAACACTCTTGATTCTCGACTCTTAAAGACTTTGGTAAAGCTGCAATCAATGGGTCTGGACATTGGGGTCTGGGAAGTTCTTTAAACCTCATGGAGACTGGACAGCAATATATACATGGACCTGTACACACAGGTCATCTCCCATGACCCATTTGAAACTATCAGCAACAGTTCCAATCAATGCATCAATACAACTCCCCACCAGTCTTGTGATTCAAAGTGATTTCATCAAACAAAATTGCTCTGGGGCAGAGAGTCAGACCACATTTTTTTTTAAATAGTATTGTTTTCAAGGGCACTAGATCGATTCTTTCCCTAATTGCATGGTAAATAAAACTCAAACGACATCAGTATAACTCTTTAGACTTTAGAGATACAATGTGGAAACAGGCCCTTCGGCCCTCTGAGTCCACGCGAACCAGGGATCACCCCTCACACTAGCCCTATACACTAGCGATGATTTACAGAAACCAATTAATCTACAAACCTGCACGTCTTTGGAGTGTGGGAGGAAACAGCAATATTGTCTATGGTTTGCAAAAATTCAGGATATTTCTAGTTAATTCAAACCATTAACTAAACAAGTCACTTTTAGGTTTATTAATACACCTGAACCTAAATCGACCCTGGAGGTGGTTTTGTTAATTTATAGTTTTCATCATTGGCAATATTGCTGTTTGATTCTTTAGACTTAAGATACAGCGTGGAAACAGGCCCTAAGGTCCACTGAGTCCATGTGGATCACCCCATACACTAGCACTATCCAACACACTAGGGACAATTTTGCAACTTACCAAAGCCAATTAACCTACAAACCTGTGCGTCTTTGGAGTGTGGGAGGTGACCCGGTGAAAACCCGTGCAGGGAGAACGTACAAACTCCGAATAGGCAGCACCCATAGTCAGGAAAGTACCCGGGTCTCTGGCGCTGTAAGGCAGCAACTCTACCGCTGCGCCACTGTGCCACCAGACTAAATTGTGATTATATAATAAATGCATAAACATTTAAGTGAAATATTTAGTGACATAGAAATATTGTGACATGGAAGTGAAATATTTTAATTCATAGTTTAAATTAGTTAGAAATATTCTGAGTTTATATAAATAGACAATATTGCTGTTTAACTACTGTAATTATAGTTTTGCATAAATATATATAGATAAATAGAAGTGAAATAGTTCAATTTATTGTTTAAATTAGCTAGAAATATAATTAGTTTTGAGAACCCATAGAAGATATTGCTGTTGGTTGAATTTTGGGTGTGTATCATGAAGGAACATTAAAACCATTCTTTAAATTCCCACACATTGCAACATGAGCACCTATTCACAAGAATTTATCGATCCTAAGAATGATTAATCTTAAAGCTATATTGTTCAGGACAAGTCTAGTTCCTGTCAGCACAAAGTCAGAAGTCAAGGTTATATTTTCAGGACGTCAATAATCGACTGTTGTAACTCAAACAACTTTTACTATGCATTGGGTGGCTGAGATCATAGCAACATGGAGTGATAGTGTGGAAACAGGCCCTTCGGCCCAACTTGCCCACACCGGCCAACAATGTCCCAGCTACACTAGTCCCACCTGCCTGCGTTTGGTCCATATCCCTCCAATCCTGTCCTGTCCATGTACCTGTCGAACGGCTTCTTAAACGTTGGGATAGTCCCAGCCTCAACTACTTCCTCTGGCAGCTTGTTCCATACACCCACCACCCTTTGTGTGAAAAGGTTATCCCTCAGATTCCTATTAAATATTTTTCCCTTCACCTTAAACCTATGTCCTCTGTCCTACTCTGGGCAAGAGACTCTGTGCATCTCCCCGATCTACTCCTCTCATGAGGAATTGTTCACAGCGCTACGGACCAGGGCTTGATCCTTGCATGCTGTCCGCGTGGAGTTTGCACGTTCTCCATGTGAACGAGAGGGATTTCCCCAAGTGAGATAGATAGAGAGATAGAGCATGGACATAGTCCCTTCAGGCCACCGAATCCGCGCTGACTATCGATCATTCATTTACACTAATCCTCCATTAATCGAATCCAACTTTATTCTCTTGATATGTTATCAAATCCCCCTCCGATTCTGCTACTCATCGACACACAAGGGGCAACTTTACAGAGGGGAATTAACGTACAACTCCGCACATCTTTGGGATGTGGGAGGAAACTGGAGCACCTGGAGGAAACCCACACGGACACATAGAATCATAGAATCATAGAAAGTAGGTGCGAGAGCAGACCACCAGGTCCATCGAGCCGCACCGCCATTGCTCATGGCTGAACACCAAACAAACAAACACCCCCACCCACAAACAGTAGACACAAGACACAGAACACAAGACACTACCCTCCCCTTTATAGCGCTATCACCCCTCTCCACCCCAAGAACCGAGTGATCTCCTGGGGAGGCAAAAAAATGGATAAAAACCCAGGTCCAATTCGGGAAAAAAATCCGGGAAATTCCTCTCCGACCCCAATCCAGGCGATCGACACTTGTCCAGGAGATCACTCAGGTCTTACACAATGAGGAAGTGCAAACTCCACACCAACAGCACCTGAGGTCAGGATCGAACCTGGGTCCCTGGCACTGTGAGGCAGCAGCTCTACCAGCTGTGTCTCTGTTCTATACGGTTGCTCCGGTTTACAGGCACATCCCAAAGATTTTCCGCGGGTTAACAAGAAGGTTCAACAGTGCCAGAGTAACTCAGCGGGTTAGGGATGTTTCCCTGGAGAACATAGATAGGTGACGCATCGGGTCGGAACCCTCCTACAGACTGTTTGGTGGGTTAATTGGCTGCTATAAATTTCCCCGAGTGTGTGTGGATGAAAGGATAATCTGGAGGGAGTTGTGAAGGGCAGGTGAAGTCAATGGGTTGCAGGGGGATATAGAGGGACACAGTTAATGGAATTGCTCTGAGAGCCAGTATTGACCTGATGAGCCGAATGCTCTCCTGTTAACTCATGAGGAGATAAATATCTGATATTACCATTCAGAGCGCTGCCTAACTTGGAATTAATAAAAGCCACGGCATAGAAGGAAACTAACAACCCATCATGTTTAGACTTTAGAGATACAGCGTGGGAATAGGCCCTTCGGCCCACCGAGTCCATGCCAACCAGCGATCCCCTTGCACTGGCAATATCATATACACTAGGGACAATTTACCAAATTGTCTTACCAAAACCAATTAACCTACAAACCTGCACGTGTTTGGAGTGTGGGGAGGAAACCGGAGCAAGCGGAAAACCCATGCGGTCACAGGGAGAACGTAGAAACACCGCACAGACAGTACCCATAGTTAGGATCGAACCCGGGTCTCTGGCGTTGTAAGGCAGCAACTCTACCGCTGCGTAACCGTGTCACCCCAACCGTTCTATGTTCTTTCAGCGCCTTTACCACCTCAGGCAATTGAGGAATTCAGAGTGTCTCTGAGGATCCTCCAGTGCTTCTACTCAGCGGCTGTGGAAAGCATCTTGTCCGGAAATATCACGATTTGGTTTGGGAACTGCTCTGCCCAGGACAAGAAGGCTCTGCAGAGAGTAGTGCGTTCGGCCGAACGCACTATGGGAACTACACTCGCCCCCTGCAGGAAACTATACATCAGAAGGTGCAGATCCAGAGCCAATAAGATCATGGGGGACCCCTTCCACCCCAGCAACGGACTGTTCCAGCTGCTATGGTCAGGCAAACGCCTCCGTTGCCATGCTGTGATAACGGAGAGGTTGAGAAGGAGTTTCTTCCCAGAGGCCATTAGGACTGTAAACTCCTACCTCTCCAGGGACTAACTTTACTGAACCATTCTACTGTTGTGTGGTGTCCTTTTAAAATTGCTGCTTTTTTCCTTTTTCTTTCCTCCCACAAATA
>CM075977.1:258390052-258431820 GCA_038087875.1 Malacoraja senta | reverse complement strand
GCCCATCCATTCCATTAATTCCTTTGTAGTTTACTTACCTTTAGACAGAGCAAAAACAGGCCCTTCACCCCAACGATTCCATGCCGACCAGCCACCGCCCCGTACACTAACTCTATCCTATACACTAGGGATAATTTATCGTTTTACAGAAACCAAAGAACTTGGGTCTCTGATGCTGTGAGACTGCGATTGAACTGGGTAACCTACAAGTATCTCAGAAGCTTTCACTGTAACAGTGGCAACTTCTGTTTGTTAATTACATTTATGGTGTAGAAATTCCCCAGTCACTTCTGGCAATAATTGACATCAACATTAACTGAGGGCATAATTGGCTGTCTTATTGTGTTACTCTGTGTGTTATTGTCTGTCTAGTGCTCTTCAGCCTTTGGCAGTCAACATTGAATTGATGCGCAGAGGGATTTTAGGGTCCAGTTCTATAGATCCCTGATAATGGCAACGCAGTAAGATTGACCAAACCGCTGGAGTAACTCAGCGGGACAGGCAGCATCTCTGGGAGAAGGAATAGGTGACGTTCGGGTCAAGACCCTTCTTCAGACTTGTCTGGGGAAAGGTAAACAAGAGATATAGACAATCTATATCTCTCATTTCCCTTTCCCCCCCCCCGACTAGTCTGAAGAAGGTTCTCCAGCCGAAACGTCACCCATTACGTCTCCCAGAAACGCTGCCTGTCCGCTGAGTTACTCCAGCATTTTTGTGTCTATCTTCGGTTTAAACCAGCATCTGAAGTTCCTTCCAACACAGTAAGATAGATTGGCAAAGAAGGCACAGAGTATGATGGCCTGCATCGGTCATGGCATTGTATAAGAGTCAGGAAGTCATGATAAATAATAATAATAATAATGCATTTTATTTGCTGGCGCCTTTCTGGACACCCAAGGACACCTTACAGGACATAAAATCACAATACATTTATCAATATTAAAATCTAGTTGATTAAAAACAAAAAAAAATTACAATTTAACAAAGAAACATATAAACATATAATGTAAAATAAGTTATAAAGACATCACAAATACATAAATTAAAAACAGACATTTGATCCAAAGAAGACAACAACAAAATTCAGAAAACACAACATGAAGGGAGAGCAGCGGCAGCCAAACCGCGCCAGCGTACACTCTCCCTTCCGCCCGCCATGTTGGACATAGACTAACACATGATGCAGTTTTATGGGGCTTTGGTTAGGTCACGCTTGGACTATTGTGTGCCTTTCTGGTCGCCCCAATACAGGAAGGACATGAAGGCTTTAGAAAAGATGCAGAATATTTATCAGAATGCTGTCTGGATTAGTCAAGAGAATCAAGAGTGTTTTATTGTCATATGTCCCAGATACAACAATGAAATTCTTACTTGCAGCAGCACAGCAGAACATGTAACACAGTACACTGTAAACAATGTGATAAACGAGAGAGAAAACAGTCCAGTGTGTGTATATACTGTATACACATACTCACAAATACACATATATATATAGATCATAAATACAGTGATTTGTCAGACTTAGATTGTTTACTCTAAACAATCTGGAAGTTGAGGGAAGCCCTGATCGAAGTATATTAAATTATGAGAAGCATAGATAGAGTAGACAGAACACTTTTCCTATGAAAGCACATCAATGCTTCCTACTTCCTGAGAAGGCTTCGGAAGTTCGGCATGTCCCCAACAATGCTCACCAACTTCTACAGATGCGCCGCAGAAAATATTTTATCGGAATGCATCACAGCCTGATTAGTGAACAGATCCAACCAAGACCGCGTGGAATTGCAGAGAGTTGTGGACGCAGCCCAGACCATCACGCAAACCAACCTCCCTTCCATTGACTCTATCAACACTTCACGCTGCCTCGACAAGGCCATTGCCAATGGATGAATCTCACCCCGGACATTCGCTAAAGCCTTAGACTTTGCCCCCCTCGCCTAGTGGATAAGGATCTAAATGAGTGTCTAGTTTGTAATTTCTCACTTGGGGAAGGGGGATCATTTAAACGGCCCATGCAGGTGGTAGCAGCTCCACCACTAGTTCAGCGCTGGGCGTGTCAGCCTGAATTCTGTGTTCCCGTCACACAATGACCTTCTGACGCAGAAGCAGCTCGATACACGCAACCATTATCCAGGCACGTCCTTGCAGGTTACTAGTTGGTGATAGATTGGTTCAGTTGCCTGACAACAGGAAGCGGTATAGAAGCGTGAATACGCACACCTCTGGATTCAGGGAAAGTTTCTTTCCCGCTGTTGTCAGGCAACTGAACCATCCTATCACCATCTAGAGAGCGGTCCTGAGCTACCATCTACCTCCTTGGAGGTCCTCAGATTATCTTTAATCTGTGTTTACTAGGCTTTATCTTGCACAAAACGTTATTCCCTTTATCCTGCATCTGTACGCTGTGGATGGCTTGATACTAATCATGTGTAGTCTTTCCGCTGACTGGATAGCACTCAACAAAAAAGCTTTTCACTGTACCTTGCTACAAGTGACAATCAACTAAACTAAACCAGACTATCTACCCTATTTATGACCTTTATAATGTTATAAATGAGCACCCTTATTCACCTTCACTGTTTTGTAGTCAATGCCTACTATGTTCTGTTGTGCTGAAGCAAAGCATGAATTTCATTGTCCTATCAGTGACACATGACAATAAACTCTCTTGAATCTTGAATCTTCAGGGAAAACTATCCCAGCCTATTCAATCTCTCCTTATAAGTCATGTCCTCCAATCCCATTAACATCGTTGTGTGTCCTTAACCAACACGTTCCATCTACACTAGTCCCATCTGCCTGTGTTTGGCCCATTCCCTCTAAACCTGTCCTATCCATGTACCTGTCTAATTGTTTTTTAAACTACTCCAATAGTCCCTGCCTCAACTATTTCCTCCGGCAGCTCGGTCCATACACCTGCCACCCTTTGTGTGAAAAAGTTACCCCTAAGGTTCTTATTAAATCTTTCTCCTCTCACCTTAAATCCATCTCCTCTGGTTCTCGATTCCCCTACTCTTGGTAAGAGACTGTGCATTTATCCGGTCTATTGCTCTCATGATTTTATACACCTCTGTGTCACCCCTCATCCGCCTGCGCTCAAAGGAATAGTCCCAGCTTGCTAAGCCTCTCTCTATAGCTCAGGCTCTTGAGTCTGGCAACATCCTCATACATTTTCTTTGCACCCTCATCCAGCTTGACAACATCTTTCGTATAACATGGTGCTCAGAACTGAACACAATACTCTGAATGTGGCATCTTATTTAACTGCAACATGAGATACAAGGTCCTTGGCGATACAAGGAACTGCGGGTGCTGGTTTCCAAAGAATGACACGAAGTGTTGGAGTAACTCTGCGGGTCAGGCAGCATCTCTGGAGAACAAGCAGTTTGAAGAAAGGTCCCGACCCGAAATGTCACCCATCCTTTTTCCCCAGAGATACTGCCTGACCCACAGAGTTACTCTTTGTGCCTATCTCTGGGGATAATGGATTGGTGATGTTTTGGATCTGGACTGTTGGTCAGTTCCTTGTTTCTGTTGGCCTTGAGTGAGAGGACGTTGTTACGGCAGGTGTTTTATCACTCTCACTACACGGACTCTTCGCCTGCTGTGTTTTGGCTACAAACAGATGTGACGTCGGTGAAACTGTTCTTGTTTTGGAGGTGTATGTAATTTTTGCTTCTGCCACAGAAATGATGAATGAAAAGGGCCTGTCCCACTTACGTGTCCTTGGCACGCAAATTACCCGCCCTCGTGGTCGCGTTGAGGCACACGGGCATCGTATGGCCGCGCGGGGCCGGTCCAACTTAGAAGCGCGGAGGGGTATGTAGTTGTGCGCGACATCGCGCGGGGCTCCGAAATTTTTGTAGTGAATGAAATCTTCGCTCGCCAACGGCCTGTCGTGGAACTGGCGGCCAAAGTGGGACAGGCCCAAGACCCTGGCGCGACACAATGTCTCACCTCCAACAGCAGCAGAAGCAGGCTAACGATCGCCGAGCTCGACCTGGGGCTCACGGCCATTGCGGATCCGGATCCGCCCCCACTTCTATTCCCAGAGCGGGGCCAAGAAAATTGAAGATGGACACAAAATGCTGGAGTAACTCAGTGGGACCGGCAGCATCTCTGGAGAGAAGCAATGGGTGACGTTTCGGGTTGAGACCCTTCTTTTCAGACTGAAGAAGGGTCTCGACACGAAACGTCACCCATTGCTTCTGTCCAGAGATGCTGCCGGTCCCGCTGAGTTACTCCAGCTTTGTGTCCATCTTCAAATGACATCACGCGCTCCAGACGGCTGTGCGTACGCATGTAATCGCGCCCGACCTTCGCGGGACCATCACGGCTCAACGCGACCACGAGGTCGGGTAATTTGCGTGTCAAGGACACGTAAGTGGGACAGGCCCTTAAGGCTTTAAATTGCATGGGTTGGTGTGCCTGGGGGAAATGTTTGATGTAGGTGCGTTGGACAGGAGATTGTCCCTAAGCATCTTGTTATAACTTGATGACACTTTGGTGGGGAAGGCTATATGATTTTAATGGGTTGTAGCAGAACAGAGCATCTCACTGTACCTAGGTACATGTGACATTAAAGTATCATTGAATCATTGAATCATGAATAATTGAAACATTGAGTGTCTTGAGCTTCTTACACCATTCATGAACCAAAATCCATGTATCAGGATACTGTCCGATTCATCTCTACCCTATTGCGGACATTGGACTTTGTCCAAGGAACCAGTGTGCTATAATACTGAGAACTATATTCTGTAGTCTGGTTCTTCCCATTGTACATGAGTTTCAACTGATTATGTCTATGTATGGTATGGTTTAGATAGCAATGAAAACAAAGCTTTTCACTGCACCTCAGCACATGGGCGGCACGGTTGCGCAGCGTTAGAGTTCGATCCTGACTACGGGTGCTGTCTGTACGTTCTCCCCATGACCGCATGGGGTGTCTCCGGGTGCTCCGGTTTCCTCCCACACTCTAAAGACGTGCAGGTTTGTAGGTTAATTGGCTTCGGTAAAATTGAAAATTTGTCCCGAGTGCAAAGGATAGTGCTAGCATATGTGGTGATTGGTGGTCGGCGTGGACTCAGTGGGCTGAAGGGCCTGTTTCCACGCTGTATCTGTAAAGTCTAAAGTGGCTGGGTGGATTGCTCTGATTTCTTTTGCTCGTGTTCTAATGAGCCACTTAAATTAATCTCAGCCAATTAAATGGGATTTTGACTTCAAACCCTTGCCTAATATGTTGAATTGAAGAGAGAATAAAAAGTGTATTGTTTCTTCAAAAATAAAATGTATTCAGAATTAAAACTATATACAAAACAAAAGTTTTGTAAAAATGCTTTGTACTTTCTCAATGTTGAAACATGCAATAGTGTCGTACTCAATAGGGTTCGCACCCAGCTGTATACACTGTAAATTAATTGATTGTAATCATGTATTGTCTTTCTGCTGACTGGTTAGCAGGCAACAAAAAGCTTTTCACTGTACCTTGGTACACATGACAATAAACTAAACTGAACTATCTGTAGACAAAAACTTCCTCCCATTCCTGTGACGCTTCTCCCCTCCCCATGGCGAGATTCCTTCCCTTGTTTGAGGGGTGCCCCCACCGGACTCTGCCCCCCAATGTCCAGCAGCAGAAGTACCCCAGACTGTGGTCCTCCCCCACAGAGCCTTGGCGTTGGCTGCACCGAGCTTCAGTGCGTCCCTCAGCGCGCATTCCTGCAGTCTGGAACGGGCCTGTCGGCAACATTCCCTGACGAACATCTCGCTCTGCTGGGAGACCAACAAATTTTGGTCAGACCAAAGAGAGTCTTTCACCGAGTTGCTGCTCTTCCAGCAGCACGATGTCCTTATCCGAATGTGACCCTGGGAACAATCCGTAAATCAGAGAGTCCTCTGTTACGGCCGTCTGGGATGAACCACGCCAAGGACCCTTGCATCTTTCTCCGGACCCTCTTCACAAATCCACACTCAGCAAAGAGGTGGGCAACCGTTTCCTCTCCATAGAAGACGTCCTGAGGGCAGCGTGCATCGGTAGTCAAGGGCCTGTCCCACTTGGTTGTCTTTCGCGCGCCATTTACGTGACCTGCTAGCGTGTGGGTAGCGTGTGGGTAGCGCGGGACGGGCGCATGGAGTGGTGTGGAAGAGTGTGGACTTCGTCCTGCACGAAATCTTCGCTCGCCACCGGCCTGTCGCGGAACTGACGGCCAAAGTAGGACAGGCCCAAGACCCTGGCGCGACGCAACATCTCACCTCCAACAGCAGCAGAAGCAGGCAAACGATCGCTGAGCTCGGCCTGGGACTCACGGCCGTTGCGGATCCGGATCCGCCCCCACTCCTACTCCCAGAGCGGGGCCAAGAAAATTGAAGATAGACACAAAATGCTGGAGTAACTCAGCGGGACCGGCAGCATCTCTGGAGAGAAGCAATGGGTGACGTTTCTGGTCAAGACCCTTCTTTCAGACTGAAGAAGAGTCTCGACACGAAACATCACCCATTGCTTCTCTCCAGAGATGCTGTCGGTCCCGCTGAGTTACTCCTGCATTTTGTGTCCATCTTCAAATGACGTCACGCGCTCCAGACGGCTGTGCGGGCGCATGATGACGCGTGTGACTCTCGCGGGACCGTTGCGTGACCGTCACCACCAGCCTGTCGCATAAGTGACGGCTTTAGATTCCGATGGTACAGGAAGGATCTGACTGGGAGGGCCCCTCTCACTGCCAGCCAAGCGAGGTGCCAGCCAAACAAGGGCCCCCCTTACTGCTAGCCAAGTAAGGGAGTGCAGCGTAGGTTCACGAGGTTAATTCCCAGAATGGCGGGACTGCCATATATGGATAGAATGGAGTGGCTGGGCTTGTATACTCTGGAATTTAGAAGGCTGAGAGGGGATCTTATTGAAACATATAAGATTATTAAGGTACACAAAAAAGCTGGAGAAACTCAGCGGGTGCAGCAGCATCTATGGAGCGAAGGAAATAGGTAACGTTTCGGGCCGAAACCCTTCTTCAGACTGATAGGGGGTGGGGAGAAGAAAGGAAAAAAGGAAAAAGGCGGAGGAGGAGCCCGAGGGCTGGGGGAGGGGAGGAGACAACCAGATGGCTGATGAAGGGGAGGGGACAGCAAGGGCTAGCAGAATTGGGAGAATTCAATGTTCAAGCCCCCAGGATGTAGACTGCCCAAGCGGAATATGAGGTGCATTTCCTCCAATTTACGGTGTTGCTCGCTGTGGCCATGGAGGAGACCCAGGACAGAGAGGTCAGATACGGAATGGGAGGGGGAGTTGAAGTGCTGAGCCACCGGGAGTTCAGGTTGGTTATTGCGGACCGACCGGAGGTGTTCGGCGAAACGATCGCCAAGCCTCCGCTTGGTCTCACCGATGTAGATCAGCTGGCATCTACAGCAGCGAATGCAATAGATGAGGTTGGAGGAGATGCAGGTGAACATCCACTACAAACCTACCGACTCCCATGGCTATCTGGACTACACTTCTTCCCACCCTGCTTCCTGTAATGACTCCATCCCCCACTCCCAATTCCTCCGTCTACGCCGCATCTGCTCCCAGGATGAGGCGTTCCACACCAGGGCATCTGAAATGTCCTCATTCTTCAGGGAACGGGGGTTCCCCTCCTCCACCATAGATGAGGCTCGCACCAGGGTCTCTGCCATACCCCGCAACACTGCTCTCTCTCCCCATCCCCCCACTCACAACAAGGGCAGAGTCCCCCTAGTCCTCACCTTTCACCGCACCAGCCGTCACATACAACAAGTGATCCTCCGTCAGTTTCGCCACCTCCAACGTGACCCCACCACTCGCCACATCTTCCCATCTCCCCCCATGTCTGCCTTCCGCAAAGACCGCTCCCTCCGTAACTCCCTTGTCAATTCTTCCCTTCCCTCCCATACCACCCCCTCCCCAGGCACTTTCCCTTGCAACCGCAAGAGATGCAACACTTGTCCCTTCACCTCCCCCCTCTACTCCATTCAAGGACCCAAGCAGTCGTTCCAGGTGCGACAGAGGTTCACCTGCATCTCCTCCAACCTCATCTATTGCATTCGCTGCTCTAGATGCCAGCTGATCTACATCGGTGAGACCAAGCAGAGGCTTGGCGATCGTTTCGCCGAACACCTCCGGTCGGTCCGCAATAACCAACCTGAACTCCCGGTGGCTCAGCACTTCAACTCCCCCTCACATTCCGTATCTGACCTCTCTGCCCTGGGTCTCCTCCATGGCCACAGCGAGCAACACCGTAAATTGGAGGAAATGCACCTCATATTCCGCTTGGGCAGTCTACATCCTGGGGGCTTGAACATTGAATTCTCCCAATTCTGCTAGCCCTTGCTGTCCCCTCCCCTTCATCAGCCATCTGGTTGTCTCCTCCCCTCCCCCAGCCCTCGGGCTCCTCCTCCGCCTTTTTCCTTTTTTCCTTTCTTCTCCCCACCCCCTATCAGTCTGAAGAAGGGTTTCGGCCCGAAACGTTACCTATTTCCTTCGCTCCATAGATGCTGCTGCACCCGCTGAGTTTCTCCAGCTTTTTTGTGTACCTTGGATTTTCCAGCATCTGCAGTTCCTTCTTTAACACTAAGATTATTAAGGGTTTGGACAAGCTAGAGGCAGGAAATATCTTCCCGATGTTGGGGGAGTCCAGAACCAGGCGCCACAGTTTAAGAATAAGGGGTTAGCCATTTAGAACAGAGATGAGGAAAAACTTTTCACCCAGAGAGTTGTGAATCTGTGGAATTCACTGCCTCAGGAGGCAGTGGAGGCCAATTCTCTGGATGTTTTCAAGAGAGAGTTAGATAGAGCTCTTAAAGATAGCAGAGTCAGGGGATATGGTGAGAAGCCAGGAACGGGCTACTGAATGTGGATGATCAGCCATGATCACATTGAATGGCGGTGCTGGCTCGAAGGGACAAATGGCCTACTGCACCTATTGTCTACTGTGTTGGTGCTTGTTGGTGAAATCTGGCGATGAGGTATTTTGCCAGACAAACTGGTTCAATGGTTCAATAGTGCTTTATCTGTCAAATGTGCAACTGCACAGTGAAATTCTTTTTGCATATATTGCACATGCAGGCACCGCCATTTTTGGCGCCATTATTCAAAATCCAAAGTCCGGTTGCGATCAATGTACTGGAGCAGTTCCCACAAACTGAAGTCCCTCTCCTCTCCTCGTCTGTCCATTGTTTCCTGGGGGCAACTCCTGCAGCTGACCTTGAGGGCGCTGGAGGCATCACCCCGGTTCACCGTCCTTCTGGTCCTTGCTCCTTGCCATCCGATGTCTCCTGTTCCCTCCCGGTCCCGCCAACCGATGAGCCTTCGGGCGGGTTCCCAACGAGTCTTTGGGAGGGTTCCCGGTTCTGGCGACCGACACGCCAGGAGTATAGGAGCAAAGAGGTCCTTCTGCAGTTGTACAGAGCCCTAGTGAGACCACACCTGGAGTATTGTGTGCAGTTTTAGTCCCCTAATTTGAGGAAGGACATTCTTGCTATTGCGGGAGTGCAGCGTAGATTTCCAAGGTTAATTCCCGGGATGGCGGGACTGTCATATGCTGAGAGGAGCAGCTGGGCTTGTACACTCTGGAGTTTAGAAGGATGAGAGGATATCTCATTGAAACATATAAGATTGTTAAGGGCTTGGACACACTAGAGGCAGGAAACATGTTCCCGATGTTGGGGGAGTCCAGAACCAGGGGCCACAGTTTAAGAATAAAGAGTAAGCCATTTAGAACGGAGACGAGGAAACACTTTTTCTCACAGAGAGTGGTGAGTCTGTGGAATTCTCTGCCTCAGAGGGCAGTGGAGGCAGGTTCTCCTGATGCTTTCAAGAGAGAGCTAGATAGGGCTCTTAAAAATAGCAGAGTCAGGGTATATGGGGAGAAGGCAGGAACGGGGTACTGATTGGGGATGCTCAGCCATGATCACATTGAATGGCGGTGCTGGCTCGAAGGGCCAAATGGCCTACTCCTGCACCTATTGTCTATTGTCTATTGTCTATAAGCCTTCAGGTGGGCCCAGACGAGCCTTCGGGCAGGTTACTGGTCCCGCCAGCCGACGAGGTCCCGCGAACGTCGAATCTTCCGGGCCGGGCGTCCTGGCTGCGGCACCTCCGGGCCATGACGTTTATGGTGCATGCGATGCTGTCAGTTTCAATTGCTTTCTGGATTAACATTAGCCTCACACTTGCAACCACACTTTTGTTGGAACGTGCCATACACACGGCCAAATTCTGCCGAGATTAAAAATAACAGCAACTTGCATTTATAAACCACACCGAGCTATGAGCAGACAGTGTAAGGCATGCATCGCGCTACTTGCCAAGAACACCTGGTAGAGCTGCTGCCTCACAACATCAGAGACCCAGGATCGATCCTGACCTTGGGTGCCGTCTGACTGGTGTGTTAAAACATGTCAAAGATGCATCCTTCATCAGAATCTACTTGCTATAACACATTCTTTACATCGAGCAATTTGAAAATATTTTTGTTCAGATCAAGGCAAAACAATTCCATTATCTTTCATCTCGCTTTGCTTTCTCATATTTCGCTTGGGCAGCTTCCAACCCAGCGGTATGAACATTGAATTCTCCAGTTTGATGTAACTTCACCTTACACTTCCCTTCCCCCAAACCCCCACCCCCCACCCCTCTCCCCCCTTGCCCTCTTCCTCCACCCAAGTTTTTTTACCTGTTCCACAGTTCTCCACATTGCTTCTCGTGTGATCACACCTTCCCCAGCCAACAATGGACTTACCTGGACACCGCTCTGCCTGAGGTCATTCGTGGCTAGTCTAGTCCTTTTTGGTACTGCTTTTCTCTTGCCGCCAACTGCTCACTCCCCTCACTCCCCAGACCCCCCTGAAGAAGGGTCCCATCCTGAAATGTCACTCATCCTTTTTCTCCAGAGATGCTGCCTGGCTCGTTGAGTTACTCCAGCGCTTTGTGTCTATCTTTGCATCAGTACTATAAACGAAACTGATCAAAACACTTCAATAAATTAATAACCTAGATACCAATGCTTAAAAAAAGTCAGTTGTGCAACCAAAGATGCAGTGCATAAAAGTTAATAGTTGCTGAGGTTAGTGCTATGTAGTGTTCAAGAGCTTGATACCCTGATTGAGGGAGCATCCTAGTCTACCTTCTCTGCAACCTCTCCAATGTTGCCACATCTTCCTGCAATGGGCTGATCAGAACTGTATGCAAGCTCCGAATGCGGCGTAACCAAAGTCTGATAAAGCTGCATCGTGACTTCCTGACCCTTATATCAATGCCCCAAAGAAAGCCAACATCTCCTAAAATTGGGCAATCATAGAATCATAGAGTCATGGAAACAGTTCCATTGACCCAATTCTCAGGAATGATTGGGTTAACATACGATTTGGGAAAGAAGCTCGTTCTAGAATCTGGTTGTCATGGTTTTCAGGCTCCTGATGGTAGGAGTGAAATGTGAGCGTGGCCAGGGTAGTGTGGGTCCTTGATGTTACCACCTGACCTTCTGAGGCAGAAACTCCCAGAAGATGTTCGTCATATGAATCAATCATTAAATGAGGTGCAGCACTAACAGTTCATAGACCATTATTACTCAAGATGCAGACATTACAGGGAAATGTATTTTTTTCCCCACATTCTCTAAACTGGGAGATACCACCATGTTTTAAGATCAAATTTTAAAAACATAGAACTTAGTCATTTCAGGTGAGGCAGAGGTTCACTTGCACCTCCTTCAACCTCATCTACTGTATCTGCTGTTCTAGGTGTAGTCTCCTCTATATCGGCGAGACAGGATTGGCGATCGTTTCGCTGAACGCTATCGCTCAGTCCACCTCGGCCTATGCGATCTCCCGTTTGCTCAACACTTTAACTCCCCCTTCCATTCCCACGCTGATATGTCCTGGGCCTCCTCCATTGACGGAGTGAGGCCAAACACATATTGGAGGAACAGCACCTCATATTTCGCTTGGGCAGCTTACAACCCAGCGGTATGAAATTTGATCTCTCTAACTGCAAATAACCATTGCTTTCCTCCTCTCTCCGTCCCTCCCCACCCTAGATCTCCTACTAGTTTCACTGTCCTCTTGATTAATTTTACTGTTTGTATGACTTGTTGTCACCTTCCCCTCAGCCAACAATGAACCATTGTACATTTCCTTGATCAACATCTGCTTTGATCTGTCCTTTTCACAGCTTACATGCTCTTTGTTCCCTTCCATATCTCTAGTTTCCCTCTCCCCTGACTCTCAGTCTGACGAAGGGTTCCGACCCGAAACATCACCTGATTTCTTCTATCCAGGGATGCTATCTGTCCCGCTGAGTTACTCCAGAATTTTGTGTCTATCGTATAGGATAATACAGCACAGGAAAGGGCCCTTCAGCCCACAATGTCCGTGTTGAATGTGATGTCAAATTAAACGAAACTTCTCTGCCTGCATGTGATCCATATTCCTCCACTCCCCGCATATTTATATACTGTACCTATCTAAAAGCCTGTTAAATTCCACTATCGTATCTGCCTCCACCGCCACCATTGGCAGCACATTTCCGTGCAGATGCCATTCTCCGTATAAAAAATCTTGTCCCGCATATCTCCTTTAAGTTTTTCTACTCAAATCTTAAAGCTATTGCCTCTAGTTTTTGACATTTTCACCCTGGGAAAAATGTGCCTACTTTCTTACCATATCAATGCCTCTCATAATTTTATTTTCTTCTATAAAGGGTGGAGAGGATGTTTCCACTAGTGGGAGAGTCTCGGACCAGAGGGCACAGCCTCATAATTAAAGGACGTTCCTTTTGAAAGGAGATGAGGAGGAATTTTCTCTCAACCTCCTACGCTCCAGAGAAAACAATCCAGGTTTGTCCAACTTCTCCTTATAGCAAATATACCCCAATTGAGGGAGCATCCTGGTAAACCTCCTCTGCAACGTCCCCAATGTTTCCACATCTTCCTGCAATGGACTGATCAGAACTGTACGCAAGACTCCAAATGTGGCCTAACCAACGCCTGATAAAACTGTGTCATGAATTCCTGACTCTTATATCAATGCCTCGAAGAAAGTCAACAATTTGGCAATCATAGAGTCATGGAAACAGTTCCATTGACCCAATTCTCAGGAATGATTGGGTTAACCTACGATGAGCGTTTAACAGCACTGGGCCTGTACTCGCTGGAGTTTGGAAGGATGAGGTGGAGGCCTCATTGAAACTTAGTGAATAGTGAAAGGCCTTGATAGAGTGGATGTGCAGAGGATGTTTCCACTAGTGGGAGAGTCTAGGACCAGAGGGCACAGCCTCCTAAATAAAGGACGTTGCTTTTGGAAGGAGATGAGGAGGAATTTCTATAGTCAGAGGGTGACTATCTACAGATTTTTTTTAACAAACCACTGCCTCAATTGGCACAAATAATAACGGCAGATATATACTTGTACGCAGCTCAACAAGATTGTAAACGGACATTTTCTTACGAATAATGAGTTGACGTAACTGTCCCTAAAAAACCCTAGCATTTGGAGATGTGAAGTTCTCTGACCTATTTATTGCCAGCATGTCAGAATTATTGGCTATATACACATTTAATTGAATGCCTCTACAGTTAAGCCAACCAGCGTTACTCTATGCCTACCCCTGCAGAACTGGGAAGTTGGGCTGTATTTGTTGGCTGTGTCAGAGTTGATTGAACTAGATGTGATAACGGATCTATGTAAATAAGTTATGACTACATTATACCTCCACCATGCATGAATGCTTCAAAATCAAGTGGTCGAGATTTATTGCCATATACTCAAGCATAGAAACATAGAAAATAGGTGCAGCAATAGGTCATTCGGCCCTTCGAGCCAGCACTGTCATTCAATATGATCATGGCTGTTCATCTAAAATCAGTATCTCTTTCCTGTTTTTTCCCCATATCCCTTGATTTCACTAGCCCCAAGAGCTAAATCTAATTCTCTCTTGAAAACATCCAGTGAATTGGCCTCCACTGCCTTCTGTGGCAGAGAATTCCACAGATTCACAACTCTCTGTGTTAACAAAGTTTGTCCTCATCTCAGTCCTAACTGGCCTACCCTTTATTCTTAAACTGTGACCCCTGGTTTTGAACTCCCCCAACATCAGGAACATATTTCCTGCAGTTACAGTAAGTGAAAATCTAGCAGGAAAGCAGGATGCTTTCTCCAACCACCCCCATTTGAAGGCCACTATCTTCCACCGTTTCTACCCAGTGCTTGGTACCTACTTCCAGCAGCCACTGGTTGTCCTCCAGGATGCACCGAGTGGCAGCCTGGTCCATGCCGGTCACATTGGCGAATTCGGCACAGAGACTCTCATGGCAGTGGCGCAACGCTTCCGCCGCCTCCGACGGCCCGGGACTCTTGCACTGAGGCTGCTCCATGGCCGGTGCTGCAGCGAGCGACTCACCAGCCCGACAAACACTCACCAGCCCGGCAAACACTCGCCAGCCCGGCAAACACTCGCCAGCCCCACCTCCCCGTCCGCATCTGTCCCCGCCGCTGCTTCTGCTTCCATCTCTCCCTCAGCCCCGGCTCTCCAACACCCGCGGCCCATGCAGTTGATATGAGATTTGACATTTTCGTTGATCACAGAATTTCTCACGACAGAGCGTGAGAAATGTGTGATCAGCGTGAGAGGGAGAGAATTTGGCGAAATGCGTGATTCTCACGCTCAATGCGTGAGAGTTGGCATCCCTGATTGAACTGTTGTTTGCAGCCTAATCCATCACACAGACCAATCTCCCCACCATTAACTCCATCTACACTTCACACTACCTTGCAAAAGCAGCCAACATAATCAAATATTATGAAAGGATATGAAAGGTTTAGAGGGAAATGGGCCAAATGCGGGCAGGTGGAACTAGTGTGGATGTGGCATCTTGTTCGGCATGGGCAGGTTAATGGTGTATAACCATGACTCGTGCTACCCTGGTTATTCCTTCTTCTCCCTGCTCCCATCGGACAGAAGATACAGAAACTTGAAAGCAAGCACCACCACAGGAACAGCTTATCTACCTTTGATATCAGGCTTCTGAACGGTCCTTCCATAGGTTGGGGTACTGTCCGATTCACCTTTAACCCATTGCACTTTGTCTATGGAACATGCGCTACAATGTTGAGAACTATATTCTGCACTCTGTATCTTCCTTATTGGTATTTATGTATAGTATTATCTGATCTGATTGCATAGCATGCAAAACAAAGCTTTTCACTATCCACATGACAATAATAAACCTATACTTCTCATTCTCTGAAAGCCACAAGAAACCCGGCTAATGCCTTCAGCAATCAATTATTCTTCAGTTTGAGGTCAGTAAATACAAACGAATTACTGTAGCTTGTGAAATGTTTTGACATCTTGCAATGTGCATCTAAATTGTGGATAAGTCTTTGATTGCAAAGTGCTGATGAGAGACAAAGAAATGTTGGGAAGGAAGGTACACAAAATGCTGGAGAAACTCAGCGGGTGCAGCAGCATCCATGGAGCGAAGGAAATAGGCAACGTTTCGGGCCGAAACCCTTCCCCAGTCTGGGTCTGGGGAAGGGTTTCGGCCCGAAACGTTGCCTATTTCCTTCGCTCCATGGATGCTGCTGCACCCGCTGAGTTTCTCCAGCATTTTTGTGTACCTTCGATTTTCCAGCATCTGCAGTTCCTTCTTTAACAATGTTGGGAAGGAATTCTTTTAATCTAAACATCCTATCTTTCATTCCAAGTAGGACATGTTTTCAATGGCAACACAATGAATTTGGACACATTCCATTCATTGAAAAACGCCAAGAAAACATGAACATAAATAAGCCTTTGATTATAAATCATCTTCCTGTTTCACTTAGTTCCTGCTCATGTGAATCATCCTTGCTGTGGGTGAGTGGAAGGAAGTGTTAAGTTTCCTCCGGCTGCTCCAGTTTCTCTCACAATTCCAAAAGACGTGCGGGTTTGTAGATTAATTTGCGAATAATCAGGGGACCAGTCTCACCCCGGTCACTCCCTCTTCTCCCCTCTCCCATCAGGGAAGAGGTACAAAAGTTTGAAAATGCACTGCTCTAGATCCAGGGACAGTTTCTTCCCTGCTGTTATCAAGCAACTGAACCGTCCTGTTACTGCTAGAGAGCGGTCCTGACCTCCCTTCTACCTCATTGGAGAACTTTGAACTATCTTTAATCAGATTTTTATTGGATATAATTTTACACTAAATGTTATGCTCATTATCCTGTATCTGTACATTGTGGATGGCTTAATTGTAATCTTGTATACATGATTACAATTATGAAAAAACATGAATACATGTATATTCGGGAAGTGGCGGCGCTGTTGCACAGCTGCGGCTCGCCTGCAGTCTGTCTGTTTTTACTTTTTTTTTCTTTTTCTTTTTGTCTTGTTTTAATCAAATTTTACTTTATTGGGTTGTGTATGTGTGGGGTGGGGGGGGGGGGGTGAAACATGACTTTTGTCTCTTCCTTCGGGGGGAATGCGACTTTTTCTTGTCGTATCCCCCTTCTCTGCCTCCGTCTGCGCTGAGGCCAAAATGGCGGAGCTGCCGGCCTCCAACTCCAACTGCGACCGACCGACCGATCTCGAGGCTCCGGAGGCAGAGCCAGGACTTACCAGCGCGGGGCTGGCCGGCTTCGGGGCTGCGGTGGCGTTTCCGGCGGTGGCGACCGAGGACGCTGGTGGCGACCTGAGTCCGGAGGCTCGGCCGCGGGCCCGGTGGACGACATCGTCGGGAGCTCGCAGGTCACAGGTGGGTGACCTGTTTTTCTGGGGCTCCCGCAACTACAGCTGCGTCCGCTGGACTGGAGGGCGGCAGCTTTGGCAGCTTCGGCCACCCCGGGCCGCGGAGTTTGAACCGGCCCATCACGGACGGAGCACGGATTCAGCCGCGGGACTGACTTACCATCACCTGGCGGGGTCACAACATCGGAAACCTGGATCGCCTCAGCGCAGAGGGAGAACGAAGAGGGAAGAGACAGAGACTTTAAGACTTTTGCCTCCATCACAGTGAGGAGGTGCCTGGTGAACTTCACTGTGGTGGATGATAATTTTGTGTTTATTGTGTGTTTGTATTATTATATGTATGACTGCAGGCAACGAAATTTCGTTCAGACCGAAAGGTCTGAGTGACAATAAAGGAATCTAATCTAATCTAATCTAATGTACCAAAACCTAAACTGAGTTAATTGACCTCTGTGAATTCCCCTTAATATTCAGGGAATAGATGCAGAAGTGGAATACTATAGAACTGGTGTGAACGGGTGACCAATGGTCCTTGTGGACTTTGTCGGCTGAAGAGCCTGTTTCCATGCTTTACCTTTTAATTCCATCCAATTCAATGCAAAGAAAGGATGTCACGGTTTGTTTCAAGCTGTCAGTGGGCAGAATAGCCAGTGGAGTTATAGTTGAATCATTAGAATTTATCAATACTAAATCAGTTAGAGTCAAACAGCACGGACACCGGACCTTCAGATCAACTTGCTGAGGGAGTAGATGAGGAAGTGGTCTAACATAAAATAAAAATTCAATAGTAACCTGAGAGGTAACTTTTACACAGAAAGGGTGGTTGGTGTATAGAGTGAGCTGCCAGAGTTGGTGGTTGAGGAAGGTAGCATCGCAATGTTTAAGAAACATTTGGATGGGTACAGGATAGGATAGGTTTAGAGGGATAATGGGCCAAATGCAGGCAGGTAGGACGAGTGTAGATGGGACATGTTGGTTGGTGTGGGCAAGTTGGGCCAAAGGGCCTGTTTCCGTGCTGTATGAATTACATTTACATTCTGGCTACATAGCATTGATTTTTCATTCCCAAGCATTCCACGTAAAAGCCTGTGTGTAACACAGTACAGAGTCCTGTGTTACACACTAGGTTGGAACGGACCTCAAGAATGAAAGATCCCGCTGCATTCCAACCCTCCTGGCAAACACATACTCCGGAACGAGGTAAAGGATGTCTCGTGCACACAGCAGTCATCTTATAAGACGGGCGACAGGGTCTGGATGTATGAAGGATCTGATGGGGAGGTCCTTCTCACCATCACCAAGCAAGGGCTTGCTGCTTGTTTGGGAGCTCTGGTGATGAGACATTTCTGCCAAATGACTGACAATCTGCTTGAGGTACCATCTCACAGGATTCACCTATCACTTGCCAGGCTTTAAGAAGGAACTGCAGATGCTGAAATCAAAGGTAGACAAAAGTGCTGGAGAAACTCAGCGGGTGCAGCAGCATCGATGGAGCGAAGGAAATAGGCAACGTTTCGGGCCGAAACGTTGCCTATTTCCCTTCGCTCCATAGATGTTGCTTGCACCCGCTGAATTTCTCCAGCACTTTTGTCTACTTGCCAGGCTTTGTTCCCCCCCCCCCCCCCCCCACTGCAATCAGAATGGAATAGGGTCCCAATCCAAACATCGCCTATCCATGTTCTTCAGAGATGCTGCCTGACCCACTGAGTTACTCCAGCACTTTGTATCCACCTATTACTTGCCAGGCTTTATCGCAACCCCACTTTCTTCCATTTTTCTCACCCCTACCGCAATCAGTCTGAAGAATGGTCCAGACCTGAAACGTCGCATATTCGTGTTCTCCAAAGATGCTGCCTGACTGACAGTTACTCTCACACATGTTTGCACATATGATCCACCATTTGCTTTTTTCATGGGGCCTCGATTCCTGAACTATTTATGCCCAAACTGATTAAGCATGTATTACACACAATTTTATTAAATAAACACATCCCTGCCCAGTCATAATAAGGATAGCTTTGTTACTTGGAAATCCATATCCATTTGTCTGCCATGATGTAGCTGATAAGAAAAAATAAGCAAATTTCTAACGCACACCTAATTCGTTTTGCGCGGCTGATTTGGGTATTTAGCCAAGTTTTTGTTCTTACTGCCATCTGAAACACTTAGCATTCAATCAATAGCTCCTTGAAAATAGTGACACAAGTGGACAGGGTAGTGAAGAAAATATTTAGATTATTTGCCTTTATAGGGTGGGTTTATATTTGAGTACGAAGTACGATAATGAGTATAGTAGTTGGGACATCATGTTGCAGATGTACAAGACATTAGTCAGACCATCCTTGATGTATTGTGTACGCGGATAGAAAGGATGTGTAATGCAAGAAACTGTAGAATTCAACAGGATGTGCCTAGAAGGAGTGGGGTTGTTACACAGAGAGATTGCTCTCTGGACTGTAGGAGGCCCCAGGGTTGATCTTACAGAGGTTTATAAAGGTATGGGGTGCATGGATAGTTTAGTTTAGTTTAGTATAGTATATTATTGTCACGTGTACAGTGAAAAGTTTTTGATTGTGTGCCATCCAGTCAAATAAAAGAGTACACGTGAATACAATCAAGTCGTCCACAGTGCACAGATCTTATCTTAAGGATAACGTGCAAGGATAGAGCAAGAAAGTCCAAATCAACTCAATTTAAAGATAGTTTAATTGTCTCCAATGATGCAGCTGAGACCTCTCCCCAGCTGATGAGAGAACGGTTCAGTTGCCTGATAACAGCTGGGAAGAAATTAGTCACTGTTATTGTTCAGGACCAAACAGAGGTGTAGCAGTACAGTTCCTGCCTTGACAGAGCCAGAGATCCATGTTCAGTCCTGACTACGGGTGCTGTCTGTACGGTCATTGCATGTACTCCCTGTGACCGTGTGGGTTTTTCTCCGGGTGCTCCGATTTCCTCCTCACTCCAGACGGACAGGTATGTAGGTCAATTGGCGTTGCTAAGTTGTACAAATGGTAAAAAAAACCTGTTCCTAGTATGTTCGGGTTATGACCATCACCATGATGAGTACCCACTAGGAGCTGGGGAGATCGCTATCACAGCAATAGTCAGCCAAGCTGTGAAACAAACAGTTCATCATTTACAGAAAACGGAGCGATTGATGTCAGTATTGGTTCCAATTAAATGCAGAATGAAGGATTCTAATCTAACATGAGACGATTGATACTGCCCAATCAGTCTGAAGAACTCATGCCCAGAGTAGGAAAATCGAGAAGCAGAGGACGTAGGCTTAAGGTGAGGGGGGAAAGATTTAATAGGATTTAATAGGAACCTGAGGGGTGACTTTTTCACGCAAAGGGTGGTGGGTGTATGGAACGAGCTGCCGGAGGAGGTAGTTGAGGCAGGGAATATCGCGACACTTAAGAAACATTTGGACAGGTACATGGGTAGGACAGAGAGATATGGGCAAAAAGCAGGCAGGTGGGACTAGTGTAGCTGGGGCATGTTGGCCGGTGTGGGTGAGTTGGGCAGATGGGCCTGTTTCCATGTGGTATGACTCTATGATTCTATGACGCTAAGATTCCCGACCCAAAATGTCACCTGTCCATCTTCTCCAGATCCGCTGAGTTCCCCCAGCAACTTGATGTCATATTTTTGTCAACCAACATCTGCAGTTCCCTTGATAGAACTCCATTCCCCTACTCCTTAGTTCAGAAATACAGCGTGGAAACAGGCCCTTCGGCCCACTGAATCCATGCTGACCAAGGATCACCCACACACACACACACACACACACACCACACACCCACACTAGTTCTATGTTATCCCACTTTTGCATCCGACATATTAGGGGGACATTTGCAGAAGCCAATTAACCTAGAAACCTACACGTCGTTGGGATGTGGGAGGAAATCAGGGCACCCGGAGAAAACCTACGGGGTCACAGAGAGAATGTGCAAACTCCGCACAGACAGCATTCATTGTCAGGATCAAACCCGTGTCTCTGCTGTTGTAAGACCGCAGATATAACATAAAAACATAGAAAATTAGTGCAGGAGTAGGCCATTCGGCCCTTCGAGCCTGCACCGCCATTCAATAAGATCATGGCTGATCATCCAACTCAGTATCCTGTACCTGCTTTCTCTCCATACCCCCTGATCCCTTTAGCCACAAGGGCCACATCTAACTCCCTCTTAAATATAGCCAATGAACTGGCCACAACTACCTTCTGTGGCAGAGAATTCCCGGGATTCACCACTCTCTGTGTAAAAAATGTTTTTCTCATCTCAGTCCTAAAAGATTTCCCCTTTATCCTTAAACTGTGACCCCTTGTTCTGGACTTCCCCAACATCGGGAACAATCTTCCTGCATCTAGCCTGTCCAACCCCTTAAGAATTTTGTACGTTTCTATAAGAGCCCCCCTCAATCTTCTAAATTCTAGCGAGTACAAGCCGAGTCTATCCAATCTTTCTTCATATGAAAGTCCTGCCATCCCAGGAATCAGTCTGGTGAACCTTCTCTGTACTCCCTCTATGGCAAGAGTGTCCTTCCTCAGATTAGGAGACCAAAACTGTACACAATACTCCAGGTGTGGTCTCACCAAGACCCTGTACAACTGCAGTAGAACCTCGCTGCTCCTATACTCAAATCCTTTCGCTATGAATGCTAACATACCATTGGCTTTCTTCACTCTGCAGCACTGTGCTGCCCTCTTTCCAAGCCTGAAATCAGTACAATGCAGTAATCACCCCCATTTCATTTCACAGAGCTGTTTCTTTCTGGATTAAGTGCAAGCAAAAATATAGAGTTGTAGAAAACAGGCCCTTGGGTCCAACTTCCCATGGAAGTCATTGCCACAGAAGGCTGTGGAGGCCAGCTCAATGGATATTTTTAAGGTGGAGATTGACAAATTATTGATTAGTACAGGCGTCAGGGGTTATGGGGATAGGGCAGAAGAATGGGGTTGTGGGATAAAGATAGATCAGCCACGATTGAACGGCGGAGTAGTCTTGATGGGCCGAACGGCCTAATTCGGCTCCTTGGGCTTATGAACTTGTGAACTTATGAACTATCTATGTACCTGTTTAAATGTTTCTTAACCGTTGCGATAATATTTGCATTAAAATCTGAAGGAATATAGATCCTTATCAGAACACCTCTTTCCTGGTCCATGGAACATTGGGACCAAAGGAACTGCTGCTGTAAATTACAATTGTTCGCCGTTATCACCATTGCCTGTGTGCTATGATTAGATGTTGTCATTGTTGATATTTCTTGGAAAACACTTCAATAATTCCAGGGTTTAATTTTGCCTACATGTTTAAAAAAATGTTTAATTTTTCCCCTCTCACCATAATCCAATAATTCAGCAGTGTGTATGACAGGATTCAAGTTCAAGTACAAGTTCAAGTGAGTTTATTGTCATGTGTCCCTGATAGGACAATGAAATTCTTGCTTTGCTTCAGCACAACAGAACATAGTAGGCATTGACTACAAAACAGATCAGTGTGTCCATATACCATTATATAAATATATACACACGTGAATAAATAAACTGATTAAGTGCAAATAACAGATAATGGGCTATTAATGTTCATAGTTTTGTCCGAGCCAAGTTTAATAGCCTGATGGCTGTGGGGAAGTAGCTATTCCTGAACCTGGTTGTTGCAGTTTTCAGGCTCCTGTACCTTCTACCTGAAGGTAGCGAGGAGATGAGTGTGTGGCCAGGATGGTGTGGGTCCTTGATGATACTGCCAGCCTTTTTGAGGCAGCGACTGCGATAGATCCCCTCGATGGAAGGGAGGTCAGAGCCGATGATGGACTGGGCAGTGTTTACTACTTTTTGTAGTCTTTTCCTCTCCAGGGCGCTCAAGTTGCCGAACCAAGCCACGATGCAACCGGTCAGCATGCTCTCTACTGTGCACCTGTAGATTCAGTAGAAAAAACACCTTCATGCACACTAGGCATACCTGTGTGAGTAGTCTTGCCTAGAACACAAAGTACTGGAGTAACTCAGTGGGTCAGACAGCATCTCTGGAGGACATGGAGTTGTACTCCAGCACTTGGTGTATTTTTTTTTTTTACTAATCTTTAGTCAGAGGGTGGTGAATCTGTGGAATTCAGCCACAGATGGCTGTGGAGGCCAAGTCAATGGATATTTTTATGGCGCAGATTGACAGATGCTTGATGTGTGCCAGGGGTTATGGGGAGAAGGCAGGAGAATGGGGTTGAGAGGGAAAGATAGATCAGCCATGATCGAATGGCGGAGTAGACCTGAGAGTGGAATGGCCTAATTCTGCTCCTAAGTCTTACACAACACGATACGATAAAACTTTATTCATCCTCGGAGGGAAGTTGGTCTGCCGACAGTCACAACACACACGGTACACAAAAACTTGAAATTAAAAGTGAAAACAAAAGGAAAAAGACAAGCGACTGTTCGGTGGCTGCCGTGTGCACAGCGCCTTCACCGGAACAAACAAACGCAGGCTTCTCCCCTGGGCAGAGGATTCCAAACTAGAGTGTTCCCCCCCTCCTCAGTCTATGAAAGTAAGCATGCAGGTACAGCAGGCAGTGAAGAAAGCGAATGGCATGTTGGCCTTTATAACAAAAAGAATCGAATATAGGAGCAAAGAGGTCCTTCTGCAGTTGTACAGAGCCCTAGTGAGACCACACCTGGAGTATTGTGTGCAGTTTTGGTCCCCTAATTTGAGGAAGGACATTCTTGCTATTGAGGGAGTGCAGCGTAGGTTTACAAGGTTAATTCCCGGGATGGCGGGACTGTCATATGCTGAGAGAATGGAGCAGCTGGGCTTGTACACTCTGGAGTTTAGAAGGATGAGAGGAGATCTCATTGAAACATATAAGATTGTTAAGGGCTTGGACACGCTAGAGGCAGGAAACATGTTCCCGATGTTGAGGGAGTCCAGAACCAGGGGCCACAGTTTAAGAATAAGGAGTAAGCCATTTAGAACGGAGACGAGGAAACACTTTTTCTCACAGAGAGTGGTGAGTGTGGAATTCTCTGCCTCAGAGGGCGGTGAAGGCAGGTTCTCTGGATGCTTTCAAGAGAGAGCTAGATAGGGCTCTTAAAAATAGCAGAGTCAGGGGATATGGGGAGAAAGCAGGAACGGGGTACTGATTGGGAATGATCAGCCATGATCACATTGAATGGCGGTGCTGGCTCGAAGGGCCGAATGGCCTACTCCTGCACCTATTGTCTATTGTCTGATGTCCTCCCCCACACTGGGTCCCCCTTTGTTCTCCCACCGTCCCTCACGGCGGTCCCCCCCACGCCGGGCCCCCATTGTCTTCCCCTCCCCCCCTCACGTTCATCGCCCGCGAGGCCCCACTGCCGCCACCCATCGGCCCAGACAGGCCTCGCCGCCCGGCTTCACCGCTGTCCCCTCGGAGGCCTGTGGGGCGAGTCGGGTCTCCGGTCGTCCTTCTGGTCGGCGGCAGCACAATTGTTCAGCGGGTGGATCGGGCCCGCGTGGCTCGCGTGGCTTGCGGCTCCCCGGGACACTCCCGCTGCGTGCGCGGTACCTCGGGACACACGGACACACAAACGTATGAAGAGGGGGAGTTCCAGGATTTCGACCAGAAACAGCACAGACACTACCAAGTTAGAACAACACATGGAACAATGTCAAAAGTTCAATCGACTTGTTTGTGTCCTTTCTGAAATTATCTGATTGATCCCGTTTCCTGAAAGTTACAATTCAAACCAGGCTGTGTGTGTTAGTTCATACTGAATGCCATATAAATCAGTCTCATTTACACCCCGAACTTCTTTTTACAAATGTTCTTATCGTAGTCCATTGGCGAGGCCACATTTACAGTATTGTGTTCAGTTTTGGTCACCATGTTATAGAAATATGTTGTTAAGCTGGAGAGGGTGCAGAGAAGATTTAAGAGGATGTTGCCAGGACTCGAGGGCCTGAGCTATAGGGAGAGGTTGAGCAGGCTCGGACTTTATTCCTTGGAGCGCAGGAGGATGAGGGTGATGTTGTAGAGGTGAAGAGGGTCATGAGAGGAATAGATCAGGTAACACACAGTCTTTTAGCCAGAGTAGGGGAATCAAGAAGCATAAGACATAGGTTTAAGGTGAGGGGGAACCTGAGGTGCAACTATTTTATATCAAGTGTGGTATGTATATGGAACGAGCTAACAGAGGAGGTAGTTGAGGCAGGTACTATCACATATACCTGCATTTGGACAGGTATATGGATAGGACAGGTTTAGAGGGATGTGGGCGAACACAGGCAGGTACAATACAATACAATACAATACAATACGGTTTTTATTCGTCACATTGCATATAAAGTGCAAGTGAAATGAATTTGCCAGCAGCGGTACAATGAGAAAGAACACACAATACACAATAAAAATTAACACAAACATCCCCCACAGCATTCATCACTGTGGTGGAAGGCACAAAATCTGGCCAGTCCTCCATTTTCAGGTGGGAGTATTGTAGATGGGGCACGTTGGTCTGCGTGGGCAAGTCGGGCCGAAGGACCTGTTTCCATGCTGTATGACTCCTACGACAACTCCAATCTTCTCTGCACCCGTTACAGTTTAACAACATCATTCCTATAACAGAGTGACCAAAACTGAACACAACCTCACCAATGTCTTGTACAACTGTAACATGACCTTCCAACGCTTATACTCAATACTCTGACTGATGAGTCATCTGCTTTGTAACTTTCATGACAGTGGAGGAAATGCATCCTCCAAAAATCGATGGGATTTTTATGAAAACTCCTTGAACTTTCCTCAGGAGTTTTTTTGCTTCTGGGTTTCCTCCCACATCTCAAATAAGTGTGGTTTGGTTTCATTGTTCTCTGTAATATTCCTCCTGGCGTGCAGGGAATGGATGATTAATGGGACAACATAGAACTAATGTGAAGGGCCTGTTTCCATGCTGCATCTTTCAATGCCATTTCATGCAGATTTCCGCAGCTGCAGTATTTGGAGGTAGTTTAGATGGTTGGATATTTTTGCAGGCCTGGCTCGCCCGCCGTGGAACCGGGAACCCGCCCGGAGAGGGAAGCCTCCGAGCCCAGCTCCCGCTCACCCCTGAAGACCGGGAATCGCAGAGGAGAATGGAGGTGGCTGACGCTGTATAAAAAGGAGAAGAAGAACGGTGGGGTGGGTGGCGTCTTGCCATCCTCGCCCTCAAGTAGACGCCCCCTGGGGAACAAGGGCTGAAGGTGGCCGGGCAAGGAGAGGGACGACGGTTCGCGGACAACTGGAATGGAGGCGATGGCTGCAATGGACCTTTGTGGCCAGCTGAAGCTGGGACTAAAATGTGCTAAAATAGCGACTCTTGCATATGGACTCAGTCGGCTATTCTGTACTAACCAGGGGATTGTGCTTATATACGCAGTTTGTCTTGCTGATCTGTATGCAAAAAACGTATTTCACTATGCTTGGGTAGACGTGATAATAGAGAAACCATTGAACTGTTGAACCATTGATTCGTTTCATTCCACTTTTACTTGTCGTGCTCAGATTTCAGAGTTGACTGGGCACATCCTTGTTTGTGGTTCCGCCCCCTTCCCACTTGAGCGGCTGTGTGGGTTACCTCACAGTAGAAAGAGTATGTGAAGAGTACTGAGGGGAGGGTGAAAGAGACGTTAGCTAGCTGTGAGACCACGCTCCTGACTCTATGGAACACTGCAGTAAGTCTGGAATCCGATCTGATCTACTTTGCTTTCAGCACCTTTCGATACAAGGGAACTGAGCAGAGATTGTACCGCAAGGATAGCAAAGAGGGGTAAGTATGAAAGTGGATTAAAATAAATTGTTACATGGTGTTGTGAATGCAGTCAGGGTTGATTTGTTAACAATTTGCATGTCAGTGATTTTAACCCGCACTTGTTCATAGTTCATAAACTATGGTGGCAGAATTAGTTTTGCCACCATAGTTGGACTTCTGCCCATCAAGTCTACACCGCCATTCAATCACGGCTGATCTATCTTTCTCCCTCTCAACCCCATTTCTCCTGTCTTCTCCCCCATAACCCCTGGCACCCGTACTAATCAAGAAGTTCAGATCTCTGTTTGAAACGCGATGTCACATGTTTTAATAGTTTCATGTCATTACTGCAGATAATCTGCTCAGGAACAGCTTCCTTCAAGTCAAGTTAAGTCAAGTATATTTGTCACATACACACACAAGATGGGCAGTGAAATTAAAGTGGCAATGCCTGCGTGATTGTGCAAAACTACAGAACAGAACAGAATAGAACAGAATCAGTATTTACATGTTAGAAAAAAACCCAGCAATTTTAAAAAGACACAACACTACAGTAAATTAGTCCCTGGTGAGATCAGAGTTTACAGTCCTGAGGGCCTGTGGGAAGAACTCCGTCTCATCCTCTCTGTTTTCACAGCATGACAGCGCAGGCGTTTGCCTGGCCGTAGCAGCTGGAACAGTCCGTTGCTGGGGTGGTAGGGGTCCCCCATAATGTTGCTGGCTCTGGATCTGCACCTTCTGATGTATAGTTCCTGCAGGGGGGCGAGTGTAGTTCCCATAGGGCGTTCGGCCGAACACACTACTCTCTGCAGAGCCTTCCTGTCCTGGGCAGAGCAGTTCCCAAACCAGATTGTGATGTTGCCAGACAAGATGCTTTCTACAGCCCCAGAGTAGAAACACTGAAGGATCCTCAGAGAGACTCTGAATTTCCTCAGCTGCCTGAGGTGGTAAAGGGGCTGCCTTGCCTTACTCACCAGAGCGGCAGTGTGTGATGTCCATGTCAGATCCTCTGTGATGTGGACTCCCAGGTATTTAAAGCAGCTCACCCTATCCACAGTATCCCCATTTATCCTCAATGGTGTGTACGTCCTTGGATGTTGTGACCTTCTAAAGTCCACGATCAGCTCCTTAGTTTTTATGACATTCTAGAGGAGGCTGTTGTCCTGACACCAGAGTGCCAGATCAGCCACCTCCTCCCCGGTAGGCCTTCTCATCGTTATCTGAGATCAGGCCCACCACCACAGTGTCATCAGCAAACTTGATTATGGAGTTGGAGCTGAACCTGGCCACACAGCCATGTGTGTACAGGGAGTACAGTAGGGGGCTGAGGACACAACCCTGGGGGGGATCCTGTGTTCAGGGTGAGGATGTTCGATGTATTCTCCTCCCATCTTGACTACCTGGGGCCTGGCGGTGAGAAAGTCCAGGACACAGGCACACAGGGGGGTGTTAAGTCCCAGTTCCAGCAGCTTCTCAGCAAGTCTGGTGGGGACAATCGTGTTGAAGGCTGAACTGTAGTCAATGAACAGCGTCCTAACGTAGCCCCCCTTCTGGCTGTCAAGGTGAGAGAGAGCGGTGTGCAGAACCTGGGAGACCGCATCGTCCGTGGATCTGTTCGGACGGTATGCGAACAGTAGCGGGTCCATGTTGCGAGGGAGGAAGGCGCAGATGTGGTTCTTGATCAGCCTCTCGAAGCGTTTCATGACCACCGAGGGATCTCTGTCAGAACGTACAAACTCTGTACAGACAGCACCCGTAGTCAGGATTGAACCCGGGGCTCTGACACAAAGAAGGGAGAGATTGAACTTTTTTTCTCCTTCCATCACAGTGAGGAATGCGGAGGAGTTATATGTTAAAATGTTAACATATGTTAAAATGTTACGTTACTGCTACCCTTAATGAACAGGCAATTTTTGGGTCGGAACCTTTCTACGCAATAAACCAGTCTTTATTGAATTTGGATCCCACCAATTATAATGATCATGTATAGCAGGCTGTTGTAATCAAACACCATTATGTTCTTCAAGTTAAGTCAATTTCAAGTGGTGAATCTCTGGAACTCTCTGCCACAGAAGGTAGTTGAGGCCAGTTCATTGGCTATATTTAAGAGGGAGTTAGATGTGGCCCTTGTGGCTAAAGGGATCAGGGGGTATGGAGAGAAGGCAGGTACGGGATACTTAGTTGGATGATCAGCCATGATCATATTGAATGGCGGTGCAGGCTCGAAGGGCCGAATGGCCTACTCCTGCACCTATTTTCTATGTTTCTATGTTTCATTGCCATATGCACAAGAACAGTGATGTTTAGGTACAATGAAAATCTTTCTTGTCGCAGTACACAGGGTCATGGATTCAGATAGTACACAAAGATATAAATTATATGTACGACAGGACAATGAAAAAAAAATACTGTACCAAAAAAAAACAATTAATAATAATAATAATAATAGATTTTATTTATGGGCGCCAATACAAAAGTCTCAAGGACACCTTACAAAATTTAACAAAGAAACATATAATCAGAGTAAAATAAGTTATAAAGACATCACCAATACACAAATTAAAGACAGAAATTCGATCCAAAAAACAAAAACAAAAAAAATTCAGAAACACAATTTGAAGAGAGGGCAGCGGTAGCTAAACTGCGCCAGCGTCCACTCTCCCTTCCGACCGCCATCTTGGACACAGACTAACATAGACAGTACACACAAAAATCATCCCCCCACAATGGTTACCACTGTGGGGGAAGGCACAATGTCCAGTCCCCATCCCCAGTTCTCCCCAAAGTCAGGCCTATTGAGGCCTCCGCTATTGCCTCTACGGAGGCCCGATGTTCCTGGCCGTTCTCGCCGGGTGCTGTTGCCCCGGCGCCAGGAGAGTCCTCTCAGCGGCTGGGCCACCTGGAACGGCCGCATTCCTTACCGGAGGCCGCGGCTTCCGAAGCCGACAAGGCCGCGCCGGTTTGGAGCTCCCAGGCTCCCGATGTTCAAACCATAAAGAGAAAACAAGTCCATGGTGGTCCAAGAGCTGCTCTGATGTGTCCCGTTGCCAAGCAAGGATTAGGGTTGATAGACACAAAGTCATGGAATAACTCTGCGGGTCCGGCAGCGTCTCTGGAAAAAAAGGATGGCCGACATTTCGGGTCAGGAAGAAGATGTCTGAAGAAGGGTCCCGACCCCAAAACGTCACCCGTCCTTTTTTTCCGGAGATGCTTCCTGATCTGCTGAGTTACTCCATCACTTTGTGTCTATCTTTGGTATAAACTAGCATCTGCAGTTCTTTGTATTTACTAGTAGGATTAGTGTTGTGCAGGTGGGTTCAAGAATTCCAGCATTCTGTGTTTATCTTAAGTTCAAAACCCTTGCTTGACCTCACGCAGGGCTCGAGGCCCCCGACATCGGGAGAACAAAGAAGGGAAGAGATTGAACTTTTTTTCGCCTTCCATCACAGTGAGGAATGTGGAGGAGTCATGGTGGTGGATGTTTATGTTAAAATGTATTTTGTGTGTTTTGTTGCTCTTTATTGGTATGACTGTATGGCAAATCAAATTCATTGTATGTTGCAAAACATACTTGGCTAATAAAATATGATTATGAATATTATGATTATGGTTCAAGAACCATGATGAAAGAGATGTTTGTGAACCTGGTGGTGTGGGACTTCAGGTTTCTGTACCTCCTGCCCGACAGACCTTCTGGAAGGTTTTCCCATCTCCACAGAGGAACTCTGGAGCTCTGTCAGAGTGACCATCGGGTTCTTAGTCACTTCCCTGACCAAGGCCCTTCTCCCCCGATTGCTCAGTTTGGCCGGGCGGGCGGGCAGCTCTATAAAGAGTCCTGGTGGTTCCAAAGTTCTTCCATTTAAGAATGGCGGAGGCCACTATCCTCTTCGGGACCTGCAATGCTGCAGAAATTGTTTTATACCCTTCCCCAGATCTGTGTCTCGACACAATCCTGTCCGACACAATCTGACACCATTTTGAGTGTCGTAGCAAAGGGTCTGAATACTTATGTAAATGTGATATTTCAGTTATTTCCTTTTAATTACTTTGCAAACATTTCTAGACACCTGTTTTCGCTTCTTCATTCTGGGGTATTGTGTGTAGATTGATGGGAAAAAAATTAATGCATTTTAAAATAAGGTTGTAACGTAACAAAATGTGGAAAAAGTGAAGGGGCCTGAATACTTTCTGAATGCACTGTATAGTCCAGGGGTCTCTAATGAGGTCGATGGTGACTCAGGACAGCTCACTATTTGGTGAGGGGATGGTTCAGTTGCCTGGTAACAGCTGGGAAGAAACTGTCCCTGAATCTGGAGGTGTGCGTTTTCACACTTCTGTACCTCTTGCCTGATGGGAGAGGGAAGAAGAGGAGGTGACTGGGGTGAGACTCACCTTGATTATGCTGGTGGCCTTGCCGAGGCAGCGTCAAGGGAGGTTGGTTTGCGTGATGGTCTGGGCTGCGTCCACAATTCTCTGCAATATTTTGCAGTCTCGGATGGAGCTGTTCCCAAACCAGGCTGTGATGCATTCCAATAAAATGCTTTCTACGGCACATGTGTAGAAGTTAGTTCGAGTTTTCGGGGACATGCTGAACGTCGTAAGCGTTCTAAGGAAGTGAAGGCGTAGGTGTGCTTTCCTGGCCATTGCTTTGATATAGCTAGATTTGTACATGATCTTGCAGAATTACTGCCTGTGAAACACCCAAAGGCTTAATCTGCTAAACCCTTTAATTCTGGACTACACCCAGTTTCTGAATATCTAGTTTTTGGCATAACATTTGATTACTCTGTCTTTTGTTGACAGAATATTAGAACTATCTTTGTGTTCCTTTAGTAGACAGTCAGGACTTCTATCTCAGCGTGGAGATGTCAAAGACTAGAGAGCAAAGCTTTAAGGAGAGAAGAGAAAGTTTAAAGGCGATATGCTGTGGGTGCCTGGAACGCGCTGCCAGGGGCGGTGGTGGAGGTAGATACGATAGTGACATTTAAAAGGATTTTGGAAAGGCACGAGGATATGCAGGGAATGGAGGGATATGGATCAAGAATCAAGTGTTTTATTGTCATATGTCCCTAACAGGACAAAATCTTACTTACAACGGCACCACAGAATATGTAAACAGTATTCTGTAAACAATATGATACATTTAAAAAAAGTTATGTATTAATGTCTATATATATATACACACACACACGCAAGCACGCACGCACGCACGCACACACACACACACACACACGATCACACACGATCACACACGATCACACACACACACACACGTGTAGTCAATGCCTTCTCTGTTCTGTTGTGCTGAAGCAAAGCAAGAATTTCATTGTCCTATGACACATCACACGCACACACACACGCACACACACACACACGCACACACACACACGCACGCACCGCACGCACACATGCATGCACACATGCATGCACACACACACACACACACACACACACACACACACACGTGTAGTCAATGCCTTCTATGTTCTGTTGTGCTGAAGCAAAGCAATGAATTCCATTGTCCTATGACACATGACAATAAACTCACTTGAACTTGAACTTGAAACCAATGCCCCCAAATCTATGTAGTTCAGAGCTTATTTGAGGTTGTAGTAGTTTAATAGGCTGATGCCTGAAGGGAAGAAGCTGTTCCTGAACCTGGACGTTACATTTCTTGGGCTCCTGTATCTTCCCGATTGCAGGAGTGAGATGAGAGTGTGGCCAGGATGGTGTGGGTCTCTGATGATGCTGGCTGCCTTTTTGAGGCAGCGACTCCTGTAAATGCCTTTGATGGGAAGGGAGGTCAGTACCGTAATGGACTGGGCAATATTCACCACTTTTTGCAGTCTTCTTTGTTCCTGGGTGTTCAAGTTGCCGAACCAGGCCGTGATGTTACCAGGCAGGGGAGATTAATTGTTCCTGTTTAGTGTGGACATTGTGGACCACATCTGTTCCTGTGTTGTACTGTTCTATGTTTAACATTTTTACATTGCAATCCCTGATAGGTTTTAAGATGACAAACTATAAACTGACATACTTCAAATTGAGAGGGGAGAGCGGAAACAGCACGTTACATTTTTGCATACAGTGGGATAGACTATGAAGACGACACAATTGACAGATCAGTATGGGCCAGCTTAAACCAAGTGAGTACCATTTACTGCAATTTACAATTGTGACAGCTGAAGGAATTCAAAGAAAGACGCACTGATGTAATGCTTTTTATGGTGTTCCTAAAACACTGGCTCGAAGGGCCGAATGGCCTCCTCCTGCACCTATTTTCTATGTTTTCTATGTTATGTTGTAATCACTATTGTGACGAAGGAAATGGGGCAGTCAGGGTCATAGAGTCATGCTGCACGGAAACAGGCCCTTCAGCCCATCTCCTTCATGCCAACCAAGATGCCCTAATCCATTCCCATTTGCTCATATGACCCATGTTCCTCAAAAACGTTCCTAATCATGTATCCCACTAAGTGGCTTTTAAATGTTGTTATAGTACCTGCCTCAACTACCTCCTCTGGCAACTTGTTCCGTGCACTCACCACCCACTGCGTGAAAAAACTGCTCCTCAAATTCCTATTAAACCTTGCCTCTCTCATCTTAAACCTATATCCTCTAGTTTCTTGTTTCCTTACTCTGGATAAACAACTGTGCATTCACCCTATCTATTCCCCTCATAATGTTAACGCCTCCAAAAGATCATCCCTCAGCCTCCTGAGCTCCAACGAATAAAGATAAACTTATCTTCTCTGCACCTGATCTACATCCCTCCATTCCCTGCATATCCATGTGCCAGGCACGTGCCGTGGGTAATTACTCAAGGTAGGCAGTCAGTCGGCTTTAAAAAAAAAAATCTTAAACCGCGCATGCGCAGATTGTTCTCTCCATTAAAAATAAACAATTCAATTTTCCCAAGGCTTCTAAATCTCCTTCATTTTTTAATTACTGAATGGGTGGGGAACGGAGGATGAAGGCAGGTGGCGAGATGGTGGGAAAAACAGGAGCACACCGGGATGTTGAATCAGTTATCATCTTATTGAATGACAATACTAATTCAAGGGACCAATTGGAGGGAGAGTTCCTTTCACAGCGTGTGGAGAAGTCTGTGCCAGGGGTTAAAGTGCGGGAGGGCAGGAGTGTTGAGAAGGAGGGGGTCGGAGATCATGTCAGTAACTCACTCACCACTGCCGCAGCACCCCGGGCACGGACAGCAGAACTGGCTGCCACTTCCGGGGAGGGAAGCAGCTCGGGTACCTGCGAGCGGCTGCCGGGACCCGACAGCAGAACCGGCTGCCACTTCAGCGCCTTCTGCGTGCTCGCTCACCTCTGGCAGTGCTCTCCTGGACTGAACACCTCTCACCTGCCACTCGCAGCCACCCGAGATAATTCACTCCCCGGCCACAATGCGGTGGTTGCGTGCCCGGAGCGTGGCAAGTGGGTTACTGGCCTCGATCCCCTCCTTCACACGCTCCTGCCCTCCCCGCAACTTTACCCCAGGCCAGACTCCCCAAACACTGTGAAAGGAGCTCTCCACCCCCACCCCGGGAAATACGGTATTTAAAAACATAAAGCACCAAGAAATGTACTTACCACATCATTGGTAACGAACTCCATTCTTCACTCTTTGTTTCCTAAGATACACTTAAAATAATGACAATCCATATTTGAAAAACCCGCCAAGAAACTCGCGGCTGCGCATGCGCAGTACTGCAAAGGCAGAATTTCAGCTGTCTTCAGCCCCGCTTGTCATTGACGGCTTGAGCAGCGCTGGGCTGCACAGACCTTCGTGTGTTACAAGTGCTGCGGTTGAAAGGCACGGAGAATTATGCCTACCTAAGCGATCGATCTCTTAGATAGGCATAATTAGTAAGATTAAACGAGAACTTACCTAAGTTTGAAGTTTGATCTTTATTTTATGAGGAGTACGTAGGTGATTACGTGAAGAACCCCGCCAGTGCGCCTGCGCATCAATCTTCAAAGCAGCGGTGTGAAATCACAAAAAACAACAACCGAAGTAATATAGTCTCATACTAAAACGAGTAAGACAAGAACTTCCATCTGACCTTTATGATAGAGGGTAGGGTCGTGGCAGGCACGTAATCACCTACGTAACTCCTCATAAAATAAAGATCAAACTTCAAACTTAGGTAAGTTCTCGTTTAATCTTACTATTTTTACTTCGGAGTCACGTGAGTGACTACGTGAAGATTTTAAAGCTTTGTGATTTCATGCCGTGGATCATCCCGGCTTCTCACTGCATAGATTGACTCGGAACGAGAATAATCAATCATGTATTCATAATAACATTTGTACCACAAATGCAGTAATTCATTTCAATAATGAAATGAATCAGATCCCCTTTAAACCAGAGGAATTTACACAGAACTTAAAATAGTTTCTGCAAACAACCCCGCATTAACAATAGGCCGATGGTAAAAATGTTGAACATCAACTCATTGGACCACCCGGCGGCTGCGAGGATATGGTCGACGGGGCCGTCTTTTGCCCTGGCCGCCGACATTTCTGCTGCCCTATTTCGAGTGAGACGTAAAAACATAAGTGTTAATACCAGCAGCTGTTAAGACTTCTTTTAATCCATCTGGAAATAGTCTGTATTGAAACTCTCTTGTGTGGTTTCTTGTGTGTGATCAAAAACCCAGTTTCCGTATTCTCAAATTCTTTTGTGACCTCAATGTATTGTAATAAATATGTCTTCATACAGAGACATGGATCATTTGGATATGCTGCCAGCATAATTTTAAATCCTGTCACACCTGGCCTAATTTGCTTTAGTAGGTCATAGATATAGAATGTAACCTTGTCTTCAGTTACTTCCATACTGTCTATTTGTAATTCTCCAAGTGTTTGCACTCGTTGTGCTGTCACTCATGCCATAAACATGAATACTTTCATACTGAGCTTGACCAAAGGTAAAGACACACTTGATGACCATTCACGAAGTAGTTTCAGTACCACACTTACATCCCAGATTGTCACGTACCTAGGTTTCGGTGGTTTGGAATGAAAGATTCCTTTCATTAGTCTGGAAACAATTGGGTATGACCCAATTGAGTTTCTTTCTGAATCCAGAACCAAATATGAGGACAATGCACTTCTGGCTGAATTAATTGCACTACAACTCAGACCTTCATCATAATAAAGTTTTGACAGAAATTCTAAACATTGAAATATCTGCAGTACTTTATTGCACATTCTTTTGTACCAGAACTCTTCCCATTTCTTAATATAAGAAAGGTACTGTTTTTGAGTGCTCTTCCTCCAGACTGCCATAAGCATGTCCACAGTATGCTCAGACAGTCCTCGTCCCAGAAAAGGCATTCTTAAAACCTGCAAATCAACAAATCCAAACGATCATATAATGGATGTTGTTCCCCTGTACAGGGTGCAGCCATAAATTACTCTTTTTTGGGACTTTCATCAACATTTGTGTTGTTAATTCTAATATCAACGGATACCATGGCTGTGTAGGCCAATCTGGTACTACCAATACCCTTGAAGCAGCATCTTGCCTGATTTTAAGCAAACATTGGCTTATGAGGCAGAAAGGTGGAAATATATATGAAAACATACACCCCAATGTAGCGAGAAAGCATCAATCGCCACTGCTCCTGGATCTGGTTTCCATGAGACATATCTCGATAGCTGATGATTCAAGTCGATGTCGGTCATTCCAAATCTGATGACTATATCATTGAATACCTCTTGATTCAACATCCATTCTTTATTATCATGGAACTTTTCGTGACCTGGTGTCTGCTATCGTTCATTCTACCTGGTAGATAGATAGCTGAAATCCAAATGTTCTTTTCAATACACCAAGCCCAAAGTTGATTAACCATTTTGTCACAAGACACCGACTTAATTCCATATCATTAATATAAACAACTACTGTTGTGTTATCAATTTGAACTTGAACATGCTTATTAGTTGTGTTAGAACAATAAGCTTGGAGCCCATAGAAACATCCTAGAAGCTCCAAATAGTTAATTTCCCCATGTCTGCAGTAACAATGACTCTTCCTGATTCCATCTGCCTCCTCAGCTAGATGTTAAGTCAGTTGCACCCCATCCTGGTGCACTGGCATCAGTTTGTAATATCATGGAAGGTTGTTCAATCAGCACTTTGCTGGAACTGCTTGAGACATGTAGAATCCACCACTGCAGATCAGAAACAGCATTTGTTGTTAGTTGCATGGTTCTATCAAAATGACCAACATGCAACAGCCTGTTCTTTAAGTCTCTGCAGCTGTTGATAATGTAATGGTCCGAATTGGACTGCTGGGAATGCTGCTACTAATTTTCCCAGTACACGAGCCACCTGTCTAATTGAAGGTTTTTGCTCGTTTAGGAGATTACTAGATTATTAGGAGTTTAGGAGATTACTGCAATCTTTAATCAAATCCACCTTTTTCCCTGGGCAAAGTAATATTCATTTGGACTGAATCAATTGTGAACCCCAAATAATTAATAGAGGTACATGGTGTTAACCTAGATTTCTGTGGATGAATTAGAAACCCCAAATTTCCTATAATCAAGACATCATCCAAATATGCCATTAGTACATGCCCCTGGCTACTCAGTAAGCCCAGAATTGGTTTTAACAATTTTGTGAATATTCTGGGTGCAGATATTAACCCATTAGGCAGAGCTTTGAACCATTTAAATTTAAGATACTTCCTATCTTCTGAATGAACAGACACTGAATAATATGCATCTTTCAAGTCTATAGTGCCATATAACATGCTTCTGAAATAAGCTGTTTGGCAGTCACAAATGTTTCCATTTTTAATGTCTAAATTGCACAAAAGGATTCAGATTTATCAAATCTACAAGAATCCTACATCCTCCATCCTTTTTTGATCGAGGGAATATATTTGACACAAATTGGTGACTTTGGTAGACTGATTTTTCAATAACCCCTTTTTTATATAGGGTTTCAATTGCAACCTGAACCTCCATCACTTCTTTTTGTACAAAGTGCAGAGTTCGGCTAGGAACATGCTGAACAGGCAAATCATAATTTGGATTGAATTCAATTCGAAATCCTTGTATATTATTCAGGATTACCACATCTGAAGTAATTTTCTTCCAATTATTATAGAAGAAATGTAACCTGCCTCCAACTTTTGGACTTAATCCAGTTAGTATGTTCCCATGAGAACCAGGTCCACCTACCTCTTGAGTCATTTGAGTACCCTGAGATTCCTGGGTTCTCCCGGAAGCACACCCACTGGTTCTTGCTCCCGCTGCAGGCCGCCAACTACGTCCCTGCGTTGATGAGCGACTTGGTCCAGGATCCGTATGACATCTGAAAGGATACTTCCTCTTTACAGACTTCACAACCATTGATGTCTTCATCAATCCTGTTTTTCGCTTCATCTTCCAACTCTTTAATACGTCTCCCGAGATCTCTCCAAAGAGTAAGTTGGGTAATTTGTATATTACTTGGTTTGCAGAGTGCTGCGAATTTCGGATTCATAGTAGACCGTATAGCACTTCTCGAAGTGGGTGCTGCATAGCAACCCCAGTGCTTGCTGATGCAACTTTGTCATCTTTTGGTTGTTACCTGCTATTCTGGTAAAAGCAGTTATTCCAGAATCCAGCAGCTTTAATATTCTCTGCAACTGATTCCAGATACTCTTGCAGTCTCATCCATTTCATGCTGTTCCAGCTAATGGTAAACCAAGTAATTTATTAAGGAGGCCAGTTCTTCCTAATGGCTCTCCTGACCCTGACGGGGCAGCGAATCCTACTACCAGGGGCGGAACATCTGGCAGCTGCCTTTCATCGCCTTGTACAGCCTCACCGTCAGAGTCGGGGTCTGAAATCTCATGACCCGTAGCACGCTCCTCATTCCTGAGGGTGCATTCCATCAGCCCTGAGCCAGGTGCTGTTAAGCTGCTCCTGCAGCTTGGATTACAGTACACTCCTTCCTGAGTGAACTTTTTGCTCCAACATCCTATAAAAAAGGCTTCTATTTGGGCAATACGCTCGAAAGCAGTATCTAGCCCTGTACCAGGAGCTGTTTGAGCTGTTTCCAGCAGCTTGGCTTTCAGAACACTCCTCCCTGAGTGAACTTTGCTCCATAAGCCTGTGTAAAAGGCTTTCTATTTGGCAATACGCTCTAAAGCAGTATCTAGCCCTGGAGCTTCTTCATTGCCTGGGACTCCCTTCGTTGGGATTTAAACTTTGTCTTTTGCCCGACAGGCACTGACTGTGTTTTCACCAGCCCCAGGTCCACAGTCGCTATGCTCACCGCTGGCGACTGTACCGGGGTTTAGAGGCGGTTGGTCTCTAACCGCGGACTCCCGACTTTCCCGACTTTTGTCGGCTATGTCGCTCGCCTCTTCCCCCTGTCCGTTTTTTCCCATGGCGTCTGTGGAAAAAATCCCCATAGACCCACAGTAAACGGACCTGGAAAACCTGTAAAAAAGTTTTTACTTACCTTGTAGTTGAAAAACTACAAACCACTCGAGGAGCACTGCTCCTCACGTCCGTTTGCGTCAAGGCGTCTGACGTAATGACGCGCAGGCGCACTGGCGGGGTTCTTCACGTAGTCACTCACGTGACTCCGAAGTAAAATCTCCCATGCCTTTACTATTTATATTTAACAATTGCCATTTCATAATTTTAGTCAGGGTAGGCACCTTGCCTACACTGACGGCACGCGTCTGCCATGTGCCCTACATAAAAGCTTCTTAAATGCCACTGTCGTATGTGCCGCCCCCACCACCACATCTGGCATCAGGTTTCAGCCAACCAACACTCTCTGTGTAAAACGATTGCCCCGCACATCAGATTTGTAACATCATCCTGTGCAGAGCCCTCTTGTTGCTCTCGACACCATTAATACAAAAGCAAAATACTGACGGAATGAGGAAATACATATCAGAAAATGTCAGATCTCTCCAGGTGGCACAGTGCCGCAGCGGGTGGAGTTGCTGCCTTACAACATCAGAGATCCCGGGTTCCATCCTGCTGTCCGTACGGAGTTTGTACGTTCTCCCTGAGACCGCGTGGGTTTTTTCCGGGTGCTCCGGTTTCCTCCCAGACTCCAAAGACGTGCAGGTTTGTAGGTTAATTGGCTTCAGTAAAAATTGTAAATTGTGTCGCTGATGTGTAGGACAGTGCTATCATAGAAACATAGAAAATAGGTGCAGGAGTAGAGGCCATTCGGCCCTTCGAGCCTGCACCACCATTCAAAATGATCATGGCTGATCATCCAACTCAGTATCCTGTAACCTGCCTTCTCTGCATACCCCCTGATCCCTTTTAGCCACAAGGGCCACATCTAACTCCCTGTTAAATATAGCCAATGAACTGGCCTCAACTACCCTCTGTGGCAGAGAGTTCCACAGATTCACCACTCTCTGTGTGAAAAATGTTTTCTCATCTCGGTCCTAAAGGATTTCCCCTTAATCCTTAAACTGTGACCCCTTGTCCTGGACTTCCCCAACATCGGGAACAATCTTCCTGCATCTAGCCTGTCCAACCCCTTAAGAATTTTGTAAGTTTCCATAAGATCCCCCCTCAATCTTCTAAATTCTAGCGAGTACAAGCCGAGTCTATCCAGTCTTTCTTCATATGAAAGTCCTGACATCCCAGGAATCAGTCTGGTGAACCTTCTCTGTACTCCCTCTATGGCAAGAATGTCTTTCCTCAGATTTGGAGACCAAAACTGTATGCAATACTCCAGGTGTGGTCTCACCAAGACCCTGTACAACTGCAGTAGAACCTCCTTGCTCCTATACTCAAATCCTTTTGCTATGAATGCTAACATACCATTCGCTTTCTTCACTGCCTGCTGCACCTGCATGCCTACTTTCAATGACTGGTGTACCATGACTCCTAGGTCTCATTGCATCTCCCCTTTTCCTAATCGACCACCCATTCATAAGGGGTGATCGCTAGTCGGTACAGACTCGGTGGGCCGAAGGGCCTCATTTCATGCTGTATGCCTAAGGTCTCTCCTCTTCAGGGAGTTCCCAGAAAAAGAGATCATCTTTCTTTTTCAGTATTGGAAACAAAATTGATCTTAGTTATGAGTGAGTTTTCGGAATTGAGACAGATAATAGCACCTCATATTCCACTTGGGTAGGTGACAACCCAACGGTAACAGGATCGGTCCGAGTCAGCATGGATTTACGAAGGGGAAATCATGCGTGACTAATCTTCTTGAATTTTTTGAAGATGTAACTAGGAAAATGGACAAGGGAGAACCAGTGGATGTAGTGTACCTGGACTTTCAGAAAGCATTTGATAAGGTCCCACATAGGAGATTAGTGGGCAAAATTAGGGCACGGTATTGGGGGTAGAGTGCTGACATGGATAGAGAATTGGTTGGCAGACCGGAAACAAAGAGTAGGGATTAACGGGTCCCTTTCAGAATGGCAGGCAGTGACTAGTGGGGTACCGCAAGGCTCGGTGCTGGGACCGCAGCTATTTACAATATACATCAATGATTTGGATGAAGGGATTCAAAGTAACATTAGCAAATTTGCAGATGACACAAAGCTGGGTGGCAGTGTGAACTGTGAGGAGGATGCTATGAGAATGCAGGGTGACTTGGACAGGTTGGGGGAGTGGGCAGATGCATGGCAGATGAAGTTTAATGTGGATAAATGTGAGTTATCCACTTTGGTAGCAAAAACAGGAAGGCAGATTACTATCTAAATGGCGTCAAGTTGGGAAAAGGGGAAGTACAACGGGATCTGGGGGTCCTTGTACATCAGTCTTTGAAAGTAAGCATGCAGGTACAGCAGGCAGTGAAGAAAGCGAATGGCATGTTGGTCTTTATAACAAGAGGAATCGAATATAGGAGCAAAGAGGTCCTTCTGCAGTTGTACAGGGCCCTAGTGAGACCACACCTGGAGTATTGTGTGCAGTTTTGATCCCCTAATTTGAGGAAGGACATTCTTGCTATTGAGGGAGTGCAGCATAGGTTTACAAGGTTAATTCCCGGGATGGCGGGACTGTCATATGCTGAGATAATGGAGCAGCTGGGCTTGTACACGCGGGAGTTTAGAAGGATGAGAGGGCATCTCATTGAAACATATAAGATTGTTAAGGGCTTGGACACGCTAGAGGCAGGAAACATGTCCCCGATGTTGGGGGAGTCCAGAACCAGGGGGCCACAGTTTAAGAATAAGGAGTAAGCCATTTAGAACGGAGACGAGGAAACACTTTTTCTCACAGAGAGTGGTGAGTCTGTGGAATTCTCTGCCTCAGGTGGAGGCAGGTTCTCTGG
>CM075977.1:258361708-258389852 GCA_038087875.1 Malacoraja senta | reverse complement strand
ATTAGTTCTAAAAGGGTTGACGGTGGATATGCAATGGAAGGCATTTAAAGACTGCATGGATGAACTACAAAAATTGTTCATCCCAGTTTGGCAAAAGAATAAATCAGGGAAGGTGGATAACAAGGGAAACCAGGGATAGTATCAAAGCAAAAGATGATGCGTACAAATTAGCCAGAAAAAGCAGCATACCAGAGGACTGGGAGAAATTCAGAGACCAGCAGAGGAGGACAAAGGGCTTAATTAGGAAAGGGAAAATAGATTATGAAAGGAAACTGGCAGGGAACATAAAAACTGACTGCAAAAGTTTTTATAGATATGTGAAGAGAAAGAGATTAGTTAAAACAAATGTAGGTCCCTTGCAGTCAGAAACAGGTGAATTGATCATGGGGAACAAGGATATGGCGGACCAATTGAATAACTACTTTGGTTCCGTCTTCACTAAGGAAGACATAAATAATCTGCCGGAAATAGCAGGGGGCCGCGGGTCAAAGGAGATGGAGGAACTGAGTGAAATCCAGGTTAGTCGGGAAGTGGTGTTGGGTAAATTGAATGGATTAAAGGCCGATAAATCACCAGGGCCAGATAGGCTGCATCCCAGAGTACTTAAGGAAGTAGCTCCAGAAATAGTGGATGCATTAGTGATAATATTTCAAAACTCTTTAGATTCTGGAGTAGTTCCTGAGGATTGGAGGGTAGCAAACGTAACCCCACTTTTTAAGAAGGGAGGGAGAGAGAAAATGGGGAATTACAGACCAGTTAGTCTAACATCGGTAGTGGGGAAACTGCTAGAGTCAGTTATTAAAGATGGGATAGCAGCACATTTGGAAAGTGGTGAAATCATTGGACAAAGTCAGCATGGATTTACGAAAGGTAAATCGTGTCTGACGAATCTTATAGAATTTTTCGAGGATGTAACTAGTAGAGTGGATAGGGGAGAACCAGTGGATGTGTTGTATCTGGACTTTCAGAAGGCTTTCGACAAGGTACCACATAAGAGATTAGGATACAAACTTAAATCACACGGTATTGGGGGTTCAGTATTGATGTGGATAGAGAACTGGCTGGCAAACAGGAAGCAAAGAGTGGGAGTAAACGGGTCCTTTTCACAATGGCAGGCAGTGACTAGTGGGGTACCGCAAGGCTCAGTGCTGGGACCCCAGCTATTTACAATTTATATTAATGATCTGGACGAGGGAATTGAAAGCAACATCTCCAAGTTTGCTGATGACACTAAGCTGGGGGGCAGTGTTAGCTGTGAGGAGGATGCTAGGAGACTGCAAGGTGACTTGGATAGGCTGGGTGAGTGGGCAAATGTTTGGCAGATGCAGTATAATGTGGATAAATGTGAGGTTATCCACTTTGGTGGCAAAAACAGGAAGGCAGACTATTATCTAAATGGTGGCCGATTAGGAAATGGGGAGATGCAGCGAGACCTGGGTGTCATGGTACACCAGTCATTGAAAGTAGGCATGCAGGTGCAGCAGGCAGTGAAGAAAGCAAATGGTATGTTGGCCTTCATAGCAAGAGGATTTGAGTATAGGAGCAGGGAGGTTCTACTGCAGTTGTACAGGGTCTTGGTGAGACCACACCTGGAGTATTGCGTTTGTTTTGGTCTCCAAATCTGAGGAAGGACATTATAGCCATAGAGGGAGTGCAAAGAAGGTTCACCAGACTGATTCCTGGGATGTCAGGACTTTCATATGAAGAAAGACTGGATAGACTTGGCTTATACTCGCTACAATTTAGGAGATTGAGAGGGGATCTTATAGAAACGTACAAGATTCTTATGGGGTTGGACAGGCTAGATGCAGGAAGATTGTTCCCGATGTTGGGGAAGTCCAGGACAAGGGGTCACAGCTTAAGGATAAGGGGGAAATCCTTTAAGACCGAGATGAGGAAAAACTTTTTCACACAGAGAGTGGTGAATCTCTGGAACTCTCTGCCACAGAGGGTAGTTGAGGCCAGTTCATTGGCTATATTTAAGAGGGAGTTAGATGTGGCCATTGTGGCTAAAGGGATCAGGGGGTATGGAGAGAAGGCAGGTACGGGATACTGAGTGGGATGATCAGCCATGATCATATTGAATGGCGGTGCAGGCTCGAAGGGCCGAATGGCCTACTCCTGCACCTATTTTCTATGTATCTATGTATCCATGTCCCCAAAAACTCTCACCAACTTCGACAGATGCACCTTAGAAAGCATTTTATTAGGGTTGCATCACAGCATGGTTTGGGAACAGCCCCATCCAAGACTGCAAGAAATTGCAAAGAGTTGTGGACGCAGCCCAGCCCATCACACAAACCAACCTCCCTTCCATTGGCTCCATTTACATCCCCCGCTGCCTCGGCAAGTCCACCAGAATAATTAAGGATGAGTCGCACCCTGGCCACTCCCTCTTCTCCCCCCTCCCATCAGGCAAAAAACATAGAAGTGTGAAAACACGCACCTCCAGATTTGGGGACAATTTCTTCCCACCTGTTATCAGGCAACTGAACCATCCTCCCAACAACTAGATAGCAGTCCTGATCTACTATCTACCTCATTGGAGACCCTTGGATAATGTCTATCTTTGATTGGACTTTCCTTGCACTAAGCGTTATTCACGTTATTCCCTTTATCATGTATCTGTACACTGCGGACGGCACGATTGTAATCATGTGTAGTCTTTCCACTGACTGGTTAGCACGCAACAAAAACTTTTCACTGTACCTCAGTACGTGTGACACTAAACTCAACTAAATAACACTGTAACACTATTTGCTGCATTCAAGTACTTTTCCCTTCTGCACTACCCGTGGATGGTTGTGAATGGTTAATTGCATGGAAACAAGTTCTTTGGTCCACCCAATCCACGCTGACCATTGATCACCTTTAGTTAGTTCTATGTTACCCTCCTTTTGCATCCACTCCCTACACGCTAAGGGCAATTTACAGAGGTCAAATAGCCGACAAACTCGCATGTTTTTTTGGGATGTTGGAGGAAACCGCAGCAAACCCACGCGGCCACAAGGAGAACGTGCAAAGGCCACACACACAGCACCTGAGGTCAGGATCAAACCCGGGTCTCCGGCGCTGTGAAGCAGCAGATCTATCAGCTGCGCCTCTGTGCTGCCTTAAAGATTGACGGCAGAAGTTTCTGAATTTCGAGTATAGGAGTTGGGAGGTCATGTTACAGTTGTACAAGACATTGGTGAGGCCACATTTAGAGTATTGTGTCCAGTTTTGGTCCCCTGCTACAGATAAGATGTTGTCAAGCTGGAAGGGGTGCAGTGAAGATTTACAAGTATGTTGCCCGGACTTGAGGGCCTGAGGTATCGAGAGAGTTTGAGCAGGCTGGCACTCTATTCCTTGGATCGCCAAAGGATGAGTGGTGATCTTATAGAGATCGGTATGATCACGAGAGGAATGAATAGGGTAAATTCACAGGTATTTTACCCAGTGTAGGGGAATCGAGAACCAGAGGGCATAGGTTTAAGGTGAAGGGGGGAAAGAATTAATAGGAACCTAAGGTGCAACTTTTTTTTCACACAAAGGTTGATAGTATATGTAACAAGCTGCCAGAGGAGGCAGTTAAGGGAGGTACAATCACAATGTTTAAAGAATATTTAGACAGGTACTGTAGGTACATGGATAGGACAGATTTAGAGGGATCTGGGCCAAATGCAGGCAGGTGGAGACTAGTGCAGATGGGGCATTGTTAGTTGGCGTGGGGCAAGTTAAGCCGAAGGGCCTGTTTCCACGCTGTACGGCCTTAAGCAGATTCTAGATTGTAGAGGGTTAGGAATTGATTTGACTGGAATAACATGCAAAGTTTTTCACTGTATCTCAATGCACGTGACAATAATAAAAACCAATACCGATGACGTTCTTTCTTAGGCCTAGCTGGGAAAACCAGTATTGAGCAAGCTCAGGTGGACGCCATTGTGGACACAATAAATGACTTCATGAACCTGTTTCCTTGGACTGAGAGAAACGAGGCTGTTAAAGTAAGACTGAGCTTTGAACTTTGCACAATGCCACTGATGTTGAGAACAAAATTATTAAAGGGCACCTTTTTCTGCTGATGTTCAAATGTTGGCTTTCAAGCTGCACAGTGGGGATGTTTAGTCTAGTTTAGAGACACAGGTCCTTCAGTCCACACCAACCAATTATCACCCATACACTAGTTCTATCCTACACACTAGGGACAATTTATAGTAGTCGATTAACTTACAAACCTGCACATCTTTGGAATGTGTGGAGGGAGGGGGGGAGGGGAGGGGGTGGGGGGGCAAACGGAGCACCTGGAGAAAACCCATGCGGTCACAGGGAGAACGTACAAACTCCGTCCAGACAGCACAGAATTTGAGAAAACACGTTCTTGGATACTTCTGAGAGCTGCAATTAATATATAATAGATACAGATAAATATAAGAAGCAAAAATTCAATGAATCAATTATGTTTATCTGTGTACGTTGCGTATACAGACACCGCGAGGCCCTTCTAGCTCCTCTAGCTGCACAATTCACAACTTTACAAACTTTTTTCTCACACCTTCTGTCTTTTCATCTCTGGCCTTTGTCCAACCATCTCCCTATCAAAAAAACTCCTTTGTCTGTGTTCACCTACTACCCGTCATCCTTTGACCTGATCTTATAGAGGTGTATAAAATCATGAAGGGAATAGATATAGGAATAGATACACAGTGTTTTACTTCCGGTAGGGGAATCAAGAATGAGAGGGCATCGCATTAAGGTGAGAGGGAAAGGATTTAATGCAAACCTGAGAGGCAACTTTGTTTTACTAAAATATGTTTTAATTACTTACATAGAAAATAGGTGCAGGAGGAGGCCATTTGGCCCATCGAGCTTACACTGCCATTCATTGTGATCATGGCTGATCATCCACAACCCTTCTCCCTATATCCCTTGATTCTGCTAGCCCCAAGAGCTCTATCTAACTCTCTTTTAAATTCATCCAATGAATTGGCCTCCACTGCCTTCTGTGGCAGAGAATTCCACGAATTCACAACTCTCTGGGTGAAAACGTTTTTTCTCATCTCTGTTTTAAATGGCCTCCCCTTTATTCTTAGACTGTGGCCCCTGGTTCTGAACTTCCCCATCATTGGGAACATTTTTCCTGCATGGAGCTTCTCCAGTCTTATAATTTTATACGTTTCTATAAGATTCCCTCTCATCTTTCTAAATTTTAGTGAATACAAGCCTAGTCTTTCCAATTTCCTCATATGACAGTTCCGCATCCCGGGGATTAACCCCGTGAACCTACGCTGCACTGCCTCAATCACAAGGATGTCCTTCTTCTAAATTAGGAGACCAAAACTGCACACAATACGCCAGATGTGGTCTCACCAGGGCCCTGTACAGCTGCAGAAGGACCTCTTTACTCCTGTACTCAGATCCTCTTGTTATGAAGGTCAACATGCCATTAGCTTTCTTCACTGCCTGCTGTATCTCCTGTGTGGGACCTTATCAAAGAGAGTTACTCTCAAAGAATATCTCCCTCCTTCTAGTCAATTTTATGTCGCAACACAGATACCTCTCCAAAATATTTGTTTTACTTTTATCGGTGACATTAGGTGTCTCTATTTAATCTAATAATGGAATAATCTTGCATCAAAACTGGTCTGTCTGACACAAACAGAAAGGCATGGTTATCTGAAATACAGGCCCACCACCGATTTTCCGGCAAACTTATCCGGAGGCTTTCTGGATTATCCATTTTGCTGGAGCAACAGAGGTCACGGCCTCCGAGAGGAGTCAAACGGTACCAGAACCGTCTGCGTCTGCCATGGCCGTTGTGGGGCTAAGGCATCGGCCTGCAAAGTCGGCCTCGGAAGTCGGATATGGGAACGGATCTGCTAGCTCCGGCCAGACCCGAGTTCCAGCCGATTGGTGCAGAAGTCCCAATGAGGTTGAGATTGGCCGCCTCACCCGGCCTAGGCGCCACATTTTCGGGGGGAGTTCTGGGGGGGGGGGGGGGTAGTGGGAAGAGAAGTGCGTTCTCGTAATTTTGTCCGGATTACGGGAGGTGAAGGACCACCCGTTGCCGTAAAATCGTGGGTGGTGAACATGCAGTTGAATAAAATATACTGCCCTCACTGTTGCAAATTTGTAGCATGGGACCACTTGGCAGAACTTAGCAGGGGTGGCCCTAACTTTTCACAATGTCCCCTCCCCTTCATTCACTCATTGAGTGACCTTCATTCACTCATTAAGTTTTGATCAGAACCTCAAGTCATTGACTCTACCAGCTGCTCCACTGTGCCACCATGTTGCTGCCTTACTCTCCTATATGATCATTGCTTCGTGACACCTCTCTGGGGCTTCTTATTGTTATATCAGCTCCTTCTTATCAAGAAAGGAATGCAGGCCTATTCTGTGACTACCTCCTCAGTTAGTTTGAGCGCCTTTTGACTGGAACTCGAAAGAGGGAGCACATTACGCCAATTTTGGCCTCCCTACACTGGCTCCCAGTGCACTTTCGAGTTCATTTCAAAATTCTTTTATTTGTTTTTAAATCCTTGAATGGGCTCGCCCCACCTTACCTCTCTGAGCTGCTCCACCTATATGCTCCTGCCCGGTGCCTCAGGTCAGCTGATCAGCTGCTCCTTGAGGTACCAAGGTCTAAGCGGAAGCTCAGAGGGGATAGAGCTTTTTCTGTTGCTGCTCCGGCACTCTGGAACACCTTGCCGCTGCACATCAGACAGGCCCCCTCACTGTCCATCTTCAAATCCTCCCTAAAAACATATTTTTATTCTTTGGCTTTCGACACTGGCTGAGGCATTGCCCCTGTTTTTAGTGCTTTTAATGTCTTTTAATTTTTAGTGTGTTTTTTATAGTCCTTCGTTTTACGGTTTTTAATGGTTTTTAATTGTTTGTAATAGCTTTTTGTTCATGATTTCTCATGTACAGCACTTTGTGGCAACTGTGGTTGTTTAAAGTGCTTTATAAATAAAGTTATTATTATTATTATTATTATTATCCAACCTTTCAATGTCCCGGCACATGCCTTGTGTCATGTCTTTTGGTCTCATAAGTTCATTTTCGTAAGTTATAGGGGCAGAATTAGGCCATTCAGCCCATCAAGTCTTGTCCGCCATTCAATCATGGCTGATCTATCTTTCTCTCAACATTCTCCTGCCTTCTCCCCATAACCCCTGGCACATTTACTAACCAAGAATCTGTCAATCTTCACCTTAAAAATATCCATTGACTTGGCCTCCTCAGGCACCCGTGGCAATGAATTCCACAGATTCACCACCCTGTGACGAAATAAATTCCTCCTCACCTTTCTAAAGATGCGCCCTTTTTATTCTGCGGCTGTGCTTCCTGGTCCTAGACTCTCCCACTAGTGGAAACGGGGAACTGATTTTGCAATGCTTCCAGCTCAGACATTACCTGCAATGCTTCCAGCTCAGACATCGTAATAAGTTGGATGAGTTGAATGTGCAGATAGCTATTAATGACTATGATATGGTTGGGATCACGGAGACATGGCTCCAGGGTGACCAAGGCTGGGAGCTGAACATCCAGGGATATTCAATATTCAGGAGGGATAGAGAGAAAGGAAAAGGAGGTGGGGTAGCGTTGCTGATTGGAGAGGAGATTAACGCAATGGAAAGGAAGGACATTAGTTTCGAGGATGTGGAATCGGTATGGGTCGAGCTGCGAAACACTAAGGGGCAGAAAACGCTGGTGGGTGTTGTGTACAGGCCACCTAACAGTAGTAGTGAAGTTGGAGATGGTATCAAACAGGAAATTAGAAATGCGTGCGACAAAGGCAAAACAGTTATAATGGGTGACTTCAATCTACATATAGATTGGGTGAATCAAATTGGCAGGGGTGCTGAGGAAGAGGATTTCTTGGAATGTATGCGGGATAGTTATCTAAACCAACATGTAGAGGAACCAACGAGAGAGCAGGCTATTTTAGACTGGGTATTGAGTAATGAGGAAGGGTTAGTTAGCAGTCTTGTTGTACGTGCCCCCTTGGGCAAGAGTGACCATAATATGGTTGAGTTCTTCATTAGGATGGAGAGTGACATTGTTAATTCAGAAACAATGGTTCTGAACATAAAGAAAGGTAACTTTGAGGGTATGAGACGTGAATTGGCCAAGATTGACTGGCAATTAATTCTAAAAGGGTTGACGGTGATATGCAATGGAAGACATTTAAAGACTGCATGGATGAAGTACAAAAATTGTTCATCCCAGTTTGGCAAAAGAATAAATCAGGGAAGGTAGTGCATCCGTGGATAACAAGGGAAATCAGAGATGGTATCAAAGCGACGGATGATGCGTACAAATTAGCCAGAAAAAGCAGCATACTGGGAGAAATTCAGAGACCAGCAGAGGAGGACAAAGGGCTTAATTAGGAAAGGAAAAATAGATTATGAAAGAAAACTGGCAGGGAACATAAAAACTGACTGCAAAAGTTTTTATAGATATGTGAAAAGAAAGAGATTAGTTAAAACAAATGTAGGTCCCTTGCAGTCAGAAACAGGTGAGTTGATCATGGGGAACAAGGATATGGCGGACCAATTGAATAACTACTTTGGTTCCGTCTTCACTAAGGAAGACATAAATAATCTGCCGGAAATAGCAGGGGAACGCGGGTCAAAGGAGTTGAAGGAATTGAGTGAAATCCAGGTTAGTCGGGAAGTGGTGTTGGGTAAATTGAATGGATTAAAGGCCGATAAATCCCCAGGGCCAGATAGGCTGCATCCCAGAGTACTTAAGGAAGTAGCTCCAGAAATAGTGGATGCATTAGTAATAATCTTTCAAAACTCTTTAGATTCTGGAGTAGTTCCTGAGGATTGGCGGGTAGCAAACGTAACCCCACTTTTCAAGAAGGGAGGGAGAGAGAAAACGGGGAATTACAGACCAGTTAGTCTAACATCGGTAGTGGGGAAACTGCTAGAGTCAGTTATTAAAGATGGGATAGCAGCACATTTGGAAAGTGGTGAAATCATTGGACAAAGTCAGCATGGATTTACGAAAGGTAAATCATATCTGACGAATCTTATAGAATTTTTCGAGGATGTAACTAGTAACGTGGATAGGGGAGAACCAGTGGATGTGGTGTATATGGACTTCCAGAAGGCTTTCGACAAGGTCCCACATGAGATTAGTATACAAACTTAAAGCACATGGCATTGGGGGTTCGTATTGATGTGGATAGAGAACTGGCTGGCAAACAGGAAGCAAAGAGTAGGAGTAAACGGGTCCTTTTCACAATGGCAGGCAGTGACTAGTGGGGTACCGCAAGGCTCAGTGCTGGGACCCCAGCTATTTACAATATATATTAATGATCTGGATGAGGGAATTGAAGGCAATATCTCCAAGTTTGCGGATGACACTAAGCTGGGGGGCAGTGTTAGCTGTGAGAAGGATGCTAGGAGACTGCAAGGTGACTTGGATAGGCTGGGTGAGTGGGCAAATGTTTGGCAGATGCAGTATAATGTGGATGTGAGGTTATCCATTTTGGTGGCAAAAACAGGAAAGCAGACTATTATCTAAATGGTGGCCGATTAGGAAAAGGGGAGATGCAGCGAGACCTGGGTGTCATGGTACACCAGTCATTGAAAGTAGGCATGCAGGTGCAGCAGGCAGTGAAGAAAGCGAATGGTATGTTAGCATTCATTGCAAAAGGATTTGAGTATAGGAGCAGGGAGGTTCTACTGCAGTTGTACAGGGTCTTGGTGAGACCACACCTGGAGTATTGCGTACAGTTTTGGTCTCCAAATCTGAGGAAGGACATTATTGCCATATCACCAGACTGATTCCTGGGATGTCAGGACTGTCTTATGAAGAAAGACTGGATAGACTTGGTTTATACTCTCTAGAATTTAGGAGATTGAGAGGGGATCTTATAGAAACTTATAGGCTAGACAGGCTAGATGCAGGAAGATTGCTCCCGATGTTGGGGAAGTCCAGGACAAGGGGTCACAGCTTAAGGATAAGGGGGAAATCCTTTAAAACCGAGATGAGAAGAACTTTTTTCACACAGAGAGTGGTGAATCTCTGGAACTCTCTGCCACAGAGGGTAGTCGAGGCCAGTTCATTGGCTATATTTAAGAGGGAGTTAGATGTGGCCCTTGTGGCCAAAGGGATCAGAGGGTATGGAGAGAAGGCAGGTACGGGATACTGAGTTGGATGATCAGCCATGATCATATTGAATGGCGGTGCAGGCTCGAAGGGCCGAATGGCCTACTCCTGCACCTAATTTCTATGTTTCTATGTTTCTACCTTTGCCCATTGAGTAAATAAATCGCATTTAATTTATAGTCCAAGCTGGTTGTTTATTTGCATGAGATAACAACTTTTTACTTTCCAGCAAAAGATGAATGAAGATATTGTCACCAACAACATACCTATACTTCTGACAGGTCTGAGCAAGCTCCTCGGGGAACAAAACTGGTTTGTTGGCGACTCAGTGAGTATAAGCTAATGAGCTTTAGAACATAGAACTTGCTGGTAGCACAGGAACAGGCCCTTCAGCCCAGCATATCCATGCCAAACATGATGCCGAATTAAACAAATCCTCTCTGCCTGCACGCGATCCATTCCCTGCGTACCCATATGCTTATAGATCTGGTAAACACACAGAGTATCACACAGTCTCTTGCCCAGAATAAGGGAATCGAAAAATAGAGGACATAGGTTAAAGGTGAGGGGGAAAAGTTTTAATAGGAATCCGAGGGGTAACATTTTCACACAGAGGGTGGTGGGTGTATGGAACGAGCTGCCGGAGGGGGGAGCTGAGGCATGATGGTCGGCGTGGCCAAATTGGGCCGAAGGACCTGTTTCCACGCTCTATGACTATGACTATGAGGCCCAAAAGCCTCTTCAAAGTCATCATGCTTCATGCCTGCCTCCACCTCCATCCCTGGCAACATACCAGGCGCCCACCACTCTCTGTAAAAAGAAATTGCCCTGCTCATCTCCTTTACACTTCGCCCCCTCACCTACAAACTCTTAATCCTCTGCAAGATGGCGGAGAAGCCCAGCGACACTTTGCATGCTGTTCCCAGAAGTGGATCTGCTAGCATTTGTTACAATCACGCCACTCTTTTAAATCTGTATCTCTGTACACTGTGGTCCCCTTGATTGTAATCATGTGTAGTCTTTACACTGACTGGATAGCACGCAACAAAAAAGCTTTTCACTGTACCTCGGTCGGTACAAGCGACAATAAATAAAACTAAAAATTAAACTCTGCCCTTTATTCTTTCACATCCCTAAACTTGGAAAAAGATTCTGACTGTGTACCCTATGTATACCTCTCATAACATTATACAGTTCATCAGCCTCCGGCGCTCCAGAGAAAACAATTTAATGATTGCGGCAATCATTTGTGGCAACAATTTAATGGGGGCAGTGCAGCTTTAAGGGCCTGTCCCACTTTCACGACCTTTTTTACTCGTGGACATTTTTCATCACGTTGAAAAAACGCCCCGACCTACTTGATGCCACGAGTACCTACGACTAGCATCACAACCTACCTACGACCGACCTCCGACCTCGTGACGACCATGCTGCGAGTATGAGTCAAGGGCAAACTCGGCAGAGGTCGTGAAAGTGGGACAGGCCCTTTAGAGTTGCTGCCTCACAGAGCTAGAGACCCAAGTTCGATCTTGACTACGGGTGCAGAGTTTGTACGTAGAGTTTGTACGTTTTCCCTGTGACCGCGTGGGTTTTCTTCGGGTGCTCTAGTTTCCTCCCACACTGCAAAGGTGTACAGTTTGTAGGTTAATTGACTTCGATAAAATTGTAATTTGTCCCTAGAGTGAAGGATAGTGCGAGTGTGCAAGGTGATCACTGGTCAGCATGGACCCAGTGGGCTGAAGGGCCTGTTTCCGCACTGTACCTCTAAAGTCTAAAGATTGCTAATGCTCAAATTCTTTAACTTTGCGAAAAGTAGTTTTAGTAACACTTTTACTTCTAGGTTACCTGGGCAGATTTTCACTGGGCTGTCTGTTCGATCACCCTCAGCAATCTGAATGCCGACTTACATAGCTATCCTACATTATTAGCCTTGAAGGAACATGTGGAAAGTCTTCCTCAAATCGCAGCCTGGATACAGCGGAGACCAAATACTCTACTGTAATGTTACCGCATCAGTTCTCCGGAGAAACTATTACAGCACTTAATTGGATTTCAGTTTTACGGACGACAGTTTCATTCTTCAAGCAAGTATTTTCAAAATTGCTAGAGCCTGTCTTGATCTTGTAATCATTGCTATAGATTTCAAAGAAACAAGCTTTGAGTTTTCTAATTTGTTAGCCTGTTAGGGAAGCAGTTCCGAAGGTTTGGAATTCCTTCCAGTAGATGAGATCGATATGTGGAGCTAATGGAGGTGTGTGAAGGACCTGATAGCTTGGCATCTTTCCCGGGAATGAAGCTGAAATAGAGCTGCTGCCTCACGGAGCCAGTGACCCGGGTTTGACCCTGACCTCGGGTGCTGCCTGTGTGGAGTTTGCACCACGTCCAAACGTTTCTCTCCACGTCCAAAAGACGTGAGGGTTTGTCGGTTAATTGGCCTCTGAAAATTGCTCCGAGTGTGCAGGTTGGGTGTAAACGTGGGTTACATGGAACTAGTGTGAATGGATGATCAATGGTCGGCGTGGACTTGGTGGGCCAAATTTGTATGGAGATCCATGTTGTATCTCCAAACTAAATTGTTTTGTTTTTTTAATTTTTATTTTATTAGAAGTACAATTGTATACAATCATATTTTCATAATATCTTTTATGTACAGCTTCTTATTAAAAAATTTTTTTGAAATAAAGAAGAAAAAGAAAAAAGTTAGATAATGAAAAATAGAAAATGTGAGATATATAGTGTGTGAAAAAGAAAAATAAAGAATGAAAAAAGAAAGTTGAGACATAGAAAATAGAAGAAAGAGAATAAAAGAAAAGAAGAGAAGAAAAGAAAATAGAAGGAGATCATTTATACCCTTGACCATCCGCAGTCACGGATTTGCTTTTACACCTGTTTTGCACCATACGTTTCCAAAAAGACGACAAATGGAGACCAACTCGTTATGAATTGGTCAAATTTATCTATTAGGAGGAATCGCATTTCCTCAAAATGTGCGGTATCCAACGTACTTGCAATCCACATTTTGAGCGTTGGTATTGGTGTATTTTTCCAAAATTTCAATATTAATTTTTTTGCTATTATTAAACCATAATTAAAAATTGACTTTTGAGATGAGCTCAATTTGTTCCCGTCTTCCATTACCCCAAATATAATCAATTCATTATTGGGTTCCATTTTTGTCTTAAATAGTTTTGTAAATATTTAGAAAATATCACTCCAAAATCCATGAAGTTTTATACAAGAAACAAAAGAGTGTGTTATAGTTGCTTCTTGGGTTAAACATTTATCGCAAATGGGCGATATATTTGGATAACATTTATTTAACCTTGTTTTTGAGTAATATAATCTATGTAAAATTTTAAATTGGATTAGATTATGTCTTGCGTTAATCGAACACTTGTGAATGTATGTCAAATACTTTTCCCATGTAGCCTTCGTAATTTTTATCAATAATTCCCGTTCCCACTCTTCTCTAATTACCTCGGTCACAGGTAAATCTATATTTAAGATACTATTATATAAATATGATATTAATTTTTGTGTATCAGCTTTTATATTCATTACTTCTTCTAGTAAATCAGGAGTTATTTTTTGATATCCCTGTATGTATGTCTTCAAAAAATTACAAATCTGAAAATATTTAAAATAATGAGTGTTTTTCAGTTTAAATTTTAATTGTAATTGTTGAAATGATAATAAATCTCCCATTTCATACATGTCCCCGATCCTTTTAATTCCTAAACTTTCCCATTGATTATATATTTTATCCATCATAGATGGTTTAAATAAAGGATTATTCGCTATCGGTGTTAACAATGATAGGTTTCTTAATTTTAAGGATAATTTTATTTGTTTCCATATTCTTATTGTATCTTGTATAATTGGGTTTTTCTTATATATTGTATTGTTCATTTTTTTCGGGGAGAAGAGGATTGTTCCTATATTACAAGGATAACAATCCTCTTTCTCCATTTTTATCCATTCTGTCTGTTGAGTTGAACTATCCAACCAGTAAATTATATTCTTAATATGTATTGCCCAATAGTAATACAAAAAATTAGGGAGTGAAAGTCCCCCGACATCTTTTGGTTTACATAAGTGTTCTTTTTTAATTCTATGTGATTTGTAATCCCAAACAAAATTAGTAATATTAGCGTTCAATCTATACATATACTGGTATAGATTGAAATAGGTATAATAACTGTGGTAGGAAGCTCATTTTAATAGCATTTATTCTGCCTATTAATGATAAAGGGAGTGTTTTCCAAAATTTTATCATTATATTAAGTTTATTTATTAAGGGTATAAAATTAGCATTGAATAAAGCTTTATGTTTTCTAGTAATCTGTATACCCAGATATTTGAATTTTTCTGTTGCTATTTTAAAGGGGAATTTCAATAAGTGTGTGGATTCTTGAGGTTTTAACATCATAATTTCACTTTTGTTCCAGTTTATTCTATATCCTGAAAAGGACCCAAATTCCTCTATTAAATTTAATAAATTTGGTATGCTCGTTTGTGAATTTGTTATATATAACAAAATATCGTCTGCATACAATGAAATTTTATTATTTGAGTCCCTAGTATTATAACCCTGAATATTCGGATGACTTCTTATACTTTCAGCCAGAGGTTCTATCATAAGGGCAAATAGCAGGGGTGATAAAGCACATCCCTGCCTATTACCCCTTGATAATTGAAATTTTTGAGATAACATGCTGTTAGTTAATATTCTTGCCATCGGTTTATCATATAATAATTTCACCCATGCAATAAAATTCTCTCCCATATTAAAGTTTTGTAATACTATGTATAAATACTGCCATTCTACCTGATCAAATGCTTTCTCTGCGTCCAAAGAAATAATTGCTAAGTCTTTTTCTTCCTTTTTATGTGAGTACATTATATTAAACAGGCGTCTCAAATTATTAAATGAATATCTTTTGGGTATAAACCCCGTTTGATCAGGGTTTATCAATTTACTAATATATTTGCTTAGTCTTCTTGCTAAAGTCTTTGCTAGAATTTTCTGGTCGGTATTTAAAAGTGATATAGCTCTATATGAGCCAAACTAAATTGTTATCACTGAATGGCCTAAACTCTTTTTTTAGTGCAACGTTAGGAAGTATCTCTTCAAAAAGGACAGTGCAAATCAATATCCTTCCCCCAAAGGTAGACGGGATTTAATGGAATGATAGATTATTGCTGGTAGTTGTGGACTTAGGGGCTATGTGAGATGCAGATCGACCTCAGGAGATGACTCAAAATGCTGGAGTAACTCAGCAGGTCATCACTAGAGAACACGGTAAGGCAACGTTTCGGGACAGGATCATTCTTCAGACTTGAGTCACCTCAGGAGATCGCTACACCGTATATCCAGACAAATCATACTATACATGAATATAATCTCAAATACAACAAGCGAAAAATACCACACAAAAACTTGATTCGATTCCAAGATGGCGCCCAACCCAGGGGGCTGTGTGCAGCTATCAGAAGTGGATCTGCAATCATGCATTACAATCACTCCACTCTTTTAAATCTCCACTCCAATCTGTACACTGTGGACGGCTCGATTGTAATCGCATATTGTCTTTCCGCTAACTGGTTAGCACGTAACAAGTTTTTCACTGTACCTCGGTACACGTGAAAATTAAATAAACTCAAACTTGAAACACGTACCATCATATTCAGCAACAGCTTCTTTCCTAATACTATCAGACTACGGAATGCAAAATTCAGAATATAGTGTTATAGCGTTATAACGTCGGTTAGAGAAAGTAAATTTTTTTTTAAAGTGCATGCTTCACAATGAGATAGGTTGGAGAACGGATCCACATCCCAGCTTCTGGATGGACTGTTCTGTAGTCTGATACCAGCAGGGAAGAAGCTGTTCCTGAATATGGTGGAATGTGCCCTGAAGCATTTTGCCTGACATGAGAGGGGGATGTGAGGGAATGACCAGAGTGAAAATCGTCTTTCAAACCACACAAGCCAATAAAAGTAGCAGTGAAGGCAACCCAAGCAATTTCTAGAGGAATGGAAATGAGCATTAGTGTGCTTGTGCTAAACTTTCCTTCGCTAGTGTTTAGATTGCACTTGAAATACCACAGATAATTTTGGTCACTAATGTTGTACATGAAGTGCCAAGTAAAGATTTCCAAGGATGGTGACATAAATGTTAGGTTATACAGAAAAAGATCAACGTAATGGCTACCATATTTCTTGCAGAAAGCTTAAGGGAAGAAGCCTTCGCAATTTTTTTTTAAATTTCACAGGACAAGGCAGAGGCGCAGCTGTAGAGTTGCTGCCTCACAGCACCAGAGATATGGGTTTGATCCTGACTATGGGTGCTGTCTGTACGGAGTTTGTATGTTCTCCCTGTGACTGAACCCTTACCCTGTTTCCACACTGTATCTCTAAACCTAACAAAACAGAGTGGGGAAGAGCAAAACTCGAAGCCATGAAAGTAAACCCCCAGAAATCAAATAGGAAATTCAGAATGCCTGTTGATATGAGAATGCAGAGCACTTTGAATATTGAATAACATGTGTAATAAATACAGGCGTTAGATAATTCCAAAATGATATGGAATATGTCTAAAATCACTTATACATCTATATGTGTACATTTTCTGCCAAAAAGTATAATAGTAACAAGGCTGCTTATTCATCCAAGCAATTCTACATGTGTAACTGTTAAAATGTTGTAGAATAAAGGCATCTTTACAAATATATTTTTCAGTTGTGCTTCTTAAAGATAAGCTCTTATGCTTACCTGTTTATTTAATCACATATCGGGACATCGATGAGGTTATGTTGCAGCTTTGTAAAACGTTGGTCACACTGCATTTGAGGTATTGAGTGCACTTCTGAACCCCCCCCCCCCCCCCCCCCCCACCAACATAACAAGGATGAGGAGGCTTTGGAGTGCTTTATCAAAACAGTACCTGGATTAGATGCTATTAGCTATAAGGGGAAGCTGGACATACTGGGATTGTTTTTTCTGGAACACAAGAGGCTGATAGAAGTATATACAATTATGAGATATTGATAAGGTATCTTATCAATTCCTAATTCCTAAGGCTTATTGATAAGACAGTATAAAACTGGACCATCACTGCCTGTGGCAGATTGTGTTTTCTCAGCTGCCGCAGGAAGTACATCCTCTGTTGAGCACTGTCTGCAGAGTTTGTACGTTCTCCCTGTGACTGCGTGGGCTTTCTCCGGTTTCATGGTCCGTTTATTGTCACATGTACCAATTAAAGGTACAGTGAAATTCAAATTACCATCCAGCCATACTAAAAAAAAGCAACAAGACACACTACTACTAAAAAGTTAACATCAACATCCACCACAGCGGATTCCCCACGTTCCTCACTGTGATTGCCTGTGGAAGGCAATAAGGTCCAATCTCCTTCCTCTTTATTCTCCCGCGGGCGGGGCAGTCGAACCATCCAGTCGGGGCGGTCGAAGCTCCTGCGGCTTGGGAGTCCCCGATGTCTGCCTCTAACCAGAGATCACGGGCTCCGCGATGTTAAAGTCCCGCAGGCTCCCACGGTTGGAGCCTCAAAGATGATCCCCGACAGGGGTCGCAAACTCCACGATAGTAAGTCCACAGGCTCCCGCCGATCTCCAGCAAAGGCTGCCAACTCCACGATGTTGGGCGGTGCAGGCTCGAAGGTGCAGGCTCGAAGGGCCGAATGGCCTACTCCTGCAGCTATTTTCTATGTTAGGCCGCAGTGTGGACGGAAAAAATCGCATCTCAGTCGAGGTAAGTGATTAGAAAAAGTTTCCCACAACCCCCTTCCCTCACATAAAACAAGCTAAAGAACACTAAAAAACATACATTTAACACATACAAAACAGACACAAAGGACAGACTGTTGGCGAGGCAGCCATTGCTGGCGCCACCCATATCCCAAAGATGTGCAGGTTTGTAAGTCAATTGGTTTCTGAAAGTTGTAGGATAGAACTGATGTATGGGTAATTGCTGGTCGGCTTGGGCTCGGTGGGCCGAAGGGCCTGTATCCACTATCTTTTAACTCGAGGGCATAGCTTTATGGTGAGAGGGGACAAGTTTAAAAGGACAACTGGGGTGGTGGTGGAGGAGGCAGTTCCAACAGAGGCTTTTAGATGGGTACATAGATATGCAGGGAATTTGGGATACAGATCACATGTAGGCAAAAGAGATTAGTTTAATTTGCCATCATGTTCGGCACAGACCAAAGAGTATTATGGCACAGGAACAAGCCCTGTGCTCTGTGTACTTCCAGAAAAAAATAATTCAACAGTTGACACAGAAGTTTGAAAACACATACCTTCAGATTCAGGGACAGTTTCTTCCCAGCCATTATCAGGCGACTGAACCGTCCTCTCACCAACTAGAACACCAACCTGACCTCCCATCTACCTCATTGGAGACCTTCAAACTATCTTTAATCTGACTTTATCTCGCACTAAACATTATTCCCTTTATCCTGTATCTATACGCTCTGGATGACCTGATTGTAAACATGTATAGTCTTTCCACTTACTGGATAGCATGGAACAAAAGTGCTTTTCACGGTACACATGGTAATAATAAACTAAACCACAATACAAGTCAGTCATACAGAATAAATAGTTTTAAAGAAGGAACTGCAGATGCTGGAAAATCGAAGGTAGACAAAAATGCTGGAGAAACTCAGCGGGTGCAGCAGCATCTATGGAGCGAAGGAAATAGGCAACGTTTCGGGCCGAAACACTTCTTCAGACTGATAGGGGGTGGGGAGAAGAAAGGAAAAAAGGAAAAAGGCGGAGGAGGAGCCTGAGGGCTGGGGGAGGGGAGGAGACAACCAGAGGGCTGATGAAGGGGAGGGGACAGATCTAGATGCCAGCTGATCTACATCGGTGAGACCAAGCGGAGGCTTGGCGATCGTTTCGCCGAACACCTCCGGTCGGTCCGCATTAACCAACTTGACCTCCCGGTGGCTCAGCACTTCAACTCCCCCTCCCATTCCGTATCTGACCTCTCTGTCCTGGGTCTCCTCCATGGCCACAGCGAGCAACACCGTAAATTGGAGGAAATGCACCTCATATTCCGCTTGGGCAGTCTACATCCTAGGGGCTTGAACATTGAATTCTCCCAATTCTGCTAGCCCTTGCTGTCCCCTCCCCTTCATCAGCTCTCTGGTTGTCTCCTCCCCTCCCCCAGCCCTCAGGCTCCTCCTCCGCCTTTTTCCTTTTTTCCTTTCTTCTCCCCACCCCCTATCAGTCTGAAGAAGGGTTTCGGCCCGAAACGTTGCCTATTTCCTTCCCTCCATAGATGCTGCTGCACCCGCTGAGTTTCTCCAGCATTTTTGTGTACCATACAGAATAAATAATTCCTTTGGCCAACTGAGTCCGTGTCAAGCATCCACCATGTTAACCCGACACAAATCCAGTGTTTTTGTTATTCTTTCCATATTCCCATCACCACACATTTGTCCCGATTCTATCACTCGCTGTCACTGAGCAACTTAGTACTGCCAATTGGTGTACCAACTCCCATGCCTTTGGAATGTGGAAGGAAACTGGAGTACAAGGAAACCAAATACAGTCGCGGGGAGAACATGCAAACCTCACATGGACAGAAACCGAGGTAAGGATTTGAACGTGCACTGAAGCAGCAGCTCTATTAGCTGTTGTCACTTTATCACCCCCAAACTACCGCAAATTGGCAAAGGCCATTCAGATGTTGGCTACAGGCAACTAAAAAATTCATAGTTGTACAAAAAACAATCTGTGAAGCACTTTGAAAATACAAGGAACTGCTGATGCAGGTTTTAAAAAGTTAGGTGACGTTTCTGGTTGGGACCCTTCTTCAAGTCTGAAGAAGGTCTCCGACACGAAACGTTACCTACCCAGTCTGAAGAAGGGACCAGACTCGAAAGGTCGCCTCTCCATTTTCTCCAGAGATGCTGCCTGACTCACTGAGTTACTCCAGCAATTTGTGTCTTTGAAGTAGCTCAACAGGTCACTCGATAAATGCTATGCAAAAATAAGTTTGGCAGAGACACAATCTGACATACTGGGCCTGTACTCACTGGAGTTTAGAAGGGTGAGGGGGCACCACTTACCGAATAGTGAATACTGGATAGAGTACATGAGCATCATTGAATCATCCTGGCAGTGGAGGAGGCAAAGACACACATGTCACCTTGGGAATGGGAAGGGGAATGGCTGGCAACCAGAAGGTCCAGATATCCACAGTGGACAGAGCGCAGTTGCTCAGCATAGGTCTGCAAATATCCCGACAGTTGCTGGAATCAAGATACAAATCTCAAATGTCCTAACTTCCCGACAGTTGCTGGAATCAAGATACAAATCTCAAATGTCCTAACTTCCTTCCATTGAGTTCTAAAGAGCAATGCTTTAAAGCGCATTGATTTGAAAAATGGGAAATTAGAACAGGGCAGCAGTGTGGGGAGAAAGGGCCCGTTTCCATGCTGTATCTCTAACCTAGAAACTGAAAGAAATGCAAATGTTTCCATTGTTTGATTTGCATTGATATTTGCATTTGAACTGTCCCGAGTTTATTTTCTAACTGGGCGGCAGGGTGGCACAGCATAGAGTTGCTGCCTAAAGGGCCTGTCCCACGAGCATGCGACTGCATGTGGCAAGCGCGATCTAACGTGGTCGCGTGAGCCGTGCGGCCTCGCGGGGCCGGTCCCACTTTGATCGTGGGAGTTGTGCGGAGCTGGTCCCGACATCGCAGTGTTAAAAAATTCCGTGCGGCAAAGGCCTGCTGGCTCGCAGCCGCATGGAGGCCGCATGCACTGCCTCGACGCCGCACGCACCGCCGCCGTACGCACTGTCCCGACGCCGTACGTCACGCGCAAACTTCCCGCGGACTTCGCTCGAACTTCACGTCAATCACTCGACCTCCGCGCGGCCCCCGTTTCCGGTTTGGTCGCGCTTGCCGCATGCAGCCGCATGCTCGTGGGACAGGCCCTTTACAGTGCCAGAGACCTAGCTTCAATCCTGACCATGGGTGCTGTCTGTACGTTCAAGAGTTTGTACGTTCTCCCCCGTGACTTGCGTGGGTTATCTCCGGTTTCCTCCCACACTCCAAAGACCGACAGGTTTTTTAGGTTCATTGGCTTTGGTAACAAAAAAAGTAAAATTGTCCCTAGTGTGTGCAGGATGTTAGTGTGCTGGGATCGCTGGTCGGCATGGACTTGGTGGGCCGAAGGGCCTGTTTTTACGCTGTATCTCTCAACTAAACTGCTTTGTTCGATTGTTCAAAACATTTACTAATGAGCATCACTAATATGCATGCAATATCAGGACACAAATAGATAAATCTCAATTAATAGTGTGAAAGAAGGACAATAGATCCACTTAAAATGAATAACAATGGTCTTGCTGATAAAATAGCTGCCAAATCTAATTGGTTATATCTGCCACCGCTACCTACCTCCAGTCCAAAACCAGAATAAAAGTGCTACGAAAAACATGTATCATTATATTTAAATTAATACTTAAAATTAATAAATGTCTTGCCAATAAAAGTAGCTGCCAAATCTAATTGGCTATATCACACAGTGTGGCAGCGGTCTCTGACACTGATATCCAGACTTTTCTTTTTATCGGTAACCTTAAAATCAGAACAGATGAGCTACCAACATGATTTTAGTACTGTGTTTACTTTAAAACAACAGATTCTTTATTTGCACTTAATTCTCCTTTCCATTTACTAACAATACAGAGGATCAGGTAAACAAATATGGCCCCATCAATTGTAGTCAGCACAATGCAGGTACAACGTAACATTAAGAATCCCACTCATGAGCACACTGATGCCCATACAGAGTTTTACTGTAGCTGAGGTAGGAAGTCCACAGAAATGTTAAGGAGACCACAAATTGAGATATTCTTTGTTTATAGAATCTAGAACCGATGGGCTTAGAACATTTTCTCAGCAGGTTTACAGTTCTAATAAGCACTACATTTCTCATCAGGGTTCAATGAAAGTCAATCTACGGAAGTACAGAATCCAAAGAGAATTCAATATCAGAACAAAAACCAAGTGGTCTGAAAAAGTTATTAAAGTTACAGGCACATTGATTAGACAAATACAGACAGGAATGAACTGTAGTGCGGCGGTACCCGTGCTTGCGTTGGACACAAATTGCTCAATGATATTATACCGCTGAAATAAGTCAGTTTGTGGCTTAACTGTGGAACGCCCGCAATACAATAATAATACTCATGTTCACTTTGCATCTGCTGTGGTTGGTGGCAGTGAGAATATGGACTGGTATATCTCACTAAAAATGTACTCATTCCTTCTCCTCGTTTAAAACCTCATTTAAAATCCTGCTACGTCACAATGCAACAGACAAGATTTTGGTGCACATTCATCCCAATGGCCGGATCAAAGTTTTGAAACTCTCCACTTTGCATTTCGCACACAGACTTCAGCATACTTGTCCCAACGGCACTTACGAAGTCTTCAGGAGAGGAAAATGTATTACTACAATCCTAATGAAGTCTTCAATAGAGTTGCCATGTTCAATGGAATGCTTCCTTCACCTGTTTAAAAGAAAGGAAATTGATATTATAAACTAAATTGGAATTACTATGCTGCAAAAATATATTTTTATAAAACACAACAGCGCACGCAGCAGGTAGAGCTGATGCCTCAGCACCAGGGACTCAGGTCCGAACCTAATCTGTGTGAAGAACGTGGTTGAATGAGTCTGATCATGCATTTGCACCCCTTCCATTTTGAATACGGAGCTGCTGCCTCACAGCGCCAGAGTCACAGATTCAATCCTAACCTTGGGGTGATGTTTGTGTGGAGTTTGCACGTTCTTCCTATAACCCGAGTAGGTTTCCTCCGGGTGCTCCAGTTTGTTCCCTCATTCCAATAGACGCCTGGTTTCGTAGGTTAATTGGCCTCCAATACGGAGGGAGTGGAGTGGATGAGAAAGTGGGATAACATAGAACTAGTGTGAAGGGGTGATCGCTGGTCGGCTTGGACTCAGTGCGCCCAAAGGCCTGCTTCTGCGCTGTATCTCTAAACAAAATTAAAAAACCTAAATCTAGGAATCACTAGTTTATATATTTCAGAATTTTGTAAATATGATTAACATTTTCTGGAAGCTAGTTAATAACAAGAGAACACAAGCACAAGGATGAGGAGAGGATAATCCTGCCTTTTGATCCCAAAGAATAGCAAAGCAGGCTCTGTTGCGCTTTTACCTCAGCAACAAGAGAATCAAGAGTCAATGTCCAGTAATCGATCTATCGACAAAAGACACAAAGTGCAGGAGTAACTCAGCAGGTCAGGCAGCATCCCTGAAGAATATGGATAGGGGACGATTTGGACTGGGACTCTTCTTGAGACACTTGCGTGTCGCCTCAAAACGCCATGTACCCATGTTCTCCAGAATCCTACATAATTCAGTGGAGAACTCCTCTCCCTTATCAAGAATTCACCATACTTGACGATGCCTCATCAACATCATGCTGCCTTAGGAAAGGAGCCAGCATAATCAAGAACCAGTTACACCCTGCTCATTCCGTCTTCTCCATTTGGGCAGAGGATACAAAACATTGAAGGCACCTGCCACCAGATTCAGAAACAGCTTCTTCCCTGATATTGAATGATTGATTTCCTTATAAGCTAACAATGTGATCCCAATCTCCCTCCCTACCTCATTGCAACCCTTCCATTTTTTTTTTGTCTGCACTCTCTCTGGAACTGTGGGACTATATTCTGCACTCTAGTTATGTTTCTCTTTGTGGTACCTGTTGTATTTGTATGCTTGATTATACTTATATATGCTATGATTTGACTGGGTAGAACAAAAAGTTTTTCACTGTGTCTTGGTACACATGACAATAATAAATCAATAAAAATTTACAACTTGGATAAACAGAAATTTAGACTTTAGACGAGGTACAACACAGAAACAGGCCCTTCGGCCCAGAGATCAACCCGTACACTAGCACTATCCTACACATTAGGGACAAGTTACAAAAACCAATTAACCTACAATCATGAACGTATTTGGAGTGTGGAGGAAACCGGAGCACCCGGGGAAAACTCTTGTAATCGCGGGGGGAACGTGCAAACACCGTACAAACAGCACCCATGGTCAGGGATGGAACTCCGGCCTCTGGTGCTGTAAGGCTTCGCCAACATGCTGCCCAAATTTCTTTAGAGGGAGGCATACTGTTGGAATTCTCAATCCCATTCAGACGTGGAAGCCGAGACTTTGAGCCGATTCAATGCACAAATCAAGGAACTGCAGATGTTGGTTTACAAAAAAACAAAACATGAACTCAGCAAGTCAGGCATCATCACTGCAGAACGCGGATATGGGATTTTTCAGGTCATGACCATTCTTCATCCAAAGATGCTGCCTGAGGCGCTGAGTTACACCAGCACAGTCTTTTCTACTTACTTTATTGCCTGTGTAATATGGCTCACAATTTCTCAATTGAGAGCATGTTATAATTTAAGTACCACATGAAAACATGCAGCAGCCGACTGTCCATCCTGGTTCTGCAGGTGGGAGAAAGGTTTGCAGGGACAACTGGGGAATCAGATCCAGTGGCAAAGGTGCAAGAGACTGACAGTAACATGGTGAAGATTCAAAGGATCAAAGGTCTTTTATTGTCATGTGTACCAATTAAGGTACAATGATATTTGATTTAGGCTGCTGGTAGATTTGCAAGCCAGATACATTGCTGTTGGATAATCAAGAGTTGACTGTATTGTTAAAATACGTTTAGTAGTTCAGATTTGTTCAGTAGTTCCAGGATGGAAAAATCAAATACTTCAAGGCAAAACTTTAAGGAGGGACAAAGTTTAAAGGAGATGTGCGGGGCAATTTTTTAATTTTTATACACAGGTGGTGAGTGCCTGGAACGTGCCGCTGGGGAGTGGCAATTGAGATTAATTCGCTGGTGGGGTTTAAAAGACTTTCGGAGAGGCCTATGGATACGGATTACGTGCAGGTAGATAGGTGGTCGTCTTGGCATCATGTTCATCACAGAAGGGCCTGTTCTTGTGTAGGAAAGAACTGCAGATGCTGGTTTAAATCGAAGATAGGCACAAAATGCTGGAGTAACCCAGTGGGACAGGCAGCATCTCTGGAGAGAAGGAATGGGTGACGGTTTGGGACGAGACCCTTCTTCAGACAGTTCCTCCAGCATATTGGGTCTGTTCTTGTGTTGTGCAATTCTATTTTCTGGATAGAATGGTAGAAAATATGCAGGCTCTCTTTTTAAAAATAAAATAGAAACTGGTAAGTTAACACAAACAACTTACCTTGAGCAGAGATGGAAAATCAATCATATTAAACTGCCTAACTCACCTGTTTCAGCTGAAGTCATATCTTGTTCCAGTTTTAGTTTATGTTCCCCAATTTTCAGCATGGACTCTTCAATCGTGTCTTTACTAACCAGTTTAACAATGTGCACTATCCTAGAAACCAAAAAAACCCACACATAACCAGAGTGTGATAACTTTCACTTCAAATGGAGAATTAATAGCTTTTTCAAATGATATTGCTTTGTCTCGGAGTTAATTTTTTGTCAGTTTCCCTTCTTCCTCTGAAGATAAACAGGAATCTCTGCCTCTCTCAAATCTAATATATGCTTTAGGAAACTATTGTTTGCACAAGGCATCTTGTTTTTGCAGCTGAATTTCATCTGCTTGCACCAGATCTTGTATGATCCAAGATGGAGCTCAACTCAGGCGAGTCTCAGACTTCAAACTTAAACTGCAAACTTTAAATCTACATTCATTACAATCACTCCACTCTGAAATCTTCATTTTAACAGACTGTACTTTATTTTGCACTAAACATTATTCCCTTTTTTCTATATTTGTACACTGTGGACGGCTTGATTGTAATCATGTATAGTCTTTTATACCACTGTATGCTGGCACACAACAACAACACAAATCTGTTTTCACTGCATCTCAGTAGGTGTGACAATAATGCACTAAATGAGACAGATCTGCATGGAAGTCCACCTTCAAACTTTGAATCATTGTGACTTCAAAATCTAAAATATTCAGAAACTCATGTGATGAATGAGAGATCCCTTGCAGATAGCCTCAAAAAATGGCAGGGAGCTTCTGCTTTGAACCATTCCTGTCCATGTGGTGAAGTGAGGTAGTTCTGGTATTTTGACTTTGAAATACAATTTTACATTCAATATCAAGTTTTAGAATCCACTATGGTACAGGGTAAACACAAGGAACTGCTCGTGCTGGAATCTTGCATAGAACACAAAGTGCTGGAGTAACTCATCGAGTCAGACGGCATCTCTGGAGGACATGGATCGGTGATGTTTTGGGTTCAGAATAATTGTAGTGGGGGAGAAAGGAGTTCTCTCCCCACCTCTGTTGCACCTTTCTTTGCCCCACTACAATCAGTCTGAAGAAGGGTTAACTGAAAAGTCACCTATCCATGTACTTCAGAGATGCTGCCTGACACGCTGAGTTACTCCAGCACTTGGTATTCTAATAGCGGGTATCCTTTTTGGAAATGCAAAGTAATTCAAATATTCACTGTGGTCGATGAAGTGTCAAATAAATTGTCTGTCACCGAGTTACACAGCATATAAATATGCCATTTGCTCCAACCTGGTCAGTGCCTGGTGCAATGTTTCTTTTCAACCTATTAAAACCTCAAATATTAAAAAATGAAATGATTATTATTCTGTCATCAATAAGCTGCGACAAAATCCAAATTGAAATTTTGTAAAAAGGCTCTGATATTAAATGCAGTAACAGGCATGGAAATAAGAAGACAAAGTAACCCATTGATATTTAGTAATAAAGCAGCCCAACAAAATCAATAATAAATGCACGCAACTATTGCTGTACTCACAACACAAAGTGTTCATCCGTGAGGGAGGCTTTTGGCATAAATAAACGGGACGCCCCTTTCAATAACATATTTTCACAGAAGACCCAAGAACTTGATGCTTGGGATTGACAAAGTTTGTTGCATGGGCAGGAAAATAACAATCAACACATGTTTTCCAAGAAAAGAGTGCTATTCATTGAATACCAGTGAAGAATCAACATTGCACACAGGGATTACTCGGAAATCCAAGCTTTCACTTGTTATCCAATTTGCCTTCTTTTAAGAACGACTGTTAAAATCGGGAATGGATTTGCAGACACTGGATTGGTGAAAATGAATCCCTTTGATAGCTTTAAAGAAAAAGTCGAGTCAAATGGTAAATTCAATCTTGGGTTTGTTTTAAATAGGTGAAGGCTCATGCAAGCCTTTTCTTCATGCCCATCAAGATTTACCAGCACATTGCCCTTTTAACCAGTATGCTGCTTGGGTGAGAGGGTATTAGCTACAAGGAGGAGTTGGACAAATTTGAATTGTTTTCTCTGGAATGCTGGGGATTGAAGGGTCCTGATAGGTACATAAATAAATGAGATTTTGAGGGAGACAGTCAGAACCTCCCCCCCCCCCCCCCCCAAGTTGGAAATGGCAAAGATTAGAGGGCATAGCTTTAAGATAAGAGTAGGGGGGGGGGGGGGGGTTAAAGATGTGTGGGCAACATATTTCCCCTCCCCAACACAGGAGGCAGTGGATACCTGGAACGAGGTGCCGTGTATAGTGGTGGAGGCAGATACGGCAGTGGTGTACGAGGCGTTTGGATGGGTATAGGGAAATGGAGGGGTATGGATCACGTGCAGGGAGACAAGAATAGCTTAACTTGCCAACATGTTCGACAGCGACATTGTGGGCCAAAGGAGTCTGTCTGTCTGTCTACATGTATACTATTACTAAAACTCTCATCTTGATCACGTCCGGTCTGCGTTGTAATTAAATTTGCGCAAAAACGGTCCCCCATAGCGCTACGATTGTTCGCCACCTTACTCACCATTCTCCTCTGCTGCGTCAAATAAGTTTTGTACCGATCAGTGAAATAGTACAAAAGTTATGAAGGTTTAAAAATCGTAAAAACAGCCCCTTCCGGAACCCGCTGTCAATTACGTGGCGAGGAGAATAAAAAGCTGAAGGGGG
>CM075977.1:258293097-258361508 GCA_038087875.1 Malacoraja senta | reverse complement strand
ACGGCTGGTGGGGTGAAAGGTGAGGACTAGGGGGAGTCTGCCCTTGTTGCGAGTGGGGCGATGGGGAGAGAGAGCAGTGTTGCGGGGTATCGAAGAGACCCTGGTGCGAGCCACATCTATGGTGGAGGAACATCTACACAATATTCCAGCATCTGCAGTTCCTTGTGTCCACACTCTTCTGGGTATCTCTTCCCTTTGCTATTTTATATGAGGTCCAGCAGATTTGTTCTCTGCAGTATGATATTAACTGCAGTATTCTCTCGACAAAAGTATTTAATTGACTCGAAAATGCTTTGGGGAAACTTTGCAAAATGTATGTTTTATTTGCATTCCATTATTCCCATTTTGCAGGAAGCAGTGAATAACTTTTTTATTCTCAAGTCTTACAAGCCATTATAAAAGTGATGAAACGACACAAGCCTTACCTTCTTCATTAGCATGGCCATTATTCTAAGCTTCTCAGCGGTATAATACTGCCGATGGAGCAGTGGGTGGTTTGCCATCTTTCGAAGTTGCATCATCACGTTGCACAACTCATTTTTTACTGTAGTTTAAAATGAGTAGTTAATCACAGTGTGATTAAAAGAGAATACAGCAGATATATTTGGCATTCTTTGCAGAAAAGTGACAAAACCAGCAGGGTAAAACAAGAGTGCTGGAGTAACTCAGCGGGTCAGGAAGCATCTCTAGAGAACATGGAAATGTGACGTTTCAGGTCAGGATCCTTTTCCAGTCTGACTGAGGGGGGGGGGGGGGGGAGGGAGAGAGGGAAGAGAAGAAAGCTGCAAGGGAGGATGGACAAGACAAAGCCTCCAAGTGATAGGTAGATATAGGTGAGGTGCGTTTTTGATAGGCAGATGGTTGGACAAAGACCAGATATGAAAAGACAAAAACGTGTTAGATAAGGTTAGAAGAGTTGAGAATTGTGAAGCCAGTGGAAGGAATGCAATTGGAGGGGAGAAATAGGTGTGAGCTTAGGGAAGGAGGGGAGGAGGGGAGAAGGGAGGGGGACGTGAGGGTTGGAAGTTTGGTTAATTCCTAAAATTGGAGAATTCAATGTTCATACCGTTGGGTTGTAAGCTACCCAAGTGAATACGAGGTGCGTGTGGCTTCACTCTGGCAATGGAGGTGGCCCAGGAGATAATGGCCAGTATGAGAATGAGATGGGGGGTTAAAATGGTTAACAACTGGGAGATCCAGTACGCCTTGGTGGACCGAGTGCACGTGTTCAGCAAAACGGTCACCTGATCTGCGCTAGGTTTGCCAAATGTAAAGGAGGCCACATTGGAATACCAGATGCAATAGATGAGGGCAGAAAGAAAGTAAGCATGGATATGGTAGGCAGAAGAACCCGTTTCTGTGCTGTACGAATTTATAACTTTGACTTTGTCTTTTTTTAAATCCACCATACAAATGAATTATTCAATTAGTAAAATGGAGCACTACAACAGACTAGCACTCAATCCAAATCGATCCCCATAGCCCAATTATCAACATTATGGGAAACATCCACCAAAAAAGGGAACATTTCAAAAGAGACGTACTTGAGAGTAGTTTAGGTTGAAATACACAAAGAAAATAAAATGTAGTTAATTTAAATAAATTAACTTAAAAGTCGAATTAAACTTGACTTTGTCTGGAATTGTCTTACCAAAGTTATAATAGGTGCTGACTGACAAGGTAAAAAGCCACTCATTTACAAAGCAGAAATGGATTTCAGAGGTACAATAATAGGCAAGTCCAAAACTAACTTCACTGTTCTTGTTGCGAATCATATGGCACCATGATACTTCCAGTTACTTGATATTGTGAAAATGGGATGTGCCTTAAAGACATCACTGGATAATTGACTGATATAGCGCACTGTTTACAACTTTCATAGGCAGTACTACAGCACAGCAGTACTACCTGCATGTTGTGGATACCAAGAGTGACTATGGGAATTACTACACAAAGCTTCTTAAAACAATCCACATGTTCTTTTATATTTATTCACTGCAACATAAGTAAATAAAACCTGCTAAATGTCAATATGCCAACAGTCATAGTAACACAGCATGAAAACAGGTCTTTCTGCACAAGCATTGTTGGGCATGTTCTCCTTGACAACGGGTCAAACATTCTGCTTGACCCGTTGAGTTATTAGAAACATAGACAATAGGTGCAGGAGTAGGCCATTCGGCCCTTCGAGCCTGCACCGCCATTCAATATGATCATGGCTGATCATCCAACTCAGTATCCTGTACCTGCCTTCTCTCCATACCCCCTGATCCCTTTAGCCACAAGGGCCACATCTAACTCCCTCTTAAATATAGCCAATGAACTGGCCTCAACTACCCTCTGTGGCAGAGAGTTCCAGAGATTCACCACTCTCTGTGTGAAAAATGATTTTCTCATCTCGGTCCTAAAAGACTTCCCCCCTTATCTTTAAACTGTGACCCCTTGTTCTGGACTTCCCCAACATCGGGAACAATCGTCCTGCATCTAGCCTGTCCAACCCCTTAAGAATCTTGTACGTTTCTATAAGATCCCCCCTCAATCTTCTAAATTCTAGCGACTACAAGCCGAGTCTATCCAGTCTTTCTTCATATGAAAGCCCTGCCATCCCAGGAATCAGTCTGGTGAACCTTCTCTGTACTCCCTCTATGGCAAGAATGTCTTTCCTCAGATTAGGAGACCAAAACTGTACGCAATACTCCAGGTGTGGCCTCACCAAGACCCTGTACAACTGCAGTAGAACCTCCCTGCTCTTATACTCAAATCTATTCTATCACTTCTATTATTCTAGCACTTCGCATCCTTCAGCCCGAGTCCATGCCAATCATCAAGCACCCAGTAACGCAAATCCCAATTTATTCTCTCCACATTCCCATCAATTTCCCCCTGAATCTAATAATCACCTAAACACTGGGTGTAATATATAGTGCCCAGTTAACCTACCAAATTGCACATCTTTGGACTGTCGGAGGAAATTGGAGCACATGGAGGAAGCCCTTGTAGTCACAGAGGGAATGTGCAAAAAATCCACACAGACAGCTCCAGATTAGGATTGCACATGTAAAACTGGAGTAGCAGATTTAACAGCCAAGTCAGTGCATATCACTACACATCTTGATAGACTTAAATCATTGTTTTGGTCCAACTAGGTTCAATGGACATTTGGAAAGATTTTAACTCCATCAAAAACAATGAGATAAATTCAAAATAAATTTTTAAAAACCCACATCTAATTAGGACAAAGCCCCATCAGTAAGAACATAGAACGTACCATTATTATTGATAGATTTCTTTAATCTCTTATAGAGGGCTGTATATGCCTGCTCCTGTTTATGAGACATCGCGCATATTTCTATTCGATCTTGTTTGGGTGGCAGTTGCTGCAGGACCTAAAGAACACAATTAGTTAATTTCAATGATGAATCAAGATATTAAAAAAAAAATTGTGCATTGACCATTTTCAAATTTAATGACTTGACTTGCAACCAACTAAAATACCAAAATATCAAAAGGATTTTAGAATCTAACACAAAATTATGATCAAATGGTTGTCAGACTACCCTTCATGTTGTAAAAATGAGGGCTAAAATTAAAATTCTCATTACTTTTTATGAATCCCAAGTTGCTGATTCTAAGATCTCAATGCTTTACCTCAAAGGTACCAGCTCTTCCTTTTCCTGAATCTAAAATTGTCAATAAGGACAGTGCCAAAAAAATTAAATACCAATAGGATATGTTTCATTGACTAGATTATAACGCAGCCAAGTTATAATCTGTGACGGTCTGCATGACAGGAAAAGGTTTCTACTAGCAGCAAATATAAAAATGTGTTATTAATTGAACACTAAACAGTGCTTGCATGTTCCCAACAACAGATGTCCCATAAACCATCGTGTGGAACCAAAAATTATATCTCAAGTCAAAAACTAAAATGTTGCAAATTGCAGATAGACATTACCTCACTTTTAACTCTCCTTAAGATAAAAGGCTTCATGATTTTCTTAGCATGAGCAATTCTCCCCTTTTCAAAAGTGCTTTGTTGCTCCAAGATTTTCTAGAGTATAAAAACAAAGTAGCAAGACAAAGACAAATAAATGTATTGGCAGTCAAGTAAATTTGCTCTCAAATCAAATCAGAAAACCCCACAAAATGAATATTTCAAAGTAAATTTAAGTAGATTAGCCAAGGCAGACATTATTTAGAGGTTGTAAACACAATGAACTATACTCACATACTAATATAGAATATAGGCCTTAATAATCTCCCTTATTTTGAGCAATAACATACATAAACAAGTTTAAGTATTTCTTAACGTTAACATTTAATATAAAGCTATGCAAGCTTGTACTGGATTTGTGTTAAGATCTTGAGTACAAGTTAGTGGCTGGAAATGTAAACGAGGGACACTATATCAAAGTTTGACTAGTGTTGTGAAGTTCAGAAATGTCTTTGTCTCAAATAAGTATTAACCCCCAAAAGAGTTGAGGATACAAAAAGATTTCATAGAAACATAGACAATCAGTGGGCACGCAGGCCATTCAGCCCTTTGAGCCAGTACTGCCATTCAATATGATCATGGCTGATCATCCACAATCAGTACCCCGTTCCTGCTTTCTCCCCATAATCCCTTGATTCCGTTATCCCCAAGAGCTAAATCTAACTCTCTTGAAAACATCCAGTGAATTGACCTCCACTACCTTCTGTGGCAGAGAATTCCACAGATTCACAACTCTCTGGGTGGAAAAGTGTTTCCTCATCTCAGTCCTAAATGGACCACCCCTTATTGGCTATAACCTACGCTGCACTCCCTCAATAGCAAGAATGTCCTTCCTCAAATTAGGAGACCAAAACTACACACAATTTGGTCTCCCAAATACCCGACTAGACAGATGCAGAGGGAGGTGGTTCTGGGACGCCAGAATGCACCGCTGAGCCTACTGGAGACGTGGTGGGTTCAATCGGCAAAACGTCGATGAAGGTAGGTGCCCACTTGATAACCCCAATGACGTGTCTGCCTGGCCTTTCTCAACATCGGAGGAGCATAGGTGAGTGCATAAGGCTCCCATCACCATCGGGAGCAAGTTGACATTTGGCACTTTGGATTTTTAACATCTTGTCCTGTGTATTTGGAAACAACAGGTGTGGTCTCACCAGGGCCATGTACAACTGCAGAAAGACCACTTTGCTCCTATACTCAAAGTAACTATCCAATAACCTACCTCCCTTTTATTGATAGCGGTATGAATATTGATTTCTCTATCTTCAAGTAACCCTTACATTCCCTCTCTCTCCATCCCCTCCCCCACCCAAGTTATACCACCTTGTTATGAAGGTCAGCATGCTATTAGGTTTCTTCACTGCCTGCTGTACCTGCTTACTTTCAGTGACTGATGTCCAAGCATTCCTAGGTCTCGTACTTCCCATTTTCCTAACCTTACACCATTCAGATAATAGTTCTGGAGTAACACCTTACACTTCCTTATCTGTGTCTCCCTCTCCTGCGACTCGGTCTGAAGAAGGTTCCTTCTCTCCAGATATGCTGCCCATTCCGCTGAGTCACTTCAGAACTTTGTGTCTGTCTGTGGAGAACATGGATAGGGGACGTTTTTTGGGTCACGACCCTTCTTCTGACCTGAAACATCACCTATCCACGTTGACCAGAGATGCTGCGTGACCTGCTGTGTTACTCCAGCACTCTGTGAAACGTCACCTGTCCATGTTCTCCACAGATGCTGCCTCCAGCACGTTGTGTCTTTTTGTGTATGAACCAGCATCTGCAGTTCCTTGTGTCTGCCAAAGATAGGCACAAAATGCCCGGGGAAAAAATATGGGCAATGTTCGAGTTGAGAAATGCTATTCTCTGTTAACTTTAGCTAACTATCCAATAACCTACTTCCCTTTTATTGATAATGCTATGAATATTGATTTCTCTATCTTCAAGTAACCCTTTCATTCCCTCTCTCTCCATCCCCTCCCCCACCCAAGTTGTACCAGCTTCAAAGTCATCCTGTTGAGTCTCATTGTCTGTAACTCGATTTCATCTAGCCCACAGCTAACAATGGCCCGTTTCCTTTAACATTGTCTTTTTTTTGCATATCCTCAGCATCCGATTTGTCCTGTCATTTTCACACCTCACCCTTCCATATCTCTAGTCTCCCTCTTCCCTGACTTAGTTTGAAGAAGGGTCTCGCCCCAAAAGTCACCCATTCCTTTTTTCCTCACTATTTCAGTGCAACTCTGACAAACTGGGGCGAATAGAGAATTGCTCAATGGATGCAGTAGGACATGAATAAATGAGATTACCTATCTTGCTTCTCAAAATAGAAAGTCATGAAGTTTTGAATAATGACAGATTAGGAATTTCATTGTTCCGCTTCGGTACATATGATAATTAAACACTTTTGGAAGAAGGGATCTGAAATGATACCTGTTACAGAAAGCAGAATTTGAGAGCAGCAAGCTATTCGGAAGATTAATGATATATTGGCCATCATAGCAAGGGGATTTGAGTAGAGGGACAAGGAAGTTTCTCTGCAACTTTACCAAGCCTTGGCGAGACCACATCTGAACGTTTTGGGTCTCCTTATTCGAACACAGATGCTCTTGTCATTGAGGTGTGCAACAAATGTTTACCAGAGCGAGTTCTAGATGGCAGGACTGAAGTACGAGGAGACACTGGGTCCATTAGGTCTATATTTATTGGAATTTAGAAGAACATAGGAGCTCTCAGAAACGTGAAAAGATTCTAGCGGAGTTGGAAGACGTTCCCAACGGCTGGATGTTCTGAAACAGTGGGCACAGCTTCAGGTTGATGTATGAAATAGCAATTAGGAATTCACTGGAACATTTATTTTACTACTGTGCAACAGGTTAAAAAAGTTAATTAGAAGTGTGAAGGGGTTTTAACAGGAATAATATTCAACAGTTCAGAAAATCTGCGTGTCCAAACCAAAGTCTGAAGGTTGGCAGATTATCAGAGATTTACTCTGTTCCTTAATGCTTAGGGGATTAAAGGATATGGGAAGAAGGCAAAGGGTCAAATTTCCAACTCCTGCTCCTGTTCTCTATGCTTTGTTTCTTCAAGGAGGTTCTGAGCACAATCTTGAACCTTTTTCCCAGTCAATCAACTTGACGATACAGCTCAGGGTAGCCTGTCCATTTTAGCTCACTCAAACATCGGTCAAAGATCATTCCCAGCAAATGTAGGAAAGATCTTGTGCTTAAATACGAAACTCAATCCAGATGTACTTCCAGAGTCTGGGAGATTCCAGACTTTCACCATGCCTTATTGTTTGGAAACATAGATGTGTTTATTGAAGAGAATATTGTGATTATAAATAGTTCACTGGAAAATCACTATCCATAATTCCATATACGACTGTATCACAACAGGAATAACTATTTTAGTAGCTGCAGCTGGATCATTACTTCAGGAATAATCTCTATCATGATTCACAGATTGAACCACAATGTACGCCCAGAGGTTGCCTGGAGAAATGTCATGATTTCATGCTGGAGAACTGCCAGTTGGAATCATTTCTTTCCTCTCCCTTCCTATGTATATTTTTCTAGTGTAGAAAGGAAGCCATATCTCAGTGAAATTGAATCCGGTGTCAAGAATCAAGAGCGCTAAAATTGTCATTGGCATTAAAAAATGGAACTATAGAATTCTTACTTGCAGCAGTATCAGTCTGCAAATACAGCACCTTTAGATGGGGTGGGAGATTGCAACTTTCGACTAATGCAATCAACCCGACGTGCACCAACAAATAGAACAAGTTGACCTACAACTTTAGGCTGTGCACACCATATACACGAAGTAGTACTTTTAGATAACATTAAAACATTCAATAAAATTCAAAAACAATTAGATAATATTTTTTAAAAAATTTAAAAACAATTAGTGCAAAAATATTTTCCTGCTTAAGGGAAATTTTGGCTTTATTGAATATAGTTGGAAGGTTGCCCTTTCCAGCCCATTACGTCCCCTCTGTCTGTTTTCTTGAGACTTCTCTTTAGTTTGTCTTTGCAGCATTTCTTCTAATTCCCAGACCAGACTTGGATGTGTAGGACTTATTTCAGAAGTAGTTTTGGCTATTAGTCTTCAGATAAAATCAGGAGGTTGTCAGAGCAGTCAGATTTTTTTTTCTCAAGGGTGGAAATGTCAAAAACTAGAGCATAGCTTTAAGGTGAGAAGGGCAAAGTTTAAAGGAGATGTTCAGGGCAAGGTTTTTTTTAACATAGAGATAAGCAAGTGGCTAAAACGCACTGCCAAGGGGCGGGGGGGGGGGGGGGGGTGGAGGCAGAGGCATATACAATGGTGACGTTTCAGAGGCTTTAGCTAGGCACATGGATGTGCAGGGAATGGAGGGATATGGATCACATGCAGGCAGATGGAATTAGTTTAACTTGGCATCATGTGGGCCGAGGGGCCCGTTCCAGTGCTGTAATGTTCTATGTTCTTTTTATACATAGAAGCTCCTACACAGAGCAGTCACTTTAAAACAACTCTCCATGCACAGGAGCATTTTGTTTGCAGTCTCTACAGTATGGAACACCATTTAGTCCAAGGTGGAGCAATTCTTTAAAATAGAATATGCTGGAAATAACTAGGCGGTCAGGTCACATCTGCAGGAAGAGAAGTTAGGTCTTTATTTTTTGGAGCGCAGAAGGTTAAGGGGGGACTTGATAGAGGTCTTTAAAATTATGAGAGGGATAGACAGAGTTGACGTGGATAAGCTTTTTCCTTTGAGAGTAGGAAAGATTCAAACAAGAGGACATGGTTTGAGAATTAAGGGACAAAAGTTTAGGGGCAACATGAGGGGGAACTTCTTTACTCAGAGAGTGGTAGCTGTGTGGAATGAGCTTCCAGTGGAAGTGGTGAAGGAAGGTTCGATTTTATCATTTAAAAATAAATTGGATAGGTATATGGACGGGAAAGGGATGGAGGGTTATGGTCCGAGTGCAGGTAGATGGGACTAGGTGAGAGTAAGTGTTCGGCACGGACTAGAAGGGCCGAGATGGCCTGTTTCCGTGCTGTAATTGTTATATGGTTATAAACAGACCTAACGATTCAGGTCAAAGACTTCTGATGGAATTCTTTTATCTGACAGCAGCACCTTCAACAACACCTCAGGAACTATTTAGTCCACTTCAAACAGCAAAGCTTCCTTGCATCTATATTGTGTAGACGCTCATACTCACATTGTTTAATTGGCAAAGTAATAGCAGAAGTTGTGCAACATGCGTACTTTTAAACCAAGACACAAATTCTGGTCTCGCTACCAATTGGCCAGTGCTCCAGCTCCGCAATTTGTTTTATAAACTATCTCAAGCTTACCGGTTTAGATGAAAAGATTCTGCGGATCTCACTGGTACTGCTGCTGAACATGTTAGGCATCACAAAATTCAAGAGAGACATCAATTCAAGAAGGTTATTCTGCAGTGGAGTCCCAGTCATTAGCAAGCGATGATCAGCCTATTAACAATGCAAACCCATCAGAATTTCATACAGAAGCATTACAAACTCCTCATCCAAAAATGTTCTTTTATTCATTTCCATGGAAGGAACTCTTAGCATAAAGGCAGATGTGATTACGGCATTTAAGAGGCTTTAAGATAGGTACATGGATAGGCAGGGAATGGAGGGATAGGGATCATGCTCAGCATAGACTTAAGATGAGGCAGGTACTATGACAACATTTAAAAGACCTTTGGACAGGTACATGGATAGGAAAGGTTTGGAGGGATGTGGGCCAAATGCGGGTAGAACGTACTAGTGTAGGTGTGGCATCTTGGATGTCAGGGGCAAGTTGGACCAAAGGGCCTGTTTCCATGCTGTGTGACTATGCAGGCAATGGAAGGATATGGATTAGCTTAGATTAGACATTGTGAGCTGAAGACCCTGTTCCTGTGCAGGACAAGATTGCTTGCGACAATTGGTTGAAGTAGTAGCGAGCAGTATAAAACAGTCACCGATAAAATACAGTGATAACCATGGAGGTTTGGCATCACAATGTGCTTTCAAAGTGGATGAAAAAGGCACTTCGATGAGCCACAGCATAGGGACGGCACAGTGGCATGGCGGTAGGATTGCTGCTTCACAGCGTCTGAGACCTGGGTTCCATCCTGACTATGGCAGCAGTCTGTACAGAGTTTGTATATTCACCCTGTGATCCCTCTGGGTGCTCCAGATTTCTCCCATATCACAAAGATGTACAGGTTTGTAGTTTTTTTTTGTTTTTTTGCTCGGGATTATTATATTAATTTATTTTTTTATTTTTTATTTTTTTTATTAGAAGCAATTGTACAAGAATAAAAACCATTCGGCGTGTAAAATTATACAATTATTGTACAGCTTCAATTTTGACTTAACCTGAAAACTGAGGGAAAAGTAGAGAGAAAGAACAAGAGGGGGAAAAAGTGAAAAGTGAAAAGACAGGACCCCTAGACTACCAAAGTAGTGTGGCCAAAGAGTGAATAAAGATATGAGAGGAAAAGGGCAAAAAAAAGAAAAAAGTGGAGATATACCTGCCCCTCGTTCCCCACCACCCCCCGCCCACCTCACCCAACCCAGAATTGGATTTAAATCCAAATTTGTGTTGTGCCATACTATCCTTGTAAGAATTCGGTAAAGGGTGTCCTTGTCTTGAAAAATTGATCTGGTTTTTCTGCCAAGACAAGCCTAATATTTTCCAAATGTAGTGTCTCGGACATGAGGTTTGTAGGTTCAGTCCTTGAATTATTCCTGGTGTGTGGTATATATAGTGTTCGTGTACGGGGCGATCGCTGGTCGAAGCAGGGGGACCAAAAGACCAGTTTCCACACTGTATATCTAAAGACTAAACTTACATTAAATGTCATGAGGTGTTGGTAACGAATGGAACTCATATTCTTCAGCATGTGGCCTTCATCAAAAATTGCATAATGCAGCTTCAAACGTCGAAAGAGACTGCGATCATCTGCATTACTGATTGCACAGGTGTACCTGTTGATCAAAGTCAATAAATAAATCAATTGTCCTCATGCTAAGTGATGCAAACAAAATTTAGTCACAGAATCAAAATTCCAATATCATTCATTTGTTGGGTTAGTGACTTTCATCCTTCCCCCCCCCCCCCATACACTGCTAACAAGCAACATAGCAATTACAAAAAAGATAAAACCTCAGATATGAATGTCAATCTTGAAGATTTTCTGTTGTCAGATAATATTCTGGATTAACCATATAACAATTTACAGCACGGAAACAGGCCATCTCGGCCCTTCTAGTCCGTGCCGAACACTTACTCTCACCTAGTCCCATCTACCAGCACTCAGACCATAACCCTCCATTCCTTTCCCGTCCATATACCTATCCAATTATTTTTTAATGATAAAATCGAACCTGCCTCCACCACTTCCACTGGAAGCTCATTCCACACAGCTACCACTCTCTGAGTAAAGAAGTTCCCCCTCATGTTACCCCTAAACCTTTGTCCCTTAATTCTCAAATCATGTCCTCTTGTTTGAATCTTTCCTACTCTCAATGGAAAAAGCTTATCCACGTCAACTCTGTCTATCCCTCTCATAATTTTAAAGACCTCTATCAAGTCCCCCCTTAACCTTCTGCGCTCCAAAGAATAAAGACCTATCTTGTTCAACCTTTCTCTGTAACTTAGGTGCTGAAACCCAGGCAACATTCTAGTGTAAATCTCCTGATTGAGAAATGTGTACAGAAATATTAAAACTGGGATAACTTTAATTAAAATCAGCACATCCTCAGTATCTAATTGAGGTAGGATCTCGTATTTACCAGTAGAGGGAGCACATTCAATGGCTGTGCTACTAAGAAACTGGTATTCCAGATTGCACTCTCCCTAGTGGCGTAGATCAATACAGCAGCAAAGCTTAGATATAAAAAGGATCAGCAGATGCCAAAAGATGGATACAAAATACTGGAGAAACTCATCGGGTCAGGCAGCATCTCTGGAGAAAATAAATGTCCTGAAACATCACCGACCCATTTTCTCCAGAGATGCTGCCTGACCCACTGAGCTACTCCAGCATTTTGTGTCTGTACTCTTCTGCACACAGGTTTGGACAAGCACGTACAGATGCAGATGGCCTTCTCTTTTATGCAACATCGGCACTGTCTATCACAGGTTGGCAATAACTTACGTTGTGACTATTACACTGAAGCCCACAAACTTGTGAAGAATATCAGATCGGAGAATCTTCCGCTCTTCTAAAGATCCTAAACACCAAAAACATCGAATCTATATTAATATTTAAGATGACAAATTGTTAATGAGTGTTCAGACAAATAACTCAGGAGTGTTGTACTTCCTTGTATAATAACAAAACTACAATAGTAGTTTAGTTTTCAGATGAAACATTAAACTAAAGTTCCAAATGTCTTTGAGAAAGTACGTTCCTGAGAGAGCAGGAAAGTGTTGTCAAGTAGTCTGGCCAAATATCAATCATGCATCATCATCACGCAGGATCTAAACAGGAGATGCAAAGCTACTTATAAGGAACACAACGGAGGTATAGTCTGTGAATTGGGGAGGGTGGATTCTGTATTGATTCAAATTATGCAGATTTACCTATCTATATTCTGTAGAATTTAGAAGAGGGGTTTACATTGAAGAACAAAGATCTTATGGACTTGGCAGAAAATTGTGGGCGCAGCCCAGACCATCACACAAACCAACCTCCCTTCCACAACCTCACGCTGCCTCGGCAAGGCCACTAGCAAAACCAAGGATGAGTCTCACCTTGGCCACTCCCTCTTCTCCCCTCTCCCATCGGGCCAAATGGTATAGAACTGCGAATACGCACACCTCCAGATTCGGGGACAGTTTCTTTTCAGTTGCTATCACGCAACTGAACCATCCTACCACAACTAGAGAGCTGTCCTGAACTACCTCAATGGAGACCCTCGGACTATCTTTGATTGGACCCCACTGGACTTTATCTTGCACTAAATGTATAACTATTATGTATTAGTACATGGTGAATTGCTTGATTGTAATCATGTATTGTCTTTTCGTGACTGGTTAGCACGCAATAAAAGCTTTTCACTGTACCTCTGTACACGCGACAATAAACTAAACTTTCCAACAGGATAGTTGCAGGAATAAAGGTTTCTGTTCCATGGCTGGACCAGGGGTCAGCCTTAAAATAAGAAATTGATCAATCGGGACTAAGCTTGGAAGAAACTTTTCATCCAGAATATAGTAAACGTTTGCCATTCTCTACCCAAGAAGAATGAACAGATTTGTTTGCCAAGTCAGAGATCAATAGATTTTTAGATATTAAGGGGTTGAGGGTGTACATGAATTAGGTGAAAGATCAGCGATGATCTTACAGAATGGTCTAGTCCTACCTCCATTTCTTATGAGAGGAAGAGATAGGGTAAGTGTTTAAGAAGGAACTGCAGATGCTGGAAAATCGAAGGTACCCAAGAGATAGGGTAAATTCAGAGGAGGAGAAATCGAGAACCAGAGGACATAGGATTAAGGTGAGGGTGGGGGAAAAGATTTAATAGGAACCCGAGGGGCAACATTTTTTTGCACAAAGGGTGGTAGGTACATGGAACGAGCTGCCAGAGTCAGGTACTATCACAACATTTAAGAAACATTTGGACAGGTACATGGATGGGATAGGTTTAGAGGGATACGAGCCAAATGCACGCAGGTGGGACTCGTGTAGTTGGGGCATGTTGGTCGGCATGAGCAAATTGGGCCGAAGGGCCTGTTTCCATGCTATATAACTATACGCTGTGTCAAGTGTTTTGACCTCTTTCTCAGAAGCACAATCGAAAGCAATTCCACCATAGGCAGGGAGAAGACTGACATGAGAAAAGGCTCATGTCATGACCCCAAGAAAGGGAGTTGGTAGAGTGCCTCCGTGATGGATTCTTAGAGCAGCTTGTACTGAAGCCTACTAGGGAGAAGGCAATTCTGGATATAGTGTTGTGTAATGAACTGGATTTGATAGGGGAACATGAGGTTAAGGAGCCATTAGGAGGTAGTGACCATAATATGATGTTTTAATTTACAATTTGAGAGGGAGAAGGGTAAATCGGAGGTGTCAGTATTACAGTTGAACAAAGGGGACTATGGAGCCATGAGGGAGGAGCTGGCCAAAGTTGACTGGAAAGATACCCTAACAGGGATGACAGTGGAACAACAATGGCAGGTATTTCTGGGAATAATACAGAAGGTGCAGGATCAGTTCATTCCAAAGAGGAAGAAAGATTCCAAGGGGAGTAAGGGGTGACCGTGGCTGACAAGGGAGGTCAGGGACAGTATAAAAATAAAAGATAAGTACAACATAGCAAAGATGAGCGGGAAGCCAGAGGATTGAGTAATGTTTAAAGTGCAACAGAAGATAACTAAAAAGGCAATACGGGGAGAAAAGATGAGGTACCAAGGTAAGCTAGCCAAGAATATAACAGAGGATAGTAAAAGCTTCTTTAGGTATGTGAAGAGGAAAACATTAGTTAAGACTAAAGTTGGACCCTTGAAGACTGAAAAGAGTGAATTTATTATGGGGAACTAAGGAAATGGCAGATGAGTTGAACAGATACTTTGGATCCATCTTCACTAAGGAGGACACAAACAATCTTCCTGATATACGAGTGGCCAGAGGATCTGAGGTGATCCACATTAGTCAGGAAATGGTGTTGGGTAGACTGATGGGACTGAAGGCTGATAAATCCCCAGGGCCTGATGGTCTGCATCCAGGGTACTTAAGGAAGTGGCTCTAGAAATCGTGGACGCATTGGTGATCATTTTCCAATGTTCTATAGATTCAGGATCAGTTCCTGTGGATTTGAGGGTAGCTAATGTTATCCCACTTTTTAAGAAAGGCGGGAGAGAGAAAACAGGGAATTATAGACCAGTTAGCCTGACATCGGTGGTGGGGAAGATGCTGGAGTCAATTATAAAAGATGAAATAGCCGCACATTTGGATAGCAGTAATAGGATCGGTCCGAGTCAGCATGGATTTACGAAGGGGAAATCATGCTTGACTAATCTTCAGGACTTTTTTGAGGATGTAACTAGGAAAATAGACAAGGGAGAGCCAGTGGATATAGTGTACCTGGACTTTCAGAAAGCATTTGATAAGGTCCCACATAGGAGATTAGTGGGCAAAATTAGGGCAGATGGTATTGGGGTTAGAGTGCTGACATGGATTGAAAATTGGTTGGCAGACAGGAAACAAAGAGCAGGGATTAACGGGTCCCTTTCAGAATGGCAGCCAGTGTCTAGTGGGGTACCGCAAGGCTCGTGCTGGGACTGCAACTATTTACAATATATATTAATGATTTAGATGAAGGGATTACAAGTAACATTAGCAAATTTGCAGATGACACAAAGCTGGGTGGCAGTGTGAACTATGAGGATGATGCTATGAGAATGCAGGGTGACTTGGACAGGTTGGGTGAGTGGGCAGATGCATGGCAGATGCAGTATAATGTGGTTAAACGTGACAGGAACAGGAAGGCAGATTATTATCTGAATGGTGTCAGGTTAGGAAAAGGGGAAGTACAACGAGACCTGGGTGTGCTTATACATCAGTCACTGAAAGTAAAGATGCAGGTACAGCAGGTAGTGAAGAAAGCGAATGGCATGTTGGCCTTCATAACAAGAGGAGTTGAGTATAGAAGCAAAGAGGTCTTTCTGCAGTTGTACAGGGCCCTAGTGAGACCACACCTGGAGTATTATGTACAGTTTTGTTCTCCTAATTTGAGGAGGGACATTCTTGCTATTGAGGGAGTTCAGCGTAGGTTCACAAGGTTAATTCCCAGGATGGGACTGTCATATGCTGAGAGAATGGAGCGGCTGGGCTTGTATACTCTGGAAGTTAGGATGAGAGGGAATCTTATTGAAACATATAAGATTATTAAGAGGTTGGACACGCTAGAGGTAGGAAATAGGTTCCCAATGTTGCGGGAGTCCAGAACCAGGGGCCACAGTTTAAGAATAAGGGGTAAGCCATTTAGAACGGAGATGAGGAAACACTTTTTCACACAAGAGAGTTGTGAGTCTGTGGATTTCTCAGGCAGTGGAGGCCGGTTCTCTGGATACTTTCAAGAGAGAGATAGATAAGGCTCTTGAAGATAGCGGAGTCTGGGGATATGGGGAGAAGGCTGGAAAGGGGTACTGATTGTGGATGATCAGCCATGATCACATTGAACGGCAGTGCTGGCTTGAAGGGCCGAATGGCCTACTCCTGCACCTATTGTCTATTATTTATGATGCAACAAATTTGGTATTTTAAGGAGAACTACCGTGTACAAATCGGCTGCTTTTTTGATATATTATAATAGAGACTACAATTTAAAAAGAGCTTTTACCAGTTGATCGACGTTTACTTTAGCTTAGAGATACAGCGCAGAAACATACCCTTTGGCCCACTGAGTCATGCCGAACCAGCGATCCCCGCACACTAGGGACAATTTCTAATTTTACGTCTTTGGAATGTGGGAGGAAATTCCGGAAAAAAAACCCACAGCCACGTGGAGAACGTACAAACTCTGTTCAGACAGCACCTGAATTCAGGATCGAACCCGGGTCCCTGGTGCTGTGTGCCACCCCTTAGCAAAAAAAAGTACTGAAATTGGCCAAAGGCAAATTTGTTGGCATGGTTAATAGATGGTTCTTTAAATCTATCTCAAATTATTCTAGACTGTATAGATGGATGTCATTTTCAAAACTTTCCATCACATCCTGACCTCACTTAGATGATTGTGAATACATTTTCGGATAACATTGATAAATTAGCAAGTATATAATAGGTATGTTACAATACTTACCTTCAGCGGCGCTGCAATTCTGCCACTGGCCGTGTGCGCGATTTTGGCGCCTTTAAGGGGGTGGCAGGGTTAAAACGCGGGTTTCTCCTACCTTGTCCTGTATTATATTTCGTTGGAGTACAAGCGTTTGCTGAAAAATCGCTCCTACGGGCGTTTTGTGTATTTTTTATTTTTATTAAATCAACAAGTTCAGCGCTGGAGTCATTTTAAAATCAGCTTCTGAAGCCGTCAACGCCGACAACGGGGACGGATTTCACACACGGGACAGGTAATCAAAAGTAGTTTATTTTAATGTATAAAAGTGCTTCTTAAGAAGCCTTTAATTCATATTTTTCCATGCGAAACGGTGATTCTTTTCCCCAAACTAACGGCAGAATTTTTCATGCCGATACGGGGTTAAATTCACCGCAAATCAACGTTCCAAATGATCGCGTTCCAGAAAACCTCCCTCGTAAAATGATTTAAATGCCCATTAATTTACATGTATTAAACATTCAATTCCTTCCATTTGGCCTGTAAATTCATGACAATGAGATTTAAAAATTATGTTATATTGTGAATTCTTGTGTGAATGTTATTTGGACACTTAAAGGCCTGTCTCACGAGTCTGCGGTCATTGGCGGTGATACAGGAAGTATCTACCGCTCATGGACCGCTAGAGTCCGCGGATTCGGTCAAACGCACACCGCCGGGGCCGTGCGGCGTTTGTCCCAACACCGCACGGTGCTAAAAAAGTAAGCAATGTCAAAAAATAATTTCTTGCCGCCAGTGAGGCACGAGTGCGGCACGGTCACCGCCACAGCCGCCGCCAGTGAGGCACGAGCGCCGTGAGTCAAACTCTCACCGCCACAGCCGCCGCCAGTGAGGCACGAGTGCGGCACGGGCGCCGCCACAGCGCCGCGATCAGCACTACCGCCGCCACAGCCCCGCTTGTCTTTTATGAAGCAAATTTCAATAACACCGAAAGCTCGTGGGACCGGCCGTACTGAGATCACAGCATCCGTGCGGCGCTCCCGCGGCATAGGCTCGGCGCTCTCGCAGTTGACGTGCAGTCCCCTCTTCCGGCGACGCCGCGCTTCACCGCCAATGAACGCAACACCGTGAGACAGAGCCTTTAGGCTATTTAAAAATGTTAATCTATTCTTAAGAAATTGATAGATGTTTAGATCTAGTAATTGAATTTTGTAATTTGCTACAATTAGGTAACTAACTAATTATATGCTTTAATTTCATGTCATCTAATTAAGATTGTTTCATATTTGTTTCAGAATGCTTCAATCTATAATAACTGAACATTTCTTTCAGTTATCTTAATTTTTAAGAAAGTTATGGGCTTTTGATTGTCCTCGATCACAGCTTTTGTGTTAAGTCAATGGAAAAGCAATAGGGAACAAGATGCTAATTTCCGAGTATGAAAATGGCCATAACTTTTTTAATACTAAAGATATGAAAGTGAATTAGGTGTCAAATTAAACTTATTTTTATGCTTTATCTGATGGGATAAATTGCAGACTTTATTTTTTAAATCTCAAAATTTTGTAACATTTTGAAAAATGAAAAACTGATATAAAGTTGCAAATTTTGATGTGGCAATATCATAACATTAAATTTGCAGTACCAAATTTATGTTAATTTAATCGGAAGCTGCTTGGATAAACTGTAGGATGACAAATAGAAAATATACACTTAAAGATCACCATTGCCCAATCACAGAATCAGTTCAAATTTTAAAAGGCACACATCTTACCATAATACAGAATAACGTTTAGATCAGGGCACCACTGTCTAAGCTCTCGGAGCCAATTATCTGAAAACAAATTACATAAAAATTATCATTTCACAAGTTATATGCGTAGAATTAAGCCATTCGGCCCATCGAGTCTCCTCTGCCATTCAATCACGGCTGATCTCTGCCTCCTTATCCCATTGTCCTGTCTATTCCCCATAACCCTTGACACCTGTTCTAATTAAGAATTTGTCTATCTCTGTCCACTGACCTGGCCTCCACAGCTCTCTGTGGCAATGGGTTCCACAGATTAACTACCCTCTGACTAAAGAAGTTCCTCCTCACCTCCTTTCTAAAATTATTGTGTTCATTTATGTTTATTTAATCCACAACTGAATCGCTGTTATCAGCAGATGCCTCAATTAAGAAATATTCCTTAAGTAGGTCATAACATTTACCAATGTCTCAGTATCTTTATATTAAAAAAGAGATGCAGCATGGCAGGCCCTTCGGCACACTGAATCCATGCTGACCATTGATCACCCAGTCACACCATTTTTAATGTTATCCCACTTCTCATGGCAGTTTTTTTGGCAATTTTGCAGAGGCCAATTAACCTACAAACCCGCAGGTCTTTGGGATGTGGGAGCAAACCACAGCATCTGGAGGAAACCCACGTCACAGGGAGAATGTGAAAACTCCCCAGACAGTGCCCAAGGTCAGGATCGAAGCCGGGTCTCTGGCACTGTGAGGCAGCAGCTCTACAAGTTTCGCCACTGTGTTATCAAACTTCAGGAATGTACTTCTGGACTAAGGGGTGGCACAGTGGCATAGCGGTAGAGTTGCTGCCTTACAGCACCCGAGTCCTGGGTTCGATCCTGACCATGGGTGCAGTCTGTACAGAATTTGTACGTTCTGCCTGTGACCGCACTGGTTTTATCCCACACTCCAAAGATGTACAGGTTTGTAGGTTAATATGCTTTGGTAAAAAAAAATTGTAAATTGTCCCTGGTGTGTAGGATAGTGCTAGTGTACATGGTGATCACTGGTCGGCACAGATTCAGTGGGCCAAAGGGCCTGTTTCCACACTGTATCACTAAAGTCTAAAGTTTCTAAAGACTACCGCATTAAAAGGGGCAGAAATTATTGATGAGGCCATAGGTGGTGTGTTTTTAACATTACCTAGGGTAGAGGCAGGTACAACGATAAGATGTGGTCCTTTATCCCCTTCTTGGTGCAGGTAGGCAAGGAATGATATGGCTTGCACAGTTTTTCCCAAGCCCTGCATGAGAACAACAGTACATGATTGAAACACAAAGCAACTACTCTTTCAAAACAAAATGTTAGCTTCCAAGGTCGATTTTTATGCAAATCACTGAAATCTAGCACATTAATATTTACTATGTGCAAAACATTCTCAGGGTAAATCTATTACTAATTATTTGGAAATACACCTTGAATTTAAAATATCACAGTAATGCAGCAAGAGAAAAATAGAATCAAAGGGAAATGTTGCGGTTTTAATCCTCTATTAGAATATTTTTTTGCAGCTTTTATAAATTAGTCAAGGCATAAATAAGGCTTAACCTGTTCCCAATTCCCATCCATAGGGACAAATTTAAATTCGATTTTGAAATTCATTTTATCTTCTGAAGAGTAGAATATAAATGGAAGCTGAGATGACATGTTGAGGTTGTTGAATGATAGGTGCAGTATTGAGCAATATATGCAAAAATCAGTCGTACAGCACATAATCAGGTTTTCAGCCCAATTGAATCATGTCAATCATGCTTTAATCCTTTCCTTAATAGACAGATTATTAAGTAGCCAGTAATTGTAGATCGTGTCTACAAAAAAGAGATTCACAGTGTTGACAGACAAAAATGCTGGAGAAACTCAGCGGGTGAGGCAGCATCTATGGAGCGAAGGAATAGGTTACGTTTCGGGTCGAGACCCCTTCTTCCAACCCTACGCCTCTCTTCAAAGTGCTGGAGTAACTCTGTGGGGTTGGCAGGATTTGTGCAGGTAATGTTTCAGATCAGGACCGTTTTACAGACCGGTCTGAAGAAGGGTCCCAACTCCAAACATCAGTATTCAATCCAATCAATTCAACCTATCCACCTTCGCTAGGGAAGCTGCCTGACCCACTGGGTTACTCCAACACTTTTGTGTCTTAGATTCTAATTCCTCCTCAACGCATAAATGGATTAGCAAAATCTTCAAATTGGGAAAACAAGAGTTTAGAGAATCAAGAGCATTTTATTGTCATTTGTCCTGAAACGGAATAATGAAATTCTTACTTGCAGCAGCAGCAGCAGCACAACAGATATATAAACACAGTATTCTATAAACAGCATAATAAACAACTAAAATAGTTCAGCAACAAACTAAGGAATATAGTTATTAGAATTGTGTCAGAGGATGAATAAATAGGGATTACCAAAGGTAGTAGAAAATCTTTCTTTTAAATCAATTATACTTACCATTTCATCTGCGAGTATACCATTCACCCTGTGCTTATGCAGCAAGGCCAACCAATTTAATCCAATTAATTGATATGGTTTAAGTTCCAAACTGTCAAAAAGAACACAGGAATTAGCATGTGAAGTATAAACAAAGAAAATTAACCTCTTGCCCTCCAACACAAACAAACCTCAATTGTTTTAAGCACAAAGTTGATAGATTTTTGATTTTGAAAGGATTAAATAAAACAGGAAAAGTGACTGGGGAATTAAGGTCACAGGTCAGCTGTGATTTCACTGCAGAGGTACATGCCCAAGTAGCTAAGTAGCAGGTCAGATAGCTAACCTAGTTACAAAGTTTTCATCTAGCTACTTCAAATTCTTAATTTGACACTGTATTTTACAACCTTCCCTATTATAGCGAATCAAGTGAAGTGAACAACAATGCAGCCGATTACTGCAACCAAAGGGATATGGCCAGAAGTATTTATAGGTGGATTCATGAAATATTTAACATTAATACACAAACCAGCAACTTTACACAAAGATTAAAGAGCAATATGAACATATTAAATACTCATTGTTTAGAGTGTGGCTAAAAATGATATTTGTTACATTCACAGTGGCGGTAGAGTTGCTGCTTTACAGCTCCAGAGACCTGTGTTTGATCCCGACTATGGATGCTGTCTGTGCGGAGTTTGTACATTCCCCCAGTAACTGCATGGGGTTTCTACAGGTGCCCTGGTTTCCTATCACTCTTCAAATACGTACAGGTTTGTAGGTTAATTAGCTTTGGTAAAATTGTAAAATTGTCCCTTGTGTGTAGGATAGTGTTAGCGTATCGGGTGATCGCTGGTTGGCGCGGACTCAGTGGGCTGGAGAGCCCACGCTGTATCGCTAAGGTCTAAAGAATCTATTTACTCAATACCTATAAGGGTGCTATATAAGGCTGCTTAGGTGATGATCAGGGGAGGAAAAACAGCTCTCAAAGATTCCTTCAATTATGAAGGCTAAGTACTCCCACAACAAGAAAACTTCAGGAAACAAGGAGATTTACGGGAAAAAAAGATGTCAGAGCAAATGAATAAGCAAGTTCGGTATTCCGACTGCGCATGCCCAGGTCAAAGGTCACTATGCATAACATTGGTGGAAAGCAGTGAACCTTCATTTCTTCCGTTTTTTCCAGCTTTGATTCATCTAGCTAAGAAAATACTGCTCTCAAACTATGAAATAGTATTTATTGTTCCTTTGTTAAAAGCTCAGATTATTTTGTTGTTTTTATTGCTTTTTGCTTTGGAGAGTGAGCGAGATCGTGCTCGTCCGGGTCCGTTGAGTTGCTGCTGGGCCGTCCCCGTTCCCTCCCGGGTGTCTCATCCTCGTCTGGAGGTGGCCGGAGATGTCGGGCCAGGCTTGCAGCCGGTGCGAGGAGGCCGAGTTGCTGCAGCGATTTGTGTGTATGGCTGGTGCTTGGCTTTCGCCGGCGCTGGGGGGGGGGGGGTGGCCACTGGCGGTCCCCAGCCCGTCAGGAAGCGGGGTTGGGCTAGACTTGGCACTTCTTCTCCACGCTAGCTGTGGGCCTGGGGTATCGCTGGTGTCGTCGGTCACAGCCAGTGCGGAGAAGAAGCGCCAACCGCAGCTCAACGACCGCCAGGCAAACCGACAGCCCCGGACCGACGACACCAGCGGCCCCAGGCCCACATGCGCAGTCGCAATACCGAACTCGCTTATTACAGAGCCGAACACCAATAAGGCATGAGAAGCTTTAATAAAAAGTAGGAATAAAATTGATTACAGAACTAAAAGTATTCAATCTATTTCCCTTAAACCCAGCAAGGAAGTGACAGTCACTTAGATGGGTAGATAAGCGGCTTATTATTTTCCACTGCTAAAAACATCACCATAATTCTGTTTTGAATTAAAGGCAGAGGAGTGAATATAGTTCAATTATCAAAAAAAATGTATGGAAAGACAATTCATGAAATTCTTCCCCATTACTGTAAAAGCACCATCATCCTCCAGAAGGCGATCTTGGATAACAGTTGAACAGAGTGGGATGAAAACATTTATATTTTTATACCTTTCATATTTTTAAGATGCATTTACTTAAAGATATTTAAACTTTGATAACAGATTTAATAGCACAGTCCAGTACTATTTTGTTGATACACAGGTTTACTCTCACTATTAACTTTGTTTAGTTTCTATTTATACAGCGTGGAAGCATTCCCTTTGGCCCAGGCCAATCACCGATCACTTGTTCACACTAGTTCAATGTTATCTCATCGTCTCATCCACTCCCCACATAATTAGGGGCAATGTACAGAGGATAATTAACCTACAACCCCCCACATCTTAGCGATGTGGGAGAAAAACAAAGCAACCGGAGTAATTTCACACGATCACATTGAAGATGTGTAAGCTCCACACTGATAGGCAGCAGCTCTACCAGATGTGCCATTGTGCTGCACAGGTGGAGGAACAGAGCTGTATGCAACATCATAAACTTGATTCCATGGGATAAACTTCAAGTAGACGAAAAAAGAGCCAAGGTCACGTTTAAACATATTGAGAATTCAGAGAGAAAATAAAAACTACAATGGGGCCAGCTAGGTTTTCTCTCAATACTTTGGCTAATTACTTGACATTCATCAGCAATTTTTGTTTTCAGCCAAATAATTCCTTCATCTCTTTAGTGTGAGATTCTTTTGGGACTCTGGCTTCACTTTGAAATATGAACTAGATTCAAATGTTTTATCTTGAAGGCAAATCGTTACGTTTTGTTCCAGTACTTCATGTAACAACGAGATAATTTCAGTGAGATTCGCAAATTACAAAGTATAGTATTTCTCCTTTCCTATATTCAGTAGCAGTTATTCTTTGCGTAAATCCTCTGATTTCTCTGCACACCTCCAAATTCAGGGACAGTTTCTTCCCAGCTGTTATCAGGTAACTGAACCATCCTATCAACAACGGCTCTGTGCTACTATATACTTCATTGGAGACCCTTGGACTATCTTTAATCAGATTTTACCTTGCACTAAACGTTATTCCCTTTATCATGCATGTGTACACTGCGGATGGCTTGATTGTGATCATGTATTATCTTTCCGCTGGCTGGTTAGCACGCAACAATAGCTCTTCACTACCTCTATACACATGACAATAAACTAAACTAATTTCCTATACTGATAGGTCCCAACAAAATAAAAATAGAATCGTACTTCCATTTGCTTTAGTTTATGCCACAAAGTATCTAAATTTTATTTTGCTTTTGCCATCCGGCAATCTAGAATATATCCAATATTAATTTAGTGTATGAACACATAACCTTACTATCCACTCCCTGTAGGTTTACTGTAAATTACAAATTATAATCTTGGTCAGTTATCTGTTAGTTCCTTGTGCAATTTCCCTAACCTTGCAAATGTTATCAAACCCCTTATGAATCAAAGAAAATTAGGATCAGTAGGTTTTAATTCACAAAATTATGAATACTCCAAACTATTTTGGTATTTCACCGGATATTTTCCTCTAAAACAATATAGTTCATTATTTAAATTCTTTCCAATCTTTATATCTAAAACTGTTAGCACACTTTAAAAGTAGTATCCTCTTCTACATTCTAAACTTGTTCACATATTTTTCTTTTTTTTTAAATAATGGGGATAGCATTACCAATACAAACTTTGTGTGTAGCATGAAAATATAAATTAATGGCTTGATATGTCACATGCTCAACTCTTTTCAACATTATTCCCACAAAAGAAAACTATGACCGAAAGCATCTAACACTACAACTGCTAATCATGTCACAGGAGAGAAGACTTACAAAAACGGACATTGTTAAGTGGACATTAATGGACAAATTAATAATGACACAAACTGAATGAAATTCATTTTCATGTAGATTGAAAGGGACATAAATGTGCACTTTAAAAAAAGTGTGAAGGTTGTATATATTAATAAAATATTTTATATTCATTATATACATTTTTTCAAGCAATATATTTACCTTTTGTTAAGGATATCTGGCTGTTCGATGGTTCTATGACTTCCCCCATCTTCTGTTATTTCTGTCACTTGCTTTTCTAATCTTTGGGAAATTTCTGCACACCTGTTCATCAGTAAAAGAACCACTGCCCGCTCCTTGATTACGGTTTTGCAGTTCCATACCAAGTCTTCAGACAAACCATATGGCTTTTTAAACTTTTGAAACTGGAAGAAAAAAAAAAACTAATTGTTATCCACGGTATGGTCACTGCTGATATTTTTGCTGAAGCACAAAAAAAAACATTTCCTCAAGTAGAAACAAGAAGTTGCCGATGCTGGTTTATATCAAAGATAGACAAAAAAGTGCTGGAGTAACTCAGTAGGTCAGGCAGCATCTTTGGAGAAAAAGGACGGGCGACATTTCGTGTTGGAAATATTTCCTTTGTTTGGGTGGTCTTTACATTCAGCATGAAATAAGCTTTTCTTCGATTTTGTCATGACTATCAAAACTACGTTGATTTTGCATATGGTTGTTAAAAGTCTTTACAATCATCAACACAGGGGACCCTTTCATTAACCAAAGTTGTACCATACCGTACTTTTTTTATTCCACCTGTACCACAGCAGACACGAGTCAGTGATAATGTAGCAAGTTCCATATCAGAACATTGTGGGTCTCATTCCTGTTGAGGTCTATGGGTCAGGAAGTCAAGGATCCAGTTGTATAGAGTGGGAGCTGCGTCTAGGTCCCAGAGTTTGGAAAGGCACGTGGTTGTAATTAAGGCATTGAAGGTGAAGGTGAATAAATAGGAAGAACACAAAAGTGCTGAAGTAACTCAGCAGGTGAGGCAACATCTCTGGAGATCATGGATAGATAACAGAAGGTGGGCAAAAGTGCTGGAGAAACTCAGCAGGTGAGGCAACATCTCTGGAGATCATGGATAGATAACAGAAGGTGGACAAAAGTGCTGGAGAAACTCAGCGGGTTCGGCAGCATCTATGGAGCGAAGGAAATAGGCAATGTTTCGGCACGAAACGTTGCCCATTTTCTTCGCTCCATAGATGCTGCCGCACCCGATGAGTTTCTCCAGCACTTTTGCCTACCTTCGATTTTCCAGCATCTGCAGTTCCTTCTTAAACATGGATAGATGACATTTTGGGTTGAGACTCTTCTTCTGGGTCTCAACCCAAATTGTCACCCATCCACGTTCTCCAGAGACACTGCGTGACCTGCTGAGTTACTTCAGCACTTTCTATTAACCAGCACCTGTAGTTTCTTGTTCCTTGCAACAATAGATATTTTAAGTTTCTAAGAAGTGGAGAAAACAAATGGAATGTCAGTAGTAAGAGAGACTGAATGAAAAATGTAACGGTGATGCTGCTGCAGTGTCCTGGGTACATATGCATTCTGGAGAAGATATGGCCATGGTCAAGGTGATGGTGTCTGCTATGGACCTGTAGTGGCAGTGGGTGAATTACAGTGGATCAAGGCTGTCTGGGACAGCAAGTTGACAAAATGCAGATGAAGACTGTTAGTAGTATGATACAAGTCATGATTGCTGCAGAACTAGAGCACTAAACTCTAGTTCATAACACAATGGCCTTACATTCAGTTGATCATCCTGCTACTAATCTTTCTGATGAACCCAACTTGGAGCTGAATAGATTCTGGTTTCATCGGAACAAAAGGTTCTTTGATCTGCAGCAATATTTCAATAGTTCCCCAAAGTGTTTTCAATTCCAGAAGCAACCAATAGGTGAACATGTATGTACGTGCATACGTACTACAAAACAGAACAAAAGCTGCAAAAAGCTAACCTATTTAGAGGAAAACAAGTGCAAACAAATTCATGGTTTCTAATAAATTTGAATATATTTCCCGTCTTGCTATGAAAGATTTTATTGAACAAAACAAACAATTTCACTAATACTTCCACACCCAGTTGACTATTTTCCTTAGTTCTCAATCAATAGAGATAATCTCACATAAAAATGGAACAATGCATATAATGTAACCTCCTAATATGTTTCAATGTGCATTGAAAAGAAGTGAAGAGATTAAGAATAGTTTTTTTTCTCTTTATTGCTGCTAAGATCGAGAATTTTCAAGTGCCCTCACCATGACCTGAAACCAATCTATTAAGCATATAGAAGCTACATTTTAGATAGTGAACATCAAATGACATTGATGGAAAAGCACTACACAATTGCCAATAAAATAGCACATTCTGCAAAGTTGAAGAGAAATGTCCACCCATCAAAAGATTGGTATGGATGTTAAAAATGTAACACAAACCACCTTAATACAGAAGATAGACAAAACGCTGGAGAAACTCAGCGGGACAGGCAGCATTTCCGGATAGAAGGAATGGGTGGCATATCGGGTCAAGACTGAGTTACACCTTAATACAATTATCTTTACTGCTGACCGTATTGGCCTTAACTTGCAAATACTTATTTCACTGTGGTTGAGGCGAGAAGTTCATGGATTTACACACATAAAAATGTATCTTTACGTTGCGAACATTCCTGCATTTAACTCAGAGCTGGCACAAGCAGAACAGATTGCATTACCCCTCTCTTTCAAATGGTATAAAAATTCTGCAGTTATGGATTTCCCAACCATTAGGAAACTGCGCCTCCTCTCAGCAGGGACTGACTAGCTGTCATGTGGAATGACCAATTGACTATTTTACGTGTGGTAATTTGATGGAAGATAATTCATGGAATCGTTGTATATGGTTTGAGCTGGGCTTACCAAGCAAGGTACTCAATCCAAATGTGAATAAGGAAACACCAGAAACTTTAGATCTTGAACAAAACGTAAGGTGCTGGGGGAACTCAGCAGGTCAGGCAGAATCCATGCAGGGAATGGACAGACGATGTTTCGGGTCACGACCCTCGAAGAAGGATCCTGACCAGAAACGAGATCCTGACCAGAACATTCCTCCATAAAAGTATAATCTTCCATAGTGCAGGGGAGTTTCTTGCAAAAATGGATTGAGGTTCATTTCTTGGGTAGAGTAATTTAGAAGTCAAGTCAAGTCAAGAGAGTTTATTGTCATGTGTCCCTGACAGGACAATGAAATTCTTGCTTTGCTTCAGCACAACAGAACATAGTAGGCATTGACTACAAAACAGATCAGTGTGTCCATATACCATTATATACGTAGAAGCTATTCCTGATCTCACTTGATGTCAACAATAGGTACAGCAAAAAATGCAATATTATAGTGGTAATTAAGAGAAACCAAACCAGTATTATGAAATTTCTACTTCTTGCTGATACACTACAAATGATCAACTTGCTTATTCTAAAAGTTCAAAAAGATAATTAACAAAAGGTTAATCAAATTAATATTGTGTGCAGCGGCAATAGATGCAGGAGTAGGGCATTTGGCCCTTCAAGACAGCACCGCCATTCAATGTAATCATGGCTGATCATCCACAATCATTACACCTTTCCTGCCTTCTCCCCATATCCCCTGACTCCGCTATCTTTAAGAGCTCTATCTAACTCTTTCTTGAAAGCATCCAGAGAACCGGCCTCCACCGCCTTCTGAGGTAGAGAATTCCACAGATTCACAACTCTTTGTGAAAAAGTTTTTCTTCATCTCCGTTCTAAATGGCTTACCCCTTATTCTTAAACGGTGGCCCCTGGTTCTGGACTCCTCCATCATTGGGAACATGTTTCCTGCCTCTAGTGTGTCCAAACCCTTAATAATCTTATATGTTTCAATAAGATACCCTCGCATCCTTCTAAATTCCAGAGTATACAAGCCCAGCCGCTCCATTTTATCATGCCATTCTGAAAGGGATCCGTTAATCCCTACTCTTTGTTTCCTGTCTGCCAACCAATTTTCTATCCATGTCAGGACCCTACCCCCAATACTACATGCTCTACTTTTGCCCACTAATCTACTATGTGGGACCTTATCAACTGCTTTCTGAAAGTCCAGGTACACTACATCATTTGATTTGCTTCACATTAACACCATTATCCTTAGTCTGCTAAATTTGAAATTGCATTTAGGTGAATTAGTTAAAAAAAGGTAACGACCCAAGCATTTCAGGAGATAATCATAGCATATTTCTAGTTTGAATATGTATGTCAAAAACATTCAACTTGTGTTCAATAATGCTGTTGAATGACCGTGATGAAGCATTTCCATCCACTGCCATTTCAATTATGAGGTAATTGTTAGAGCTGTTGGCTCACAGTGCCAGTGACAGAGGTTCAATCCTAACCATTTGTACTGTCTGTGTGGAGTTTGCACCTTCTCTCTGTTAGAAACATAGAAAATAGGTGCAGGAGTAGGCCATTCGGCCCTTCGAGCCTGCACCACCATTCAATATGATCATGGCTGATCATCCAACTCAGTATCCTGTACCTGCCTTCTCTCCATACCCCCTGATCCCTTTAGCCACAAGGGCCACATCTAACTCCCTCTTAAATATAGCCAATGAACTGGCCTCAACTACCTTCTGTGGCAGAGAGTTCCAGAAATTCACCGCTCTCTGTGTGAAAAATATTTTTCTCATCTCGGTCCTAAAGGATTTCCCCTTAATCCTTAAATTGTGACCCCTTGTCCTGGACTTCCCCAACATCGGGAACTGCATGACTGCATGTTACTGCATGAGTTTCCTCTGGGTGCTCCAGTTTCCTCCCACATCCCAAAGAGGTGCGGATTTGTAGATTAATTACCCTCTATAAATTGCTCCAAGTGTGTAGGGAGTGGGTGCGAAAATGGAATAGCAGATCCAGTGTTTACGGGTGATCGATGATCAGCGTGGATTCGATGGGCCAAAGGGGCTGTTCCATGCTACATTTGTACTTGTGCGTTATGGCATGTGGAAAGCATCCAAATTACAGTGCCGATCGCAGTAGTTCAAACAGAAAGCATGTTAATACTTACAATTATACAGAATATAATAATTCTACAGCAACAGAGGGTAAGTTGTCACATAAGATGAAATCCTTCAGTGGTGATAAGACGACCATATTTAAAAAGGCAATGTAAAAATGTCCTTGGTATCCTTCACAGTACAGGACGGCACAGCGGTAGTTGCTGCCTGACAGGGCCAGAGACCCAGGTTTGATCCTGACTACTCGTGCTGTCTGTGCGGAGTGATCACATGGGTTTTCTCCGGGTGCTCCGGTTTCCTTCCACACTCGAAAGACATACGTTTGTAGGTTAATTGGCTAATAGATTGAATTAGTTTGCGACTGAAAATAACTTCGAGGATTTTAAAATTTCAGAAAAAGTTTTCCTTAAGGTGAAGGTTATATACAATGACCCGTGTGAAGATGAGATTATGTAGTTGTAATGCAGAAACATCTGCATTCTGCTTGATGATAGATGAAGAGGCTGTCTCCAAGGTTATGAAGCCTGCTGAGATATCCATGATGACAATGTAAATGACACTTAAGAATCAAAAGGAGATGATCGTGGATTATGAGGGACAAAATTGATAGCTCGGTGCACAAGAATCTTGCAGCAGAAATGTTTCATCATCCAGCAAGTATATGAACAGTATTGTCCCACACGATTACTCTTATTATTCGGAAGTAGTTATTGCTGACAGGACTGAATTTGTCCACCAACTGCCTGCTTATTTCAGGGGCAATTAGCAGTCGAGCACACAGAAGGACACAAAGTGCTGGAATAATTTAGCAGGTCAGGCTGCATCTATGGACAACATGGATAGGTGAAGTTTCAGGTCGGGACCCATCTTCAGTCTGACCCATCTCGAGAAATGCGGCCTGACCTGCCGAGTTACTCCAGCATTTTGTGTCCTTTTGTCTATTAACCAGCATCTTTGTTTTTTGTCATCAAGTATATGGGCCCCAAAAAGGCGGAGGGCAGATTTCCTTTTGCAATGGACATTACTAAACCAGCTGGCTTTATTATTAATAATCAGGTTTCCTGACTACCACAACTGGTATTAGCTTTTCAATTCAGATTTACTAAATTAGTTGCAGTGAAGTTTTAAAATTAGGTCTTTGGATCAATGGTCCAGGGTTCTGGATATTAACGCACTAACATAATTACCCTAAACATAATTTCCTGTAATTTATTTCAAAACAGATTTGATTAAATGCTTAAAATTCACAAAATAATTGAAAACACACACTTCCTATTGAAGAAAACATGCACCAGTTTAAAATGCACCGGCTGCAATTATAGCTACAGCCCAACTTCATTTTCCCCACAAGAACTCCACCAGTCTTCTCTGGCAACTTGCCTACCTAGCTAGTTAATGGCATGCTTACAGGTGAAGCATAATGGCCCCAAGCAAAGTAGTAAAGCAAACATTTGCTGTGCCTTCCGAAATTTTATATTATCTCATATACAGTCTACATAGCATTTGAATAAAATCAGTTAACAGGAGCAGTGTAGCAGCAGCTCTACCAGCTGTGCTGCTGCCTAACACCGGCAGAGAGGATGAGTCCTGCCATTTGAAAGAAGTGGTGATGGGAGATGATAGTCACCATGGAATGCTGAAAGGGGAGGCAAAAACATTTCTGGTTGTGCCATCTCACGAGAGATCACAGACACGCAGAAAGAGATTCGTTAAATGCGGAGGCTGGTAAGTGGAAAATGCAGATGAGAGTTTTTCTGCTGGTCAAAAAGTTGCAACTGCTATGGATGATGAGCAAACATACATGTCATGTGGGTAGAAAATGAATTAATGATATTTAAATTTTTAAAGAGGTGGCAAAAAAACGAATACTTAAATTTTGGAAAAATACACCCATACCAACGCTTAAAATGTGGATTTCAAACATGTTGGACACCGCACATCTTCAGGAAATGCGATTCCTCCTAATAGATAAATCAGACCAATTCTTAACGAGTTGGTCTCCATTTGTCGACTTTTTGGAAGCATATGGTGCAACAGAATCGTAGAAGGTAACTGTTCCAGGACTGGGTGAAGGATGGTCAAGATTATAAATAACGATCTCCTTAATCTCTTACTTTCTACTTTCTCTTTCTATCTTCTTTTCTTCACTTTTCTTCTTTCACTCTTTTTTTCTTTCTCACACACTATATATCACACGTTTTTCTATCTTTATTATCTATCTAAAATATTTTAAATTTTTTTTTTTAAAGAGGTGACAGTATGCCATACCAATGCGTACCATCACAAAAAAAGTCACTGAATCCTACTATGATTTTGCGAGGGTGGGAAAGGGATACGTACAACATACACCTGCCACCCATCATGAAATCTTTGAGAAAATAGAATGACAATCACTTAAGGATTTTTCATAACTTGTTATTAGAAAAGATGTAGAAAAGAACCTGGGAGGACAGAATTAAATCCATCGGAAGCAGTATAATGGCAGTGCAACATAGCTGGTTTGATCGGGGTTCCATTGCCAAGGTCAGGATTTTTTTAACGTGCTGAAAAGCTTTAAACATAACATCGGATGGAATACTTCCCATTTCCCTGGATGAACACAGCACCAACGACTACCTCAGCAGTAAGCAGGGCAAACCAGCCCACCTTATTGGCACTAAAAACATTCATTCCCTCCAGCCCCAATGCACAGTGGCCAGTGTACACTATTCACAAAATGTAATACGTGATGAGCATTAGCAAATCTACAACTCTACACACAAGGATAAAGGGAGTAAATGCATGGGAAATTGCTGGTTTCCTTCCAACTACACACCACCCAGTTTCCTTATCTGGTTCACCAACGTAGAGCTCTTCAAGATAGTGGATTCAGGGGATATGGGGAGAAGGCAGGAACGGGGTACTGATTGTGGATGGTCAGCCATGATCACAGTGAATGGCGGTCCTGGCTCAAAGGGCCGAATGGTCTACTCCCGCACCTATTGTCTATTCGTCAGGAAAAGAGATCTGCTCCCTTTCTCTTTTCAGGTTTACCAAGATCATCAATGTACAGGGGCCACTTGTGGGCAGCATGGTAGCGCCTCACACCACCAGCGACCTGGGTTCGGTCCTGACTACGGATGCTATATGTACAGTTTGTACGTTCTCCCTGTAATCGCATGGGTTTTCTCCGGATGCTCCAGTTTTCTCCCACACTCCAAAGACGTACAGGTTTGTTGCCTAATTTGGCTTTGGTAAAAATTGTAAATTGTCCCCAGTGTGTAGGATAGTGCTGGAGTACGGATATCACTGGTCGGCATGGACTCTGTGGGCAGAAGGGCCTGTTTTTGCGCCGTATCTGCGAACTAAACTAACCATTTAGAGATAGGCAGTAAACAGCCACTCGTCAATCAATGTGGTACAATCCAAATGAAATAATGTGTATTAACACAACTGCTGAGTGTACATTCTCAATTTCCACATATTATTTACAACATTTAAAATACTGCACATTGATAACCTAAACCTTAGAATCTTTAAAGTTTTATACCACTCCATCCTAATTTCAGGCGTTTGAATTCCATTTCTGTTAGGAGATGGACAAATTAAATATGATACTCAAACCATGTCAAACAAGCGCAAAGTAAGATGACAGAGATGCCAATTTTTGTCAGAGCATTTCAGTATTCTAGTACCTGAAAATCAGTATTTTGCTGAGGAAATCAGTATTTTTACGCGGTAGTGCGGTCATACCCATGTAAGAGTACAAGAATGCATAACTTTGCTACCAATTGATATGTCTTCTACGCACCATACTTGACAGTGCATTCATTGCCATCTCTTTGTATACTGCTGTTTGAACGGCTGCTTCCTGCTTTTAGCACCAGATTATGTAGAAGCCATTTTGGAAGCCTCCCTCTCCCTCCTTCCTCTCTCTCCCTCTCCCTCTCCCTCCCTCCCTCCCGCCCTCCCTTTCTCTCTCCCTCCCACCCTCCTTCTTTCTTCCTCTCTCCTTCCTTTTTTTCTCCCTCCCTCTCTCTCTCCTCTCCCCCTCTCCCTCTCTCCACCCCTCCCTCTCTCCCCTTGAGCCCACCCACCATTCTGTAAAATCAAGGCCAATCCCAAAGTAACTGCAATCCCTCTGGTAACCTTTCACCACTAGGCTTATCCAGAATTCTACCACTGCCTGAAAAATAACCAAAAGCTCAAAGAGAATTCCCAAAACTCACTAGTTATACGAGAATTTTCCTGAACAGTCTGTGACCCATAGCGCTATGTGTAAAGCCCATATATTTAGATCCCACAGCGCTCCAGCCGACAGCTCTTCGTTTAAATTCCCACGCTTTAAACTGACAGCGCTCTGTTTAAACCTGGAGCGGGACAGGCAGCGACTCTCGAGAGAAGGAATGGGTGACGGTTCTGGTTGAGACCCTTCTTCAGAGCGGACTGAACTCCGTATTTAACAACACAAAATCGCACATCAGTATTTCTTATCGCATTTCCGTACAAAATACGGAAAATCCGTACTACTTGGCAGCTCTGAGATGAGCAAAACGCAATGTGCTAGTGGAATTCAGTGGATCAGGCGACATCTGGGGTGGGAATGGACTGGTGTTGTTTCAGGTCAAGACCCTTCTTCAAAATGAACGGCAGATGCTGGAATCTTGTGCAAAACACTAAGTGCTGAAGGGACTCAGCTGGTCTTAACCGAAAATGTCACCTGTCCTTTCTCGGTTGCCTGTTCAGCAGAGAGCCTCCAGTATTACAGATTTCAGCATCTGTAGTTCCTTGTGTCTGCTGAGTAAGATGAGTTAGCTTCTCTATTATTTTAAAATAAAATTAGTATTTCAAGAATAGCTTCGAGCTCACGTTCATACTGATTGTTGATAGGAAAAAGCACCACAGGGCAAGCCAACACAGGAAAAGTTAACGCAAATTATAATAAACTCCATTCCATAAGTAATACAAACAGTGCAAATTTCATTCACATGATGATTAATTATGTAAAAAGTGATTTGTACATGCATCATTTTAGCTAAGATAAAAAAATGTGAAAAGACTTTCCAAAGAGGAGCTTTGAATATTATTCTCTTTGGCCAACAGCTAAGCGCTAAGCAACAATCACATCAAGTTACACGAGGCGCGCTGCAACAATCTTACTAAAAGTCGAGGGAGGCTACGAACAGTACATTTGGAGATGGAGCAGAACTGATAGATTTTCAAATGGGCCGTCTACATTTTTGAAACCACCACAGAGAAAGAACTTGAGTTGAAACAAGTCTGAAACGAAGCTGTTTGTTTTGCATATAATTTGTACTCAGAGATTAAGGCACATTTTCGATTGAAAAGGTACAGAAGTACATTGAATGTTTGCTATGTCATACAGCAGAAGAAGTGCAAACACTGGCCATTTTATAATAAAGTAGTAATCATAAAAAATAAGGATAATTTAACGTCTGCAAAAAAGTTAAACTGTATAGTTGAGCTCACAATCTTCATGAGTCAAATGCATTAGAGTACGCTTTTAATTATTTGGTTGCATATTACAGCATTCTTTTGCTTTTACATTCCCTGAGAAGGACTTTTTAAAAATCTACTTCAAATTAATGGCCAAACTACAATCTCAAGGAAAAATGGTTACTCACCATTGAAACACTATCCTCTGAAGGAAAATCTATTTTTTAGCTGGTTTTACAAAAAGTTTTTAAGATGTATACTACGACCCAAGTAAAAGATGCAAAGGAATTGAAAGAAAACTCTTTGTTAACGAATAATAAAACCAATAATGTTCCAACAGAGCAAGAGCCTCTCCGCCAAGATGTGCCCAAACAAACCAGAATGCATCTCAAGCCGTGTTGCTGCCCAAAGGAATTCCTATTCATTTGAAACTGTTAAAATAATGCTCCATTATAATGTTCCATTATTTTTTAAGCTAAAACAGCAAGAATTGGCTGACGTACCCTTTACCTAAATACGAGTTCCTTTACCTAGTTCAGTCACAGATAAAGGTTCTACACCAGCAGAATGAGTGACAGAATTACCAGCCAATCTGATTGAATTTAAGGAAAACTCTTCCTATTTATTATTTAAAGTATGATCATATGACTTATTTCAAATGCCATTGGTTCAGGATGATCTTACTGCTCGAATGTAATCACAGAACATAGACCAAAATCAGCACAGGAACAGGTCCTTCGGCCCACAATGTCTGTGCCTATCTCTCCATTCGCTTCATATCCATGTGTCTATCTAAGCGCCTCTTCCATGGCACAATGGTATCTGCTTCCAATGACCTGGCAGCGCATTCATGGAACCCACCACCCTCTCTGAAAAGAAAATGTCATGCGCATCTCTTTAAACTTTGCCCCTCTCACCTTAATCACAAGAGGTCCCCCAGTAAAGAGCAATATGCACAATAAATGTATCCTATGCAATGTTTTTCAAGTTATAAAAATACATTTCTCTTACCAGTGCCTCCCAACTGTTAAAAGGCCGGAGTTCAATAATCTTCTGAGCCTTTTTCAAAGAACATTGAGGTATGAGATAAAGTTCATCCACGGTAGCATCCTGCAGGAAACTGACAATTTTAGTCCTGTATTCATCTTCAACCTCTTCACCCTCACTGCTGTAGTTTTCATCAAGGGAGCTATTACCACCAGAATTAATCGATTCCACATCAGAATCACTACTGTCCCTCCGAACTATTCTGCTCGCTTTTTGTCCTTTGTGATGCTTTTTAATATTATAGTTCTGTTCTTTTTTTGATCCAGTTTGTTTTGACTGCACCGATATCTTTTTTGGCTGTGTTTTAAGATTTGAGATGGCAACGTTTCCATTTACGTTTTCGGGTTCTGGCTCACAAGGCACTTCATCTACAAATATAAAGAAATGTTTCAGTTAAAGTGGAGAGAAAGTTTAAAAAACATCTCTTAAATTTTAACCAATAAATTCTTAATACAGAGTACTAGTTTATCTAAAGCTACATGTGCAATGTGAACCAAGATAAAGATGTCAATGTCGTTAAATTGTTAAGCTGAGAGGCTTAAAAGAAATAAACGTTTTATAAAAGAAACATACAAAAGCAATAGACTAGAAACAAAGAACTGCAGATGCTGGTTAATACATAAAAGGACACAAAGTGCTAAAATAGCTCAGCGGATCAGGCAGAATCCCTGGAGATCCAAGTTCTCCAGGGATGCTGCCTGACCCGTTGAGTAACCTCAGCACTTTTTGTCCTTGAAAGTAATAGGCTATTTGTCCATACAGGCTTGCACCATCTTTCACTGAGGCCATGACTGATCATCCCCTTCAGTACCCCGTTCCAGCTTTCACCCATATCCCATGATCCCTTTAACATTCAGATATACGTCTATCTTCTTCTACAGTACGTTATGACTTGGCCTCCACTGCCTTCTATGATATAAAATTCAACAGGTTCACCACGCTCGGGTGAATTTCTCCCCATCAGTTCTAAATTATATACCCCTTATGCTGATGCTGTTATCTCTGGTTCTGTAGTATTCAGCCATCAGAAACTTCTTCCCTGCATCTAGTTTAGTTTATTGTCACGTGCATGCTGACCAGTCAGTGGAAAGCCTATACACGATTACAATCGAGCCATTCACAGTGTACAGATACATGATAAAGGGAATAACGTGAATAATGTTTAGTACAAGATAAAGCCAGTAAAGTCTAATCAAAGATAGTCTGAGGGTCTCCAATGAGGTAGATAGTAGTTCAGGACTGCTCTCTAGTTGTGGTAGGATGGTTCAGTTGCCTAATAACAACTGGGAAGAAACAGTCCCTGAATCTGGAGGTATGTGTTTTCACAGTTTTATATCTTTTTCCCGATGGGAGAGGTGAGAAGAGAGAGTGGCCAGCATGCAACTCGTCCTTGAGTTCGCTGCAGGCCTTGCCGAGGCAGCATGAGGTATATGGAGTCAATGGAAGGGAGGTTCGTTTGTGTGATGGTCTGGGCTGTGTCCACAATTCTCTGCAATTTATTGCAGTCTTGGATGGAGCTGTTCCCAAACCAGCTCCAGTAAGCCAAGCTAGTAATTTTTTTTACAGTTTCAATCAGATCCCCTTATTTTGCAGTGAATATATATTTTGTACGATCTGCAAACATTACATTTTGGCATCCTAATCACTGATTGATATTGTGAAGGCCATTGATCACTGCAATGCCCACTGGTCACAGCTTATCAAATGGGAAGTAGTTTGTTGGGTTCGGAGGATTTGTCAGCCTTTAAGCCTTATTAATTACTATTTGTTTAGCGATCCCAATTTCCTTCAATTTGTTCTTTTGTTGACCGCGCAATATCTTATGGAGGCAGATCTAAACAATGCATGTCATTTCATTTTCTAGCATTTATTTGTTCCCAATTACTATTTCCATTTTTCTAACCATTGAGGACATGTCTTCAAAAACTTCACTTATTTATAGAAGCTCTTGTGGTGTTTTTATGTTCGCTGCAAGCTTACATCCATACTCTATCTTTCCCCTTTTAATCAACCTTGCAGATTCTAAACTGTTCCCCATCCTCAGGCTTGCTACTTTTTCAGTATTCATTCATTTAAACTTGTTCTGTAAAAGAGTTTCAGCACGCTAAGATATACAATATGAATACAAGAATATGCGCACAAATCCATATTGTAATAGAAACTGGATGCAAGCTGGAATGTCACATTTATTATGAGAGAGCTATGACAATTCTAACCTTTTATTTAAGTTAACACTTAAGTTGTGGAACTGTTAAGGGAGTAATTAATTTCAGTGAGGAATGTCACTTCTGACAACATGAAGATTTATAAAATAATTAAAAACATGAAGAATTACAACAATAAACAAAATATATTGGAACAGGTGGATGGAGAGTATTTTCCCTAGGTTAGGGAAATGAAGAACTAGAGTGCACAGGTTTAAGGGGAGAGGGAAAGTTGTGCATTATCAAATTAAAGTTAACTTATCTCCCAAAACATACTCAACAACCCAGAGCACACTGTGCTTTGTGCACTTGATAGTAATTTGCCTAAAACTAATTTACTTGAGAAAAATGTACTCCGCCTTAGATCATCTCTGAATCGGACTCGCCTCAGCACTAAATACTGCAATGCTTACTGCTTGAAAATGTGGAAGAAAATATTCTAAGTTTGCATATTTCCCTTGACAAGTTTTTTTTTTTTAAAGTACTTTCAAGCTTTGACTTTAAACAAAAGAACAAAATAGAGATAACCTGAATCTTCATTGGCAAACACCTGCAAGGCTTCCAAGGCCTCCCAGTAGGACCAGTCATGTTCTTCCAAGACCTCCCTAAGCTCCTAATAAAGAAAATAATGAAATGCAATGACCACAATGATAAAATTAATCTTTTCACTCGAGCTACATTAAATTAAGCTTATAGAGTTATACAGTTATAATGATCAATTCCTATAGTGAACATTTATTCTGACAACATAATTGACACTGTTGTTGGGTCATGGTATTTACCAACGCTATGATCAAAATATTCAGTACCAAGTATTCACATGCAGCAAATTATCCATTGGCATTATTTGACTTCTTACTCCATTGTTGGAATAAGCATTGCGCAAGTTATTAAATATTAAGTTTCATACTTTTGATTTTCATTAGTTTAAATTTAAGATAATTGAAATGAGTAATTATTCTGTCGGTCTGATATCCCAATCAGACCTTTATGTATAACTTAAACTTTCACAATTTGATTAATTCTGTTATTTAAAAAAAAAATTAAATGATGAAAAAGAACAGGAATTCGCCTGGCACCTTTGGTGACTAATTTTACATCTGATCTCATGAAGACCAAATTTTGGGCTGTAGCTAGTCTTTTCTCAATATGTTCTGGCCTTGACGATACATATATGGCTGCATACAATTCTTGTGCACAATGAAGACAATAAGAGTTACGACCAAAAAATTATTTATAGAATTAACTTAGGCTAACTTCATCGTAAGGCATTGTTGACTCTTTCAAATTGCCTACAGGCTGGACATATCAATATAATAGATTCATATCTCAACACGTTCCTTAAAGCTAATCTGTTGTACCCACAACTGCTATGATCTAATAACATCCTGTTACACATGAAGTTTAGTGTAAAGTCAACAGAGATGTCTACTTTGATTCAGTTTTAAACTCTAGATCAAGTCAAGTCAAGAGAGTTTATTGTCATGTGTCCCAGATAGGGCAATGAAATTCTTGCTTGCTGCAGCACAACAGAATATTGTAGGCATAAATACAGAACAGATCAGTGTGTCCATATACCATAGAAATAAACAGATAAAGTGCAATAGGCTGTTATAGTTCAGAGTTTGAAGTTGTGTTTAATAGTCTGATGGCTGTGGGGAAGAAGCTGTTCCTAAACCTGAATGTTGCAGATTTCAGGCTCCTGTACCTTCTACCTGAAGGCAGCAGAGAGATGAGTGTGTGGCCAGGATGGTGTGGGTCCTTGATGATGTTGGCAGCCTTTTTGAGGCAGCGACTGCGATAGATCCCCTCGATGGTAGGGAGGTCAGAGCCGATGATGGACTGGGCAGTGGTCACAACTTTTTGCAGCCTTTTCTGCTCCTGGACGCTCAAGTTGCCGAACCAAGCCACGATGCAACTGGTCAGCATGCTCTCTACTGTGCACCTGTAGAAGTTCGAGAGAGTCCTCCTTGACATACCGACTCTCCGCAATCTTCTCAGTAAGTAGAGGCGCTGATGAGCTTTCTTTATAATTGCATCAGTGTTCGAGGACCAGGAGAGATCTTCGGAAATATGCACGCCCAGGAATTTGAAGTTCTTGACCCTTTCCACCATCGACCCATTGATATAAACGGGACTGTGGGTCTGCATTCTACCCCTTCCAAAGTCCACAATCAGTTCCTTGGTATTGCTGGTGTTGAGAGCCAGGCTATTGTGCTGGCACCATTTGGTCAATCGGTCGATCTCACTTGTATACTCTGACTTGTCCCCATCAGTGATACGTTCCACAACAGTGGTGTTGTCGGCGAACTTGATGGAGTTCGCACTATGTCCGGCTACGCAGTCAGGAGTATAGAGTGAGTACAGCAGGGGGCTGAGCACGCAACCTTGAGGTGCTCCCGTGCTGATTGTTATCGAGGATGATACATTTCCACCAATATGGACAGACTGTGGTCTGTGAATGAGGAAGTCGAGGATCCAATTGCAGAGGGATGCGCAGAGACCCAGATCTGAGAGCTTGGTAACCAGCTTGGAGGGGATGATGGTATTAAATGCCGAGCTTTACTTTGAAGAATGTGATTGTAGATAATAGGAAGCCACAACCCATTAGTTGGTGCCACAATCGGCACCAACCCATTTTGCAAGCTATTAAAACAGACACCCCAATCAAAAGGTCCAGGCCAGGCGGCATGCAACTAACCAGCTGGGTTTGAAAGAATTCAAAATACATCCTAAAAGTAAAAGATGTTCAAAATGATTTTTTAAGGAGAATTTACTTACCTCTTTATCTAAACCTGGAAACTTATTGTGCAGCTTTCTCAGTAAAGAGTCTTTTTTTTCAAAATCTTCAATGGAATCTTGTGACTCAAGCTAAATTAAAGGGGAAGTTACAAAATATGTCACGTAGGTATCAAAATTGAATGAGTTCGTGTAATCAGCAATGGTTTGAAGGCTTTTAAAATTTATATTCTTATTTTATTACAACATATTATCAATCTAATGATTTATGAATACACACGTGCAAATTTCCCCACACATATCACATCTATTTCTCGGTCTTTAATTCTCTGTATGACAATTGGTTCTGAAAGCAAATCTAAACTGAACTAGAGAAACAACAATAAGAATCATTTATATTTCAAAAAGAGAAAATGTTCCAATTGTGTGCAAGTGTTAAACTCAAGCAAGTTACAAAACTGAGAAAAATAAATAAAATTCCTGTTTCATAAGATGGTAACTAAAATGATTTCCTGTTTGTTAATTTACCCATGTAGGAGAATTAAGATTGTCTAAATCTCAGGATGCTGGGCCTGTTTCCATGTTTTATTTCTAAACTAAACTACAAGTCTTTACAGTTAGAATAGATGTAGATCCTGATGTTGTAGTCCATAAAAGAACCAATGACATAGGTGGCACAGTGGTTGAGTTGCTGCCTTACAGCGCCAGAGACCCAAGTTCGATCCTGACTACGGGTGCTGTACTGTATGGAGTTTGTATGTTCATCCTGTGACCTGCATAGATTTTCTCCGGTTTTCTCCCAAACTCCTAAGCCATACAGGTTTATAGGTTAATTGGTATGGTATAATTGTAAATTGTGTGGGATCCTAGCGTGTGTAGGATTGTGTGAATGTGCGGGAATCGCTGGTTGGCACGGACTTGGTGGGTCGAAGGACCTGTTTCCGCGCTGTATCGCCAAACTAAACTAAAGGTAAACGTAAGAATACAAGTAGACAGGAAGTATCGTCCAATATTTAGATGTGCATGGGAATTTTAGTGTGTATGTATTTGTACATGCAAAAAAACGATGATGTTTAGCACCAGTTGGATTTGTACCTCAATCAGAATAATGCTAAATCAGTCACGGAGTCATACAGCATGTATACAGATTCGACCCAACTTGCCCATGCCGTCCCATCCAAGTCGGCCCCATTTGGAACATATCCAGTGCAGATGGATCTCGACACGGTTATATTAGGATAGAAAGGCTTATTTGGGACCTTAAATCCAAGGGCAACTTTTCCTCCAGAAAAAGGACAAGTGCAACCCCTTTACCACTGACCACATAATTGATCTGCTTCACATCCTCCAGATGGAATGAGTAAACTGTAGTATGGGGTTATTTGTTGGTCAAACCAAAAAACACTGCCTGGAAAACAGGGTCAGATTGTGGGCAGGCATGAACATGCTTGACAAATTGAATTTATTCATAATTTTAACCACAGTGATAAATCAGTGTCTTCAGCTCACTTTAAAATAAGGGTTATCCATCAATATTGCAATTATAAAGTAGAGATGGTATTTGAATCTCAAACTGAGTTTCCCCAAACCAATTTGATCTCTTTGTAACGTTCATGTCAGTTTGGCCAAAACAGAATTAGTTAAATGAGAAATGTTCAAAAAGTACACAACTACTGAAGCAGCCCAACAAATAATGCAGGCCATCTGGCAAGAAAGATCTTAGAACTAAACCCTAGTTCCTTATTAATTTTATTATCTATGAACTACCCAGATAAATGCACCGGATTTGTTATTACATTAGATTATATTTGTTATCTGTAAAAAAAAAAATTCTGATGCTGCCATGGCTTTAAAACAAACCCAAAAACCCAAAGAAAGAGAAAACAGTAGAACAGTCAGTCAAGATTTAAGGTACACAAACATGCTGGAGAAACTCAGCGGGTGCAGCAGCATCTATCGAGCAAAGGAAATAGGCAACGTTTTGGGCCGAAACCCTTCTTCAGTCAAGATTTAGGAATGTGCATAAATTTATAAAGCCAGAGTTTAAGAAAACTTTGTGGTCATCAGTAAATTAGGAATTTCCAGACAAGATAAGAGGCTTGAATTTGTTTTTTAAATACCTGGCTTTACACAAGTACTTATGAAAGTTAAGATACTACATCTATAACACTGGCAGTAGAATAATGTTGAATTAGGTTCCCAAGGTGAACAAAATTAAACCAAAGTAAAACATCTTTTCCTTTACACCTACCTTTAACTTACTTTTAATATATTTTACCAAACTGTTCAGCAGATGGAGCTGCTATGATTTTAACATCATTAAATATTTTTGCATTCAAATCAGCAAATTAAAACAAAAGAGAGTTGGAATAGGCTTCTGGCAGCACTAATTCAAGACCTACTCGATTAGTTTTCTTCTTCTTTGCGTCAATGGAAATAGGAAGATCATCACTTTCATCAGAACTGTTATTTTCCAGTGTGTCCAGTTTCCTTTTCCGAGGAGTGGCTGAAATCACAAAGACAAGCTTTCAATTGCCTACTTTTCCCATGCAGTCTTATTCATTATCTGTCAATAGATTACAATGCATTCAGCCATAACAAAACCCAGAGATTAAGAATCCATCAATATTTAATTCATTTTTGGATGAGATAGTAACATGGCTACATTTTACAGCCCATTGCTTAGGAGCACTCTCGAACAACATGGTAAGTAAGCTGCCTTCCTAAACTGTAGTTTGAAAACACATACCTCCAGATTGAGGAATTTCTTCCCAGCTGTTATCAGGCAATTGAACCATCGTATCACCAACTAGAGAGCGGTCCTGACCTGCCATCTATGTTATTGGAGACTCTCGGACTACCTTTATTCGGACTTTACCTCGCACTAAATGTTATTCCTGTATCTGTACATCGTGTATGGTCTTTTTCCTGACTGGATAGCATGCACCAAAAAAGCCTTTCACTGCACTTTGATGCATGTAACAAAAATAAATTAATCATAAACCTAGTCTATCCTGAAGGTACTCATAGACCTACCAACAATTATGTTGTCAAGCTTAATGAAAACTATTTCAGTCATTTTAATTTTGTCCAATTGTAAATGACTTAACATGGATGTAGTCAGTTTACATTCCTCTAATGTAAAATGTTCATCACACACCCACCAAAGGTCAATTATCTTTACGATGGTTACAAAACTACCATCTTGGGTCTTGCACAAGTCCAGTAATTAAAGACGTCAAATTTGTGTTCTGTGAGAAAATGAGGAAGAAACAGGAAAATACAGGAACACCATCGATGTTTTGGCAACCGTTGGACCGGCACCTCCTTTAATCTGGACAAAATTACGAGCGTGCTCTTGAAATTTACTGGGAGGCCACAGATTGCATTGCGGCTGGTGTGAACTATTTTGGTATATGTACCTCCGTACAAAAAAATAATTGCTTACATCTGCAGTTGTTGGTGGTGGAGATCTAGCAGTTCATGGTGCTTTAGACGCAGGAGTGGTATAATTAGTGGGTCAGAGGTGTATTGTTGAATTATGATTACGTGAGCTCCGTTGGTCTGGCAAAACGTATAATTCGGCATGGCACTGGAACCAAGGGTGCCAGAAAATCAATGGTGTACCTGTACATGCAAGATGGAGAATGCATACAAACCTTGTCCCCACAGTGCCCTAATGATGTTTTGGACAAAGACCCATCATTTATTTATTTGCCTCTGCACTCTACAATTTGAGATTTATAATAGAAAAATTCACATGTGGTTAAGTGCACATTGTTAAAATCTGACAAAGGCAATTTTTATACATTTTAGTTTCACCATGTAGAAATTACAGCAGTGTTTATACATAGTCCCCCCATTTCAGGGCACCATAATGTTTGGGACACAACAATGTCATGTAAATGAAAGTAGACATGTTTAGTGTTTTGTTGCAGATCCTTTGCCTGCAATGACGGCTTGAAGTCTGCGATTCATGAACATCACCAGTTGCTAGGTGTTTTCTCTGGTGATGCTCTGCCAGGCTTGTATTACAGCCATCTTTAGCTTATGCTTGTTTTGGGGGCTAATCCCCTTCAGTTTTCTCTTCAGCATATAAAAGGCATGCTCAATTGAGTTCAGATCGGGTGATTGACTTGGCCACTCAAGAATTGACCATTTTTAGCTTTGAAAAACTCCTTTGTTGCTTTAGCAGTATGTTTGGGATCATTGTCTTGCGGTAGAATGAACCGCCGGCCAATGAGTTTTGAGGCATTTGTTTGAACTTGAGCAGATAGGTTGTGTCTATACACTTCAGAATTCATTATGCTACTACCATCAGCAGTATCAATGCAGATAAGTGAGCCAGTGCCTTCAGCAGACATACAGACCATAACACCCCCACCACCATGTTTCACAGATGAGGTGGTATGCTTTGGATCTTGGGCAGTTCCTTCTCTCCTTTATACTTCTCTCTTGCCATCACTCTGATGTAAGTTAATCTTCGTCTCATCTGTCCACAAGACCTTTTTCCAGAACTGTGGTTGCTCTTTTAACTACTTCTTGGCAAACTGTAACATGGCCATCCTAATTTTGCGGCTAACCAGTGGTTTGCATCTTGCAGTGTAACCTCTGTATTTCTGTTCATGAAGTGTTCCGCGGACAGTGGTCATTGACAAATCCACACCTGACTCCTGAAGAGTGTTTCTGATCTGTCGGACAGGTGTTTGGGGATTTTTCTTTATTATAGAGAGAATGCTTCTGTCATCAGCTGTGGATGGCTTCCTTGGCCTGCCAGTCCTTTTGTGATTAGTAAGCTCACCAGTGCTCTCTTTCTTCCAAACAGTTGATTTTGGTAAGCCTAAGGTTTGACTGCTGTCTCTAACAGTTTTATCATTGTATCTCACATGACTATATATAAACACAGCTGTAATTTCTACATGGTGAAACCAAAATGTATAAAAATGGCCTTTAATAAAATCTGACAATGTGCACTTTAACCACATGTGATTTTTTTTCTATTACAAATCTCAAATTGTGGAATACAGAGGCAAATAAATAAATGACTGGTCTTTGTCCCAAACATTATGGAGGGCACTGTATATATTTTGGCATTCCCTATTATGTAGTAGATATTAATTGTAGTTGTAATTAATTTATGACAAGTATGTAAAAATACAAGGAATTTGATACAATAGTTTGTAAATTCAACTATGGCTAAACTGGAAGGCACCATCGACAAATACGATTCATGTTATGAGAATAAACACGACTGTAAATATTGAAACAAAATTTAAAAGTTGACTGAGCAAAACAGGATGGTACTATTTTTATATCACAGTGAATTATTTTAGCTTATTGCACTTCATGGTAAAACCACTGAGGGCAAAAGGAAAAAAAAACAAGTGCATCAAAAAGTTCTTTTGGTGAACGAGTGTGGAAAATGTCAGTGCCATTTTCCACACAACTCTCAAACGATTTAGGTGGAAGTCTATTCCCTTTGGTCTATTCGTCACTAAATGAAGGAAATGCAATTATGTTTCATTTCTCCTTTCATTCAAGACACGATGTGCATATACCACACATTGTTTATATATTTTATTTCATTTTGATAAATAGCTACAGTATGCTAGGCTTAATGAGAGATTCAGCGGGTGCGGCAGCATCTGTGGAGCAAAGGAAATAAGCAATGTTTCGAGCCGAAATCCTTCTTCAGACTGACGCGAGTCTGAAGAAGGGTTTCGGCCCAAAACGTTGCTTATTTCCTTCGCTCCATAGATGCTGCCGCACCCGCTGAGTTTCTCCAGCATTACCTTCGATTTTCCAGCATCTGCAGTTCCTTGTTAAACTTAATGAGAGATTGTCTGCTTGGTTGTATCTTAAAGTATATGATCAAGTGAACAAACAGTTGCAAAACAATGCTTTCAATTTACATTAGATACATAATTCTGAAGTATCCAAGCACCTGGCCTTCAGCTGCTTTAAAATCTCAATTTCATTGTCATTCACTCAATGAGTAATATGTATTTTGTACACTGCATGTTCAATAGGAAGCTAAAAACCCAATTCACTGCCTGCTCAGAGTTTATGTTCTGACCAAGTAATAGTCCACATCTTAAGATTTTTTTTTTTTAATTTGCAAACTCGGAAAGCATGGTGTTACTCCATCACTTGCAAAATGTAAACAAAGTGACCACAATAAACTTGAATGTGTACAACACTCTCAATAGAAATGCCCAAGGCAGGTGACAGTGACAGCAACTTTGTTCTGATATAGAACCAGACAAGGGGATAAAGATTACAGGGGATGAGCAGAAATGTGCACAAAGAACTAAGTTTTAATGAGCATGTTAGGAGTAAACAAAATACTGAGACAAAGATGGCTGGTGACCAAAATTGAAGCAGTTACACATATGGCATGCTTTCCAAAGATGAAGCGATAAAAACCTTATGGGCAATAGGCCAAAAATAGATGCAGCAATCACTGAGGCCTCCATGGCCAGAGGAGCTTACAGAGACAGGGAAGGGAGAGGCTCGGGAGCAACTTGTAAACAATGAACAAGGGAATTTAAAACAGGGCCCAGAGGCCATAGCTGGTTAGCAAGCTTTTTTGCAGTGGGGTGAAGGGGGCATGATGCAAATTATCCAAATTAGTTAGTCAATTTTTGGATGAGCTCCATAATGGAAGAGACCAGCCAGCAGAAAATTGGAATGGTCGAGTCTTCAGGAAACAAAATACTTGGATGAGATTATTTTAATAGCAGATGAGCTAAGGCAGGGGCAAAGTTAAGAGATATAATGGAGGTAGGTTGAAATATATCTTGGGGAGAAAGCAGATATGTTATCATCTGGTCAACAAGCCACCTTGGTGCCAGCTCTGGTGTAACTCAACGGGTCAGGCAGCATCTCTGGGGAACATGGATAGGTGACATTTTGGATCAGGACACAGAAACATCATCTATACATGTTTTCCAGAGATGCTGCCTGACCCACTGAGTGATTACAGGACGTTCAAGGAACTGCAGATCGAAGGTAGACAAAAGTGCTGGAGAAACTCAGCGGGTGCGGCAGCATCTATGGAGCGAAGGAAATAGGCAACGTTTCAGGCCGAAACCCTTCTTCAGACTGATGCAGGGTGGGAAGAAGAAAGGAAGAGGAGGAGCCTGAGGGCTGAGGGAGAGCTGGGAAGGGGAGGAGACAACAAGGGCTACCGGAAATTGGAGAAGTCAATTGGAGAAGTTACTGCAGGACCTTGTCTCTCTTTCTATAAATCGGCATTTGCAGTTCCGTGTTTCTACAAGAGGCATTCATACAAAAATATTTCATTCTGAATTTCCTGTCCAAAATTGGACAAAATGAACTTCAGGCAAATTAATAAGGTTTACTGCATGCAAGTCTTATTGCTGATGGGGTCAGGGCTACCGGGTTGCATCAATGTTGAGGTTGCAAACTCCTTTGCCCAACGCCGCAAGAAATTGCAGAGATTGTAGATGTATTCCAGTCCATCACACAGACCAGATTTTTCACCATTGACTCCACTTACATTTCACACTGCCTTGGAAAAGTAGCCAACAGAATCAAGGAGTTGTCCCTCCCTGGTCAATCCTTCTGTCCAGCCAAAGAGATGGAAGCATGAAGCCGTGCACCACCAGGCTGAGAAAAAGCTTCTTCCCCTCTATAGAATGCTTGTTCTATAAGCCAGGGTACTGTCCAAGTCACCTCTACCCCATTGCAGACTTAGGACTATTAAACAATGCTGAGAACTACATTTTGCACTGTATCGTCCCTTGAAGGCTGCATTCTGTAGTAGGGATCTCAGTTGCCATGGTTGGCTTAAGAAGAAACATTTATTTTTATACCAGTAAGATGCACCAATTGCACAATGAAATGGGCTATGCAAATATACTTCATTCTGAAATTTGGTTCCTCTGCAGAAATGGAATTGAGTTTTGGAAGTGAAGTGCAATGTGCACGTACTAATACAATGATCATGTGTTAAGCGGCTGAAGTTCCATTCCTACTGCCCAAGCAATTTAAAATTAGTCACTGCAACACAATGCAATTTTAATATATACCAGTTAAACACCCAATAAATGGAAACATATTACATAGAAAACATAGAAAATAGGTGCAGGAGTAGGCCATCTGGCCCTTTGAGCCTGCACTGCCATTCAATATGAACATGGCTGATCATCTAACTCAGTATCCTGTACCATACACCCTGATCCCTTTCTCTCCATACACCCTGATCCCTTTAGCCACAAGGGCCACATCTAACTCCCTCTTAAATATAGCCAATAAACTGGCCTCAACTACCTTCTGTGGCAGAGAATTCCACAGATTCACCACTCTCTGTGTGAAAAATGTTTTTCTCATCTCGGTCCTAAAAGATTTCCCCCTTATCCATAAACTGTGACCCCTTGTTCTGGACTTCCCCAACATCGGGAACAATCTTCCTGCATCTAGCCTGTCCAACCCCTTAAGAATTTTGTAAGTTTCTATAAGATCCCCCAGGTTAAACTCCAGGACTCATCCAAACATTTGTCCCACACAATCAACTATTTATATTCCATTATAATAGTTTCTACTTCAACCATTATTACGTCAGTTGCAGAGCTCATGGATAAGCTTCATCCACAATCAACAGCTTTGAACTTGAGTCCTTATTCCAGTCTTTCCATATTCACCGTTGGAAACTTTTATGGGTGTTTATCAACATGAGGACCAAAGATGTGACAATGCAAGTCAAAGAAGCCATTATGAGACTAAGAAACAAGAATAAAACTTAGAGATATCAGCCAAAAGTCGTGGACAGATGAGACGAAAATTAACTTATATTTGAGTGATGGCAAGAGCAAAATATGGAGGAGAGAAGGAAAGCATACCACCTCATCTGTGAAACACGGTGGTGGAGATGTTATGGTCTTGTCTACTCTGCCATCCAATCATGGCTGATCTCTTTCCCTTTCAACCCCATATTCCCACCGTCTCCCCATAACCTCTGACACCCTTAATAATCAAGAATCTTTCAATCTGCGCTTTAAAAATATCCATTGACGGCCTCCACAGCCATCTGTGGCAATGAATTCCACAGATTCACCACCCTTGAACCAACTAATTTTCTCCTTGTCCCTTTTCTAAAAGCACATTATTTTATTCTGAAGCTATGGCCTCTGGTCCTAGACTCTCCCACTAGTGGAAACATCCTCTCCACATCCACTCTATCCAGGCCTTTCACTATTCGGTAAGTTTCAATGAGGTCCCCCCTCGTCCTTCTAAGCCAGGGGTCGGCAACCTACTGCCCCCGGGCCAAATGCGGCCTGTAACCCGAAATCATCCGGCTTGCAGGCAGATTTTTTTCCCCGTAATCATCCGGCCCGCCGAGCGCCCCGAGCCCTGGCTGTACCGCATCCTGCGCAAAGCTGCCGGCACGGCCGCACACCTTCTGTGAACACGTTTAAGAACTGCAGATGCTGGAAAATTCGAAGGTAGACAAAAATGCTGGAGAAACTCAGCGGGTAAGACATGCAAGGGTTGCATGAGGATGCCTCAACCGCTGAATTTCTCCAGCATTTTTGTCTACCTTCTGTGAACACGTGATTTGATGCCTGCCATCCGGGGCGGGATGGGGCAGGATCCATGTGTACACGTGATAGATGTGGCCCGCCATCCGCTCACAGACATGCGTCCCAGCCCCTATGCAGAACAAGGTTGCCCACCCCTGTTCTAAACTCTAGCGAGTACAGGACCAGTGATGTTACATGCTCATCATATGTTAACCCAACCAATCCTGGTTTCAGTTTTCAGTTGCTATGTTATAATTATCATATGGTTTTCCTCTGCATCCTGCCTTTACACGAATAACTAATTTGAAACGGAAGTTTTTTTTTCCCTAACCTGACCAGAAGAGAACAAGAGGAGGATGAGGATTTTAATGGATGAAGGACCTTCCTGTGATAAAAGCTTCCAGAACCTGTTCAAAACAATATGGTTTCTAGCCATTTAGAGAGAAAAAAATATCCAACTAGGTTTTTCTATGGAACCAAGGTTTCAAACCAGTTTTATAACACATCACATTGTGACATTTTCCACACCATCAACAAACAATAACAGAATATCATTGCCAGCACATTCATACCACATCTATTATAACATAAATTAATATACCAAGTTAAACATATTTATTCTTCCCATTTCAGTCCAAATTCATACCCATTTCTACAAAAGCAAACTGATTGATTCAATGAGTTTTACAGATGCAAATTTACTTTTGTAGCGGTTAAAACAGCTGTCATTTGGCACATATGCTCTTTAAAAATGTTTGTAAAAGCAAATGTGTTGGGGTGGTGCCTTAACATGCCTGAAGGAGATTATTGAACATGTAAATAGGTCATATTTTTGTTCTATTGTATTTTAAATATTGCAAATTGTTAAATGATGCCACATTAAAGACGGAATATTACGAAGCATAATCTGGATACGATTTTAGCTACCATTCACAGCAATTTTGTGGGAAGGAGTTCAAATGCACTATTTTTATTTCAGAAATAAGCGTTCCAATGGTATTGAATGTGAACAAAAAGAATAATCTTGTGGGAAAACACAATGCTCAATATTCAACAATTACGTTAACTGATGGAAAATACTTTCAATCATCCTTTGATAACTGCATTGCCATAAGATTTAAAAGGCATTAAATCACCTGTCACTAATTTTGCTAAGCTTGCAAGACTAGATTTTTAAAAGAATGAGAAAAAGTTAAATGTTAAAGTCCTCAATAAGTGTAAATATAATCGCAAGGACATAATCGAAGGACTCTCTCAACCCCTCCATTGTCTCTAAATTGTTAAGATTGATTCGGTACAGGCTATCACTATGGTTGCAGAGTGAGAAGTCAGATTCACCAGAATCTGATTCCTGTGTTTCAGAGTTTAATGTTTAGTTTAGTTTATTGTCACGTGTACCAAGCTTTTGTTGTGTGCTAACTAGTCAGCCGAAAGGCAATACATGATTACAATTGAGCCATGATTACAGCTGGGAAGAAACTGACTCTAAATATGAAGGTTTGCATTTTCATACATCTTTACCTCTTGCCTGATGGGAGAGAGAAGAGAGTGGCCAGGATGCGACTGGTCCTTGATCATGCTAGTGGCCTTGCCGAGGCAACACGAGGTGTAAATGGAGTCAATGGAAGAGAAGTTGGTTTGTGTGATTGTCTGGGCTACGTCCACAATTCTCTGCAATTTCTGTCCGTCTTGGATGGAGCTGTTCCCCAACCATGCTGTGGTGCATCCCGATAAAATGCTTTCTACGGCGCATATGTAGAGGTTGGTGAGAGTTGGTGAGGACTTGCCCAACATGTTTGTTCTAATTCAACTAAGTTGGGCACAACAGACAGCTAGCGGTTGCATATGGAATCCCCATATACCAGTCAGCTCAATTTAGTACATATTTTATGGAACAAATTTAAGACAATTTTTTCCCCATATACTTTATGAATGGGACACACTGTTTTCCTTATAGAAAATGGCCTTACCTTGTTCTCTGAATATGATTATAGCTATAGCTGCATCCAATGTACTTGTTGACTCAATTACCTTGATGAGAGAGAAGGAAAATAAAGAGTGGTATTAAAAACATTTTGTAGAACAGTGTATTCATCCCAGATTAATTTCAGAACAGTTATAATCTATGGTGCTACTCTCAATTCCTCTTAAGTTTATTCAGCAAGGAACCAAACCATCTATATTTTGTAGATCCTAAAATTAATCCTCGATGCGTTCTCAGTTCTATAATTTCTACTGAGCAATTTTAATATCTGGATTCTTTCTGCTAATATAGTATGGAAAATTAAAATGATTATGATGATACTGGCAGTAACTTGTCACAATCTCTGCTGGTTAGTACAATTTGCTTTCCTTCTTTGTTAAATATGACAAGCCCATGATTAATTGGAGTCTGCCTTCACATGCCCATATGATGAACGCCCTTATTACCATCCATTCTTGTCTTCAAGTAAATCATAATCATACTTTATTAGCCAAGTAATAAATGGCTTTATTAGCCAAGTAATTTTCTATGTAAGTATGTTTTGCAACATACAAGAAATTTGATTTGCCATAGTCATACCATTAAAAAGCAACAAAACACACAAAATACATTTTAACATGAACATATTCCTCTCCGTGATGGAAGGCGAAAAAAAGTTCACTCTTCCCTTCTTTGTTCTCCCGCGGTTGGGGACCTCGAGCCTTCCGTTGACGGGACGATCCTGGCTCCCATAGCCGGCAGTCGGGCCCTCCGCGTCGGGGCGATCAAGCTCCTGCATCGGGGGGATGTCAGCTCTCCGCGCTGGGCAATCGGACCCCAGGTTGGGGCTGGTTGAACCATCTGCGTCGTTTGGAGCTTCCCGACTTCGGTCTCTACCAGAGACTGCGAGCTCCTCGATGGTGAAATCCACAGGCAAGGAACGTTGGAGCGTTGATCCCAGGCAAGGGATCGGTTCCGATGGTAAGTCCACAGCCCCGCGGTGGGGCTCAAAGTCAGTCCCGAGCAGGGCCTCCAGCTCCACGATGTTAGGCTGCAGAGCGACCGGAGATACGATCCGGAAAACAATCACATCTCCGGCAAGGTAAGAGATTGAAAAAAAGTTTCTCCCGACCACCTCCCTCAGCCCCCACATAAAACAAACCAGAGAACATTAACACAAACTTTTAAAACACACTAAACATAACAAAAAGACAGAAACAGACTGTTGGCAAGGTTGCCATCGTGCGCCGCCCCCTGGTGGTATATATCATGCAGACTATAGATTAGTTTCCCACAATAAAATCATATACATCACCATTTTGTAGAATAAATCCTGGGGCATAGAATGTGGCATTGCTTAGATCTTGGGGAATCTCGGTCAGTGTGGGAAAATTGGACCGAAGGGCCCATTTCATGCTGAATGGCTATCTCTCAGTCCCTGACCACCCCCTCCCCAATTCTGTCTCCCTCTGTGGCCCGAGACCACTATCCCTGCCCTCAACTCTTCTTCCAACAAGGAAAAAATAAGTTATATAAGACTTCCTGCCTTGGCAAACTTTGAAGTCGATTTTGACTGCCCCATTGGAGAGCAACGTATGAGCGGAGAACTGGACTGTCATCAGCTAGTGCTGTGTGAAACTGTTTCTCAGCTGGAAATAGCAATTTCAAACTAGGGCGGGAGAAAACTCTCTCCAAAAGATTCCCTATATTACTGAGGGGAAATCACTTGCAGCTCCTTAGCCAATCATGAGAATAGTCACAATCAGTAAGTAAACCTGTTGTACAGAGGTGGCGATGCAGGAGAATTCAACATCTCCTAAGCAAGGCAAGGAATTTGGACTTTACAACTTTGGCAGAAAGCAGCTAATTTTACCAAGTCTAAGTCTTAAACCAAAGGATCCTTAGAGCACACCATCCGCATGTTTTCAACACTCAAGAGGCAAAGTGTTTTCATTTTGCTCCACAAAAATATTCACATTCCACTTTTAGACTTTAGACAAGATACAGCCTGGAAAGAGGCCCTTTGGCCCATCGAGTCCACACCAACTAGTGATCATCCCATGCACTCACACTATCCTACACATTAGGAACAATTTACAATTTACAGAAGCCAATTAACCTTCAAACCTGTAAGTCTTTGGAGTGTGGGAGGAAACCGGAGTAGCCAGAGCAAACCACGCGGTTACAGGGAGAATGTACAAACTCCGTACAGTTTGTACGTGCAGTCAGGATCGAATCTGCGTCTCTGGCGCTATAATTAGGTATGTTACAATACTCACCTTCAGTGGTGCTGTAATTCTGCCACTGGCCGTGTGCGCGATTTTGGCGCCTTTGAGGGGGGGGCGGGGTTAAAACGCGGGTTTCTCCTACCTTGTCCTGTATTATATTTCGTTGGAGACCAAGCTTTTGCGGAAGAATCGTTCCGAGGGACGTTTTGAGTTTTTTTTTTTTTAATCTCCCGACAATTTCAGCGCTGCAGCCATTTTAAAATCAGCTTCTGAAGCCGTCAACGCCAACAACGGGGACGGATTTCACACACGGGAAAGGTAAACGAAAGTGGTTTATTTTAATATATAAACGTTCTCCTTAAGAGGCCTTTAATTCACATTTTTACATGCGAAACGGTGATTTTTTCCCCCCGAACTAACGGCAGAATTTTTCATGCCGATACGGGGTTAAATTCACCGCAAATCAACGTTCCAAATGATCGCGTTCCAGAAATCCTCACTCACAAAATGATTTAAATGTCCATTAATTTACAGGTATTAAACATTCAACTCCTTCCATTTGGCCTGTAAATCCATGACAATAAGATTTTAAAATGTTGTTATATTGTGAATTCTTGTGTGAATGTTATTTGGACACTTAGGCTATTTAAAAATGTTAATCTATTCTTAAGAAATTGATAGATGTTTAGATCTAGTAATTGAATTTTGTAATTAGCTACAATTAGGTAACTAACTAATTATATGCTTTAATTTCATGTCATCTAAATAAGATTGTTTCATATTTGTTTCAGAATGCTTCAATCTATAATAACTGAAAATTTCTTTCAGTTCTCTTAATTTTTAAGAAAGTTATGGGCTTTTGACTGTCCTCGATCACAGCTTTTGTGTTAGGTCAATGGAAAAGCAACAGGGAACAAGATGCTAATTTCCGGCTATAAAAATGGCCATAACTTTTTTAATACTGAAGATATGAAAGTGAATTAGGTGCCAAATTCAACTTCTTTTTATGCTTTATCTGATGGGATAAATTGCAGACTTTATTTTTTAAATCTCAAAATTTTGTAACATTGCTACCATAATGCACCATGCATCATTCAATCAAATTCATTATTTTTAGTGGTACACAAAAATGCTGGAGAAACTCAGCGGGTGCAGCAGCATCTATGGAGCGAAGGAAATAGGCAACGTTTCGGGCCGAAACCCTTCTTCAGACCGATGGGGGGTGGGGAGAAGAAAGGGAAAAGGCGGAGGAGGAGCCCGAGGGCTGAGGGATGGGAGGAGACAGCCCGAGGGCTGAGGAAGGGGAGGAGCCAGCAAGGGCTATCAAAATTGGGAGAATTCAATGTTCATGCCCCCAGGATGCAGACTCCCCAAGCGGAATCTGAGGTGCCGTCCTCCAATTTCAAGTGTTGCTCGCTCTGGCCATGGAGGAGACCCAGGACAGAGAGGTCGGATACGGAATGGGAGGGGGAGTTGAAGTGCTGAGCCACCGGGAGGTCAGGTTGGTTATTGCGGACCGAGGGGAGGTGTTCGGCGAAACGATCGCCAAGCCTCCGCTTGGTCTCACCGATGTAGATCAGCTGACATCTAGAGCAGCGGATGCAATAGATGAGGTTGGAGGAGATGCAGGTGAACCTCTGTCGCACCTGGAACGACTGCTTGGGTCCTTGAATGGAGTCGAGGGGGGAGGTGAAGGGACAAGTGTTGCATCTCTTGCGATTGCAAGGGAAAGTGCCCGGGGAGGGGGTGGTACGGGAGGGAAGGGAAGAATTGACAAGGGAGTTACGGAGGGAGCGGTCTTTGCGGAAGGCAGACATGGGGGGAGATGGGAAGATATGGCGAGTGGTGGGGTCACGTTGGAGGTGGCGAAACTGACGGAGGATTACTTGTTGTATGTGACGGCTGGTGGGGTGAAAGGTGAGGACTAGGGGGACTCTGCCCTTGTTGCGAGTGAGGGGATGGGGAGAGAGAGCAGTGTTGCGGGGTATGGAAGAGACCCTGCTGCGAGCCTCATCTATGGTGGAGGAGGGGAGCTCCCGTTCCCTGAAGAATGGGGACATTTCAGATGCCCTGATGTGGAATGCCTCATCCTGGGAGCAGATGCGGCGTAGACGGAGGAATTGGGAGTAGGGGATGGAGCCCTTACAAGAAGCAGGGTGGGAAGAAGTGTAGTCCAGATAGCCATGGGAGTCAGTAGGTTTATAGTGGATGTCGGTCAGAAGTCTATCACCTGCGATGGAGATAGTGAGGTCAAGGAATGGTAGGGAAGTGTCGGAAATGGTCCAGGTGTATTTGAGTGCCGGATGGAAGTTAGTGGTGAAGTGGATGAAGTCAGTCAGTTGTGTGTGGGTGCAGGAGGTGGCACCAAAGCAGTCGTCGATGTATCGGAGGTAGAGGTCGGGGATGGGGCCCTGGTACGTATTGAACAAGGATTGTTCGACGTACCCGACAAAGAGGCAGGCGTAGCTGGGGCCCATGCATGTTCCCATAGCTACGCCTTGTATTTGGAGGAAATGGGAGTCAAACGAGAAATTATTGAGGGTAAGGACCAGCTCCGCTAGGCGGAGGAGGGTGTCAGTGGCCGGGTATAGGTTGCTTCTCTGGTCGACGAAGAACCGGAGGGCTTTGAGACCATCCAGGTGGGGGATGGAGGTGTAGAGTGACATGATTTTTAGTGTTTGCTGTCATAGAAGTCAAAATTGCAGAATTGTAAATATATAACCAGTTCTTTGGTGGCTCTAAGGTAGACAAAAATGCTGGAGAAATTCAGCGGGTGAGGCAGCATCTATGGAGCGAAGGAAATAGGTAACGTTTTGGGTCGAAACTCTTTGGTGTCTCTAATACTTTCAGGTACTTTCTTTCGTCAGAAATGCTAATTTGTTAGCAGTGACATATTCTCCTTCACCTCTAGTTGCATGCAAAGAAATACTACACACTTCTCGACAGTGACCTCATCAACCATGCCGCTTGCTCATCAATCGATGCTCTTCTCACGCTCCGCAAACACCAATTTCCAGTCTTTGGAATGTGGGTACTTGGTTTGGCTGCCATTTAGCTCCAACTATTCATTACAAGAATGCAGTGGCTCTGCCATGAACAGTGCTTTTCTGGTTCACTATAGGGGGGGGCAGTTATATTCAGTCAAGTTGGCATGGGACCACAAGCATGTACTAGCTAGAATGCATCATTATATCCTCAATCAGTGTCAGAATCAGCTTGCATTTCACTAATTGACCATGGCTGCTATTGACTCACTGATTCTCAATTTTAGCTCCCTGTCCTCCACGGATTATAGAGACATTTATAACTATCGAAGATAACCACCTAATTTTGCGTTGAGGTATCTTTAGTTAAAGGTCACGCCATTAGCTATTCCATAATGGTGTACGATAATGCAACACCAAGGTTGAAATTAAAAATGTGGCAAGTAACCAGCATCAAATTTGAGTTTGAATATTAATCCATAAAAATTAAATTTACTCGCTATTTTTTGTTCTCTAGTTTACTTATGATACTCCTGGAAAATGGTGATCCCCTCTATACAAGCACATGCACGCCAACAACCTCCCTGCTGGCTACTCTACAGATGTATTAGCGGGACTATGTCTTTATTCTATTTTTTAACTAGCAAGTCTTTGGACAATGTGTTTCCCCTACCCCTCTTTTTCCAATTCTGCAATGGAAAATGTTGACTTCTGTTATTGAAAAAACTATAAATAGTGCATTTGCTTTTGTATTTGTTTAAGAGGATGTTGCCAGGACTGAAGGGCCTGAGCTATAGGGAGAGGTTAAGCAGGCTACAAAATTATTCCTTGAAGCGCAGGAGGATGAGGGATGATCTTATAGAGGTGTGCAAAATCATGAGAGGATTAGATAGGGTAAATGCAATCTTTTACCCAGGGTATGGGAATCAAGAACCATAGATTTAAGGTAAGGGGCGGGGCGGGATTTAATAGGAACCTGAGGGGCAACTTTGTTTTTTACATACAATGGTACGGACTGCCAGAGGAGGTGGTTGAGGCTGGTGTTCAAGAAACATTTGAACAGGTGTTCATGTTCGAGAAACATTTGTACATGGATAGGAAAGGACTAAAATTGAATGATTCAACTAAGAAATGTTAACCAAACAATCCAAAAAACACTACCCTAACTGATGTCAACATAAGAATCCATGCATGTTCTCAGTTACACAAGCATATCAGCAAAAAGCTGGTACCAAGCTTCAGATTATAATTATAAAATGTTATACATTTCTGAACTTACTTGCATTAGTTCATCAACAGATCTACTTGGAAATATCTCTCTCAGTTTTTTTAGTTTGGTATCTGTACTGATCGCCGTATCTGTGCCGGTCTGAAATGTGTCGCTGCAGTCCAAAGATGACCCATTAGCTTCTGGCAAAACGCTGTCAGATGGTACGTCAACAGCACCATTTCTGAAAATTAAAATTGTGTACACATATTAATAATCTCCATACAATATCTGTACAAATAATGGTAACAACGTTGTCATGGATGCTCCATTATTTAATATAATGTAACATCAACTCCATTTACCTGCACTACCTTCAAAATTTCCTTAGTGACTTTAGAGATACACCGTGGAAACAGGCCCACTGAGTCCACTCCCACCAGCGATCACCCCATACGCTAGAATTATCCCACACATTAGGGACAATTTTTGGAATGTGGGAGGAAACAAGAGCACCCAGAGAAAACCCATGCGGTCACAGGGAGAACGAACAAACTCTGTACAGACAACACCTGTAGTCATGATTGAACCTGTGTCTCGGGAGCTGTAAGGTGTCAACTCTACCGCTGCCTAAGCTGCTACAGATCTCGATCTAAAATGCATCAAGCATAAAAAACCTACAGAGCTAGAAGGTTAAATATAAATGAACACATTTCTTAACTCATTAAGATGATGATTTTATTTTTATAACCTCTTCCTATAGCTTAGTGGTAAGCGAGCCACAAATTATTATTGGTCTTGACCAGGAAGAATTCTTGACCTGTAATGGCCGTTGGCACTCATTACTAAAAGGAGGGGGAGGGTAATTTTAAATAGGGATATCAATGGCAGTCTATTGCAATCTCTATCTTCCGTCAAGTGCAGTTTCATACCACTTGAAGCAGGGTCCAAGTCCACCAAACTCAAGTGCAGTTTCATACCACTTCATGCAGGGTCCAAGTCCACCAAACTCAAGTGCAGTTTCATACCACTTCATGCAGGGTGCAAGTCCACCAAATTCAAGTGCAGTTTCATACCACTTCAAGCAGGGTGCAAGTCCACCAAATTCAAGTGCATTTCCTACCACTTTAAGCAGGGTGCAAGGCCACCAAACGGAAGTGCAGTTTCATACCATTTCATGCAGGGTGCAAGGCCACCAAATTTAAATGCAGTTTCATACCATTCTTTTTTTTTAATTTATTTTTTATTTTAATTTGTTTAATTTTTATTAGAAGCAATGTACATACATAATCCTGGTATATAACATAATACATTTCATGTACAACTTTTTTTTTTTTTTGATAGAAAAGAAAGAAAAAAGAGAAGCTTGAGGATAGTAGTGAGTGTAGGGTGCAATAATTGACGGTTAATGATTGATAATTAGGTAAGTCGACTGCGTCCTTAGAAGTGTAGAAAAAAAAGCCCCGAAAATAAAAGGGCCTTAAGAAAAGAAAGGAAATAAGAAGAAAATGCAAAAAAGATAGAACTAAACAGAATAGAAAGGGAATGTGCCTAATTCGTAACGTTACACCCCCCCCCCCCCCCCCACCTAGTTCTAAAATGGTTACTTTCCAGGGTTATGTTGCACCATATTACACTTGCAATAAATCAATGTAAGGTGACCATATCTTAAAGAATTGTTCTGGTTTTCCTGCTAGAACAAGTCTCATTTCCTCAAGATGTAATATTTCCGACATATTTGTAATCCACATTTTAAACGTTGGGATAGGTGCGTTTTTCCAGAATTTAAGTATAAGTTTTTTTGCCGTTATCAAACCATAGTTGAGGATTTTCATACCATTCCAAGCAGGGTTTTTTGCACCATAAAACTACCATAAAACCACACAACACACCACATTCACAGTTCAGTAGACATTCAGTGTGTTCAGTTGATTCACAGCTCAGTCGTGACCTCTCCCTCCCCCATCTTGCAGAGACTGAGCCACACCCACACTTCTGGGTTTTATAATCCCTTCCCCTCCCACCGGAAGGGGCGTGGCCTTCATGGCGCAATTGACAGGAGAGAGATTCTCAACATTTTTTAAACACTAATAACACTTTTATTTTTCATTGATGGGAAGAATCCTCTGCGCCTGATGAGCGGAGGGGGACTGAGTAAGAGGGCCAAAAATCACAGCCGTAAGTGGTAGCGTTTTTTTAAAATCAAAAATCAATATACAGTGCAAACAGGAAGTTGTCAAGTTTCCACCACCAACAGCCATTTGCAGTGCTTCACTTCAAACCAACCACCACCAACAGCCATTTGCAGTGCTTCACTTCAAACCAACCACCACAGCCATTTGCAGTGCTTCACTTCAAACCAACCACCACCAACAGCCATTTGCAGTGCTTCACTTCAAACCACCCACCACCAACAACCATTTGCAGTGCTTCACTTCAAACCAACCACCACCAACAGCCATTTGCAGTGCTTCACCTCAAACCAACCACGACCAACAGCCATTTGCTGTGCTTCACTCTAATTAACCACCACCAACAGTCATTTGCAGTGCTTCATTTCAAACCAACCACCACCAACAGCCATTTGCAGTGCTTCGCCTCAAACCAACCACGACCAACAGCCATTTGCTGTGCTTCACTCCAATTAACCACCACCAACAGTCATTTGCAGTGCTTCACTTCAAACCAACCACCACCAACAGCCATTTGCAGTGCTTCACTTCAAACCAACCACATTTTCATTTTCAAACCACATTAAGGGCACTCAAGGTCAGTAAAACCACACTCACAGTTTAGTAGATATGTGTTCAGTGTTATTCACAGCTCAGACTGAGAGACGTGACCCTCTTGCTCCCCCATCTTGCAGAGACTGACTGAGGCACTCAACACTTCCGGGTTTTATAGTCCCTCCGGAAGGGGCATGGCCTTCAGGAGAGAGAATCTCAACATTTTTTAAACACTAATAACTCGTTTATTTTTAATCGATGGGAACAATCCTCTTGTCCTGCACAGCGGAGGGGGACTCTGAGTAAGATGGCCAAAAATCACAGCCGTAAGTGGCAGTGTTTTTTCTAAAATCAATATACAGAACAGGAAGTGGTCAAGATCAAGACTTTCAGTAATATAGATTTCACACTAATATCTTATGAATCTTACTGTATGTAAAAAATAATAATTTCAGTACCTTGGTAAACTTAATAATAAAGAACCATTTAACCAATGCGACTTACCATAGACTTACAAAGTTTCCGTAGATTAGTTAAAAACTTAATTAATCATGCCAAATAAAACTAGTCCTCTGTGGAATCATAAGTACAATGCCACTGCAACTGAAGCCCAGTTCAGGGTTGAATAAAATGCCACGGTCAGTATCTGGTTCAACAGATTGAAATCAGAGAGACTTTTCCCTCTGTTATCAGACTACTGAACGGTCCTCCATAAACCCGGATGCAGTCCCAATCTTCCAACCAATCTCATTTATCTCTGGAATTGTAACACTACAATGCTATCAATTATATTTTTCACTCTGGTATTTTACTCTTTGCACTACTTGCTGCACGTGCACGACTTGATTGCACCCATGTGTATTATAATCTCATTTAAATTGGATAGCAGACAAACAAAATATTTTCGTACACAATGATGACAAACTAATAAACCAATACAAATGACTGGGGAATCTGGAATTTCCTTTGAAAAATGTATCTAGAAATAATGATTTCTGATGAAAATAAATAGATCCTAAAGGGTTTTGCATCATTATACTCTAACATATTTTGCAATTGAGGTCATTCCTCACGAGTGCAAGTTTTTTTTGCAATCCAGGTTCTAAGATGGAAAGATCATTCAAGATTCAAGATTGTCATGTGTCCCAGATAGGACCATGAAATTCTTGCTTTGCTTCAGCACAACAGAATATAGTAGGCATAAATAAATACAGAACAGAACAGATCAGTGTGACCATATACCAATGCATATATATACACACACACATAAATGACAGATAAAGTGCAAAGGGCTATTAACGATCAGAGTTTTGTTTGTGCTGAGTTTAATAGCCCGATGGCTGTGGGGAAGTAGCTATTCCTGAACCTGGATTTTGCAGATTTCAGGTTCCTGTACCTTCTACCTGAAGGCAGCGGTGAGATGAGTGAATGGCCAGGATGGTATGGGTGTTTGATGATGCTGGCCATCCGTTGTTCCATGTTCTCAGACCAGGAGAGATCTTCAGAGACATGCACGCCCAGGAATTTGAAGCTCTTGACCCTCTCCACCCTCGACCCGTTGATATAAACGGGACTATGGGTCCCCATACTGCCCCTTCCAAAGTCCACAATCAGTTCCTTGGTTTTGCTGGTGTTGAGAGCCAGGTTATTGTGCTGGCACCATTTGGCCAACCGGTCGATCTCACTTCTATACTCTGACTCGTCTCCATCAGTGATACGTCCCACAACAGTGGTGTCGTCAGCGAACTTGATGATGGAGTTCGCACTATGACCGGCTACGCAGTCATGAGTATAGAGTGAGTACAGCAGGGGGCTGAGCACGCAGCCTTGAGGTGCTCCCGTGCTGATTGTTATCGAGGCTGACACATTTCCACCACTACGGACAGACTGTGGTCTATGAATGAGGAAGTCGAGGATCCACTTGCAGAGGGATGCGCAGAGACCCAGTTCTGAGAGTTTGGTAACCAGCTTGGAGGGGATGATGGTGTTAAATGCTGAGCTGTAGTCAATGAATAACAGCCTGACATATGAGTTTTTGTTGTCCAAGTGGTCCAGAGCAGAATGGAGAGCCAGCGAGATCGCATCCACTGTTGATCTGTTGTGGCAGTAAGCGAACTGCAGTGGGTCCAGGTTTATCTCGAGATACGAGTTGATTTGCGCCATGATCAACTTCTCAAAGCACTTTATCACTACCGACGTTAGTGCCACTGGTCGATAGTCATTGAGGCACGTCACCTTGCTCTTCTTGGGCACCGGTATAATTGATGCCCTTTTAAAGCAGGTGGGAACCTCAGACCTCAGAAGTGAGAGGTTGAAAATGTCCGTAAAAACTCCAGCCAGTTGGTCCGCACAGGTTTTTAGAACACGACCGGGTATGCCATCAGGTCCAGGCACTTTCCGAGGGCTCACCCCTCTGAAGGATTTCCTGACGTCGGCCTCTGTGACCGTGACCGAAATACCATCACAGCGAATGGGGGCTCGAGAAGGCACATCAGTGTTCTCCCTATCAAAGCGTGTGTAAAACGCATTGAGCTCGTCAGGGAGTGAAGTTTCACTGACATGTGTGCTGCCTCCTGATTTCGCCTTGTAGGAGGTGATTGCATTCAGGCCCCGCCACAGCTGCCGAACATCCGTCTCATCCTCCAGCTTGGAGCAGAAGTCCCTTTCGGCCTTTTTAATGGCCTTACTAAGGTTGTATCTTGTCTTCTTGTAGTCCTCGGTATCTTCAGACATGAATGCCTAGTGTCTGGACTTCAAAAGAATGCGGATCTCATAGGTCATCCAAGTCTTTTGATTGGGAGACACTTGGAAGGTTTTTGTTGGGATGCAGTCCTCCACACAATTCTTTATGAAATCTGTAACGACTGTGGCGTGTTCGTTCAAGTCCGTTGCCGAGTCCTTTGAACATTGCCCAGTCTACAGACGCCAAACAGTCCTGGAGTTGTTCCTCTTCCCCCACTCCCCCCACCAGCTCTGAACAGTCCTCACCTCTGGGGGTGCGCTCTTTAGTTGCTGCCTGTAGGCAGGAAGCAGCAGCACCGCGGTATGGTCGGATTTACCGAAGTGAGGGCGAGGGATAGAGTGATAGGCATCCTTGATAGTGGTGCAGCAGTGGTCGAGGATGTTTGGTCCTCGGGTGCAGCAGGAGACATGTTGGTGGAAGTTAGGGAGCGATTTCTTGAGGTTTGCTTTGTTGAGGTCCCCGGCTATAGTGGTAAATGCCTCGGGGTAAGACGTCTGGTGTTTGTTGACCACGGTGCCAGACGGACGTCTGCTTGGGGTGGGATGTAGACCGCGGTCAGGATGATGGAGGTGAATTCCCTCAGAAGGTAGAAGGGGCGGCACTTCACTGCCAGATGTTCGAGGTGTGGAGAGCAGTTGGATAGGACTGCCACGTCTGAGCACCACGCAGAGTTGACCATGAGGCAGACGCCCCCTCCTCTCCTTTTCCCAGATGCCTGCGTACGGTCCATACAGTGGATGGAGAACCCTTCAGGCTGGACCAGAGTCTGGTGAGCTGGGGGTGAGACATGTCTCTGTGAAACAGAACACAGAGCATTCCCTCAGCTCCCTTTGATAAAGCAGCCTTGCCCTTAAGTCCTCTAATTTTCTAGTGACTGTACGTTGGCCAGTAGGATAGTAGGGAGAGAGGGCCGAAGTCCCCTCTGCTTCAGTCTGACCTGTAGTCCTGCCCGACGGCCACGTTTCCGTACTCCATGAAGCCCTCCTCCGTGTTTAAAGGTACCGTACTTACGGGTCTCCGCGAGGTCGGGGATTCCCCTGAGATCGGGAATTCCCATACAGTCGGCACTTCCAGCTCCGTTGCTGCTGGGGGATCCTGCCCGACGGCCTCGATTCCGGACCCCATGAGGGCCTCTCCGGTGTTTGGAGGTAAGGTTCTTGCTGTGCCTGCGCTCCTCCGCGAGGTTGGGGATTCCCTTCTGACCGGGGATTCCCTTACCGTCGCTAACAACGGGAGTTCTCAATAGTGCTAATGCATTTAAATGCGTTTAGCAGCTCGCTACTTACGGCGTTGGTTCTAGTGGATTTTCTGATGCAGGTGAGTTCATAAATGCTGTATTTAACTATTTTTCAGGTAGGCGCCATCTCAGTTTGAGTACGTAGAAAACAGAAATATAATAAGCAGAAATATAATAAAACAGAAAACATTTAGGTAGAAAACAGAAATATAATATTGATGCAGTGCAAAATGATGACAAATAAGAAAGAGTTATTTTTGAAAAATTATCCAATCATTCATGGCACGTGACATGGGCATTTTCGTTGCACTGGTCACCCATTAATAACTAGCTCTGAGCTGAATAAGTTTATATTCAACCCAAAAGTCCAGGAACAAAAGAAAATTGCACAAAGTGGCGCACACTGCCTGGGTCATTATGGGTACTGACCTCCCCACCGTCAGAAGGACATACAGGAGTCACTGCCTCAAAGAGGTAGACAGCATTATCAAGGACTACAAACTATCTACAAACAGGGAAGATTCAAACAAGGGGACATGACTTGAGAATTAAGGGACAGAAGTTTAGGGGTAACATTAGGGGGAACTTCTTTACTCAGAGAGTGGTAGCTGTGTGGAATGAGCTTCCAGTGGAAGTGGTGGAGGCAGGTTCGATTTTATCCTTTAAAAATAGATTGGATGGGTATATGGACAGGAAAGGAATGGAGGGCTATGGTCTGAGTGCAGGTAGATGGGACTAGGGGGAAGAAAGAAGGGGAAAAGAAAAAAAAAATGTTCGGCACGGACTTGAAGGGCCGAGATGGCCTGTTTCCGTACTGTAATGGTTATATGGTATATCAACTGTTTCTGTTGTTTGGCTTTGTGTTTTGTTTTTGCACTATACTATATTGGGCTTTTTCTATTTATTAACTGTTTGTTTGTTGTGTTATCTATTGAGTACTGCTTACAAATCTGCTGCTTCTGCAAATAAGAATGTCATCATTCCGATTCTGGACATATGGCAATAAAGCATTCTTCGCTTTTGAACTAATCATCTTAAAGCAGAACTGATTCCATTCCCCAAGGTTTGCCGAACAATGTATTTATTTATTTCATCCATGTTGGACAAAATAAATGTCATTCAGTGACCTACTCAGAATTAGAAATGGTTCAGAGCTTTAAAAAATAGATAGTGGAGAGAAAACCATAATCTCTTACTCCTAAGTGCTGTTTTGTGACCAATGCTCAAAATGCACAAGATCAAGTAATGATAGGACTTCGATTTTCAGAAAGCCTTTGAGGAGATACCACACGTTAGGCTGCTTAGGAAGGTGAGAGTCCATGGTATCAAAGGGCAGATACCAGCCTGGATAGCAAGTTGGCTGGATGGCAGAAGTCAACGAGTAGCAATAAAGGGGTGTTTTGTGACTAGTGGAGTTCCGCAAGGGTCGGTGCTGGGGCCGCTACTTTTCACGTTGTATATTAATGATTTGGACAAGGGGATTGAACGCTTTGTGGCAAAGTTTGCGGATGATACGAAAATAGGTGGAGGGGCAGGTAGTGTAGAGACTCTTCAGAAGACTAAAGCAGAGACTCCACGGAAAGACTTGGACAGGTTGGGGGAGTCGACAGAGAAGTGGCAGATGGAATATAGTGTAGCAAAGTGTGGAGTCATGCACTTTGGTAGTAGGAATAAAGGCATAGACTATTTTCTAAATGGGGTGAGAATCCAGAAATCGGAATTGCAAAGGGACTTGGAAGTGCTGGTGCAGAATTCCCAAAAGGTTAACCCGCAAGTCGAATCAGTAGTAAAGAAAGCAAACTCAATGCTAGCATTTATTTCAAGAGGGCTTGTATACAAAAACAGGGATGTAATGTTGAGGCTCTATAAGGCGCTGGCAAGGCCGCATTTGGAATGTTGTGAGCAATTTTGGGCGCCATATCTGAGGAAGGATGTGCTGGCTCTGGAGAGGGTCCAGAGGAGGTTCACAAGAATGTTAACCTACGATGAGCATTTGTCAGCACTGAGCCTGTACTCGCTGGAGTTTAGAAGATAGAGGGGGACCTCATTTAAACATACAGAATAGTGAAAGGCTTGGATAGAGTGGATGAGGAGAGGATGTTTCCATTAGTGGGAGAGTGTAAGAATAGAGGTCATAGCCTCAGAATTAAAGACGTTCTTTTAGGAAGGAGAGAAGGAGAAATGTCTTTCGTCAGAGGGTGGTGAATCTGTGGAATTCTTTGCCACAGAAGGCTATTAAGGGAGAGATGGATTCTTGATTAGTACAGATGTCAGAGGTTATGGGGAGAAGGCAAGAGAATGGGGTTAGGAGGGAGAGATAGATCAGCCATGATTGAATGGCAGAGTAGACTTGATGGGCCGAATAGCCTAATTCTACTCAAATTCCTTATCATCTTGACTGATGAGCATTTTGTGATTGACAACACCATCTGTGATTGACAACACTCAGTTGAGGTTCAAAAGGAACAGTAAAAATCTGAAACACTAGATAGAACAGTAAGAAG
>CM075977.1:258190756-258292897 GCA_038087875.1 Malacoraja senta | reverse complement strand
ATGGATAGGTGACATTTCAGGTCGAGACCCTTCTTCAGACTGATTGTACAGGGTGGGGTGCGGGGGGGGGGGAGGAGAGAAATAAACCTAGAATAGTCAATAGTGCTTTGGCAGGACAAATAATAGGTGAGAACTGACAAAGGAGTTTTTGATATGCAGATGGTTGCTAGAGATGAACAACAGATGTGTGACAAAAGGAAGGGTTGCAAATTGACAAGCCAGAGAAATATATGTTAGAGGTTACCTAAAATTGGAGAATTCAATGTTCATACCATTGAGTTGTAAGCTACACAAGCGGAATATGAGCTGCTGTTCTTTCAGTTTGCATGTGGCCTTACTCAGACAGTGTTTCGGGTTGGGATCCTTCTCCTGATCCGAAACGTCACTTATCCATGTCCTCCACACATGCTGCCTGACTCGCTGAGTTACTCCGGCACTTTGTTTTAATGACTATAGGAATCCTTGACAACGGCAAAGAGTTTGAGATTACAAATAATGACTCCCTCAGTTTCCATCAGTCCTGGGGTCTTAACATGTATCCTTTCCACATGAAACCTGACTGTGGTGTGCTACCAATTGCTGAGGGGTTAGGGCAGGACTAAATGTCGAGGTATAGGGATGAGAGCCTGTGAGCCAACATCCATATTCTGTCATTGAAGGGAAGGGGAAAGATTTCTGGTTCAAGTAAAAAATAGGCTTGCAGATTGAATGCAGGGTGTTGGTTCCTTATGGTGTTATAAGGTGTGGAATTAGGTTCCTTAGAGAGACGCAGCGTGGAAAACAGGCCCTTCTGCCCACTGAACCTGTGCCGACCAGCGATCACCCCGTACACTAGCACCATCCTACACACTAGGGACAATTTACAATTTACAGAAGCCATTTAACCTACAAACCTGAACGTCTTTGGAGTGTGGGAGGAAACCAGAGCACTTTTGGATAGGGTAATGGAAGTGCAGAGACTAGAGGGATATGGATCATGTACAGGCCGATGAGATCAGTTCAGCTAGGCATCATGTTCGGCACAACAATTGTGGGCCAAAGGGTACGTTCCTGTGCTGTTCTATGTTCTATCCAAATGATGTGTTCCCGATCTTTCAGTCTACCTTGTTGTGGGCCTTGCACTATTTTTTATCTGCACTTTCTCTGTTTCTGTAATATATTCTACCCTCTTCTTTCTCTTTTTGCACTACTTGTTGGCACTCATATGGTAAGATTGCATTCATGTATGCTAAGATTTGCTTGGATAGCATGCAAAACAAGGTCTTTGGCTGTATCTTGCTGCACATGACCAGAGTAAGCCAATATAAACTTGCTGTCCATGGGCAATATTTGCATCGTAGCTCTTTTTTCAGAATCTAAGTTGTAACTTTATTCTCTTGCTGGCCAGGAAGTTATGGGGTCATTTCCATATTGAGGAAGGGCTCAAACCTAAAACATCGCCTGTCCATTCCCTCCCCAGATGCTGCCTGACCCACTGAGTTCCTCCAGCACTCTGTGTTTCGATTAAGATTCCAGCGCCCACAGTTCCTTGTGTCTCAAAGATATATATGGATGTGAACTTTCACCATCTTACAATTAATTATAATTTCTCACTTGGGAAACACCTGCATTCAACCTCCCGACGTCTACCACTAACCCACCCACTTTTGCACCATAAGAAAAATAGCCCTCAACACTTGCAATGATATAAAAACATATAATGATTTTCCGAAGATAGACACAAAGTGCTGGCGTAACTCAGCTGGTCCGGCAGCTTTTCTGGAGAAAATGGATAGTTGATGTATCAGGTCAGGACCCTTCCTCAGACTGAAACGTCACCTATCCATTTTCTCCAGAGATGCTGCCTGACCTACTAAGTGACTCCAGCATTTTGTGTCTATCTTTGGTATAAACCAGCATCTGCAGTTCATTTTCAGTACATGATTTTCTGAAGTTGATCTACAAAAAAAAAGCATCAATTCACTTTTGAAGAAATGCTTCTTGAATTATAAGTATAACAATGCAGTATTAATATATTCATGTTTAGGGTTAACAATAACCTGCTCATGACTTTGTTATTCATGAGTTATTAGGTCATGCTCACATGTAGATTAGGTGGCATGTCAACGGATGACAGCCACTGTAAAGAAGAGAGATGCTTCATAATTGAACAGAGGTCTTCCCTATAAGGGCAGATCAATTAAATAGAAGACCATGCATATCTCCAATAGGTCTTAACTTTCTCCAGGTTTCGATGCAAAGGGATTTATTTATTGGCTACTGTGTTTTCATTGACATCAGTTCGCTGAGGTTGCAATTGTGAGACCCAGAGTGTGGACGGGACATGGTTACCATGGCTACCCCGTGATCATTCGGTTCCTTCAACTGAAGAGATGAGTGGCAGTGACATTTAATTTACGCGCAAGTTTCCCAGGTTTCTTCTTCTTATTATTCCTGCTGGGGCAGACTGCTAATGTCCCCTATTTAAATATTCAGGGTCTACAGGGGGAGCCCGTTTTTTTGTTGTGTGGAGGCTAACGATAGTGTGCAAAGCAAATGCCATGATAATGTACAGCCGGTGGAAAACAATAAAAATGGGGCTTGGGGTGGGGGAGGGAGGGTGAATGGAGCAGGAATGGGCCTCAAGAGTTATTGTCAGTTCCACCTGATTTATCATAGTCCCAGACTACATCTTGTTTGAAAGCCGAGAAGTAATAAGGTGATCAGTTGAAATAATCTGACAGAGAAGTCAACCACAAGTTCTTTCAAGTTCTTTCTCCCGTCCCTACTTTAAGAAACAATGGTCGCTGCACAGTTGGAAAGTCTAGGAACAATGTCAATTATGAAAGAAGATTTAGATTCTCCCACCTCTAACCTATGCTGCCATCGCAGACCACTATTATAAGCCTGGCGCTATGATTGCGGCTGTCTATTACACTTGTCGAGCAAACACTGATTTGCTTCAGTGGGACGTGTAGGCTCGTCAATTGGTTCAGCCTTGTCAACACTCACACCCAATGGTGGAAGACATCTCTGCAGTCTTAAAGAGAAAAGCACATTCTCAAACATGGTAAATGCTTAAACCCAGATTAGAGTTATACAATCAGTACTGTATTACTTCACAATTACCTTTTCAATTGATCACAAGGAATGCCCTTTCACCAAATCAATAGCAATAGCGATGAGGCAGAACGATGAACAATAACTCACTGTACACATGACAATAAACTAAACTAATTAAAAAAACTAGAATAAACCGAGGTGTTCTTTTGAAGCGCTCAGTGACTGACTTTTCTTCTTTTTCCATTTTCCACTTTGCTGATTATTAGCCAAATCAGCTGAACAGGAGAAGCCTGGGATTTGCTCCGAGGACTTTCTCTGCAGAAATGTCATGCTGCTGCATCTGTTACACAGCTTCCTGCAATGAGCTGTAAGCTCAAAGCAAATAAAGTGATGGTGCCGTCCGTCAACACAGGCTGACCAGTCAGATCCACCTATGTAGTCAGCCAATGTGCCCACTGCAGAGGTTTAACTAATTAAAAGCTGGCATGGCTTGGTCGTCAACATTTCTCTGCTGCGGAACAGAGTTCAGGTATTGAAAGGACTCCAGCACTATTTTCCAGTTTCTTCCCAGCTGTTATAAGGCAAGCGAACCCATCCCATCAACAACTCGAGAGTGGTCCTAACCGTCTGAAGCTGTTTTTCGACTCGAATCGTCACCTGTTCGTTTCTCCAGAGATGCTGCCTGACTCACTGAATTGCTCCAGTATTTTGTGTCTATCTCCAGTGTATACCAGCATCTGCAATTCCCTGCTATCATTTACTTGGACTTTACTGGACACTATCTTGCACTAAATGCACCTTTTTGTGCAGTATCTGTACACTGGGGACCGCTAGATAGTAATCATGTGTAATCTTTCCGCTGACTGGATAGCATGCAACAAAAAAGCTTTTCACTGTACCACAGTACACTTGACAATAATCTTAAACTAAACTAAACTAAAACAGCAATGACTTATTTTCTTAGAATAAAGGGGAGGCCATTTAAGACTGAGGTGAGAAAAAACTTTTTCACCCAGAGAGTTGTGAATTTGTGGAATTCCCTGCCACAGAGGGCAGTGGAGGCCAAGTCACCGGATGGGTTTAAGAGAGAGTTAGATAGAGCTCTATGGGCTAGTGGAATCAAGGGATATGGGGAGAAGGCAGGCACGGGTTATTGATTGGGGACGATCAGCCATGATCACAATGAATGGCGGTGCTGGCTCGAAGGGCCGAATGGCCTCCTCCTGCACCTATTTTCTAGGTTTCCATGTTTCTATGTTTCTAATATCGACAGTCCCAATAATCAAAATAACTAGTCTGAGGAAGGGTCCCAATCTGAAACGTCACCTATCCATGTTTTCCAGAGACGCTGCCCTGTCCCGCTGAGTTACTCCAGCACGTTGTGTCTTTTTTTTGTAAAACCAGCTGCAGAGGTTCTTTGCTTCTACCGAAATAACACCAGGTTTCCTGGCCAGCCAAAATAAATTACAACTTTGCTTTTCAAACAGTGAAAAGCTTTTTGTTGCCTTCTAACCAGTCAGCAGAAAGACAATACATTATTACAATCGATCCATTTAAGTTATATAGAAACACCGTGGAATTAAATAAAGGGTAATAGAACACAGGTTCGGAAGAAGTTATAGGGCATTCAAAATTAATTGGTTCTGAACTCTTTCAGCAGGTGATCGATCACTGGCAGATGACACAAAGACATTGGCAAAAAAGCCACTGTACAAATGAGATGGAATTACAGTGTTTAAGAAGGAACTGCAGATGCTGAAAATCGAAGGTACACAAAAATGATGGAGAAACTCAGCGGGTGCAGCAGCATCTATGGAGCGAATGAAATAGGCAACGTTTCGGGCCAAAATCCTTCTTCAGACAGTTTCGGGCCGAAACCCTTCTTTGGGCCGAAACCCTTCTTCAGACAGAATTACAGTGAAGTATTATCTTGAATACACAGCCTGAAAGTAATTCCAAAAATAAATTAAATAAATATTTGAAGTGGAAAATTCTGCTGGTCTATGAGAAAATAGCAGGGAAGTGAGACTGAGGATAGCCACAATGTGGCTTAACATTGTAACCTGGTATCCTCTTGTTATCACATCTTCTCCAGCCAACAATAGGCCATTATGGGCTCCAGTATTCCTGAGGTCATCTGTTGCTGGCCCTGATTTATTCTGGCCTATCCTCGCCTCCAATTCATTTTCCCATCCCCCACACTCCCTCCACCTCTTTCAGTCATAAGAAGGGTTCTGACCTAAAACATCTCCTTTTCTCCAGAAATGCTGCTTGACTCGCTGAGATGCCTCCAGCATTTTGTGTCTATCTTCCATGTAAACCAGCATCTGTAGTTCCTCCCTTAACATTAGCTCTGCATGGTGCATGTCAGTAATATCAGGGTGAAAATGACCAATGCCTCCACTTATTCAGAAGAGCAAGGAAATTCGGCATGTCTCAAATGAGTCTGACCAATTTCTGCAGAAACACCATGGAGAACATCCTACTGGGGAACATCACAGCTTGGGATGACAACAGCTCGGCCCAAGACCGCAAGAAATTGCAGAGAGTTGTGAATGCAGCCTAGTCCTTCACACAAACCAGCCCCCCATTCCCATTGACTCCATCTGCACTTCACCTCGGGAAGCCAACAAAATCAGGGACCACACGCACTCTCTCATCATTCTTTCTTCTCTTTTGACAGACAGAGGTTTAGAGGGATATGGGTCAAACGCAGGCAGATGGGTCTCGTGTAGATGGGTCGGCATGGGCAAGCTGAGCCAAAGGGCCTGTTTCTATGTTGTATGACTCTATGACATAAGTGTGTGTGGTGCAATCAGGCATACAGGATATTGAATGCTGAGGTCTGCTTGTTGCAGGACTCGTGACTGAGTCCAGGAGTGGATAACTGCGTGATTAAGATGAATATATCTACACCCCAGCTTTAAGCATTCAAAGGCTAGGTTTGGGATTGTGAGTTATTGGTCATGAATGACATGCTAAAACTAGTGGACATCGATAGAGAGGGCAGTAAAAGATGTTGTTCGGTTTTCAATCATATCTATCGTGTTTTCAATCATGTATACCACAGTCACAGTGCATATAGCAGGCACCATGGCATTACTTAAACTAGTAAAGGTCTACACAGCAATTGGCAATTTGTATCAGTTCTGTCAAAGTCTAGTCATGTTATCGAGACAGATGATTGCCTAGAAAATATTGTTCCTCAAAGAGACTTGGATACAAGTCACTGGTAGCTAAGCTAAATGCAGCTGCATCAAGCTCGTAGGAAGACGGAAGCCTTTATTGAAAAAACAATGTAAATACAAGGGTAAAGATCTTTTAATCAATTTTATTGGGCCTTGGTAAAACCAATCGTGGAGTAGAGTGTTCAATCATTTACAAAAAGAACAATCTTCTGGAGGATTAGGTTGAACAGCAACTGTGGAGTGAAAGGAATTGTTGGCATTCGGGTCAAGGCCCTGCATCAAGTTCCTACATCCAGAATGCAGCATCTGCAGGATTATAGGAAAGATGTAGTCAAGCTGGAAAGGGTACAGACATAATTTACGAAGTTGTTGTCAGGGCCTGAACAAAATGGTTGGACTTCACGCAGGAGGATAAGGGGTGATCTTATCGAGATGTACAAGATCATGAGAGGAATAGAACGGGTAGATGCACAGAGTGTCTTGCCCAGACTAGGGGAATCGAGAACAAGAGAGCATAAGGTTTAAGGTGAGTGGCGAAAGATTTAATAGGAACTTGAGGGATAATTTTTTTACACAAAGGGTGGTAGGTATATAGTACAAGCTGCCCTGTGGAGGTGGTTGAGGCAGGTACTATCGTTAAGTTTAAGAGACATTTAGACAGATACCTGGATAGGATGGGTTTAGAGGTTTATGGATCAAAGATGGGCAGGTGGGACCAGTGTAGATGGGGCATGTTGGCTGGCATTGGCTAGTTGGGCTGAAGGGCCTGTTTCCATGCTGTATGGCTCTGTGACTCTATCTGCAGTTTCTTGTACATACAATGTTTTGTTCTTTTTTAAAGAATATATTTGCATTGGAGGGAGTGCAACTAGCAGCTTCCTGGGTTGACAGGACCATAGCTATAAGGGCAGGGAGGAAAGTTTAAGGGAAATGTGCAGGGCAAGATTTGTTACACTTGTTGCGTGACTGATCTGCCTGTTAAAGGCCTGTCTCACGAGTCTGCGGTCATTGGCGGCGAAACAGGAAGAATCTACCGCTCCTGGGCCGCCATAGACCGCGCACTCGGTCAAACGCACAATTCCGGGGCCGTGCGGTGTTGGGTGCTAAAATAAAACCAACACTGTTCAAAAATATGTCCCTACCGCACAGCCTCCGCCAGTGAGGCACGAGTGCGGCACGGCCGCCGCCACAGCCGCCGCCAGTGTGGCTCGAGCGCCGTGCGTCGAACTTGCACTGCCACAGCCTCCGCCAGTGAGGCACGAGTGCAGCACGGCCGCCGCCACAGCCGCTGCCAGTGTGGCTCGAGCGCCGTGCGTCGAACTTGCACCGCCACAGCCTCCGCCAGTGAGGCACGTGTGCGGCACGGCCGCCGCCACAGCCACCGCTACAGCGCCGCGATCAGCACAGCCGCCGCCACAGCCGCCGCTAGTGAGTCACGTGTGCGGCACGGCCGTCGCCACAGCCACCGCTACAGCGCCGCGATCAGGACGGCCGCCGCCACAGCCCCGCAGATCCAAAATGACATCATCGCAGTCGGCCCGCCCTTTTGTTTACTTACCGCAAGCTCGTGGGACCAGCCGTATTTAAATCACTCGGCCCCCGCGCAGCATCCGTGCGGCGCTCCCGTGGCATAGGCTCGCCGTTGCCGTGCGGTCCCCTCTACAGGCGAAGCCGCGCTTCACCGCCGATGACCGCAACACCGTGCGACAGAGCCTTTACATCTTCACTGCAATTCCTCTAATGCAATTATTTGGGGTGGAAGATTGCAACCTTCACGTGGTCCGCCCTGTTTCGACTATTGCAATCAACTCGACGTGCACAAACGGAAGATCAAATAGAACAAGTTGTCCAACAACTTTAGGCTGTGCACGCCACACGAAAGAAGAAGAAGAATTATTTAAGTTAGGAGAACTAACGTTTGCAATATCGCACATCCCGAACATGTGAAGGTTGGCAGGTTGATTGTCAATTGTAAATTGCCCCCAGTGTGTAGGTGAGTGGTAAAATCTGGAGGAATGTGGGGTGAATGACGAGGGATTGGTGTCAATCAGTACAGATCTGAAGGGGCAAAGGACACAGAGTCACACAGCTTCCGTGCTGTATGAATCTGCAAATCCATGAAGCGAAGGGGTAGGGATAACAAAATAAATGTGATGGGGTATTTTTTGTGCCCCTTTCCTCTGTCTTCTGTTTTTTTCCTTTGCACCTCTTTTGGGCACATCAGCTGCATTTAAAAAGCCTTTTACCACCTTCTCTTAGCAGGCATCACCACTACATTGGTCCGGGATCGTTCGTCGGCGAGTGAGAGGGATGTTGGTGAGTCAAGGGCCTGTCCCACTTAGATGTCCTTGGCACGCAAATTACACGACCTCATGGTCGCGTTGAGGTGCGACGGTCCCGCGAAGGTCACGCGCGATTTCATGCGTACGCACAGCCGCCTGGAGTACGTGACGTCATTTGAAGATGGACACAAAGCTGGAGTAACTCACCGGGACCGGCAGCATCTCTGGAGAGAAGGAATGGATGACGTTTCATGTCGAGACCCTTCTTCAGTCTGAAAGAAGGGTCTTGACCCGAAACATCACCCATTCCTTCTCTCCAGAGATGCTGCCGGTCCCGCTGAGTTACTCCAGCATTTTGTGTCTATCTTCAATTTTCTTGGCCCCGCTCTGGGAGTAGAAGTGGGGGCGGATCCGGATCCACAACAGCCGTGAGTCCCAGGCCGAGCTCGACGATCGTTTGCCTGCTTCTGCTGCTGTTGGAGGTGAGACGTTGCATCGCGCCAGGGTCTTAGGCCTGTCCCACTTTGGCCGTCAGTTCCACGACAGGCCGTTGGCGCGCGAAGATTTCGCTCGCTACAAAAATTTTGGAGTCCCGCGCGATGTCGCGCACAACTACATACCCCTCCGCGCTTCTCAGTGGGACCGGCCCCGCGTGGCCATACGATGCCCGTGCGCCTCAACGCGACCACGAGGTCGCGTAATTTGCGTGCCAAGGACACGTAAGTGGGACAGGCCCTTAAGTGGGGTCGTCGGCGAGCGAGAGGGACATCAGCCGGCGAGTGGGGCCGTTGGTGAGATTGGAGAGTTGTCAAGAAATAGAGGGAATTCGGCGAGAGTGGAGAGCCGCCGGGGAGCTGTCAACCGTGTGAGTGCCGGTGGTCAGTGGAGGACAAGGAGTGATCCGGTGTGGTGGGGCGGGAGAACAAAGAGGAACTGGGGGGGTGGGGGAGGGGGGGTGGGGCGGTAGTTGGTGGGGAGAAGGAAGAGGGACTATATTGAATACTTTTGTTATTTTGTCGGTGCCCTTTGCATTCTTTGGCGATTCTTGCATTCTTGTACTGTGTGCAAACAAAGTATCTCACTATACCAAGTCAAGGACATGTGACAATAAAGTATCAAGCAGTCATTTTGTCATTCACTCTCTCCTACCATTGGCTTTCCATTTGTTTTCTCCACTTCTTCGAAACAAGGAACTGCAGATGCTGGTTAATACACAAAAGGAATCAAAGTGCGGGAGAAACTTAGCAGGTTAGGAAGCATCTCTGGAGAATATGAATAGGTGACATTTTAAGTTGGGACCCTTCTTCAGACTGAAACATCATTTATCCATCCTTAAAATTCTCCCTGGTTCTGACATGAAATATGAACCCTGTTTCTCTCTATGCAGTTTGCCGCCTGTCTTGCTTAGTACTTTGCAGCAATTTTTTATTTTTTTATTTCATATTTTGTATTTACATGATTTTATTTCATATTTTTTGCAAATGCAATTTTTGCTTTTTAATCAATGCAGAAATCTTACTTTAAAAACGTCACCTTGAATAGAGCTGCTCTCCATCGGTAGAAGTGTCATTTATGCCTCAGTTAATGACAAGGAGGTTACAGTTTAAATGCCAATCCCTGAGAGCTGGAACATGGAACAGTACAGCACAAGCACAGGCCCTTCGGCCCACATTGTCTGTGCTGAACATGATGCCAAGACCATGCTATATATTCCTGCAGTTAACCTATAACCCTCTATTCTCTTCAAACTCATATGCCTATCCAAAGGTTTTTTGGATGCCACTGACATATCTGCTTCAACCACCACCCCTGCAGCGCGTTCCAGGCACTCACCACCCTCTATGTAAAAAAACTTGCCCCACACTTCTCATTAAAACTTTACCCCTTTCACCTTAAAGCTATGCCGTCCAGTATTTGAGGGGGACATTTAAGTGCAGTACAGGTTTTCTCCAGGTTATGAAAGGCCAACACGTGTACACCTCATACATACGAACATGCATTCGGGTGACCGGCGGGACGGATTTGCCAGCTTTGCTGTGGGGCTGCAGGCCTTTTGCCACCCGGAACTCGGTTTGTGGCCATTTTTCCGATTTGTGAACTGTACAGAATGTGAACATTTTACAGGAACGGAACCTTTCAAAAGCCTGAGGATGACATGTACCGAGGAAGCTTGTTGACACAAATTGCAGATAATATGGCAACAGCTCCCTTGTAAAATAGCACAGGGACTTTAACATATGCCTGTGAGAGTAGATAGAGATGAGCAGGAAGGAACTGCAGATGCTGGTTTACACCGAAGATAGACACAAAATGCTGGAGTCACTCAGCGGGAGTGAAGCAGAGTCTGAAGAAAGGTCTCGACCCAAAACGTCACCCATTCCTTTTATCTAGAGATGTTAACTATCCTGCTGAGTTACTCCAGCATTTTGTGCCTACCTTCAGAGTAGATAGAGACTCAATTTAATGGAACTGAGTCTCTATCTACTCAGGGATAGAGTAGATAGAGACTCAGGGATTCTAGGGATACAAGGACTGACACGCTGATTTCTTCTGATTGAAGATTTCCAGCAACCGCAGTTTTTTCCTTTGATAGGATTTATAAAGCTGAAAATTGTCTTGTAGAATGAACAGTTAGAAACGCCTGGTTTACAAGGGACTTGTATTGATGAGGGCATTAAAGACCAAACAGCTGTCAACATTAACTGTTTTCAATTACGTTCATTTCACTGAAATTTTCAGGACTCTATTTACAATGGTTAAATACATGGCAATGCTTCTGGCTGTTTGAAAGGAGAAATGTTTCCTGACTACACACATGGTATCCTGTGGACTCCAGCTTGTTGAACATGCAGCATCAGAGTCAAGAGTATTTAATTGCCATATGCACTCGGATTGGAATGATAAATTTCTCACTTGCTGCAGTTTACAAGCATCTTAACTCAACTATACAACAAATAAATATACATTAATCAATAATCCAATAAATTATCGGTAACACTAGACCAGACAATAACCAGAGTGGTTAGTTTATTGTCACATGTTCCTCTGGATCGTTGATAGATAGGATAGACAGTCAGAACCTTTTCCCCCAGTGGTGCAAATGTCCACCACTAGAGGGCATATCTGTAAGGTGAGAGGGGGAACGTTTAATGGAGATGAGCGAGGCACATTTTTTACACAGAGAGTGGTGTGGGCCTGAAACGTATTGTCATGGGAGATGGTGGAGGCAGATAGGATAGTGACATTTGAGGATTTTAGGTGGGCGCATGGAAGTGCAAGGAAGAGTGGGATATGGATCAGGAGCAGGCAGATCAGTTTAACTTGTCATCATGCTCGGCACAAACATTGTGGGCTGAAGGGCCCGTTCCCGAGTACAGAGATTGCCGGTCGGCTCGGACCCGATGGGCCGAAGGGCCTGTTTCCGCACTGTATCTCTAAATTGAACTAAACTAAAGGGCTTGTGTAGGAAGGAACGGCAGATGCTGGTTTACACCGAAGATAGACACAAAATGCTGGAGTAACTCAGCGGGACAGGCTGCATCTGTGGAGAGAAGGAATGGGTGACGTTTTGGGTCTGAAGAAGGGTCTCGATCTGAAACACCACCCATTCCTTCTCTCCAGAGTTGCTGCCTGTCCCGCTGAGTTACTCCAGCATTTTGTGTCTAATCTTAAACTAAAGAGCCTGATGGTTGATGGGAGGAAGCTGTTCTTGAAGCTGGAGGTCACGGTTCTCAGGCCCCCAGTAACTTCATCCCAACAGTGGCAGTAAGACGAGAGCGTGGCCAGGGTGGTGTGGGTCTTTTGAGGATATTAGCTGCCTCTTTGAGGTGCTGCTTTACAAAGAGCGGCAGCAGAGGACTGATTCGGAGTCTGGAGAAGACAAAGATGAATGGTCGCTTGCAGTGCACAGGTCACATGCGAGGAGTCCAAGGGCACAAGCTTTACATGTAACCTGATGTGACTGTCACCCCGCTGCAGAGCACTCCTGTGGTAACATGGCAGCATGGAGAGCTGATTGCCAAGGCACCGCTTCTGGCATTTAAACTTGCTGCACCAACTCCCACAGAGTCAAATTATCTGTAAATTACTGTTAGAAGTGTAACAACAGCAGCAGACTGCCAGTGACACAGACCCTTTTCCAAATGGATCCATGGGTGGTGCTGTATTAAATAGTGCGCTGCAGACTAGCTGAGCAGAGTGGGATTCCTCCAGGACTTCACGACAGCAAGTTTAATTGGGCAGCAAAGAATTTACATGGAAAAGACATTAGCCGCACACTGCTTTCTTGGACCAGGCTCCACCGAGAGTGACAAATGCGATGGGTTTCCCGGGCAAATGCAGTTTGCAGTTGGCTTAATTTAACAAAATAATAATGAAGATGTCACCGGTAGAAGTTAACACATAGCCCGTTTGCTAATGGGTTCTTGTGCACGGCCAAGGGGTGCAGGTGAAACAATAGGAAGCAACGAGACCTCGTGGGCTCTTCTGAAAAGCACGGAGCAATAAGGTGAACTGGGCAGGAATTCATTCAGGACAAAAGACGAGTGGGTATGTTGTACCAGGCTACCAGCTCTTGAGGGATTTATGTCTAACGCCACAAATACATTCAGAATCATACACTGGTTTTATTCATGGTTTTAAGCCGTTCTCTCTCCAATACATCCTGAGACTACTATCAATATTTTACATGGTATTTATCGTTAGTGTCTATGGCCACCTTGCAATATGTCTGATTCTTTAGTGTTTGAGCATACATAAATAAATACCATAATGACCCAGTGGTCTTGGCAGAGATTTGATGTATAATACTTTAAAGAACATTTATAACTCTATCATTCCTGACATTGCACATATTGGGTACATTCTATGCATAGAGATTAATTTGGTGAGCGTGCAATTAATCTGTGGAAGTTTAGCTTGTCCAATTCATGGTGTTCCTGATATTCTAGTTATTAAATGTTACCCCATTACCTACTTATTTTTATTGCTCTTTCATATTTATTATGTGTTTTATGAATCCAGAAAGCATGTCTATTCATTGTTACTGTCATGTCTGTCCGGAGTACTGAGCTAATATTTACCCCTGCTAAAAGTCAGGGTAAAGCAGTAACTGCAAGTTGTGCAGGTGTAGAAAGGAACTGCAGATAAGTTCATAAGTTATAGGAGCTGAATTAGGCCATTCAGCCCATCAAGTCTACTCCGCCATTCAATCTTGGCTGATCTGCCTTTCCCTCTCAACCCCATTCTCCTCCCCATAATCCCGGACACCCATACTAATAAAAAATGTTGGTTTATACCAAAGATTGACACAAAGTGCTGGAGTAACTCAGTGGGTCAGGTAGCATCTCTGGAGAGAAGGGATTGGTGATGTTTCGGGTGCATTCTTCAAATTGTGTTCCTGGGGTTAGGTTTTATTATTGTCACATGTACCATGTACCGAGGCAGAGTGAACAGATTCAGATTCAGATTCAGATTCAGATTCAACTTTATTGTCATTGTGCAGTGTACAGTACAGAGACAACGAAATACAGTTAGCATCTCCCTAGAAGAGCGACATAAATATGAGCAATAAATAAATCTATCTACGTGCATACAGTCATAGTATTTTTTCCTGGTGGGAGGAGTGTCCGGGGGGGGGGGGGGGGTGTTGATTGGCAGTCACCGAGGTACAGTGTTGAGTAGTGTAACAGCCGCAGGGAAGAAGCTGTTCCTGGACCTGCTGGTCCGGCAACGGAGAGACCTGTAGCGCCTCCCGGATGGTAGGAGGGTGAACAGTCTGTGGTTGGGGTGAGAGCAGTCCTTGGCGATGCTGAGCGCCCTTCGCAGACAACGCTTGCTCTGGACAGACTCAATGGAGGGGAGTGAGGAACCGCTGATGCATTGGCCGGTTTTCACCACCCTCTGCAGTGCTTTCCGGTCGGAGACAGAGCAGTTGCCATACCATACTGTGATACAGTTGGTAAGGATGCTCTCGATGGTGCAGCGGTAGAAGTCCACCAGAATCTGAGGAGACAGATGGACCTTCTTTAGTCTCCTCAGGAAGAAGAGACGCTGGTGAGCCTTCTTGACCAGAGTTGAGGTATTGTGGGTCCAAGAGAGGTCATCGGAGATGTTGACCCCCAGGAACAGCTTTATGCACAGTATAAAAACTGTCTGAAATCTGGCAGAAATTAGGCAACATCAATCAAGGTTCATGTGGTGGGGGTGAGGGGTGATTGTAACGTATCAGGTTGGTGCTGCAGAGTTGGATAGGTTGGATGTACAGAGTGACATCTAACTCATGCTGAGAATGCTTGGAACTGGTGCAGGGAGATACCATGGAAAATGTTCCTTTTTAAGCCCTTACATCTCTTGGGGCTTTGTGAGAACGTTTTCTTCAGGAAAAGTAACTGAACAAGAAATCTCTACATTCCTTCCTCTGACCTCACAATTCATGCCTCTTCCCGCCGTTTACATCAGAGCTTTCTGTTTCCTTTTCATCTCTGGCCTTTGTCCACCCATTTGACAATCAAAAAAAAAACATTCACCTGTATCCACTGATCACTTGCCAGGTTTGACCCTCCCCCATCTCTTTTCCAGCCTTCTATTCCCCACTATAATCAGTCTGAAGAAGGGTCCCGACCTAATACGTCGCCTATCCTCACAGAGAGTGGTGAGTCTGTGGAATTCTCTGCCTCAGAGGGCGGTGGAGGCAGGTTCTCTGGATGCTTTCAAGAGAGAGCTAGATAGGGCTCTTAAAAATAGCGGAGTCAGGGGATATGGGGAGAAGGCAGGAACGGGGTACTGATTGGGGATGATCAGCCATGATCACATTGAATGGCGGTGCTGGCTCGAAGGGCCGAATGGCCTACTCCTGCACCTATTGTCTATTGTCTATTGTGCATCTTCTCCAGAGATGCAAACTGACCCGCAGAATTATTCCAGCACTGAGTTTTGCTTAAGATTCCAATTAGTTATTTCATAACATTTAAAAACAGTTACGTAAGATGATCTCAGTTCTTTTTTGTTGCTATTACTAGAATACAAAATGTCCTAAAACATTGTGTTCAGCTCATTAGTTCAATTGATTGAGTCATGCAATGTGCTACTTTTACTTGGCTTATTTGGAAAATAGTGCTTTTGGTCTTTATTGAGATAATTACAAGGGAAACTATGACAACTGATCAATGAATGGCTGAGGAATTAAGCAAATAATTTATTTTCTGCTTTCACTGCAGTAGAAAGATAAATTTTGTTGACGTCGAGAGGCCACAGGGAAGGAAGTCATCAAGATAACTGACTATAATGTGAGACAATGGAAGGGTAGGTACTCTGGTAGAAAGAACAAAAACAACCCATTAAAAGCAGAGGAATAGCAGTGTAGAGAGATTTCCATGGTGTGCTGATACTTGGGTGAAGAAACATCCATATTCAACAGCAAATGATCAATTTGGAAGGAAGATTGAGGCACAAAGAAGTAGATACTGGTTTACAAAATAAGGCACAAAGTGTTGGAGTAACGCAGCAGGTCAGTCAGCATCTCCGGAAAACATAGACCTGTATCCACCTATTACTTGCCAGGTTTTGTCTTGCCCCTCTTCTCTTGCGGCTTCCTCCCTCCCCACCCCGCACCACCACCACAATTAGTCTGAAGAAGGGTCCCGACCCATAACATCATCTATCCATGTTCTCTAGAGATGCTGCTTGTTCCGTCCCGCTGGACTTTGTGTCTTCGATGACCTTCAGCACTTTGTGTCTTTGACGACCTTCAATGCAAGACAATTTGGAGTGCAAGAGTAGAGATGGCTTGCTGATATTGAACAAGGATTTTCTGAGACCTTGTTTCTAATATGTGTCGTCAGAGCTGCATGCATTTATCTTTGATTTTGGAGAGTTATGGGGATCAGGCAATTGAGTAAGATTGCCCATTCTCATGGGGGTTTAGAATCAAACGGTGATAAGTATAAGTATATGTATTTTTATTAGTCACATTCACATACACCCAGGTGTAGTGAAGTGAAAAGCTTCTTGCCATTATGCAGCACACAAAAGAAGAGAATACAAACATAACACCAAGATAGTCTTAACATTAAACATCCCCCCACAATGGCTCCCACCATGAGGGAAGGCACAAAGTCCAGTCCCCAACCCCAGTTCACCCATAGTCGGGCCCATTGAGGCCTCCACAGTTGCCTCTACGGAGGCCCGATGTTCCAGGCCGTTCTAGCCGGGTGATGTTGCTCCGGCGTCGGGAGAGTCCTCCCAGCGGCCTGGGAACCCTGGAACGGCCGCTTCCGCACTGGGGGCCGCGGCTTCCGAAGCCAACAAGGCCGCGCCGGTTGGAGCTCCACAACTGGCGCTCTCATCTAGAGATCCCAGGCTCCCGGTGTCAAGTTCAGCGCCGCCGCCCGCAGCTGGTCGCTCCACAGTCCCGCAGCTCCGCGATGTTTTCCCCAGCAATCCTCAGCTCACCCGAGCTCCAGCGCGGCGACCCGGGCAAGGCATCGCCCGCTCCGCGATAGCGCTCCAGCGCTGTGCCGCCGCCGAAGCCGAGGTTCTGGGCGGTCCCCGACAGGAAACGCCGCTCCAGGCCCGCTGGTAGGCCGCGAGGATGGGTCGAAGCTGCAGCCCGGAGAAAAGGGAAAAGGAGGGATAGAGAGAAGGGAAAAGGAGGTGGGGTAGCGTTGCTGGTTAGAGAGGAGATTAACGCAATGGAAAGGAAGGACATTAGTTTCGAGGATGTGGAATCGGTATGGGTAGAGCTGCGAAACACTAAGGGGCAGAAAACGCTGGTGGGTGTTGTGTACAGGCCACCTAACAGTAGTGAAGTTGGAGATGGTATCAAACAGGAAATTAGAAATGCGTGCAACAAAGGCAAAACAGTTATAATGGGTGACTTCAATCTACATATAGATTGGGGGAATCAAATTGGCAGGGGTGCTGAGGAAGAGGATTTCTTGGAATGTATGCGGGATAGTTATCTAAATCAACATGTAGAGGAACCAACGAGAGAGCAGTCTATTTTAGACTGGGTATTGAGTAATGAGGAAGGGTTAGTTAGCAGACTTGTTGTGTGTGGCCCCTTGGGCAAGAGTGACCATAATATGGTTGAGTTCTTCATTAGGATGGAGAGTGACATTGTTAATTCAGAAACAATGGTTCTGAACTTAAAGAAAGGTAACTTTGAGGGTATGAGATGTGAATTGGCCAAGATTGACTGGCAATTAATTCTAAAAGGGTTGATGGTGGATATGCAATGGAAGACATTTAAAGACTGCATGGATGAACTACAAAAATTGTTCATCCCAGTTTGGCAAAAGAATAAATCAGGGAAGGTAGTGCATCCGTGGATAACAAGGGAAATCAGGGATGGTATCAAAGCGAAGGATGATGCGTACAAATTAGCCAGAAAAAGCAGCATACCGGAGGACTGGGAGAAATTCAGAGACCAGCAGAGGAGGACAAAGGGCTTAATTAGGAAAGGAAAAATAGATTATGAAAGAAAACTGGCAGGGAACATAAAAACTGACTGCAAAAGTTTTTATAGATATGTGAAAAGAAAGAGATTAGTTAAAACAAATGTAGGTCCCTTGCAGACAGAAACAGGTGAGATGATCATGGGGAACAAGGATATGGCGGACCAATTGAATAACTACTTTGGTTCCGTCTTCACTAAGGAAGACATAAATAATCTGCCGGAAATAGCAGGGGACGCGGGTCAAAGGAGTTGGAGGAATTGGGTGAAATCCAGGTTAGTCGGGAAGTGGTGTTGGGTAAATTGAATGGATTAAAGGCCGATAAATCCCCAGGGCCAGATAGGCTGCATCCCAGAGTACTTAAGGAAGTAGCTCCAGAAATAGTGGATGCATTAGTAATAATCTTTCAAAACTCTTTAGATTCTGGAGTAGTTCCTGAGGATTGGCGGGTAGCAAACGTAACCCCACTTTTTGAGAAGGGAGGGAGAGAGAAAACGGGGAATTAAAGACCAGTTAGTCTAACGTCGGTAGTGGGGAAACTGCTAGAGTCACTTATTAAAGATGGGATAGCAGCACATTTGGAAAGTGGTGAAATCATTGGACAAAGTCAGCATGGATTTACGAAAGGTAAATCATGTCTGACGAATCTTATTGAATTTTTCGAGGATGTAACTAGTAGCGTGGATAGGGGAGAACCAGTGGATGTGGTGTATCTGGACTTCCAGAAGGCTTTCGACTAGGTCCCACATAAGAGATTAGTATACAAACTTAAAGCACATGGCATTGGGGGTTCAGTATTGATGTGGATAGAGAACTGGCTGGCAAACAGGAAGCAAAGAGTAGGAGTAAACGGGTCCTTTTCACAATGGCAGGCAGTGACTAGTGGGGTACCGCAAGGCTCAGTGCTGGGACCCCAGCTATTTACAATATATATTAATGACCTGGATGAGGGAATTGAAGGCAATATCTCCAAGTTTGTGGATGACACTAAGCTGGGGGGCAGTGTTAGCTGTGAGGAGGATGCTAGGAGACTGCAAGGTGACTTGGATAGGCTGGGTGAGTGGGCAAATGTTTGGCAGTTGCAGTATAATGTGGATAAATGTGAGGTTATCCATTTTGGTGGCAAAAACAGGAAAGCAGACTATTATCTAAATGGTGGCCGACTAGGAAAAGGGGAGATGCAGCGAGACCTGGGTGTCATGGTACACCAGTCATTGAAAGTAGGCATGCAGGTGCAGCAGGCAGTGAAGAAAGCGAATGGTATGTTAGCTTTCATAGCAAAAGGATTTGAGTATAGGAGCAGGGAGGTTCTACTGCAGTTGTACAGGGTCTTGGTGAGACCACACCTGGAGTATTGCGTACAGTTTTGGTCTCCAAATCTGAGGAAGGACATTATTGCCATAGAGGGAGTGCAGAGAAGGTTCACCAGACTGATTCCTGGGATGTCAGGACTGTCTTATGAAGAAAGACTGGATAGACTTGGTTTATACTCTCTAGAATTTAGGAGATTGAGAGGGGATCTTATAGAAACTTACAAAATTCTTAAAGGGTTGGACAGGCTAGATGCAGGAAGATTGCTCCCGATGTTGGGGAAGACCAGGACAAGGGGTCACAGCTTAAGGATAAGGGGGAAATCCTTTAAAACCGAGATGAGAAGAACTTTTTTCACACAGAGAGTGGTGAATCTCTGGAACTCTCTGCCACAGAGGGTAGTTGAGGCCAGTTCATTGGCTATATTTAAGAGGGAGTTAGATGTGGCCCTTGTGGGTAAAGGGATCAGAGGGTATGGAGAGAAGGCAGGTACGGGATACTGAGTTGGATGATCAGCCATGATCATATTGAATGGCGGTGCAGGCTCGAAGGGCCGAATGGCCTACTCCTGCACCTAATTTCTATGTTTCTATGTTTCTAAAAGCTGCCTCTCCGGCCAGGTAGGGACCCTGAAAGGTAGTTTCCCCCTCCCCCCCCCCCCCCCCAACCCCCCACACAAAAAAGTCTAGACCTCCAAAACAAAACACTTTACTAACTAAAATAAAAAATAAAGATGAAAGGACAGACAAATGCTGGCTGGGCAGCCGCACACAGGACAGCGCCCCCTGGTGACAAAATTAATAGGACAGAGGATCATCAATGGTATTCTTGAATGGTGGAGCAAACTCAAGAGGTCATTTGGTTTATTCCGATTCATTTCCCTCAATGATCCTATTACACTAAGCATAAGGCGCTGGATTTAAAACACCGCGGAGCCTGGGATCCGAGATCGCCAGAGTCAGAACTCCAACCAGCGTGGCCTGAGGACTTCGGGAGCCGCGGTCTCCCGGGGAGGAAGCGGCCACTCCAGAGATTCCGAGCCACTGAGGAGTGTTCACCCGACGCCGGAGTTCCATCTTCCCGGCAAGAGGGCCTGAAGCATCGGGCTGCCGTAGCGGCGACTGTGGAGGCCATAATGGGCCCGAATATGGTTGGACAGGGGACGGGACTGGACCTTGCTGCCTTCCCTCACAGTGGGAACCATTGTGGGGGGATGTTTTTTATGTTTATTGTTAAATTCTTTAATGTTGTGTCTTATCTTTATTCGTGTGCTGCAATGGCAAGTCAAATTTCACTGCACCAATTGGTGTGTGATAATAAATGTCCTTTGTATCCGTGTATCCTTGTATAAATTGAATTCAGCTCATTTATTCTCTAACAATTATGACCTTTGTTCTATATTTGTTCTATAACAACAAGGAAATATGAAGTAAGTTCCTTTCTTTGTTTATTTGCGAACTAATTACCTTGTGTTGAGGTAAACTGCAACTCGCAGCAGAGAATCTCATCAGGCTGCTGCTGTAGGGAATAAGGTACTGGAGACTGAGACCCATTATCTCCAGGTTCAAGAACAGCATCTTCCCATCAACCACACTGTACAACTCTAACCATAGCCCTACCTCAAGCAACAAACGACCATGGTCTTTGTTTAAGGTTGCACGGCACACCTCAGCTTGCACGGTTTAGTTTTTTTTAGTTTAGAGATACAGCACGAGAACAGGCCCTTCAGCCCATCGAGTCCATGCCGACCAGCGCTCCCCACACACTAACACTATTCTACACACACTAGGGACAATTTACAATTTTACCAAGCCAATTGGCCTACAAACCTGGAAGTCCTTCGAGTGGTTATGGTCTGGTTACCTATAATATATTGTATTTTTTAATAATAATAATAATAATAGATTTTATTTATATAGCGCTTTTCAGGACTCAAAGTCGCTTTACAATTGAGAGTCAGGAATAAACAAAACAAAATAGAACAGTAAGACAGAGGGGAGGGGAACATGGGACTAAGGGTATGCAGAGGTGAAGAGATGGGTCTTGAGGCGGGACTGGAAGATGGTGAGGGACTCAGAATTTCGGACCGGTTGTGGGAGGGAATTCCAGAGCCTGGGAGCTGCCCTGGAGAAGGCTCTGCCTCCAAAAGTGCAGAGGTTTGATTTCGGAGTGGAGAGGAGACCAGCTGATGTGGATCTGAGGGACCGTGAGGGTTGGTAGGGGGAGAGGAGGTCAATGAGATAAGGGGGGGGGGGCCAGGTTGTTGAGGGCTTTGTAGGTGAGGACCAGGATTGTAGGTGATCCGGTGGGAAATGGGAAGCCAGTGAAGTTCTTTGAGAACTGGGGTGATGTGGTGCCAGGATTTGGTGTGGGTAATGAGTCGAGCGGCTGCATTCTGGACCAGTTGGAGTCGTTTGATGCTGCTGGAATTGATTCCGAAAAGAAGAGAGTTACAGTAGTCCAGTCGGGAGGAGATGAAGGTTTAGGTTTATTATTGTCATATGAACCGAGGTAGAATATAATCCTCAGCACGTGGCGGCGCAACGGTAGAGTCGCTGCCTTACAGCGCCCGAAACCTCGGTTCGATCATCACTACGGGCGCTGTCTGTCCGGAGTTTGCACGTTCTCCCTGTGACAGCATGGACTTTCTCAGGACCCTTCGGTTTCCTTCCACATTCCAAAGATGTACAGGTTTGTAGGTTAATTAGCTTCAGTCCATTTTCTCTAGAGCATAGGATAGAAAAAGTGCACGGGTGTTCGTTGGTTGGCACAGATTCAGTGGGCCGAAGGACCTATTTCCATGCTGTATCTTTAACCTAAACTAAACATTGTAACACATCTGTTCCATAATGGTATTGTTGTCTATATGTTTATTTATTTGTTGTGTTGTTGCATTAATGTGCCTCCAAAAGCTGCTGCAAGTAAGATTTTATTTAAATGTTCGATTTCTGGTGCATATGACAATTATACTCTCTTGACATGGTTGGCAATTGTACTAGGACGTCATAGAGTCATTCAGTGTGGAAATAGGTCCTTCGGCCCAACTTGCTCACAACGGACAACATGTCCCATCTACACTAGTCCCACCTGGCTGCTTTGGCCCATATCCCCTAAACCTGTCTTATCCATGTACCTGCCTAAATATTTCTTAAACATTGAAATAGTCCCTACCTCAGCCACCTCCTCCGGCAGCTTGTTCCATACACCACCACTCTTTGTCTAAAATGTTTTTTGAGTTTTCATCCCTTTGCCACCGTTAACACTCCAGAGTTCATCTCAAGTATTTCCTTCATCACCCACTCATTCTCCATTATGGAATGGTAGCATATTGTGTTATAGACCAGTTCTATCCTACACACTCGTAACAATTTTCAGAAGGCAATTAATCTACAAACTCGCACGTCTTTGGAATGTAGGAGGAGCACCCAGAGAAAACCCACGTGGTCACAGGGAGAACGTACAAACACCATACAGACAGCACCCATAGTCAGGATTAGAGTCAAGTCAAGAGTGTTTTATTGTCATGTGTCACGGATGGGACAATGAAATTCTTACTTGCTGCAGGACAACAGAATATGTGAATATGTAAACAGAGTACCTAATGGGGGAAGAGAAGGAAAAAGGTTCAATAAATATCATATATAGTGCAATAATTATATAGTCTTTTGCAGTTCAGAGCTCAGAGCTTATTTGTTGTTGTGTTTAATAGCCTGATGGCTGTGGGGAAGAAGCTGTTCCAGTTTTCAGGCTCCTGTACCTTCTTCCTGATGGCAGTGGTGAGATGAGTGTGTGGCCAGGATGGTGTGGGTCTTTGATGATTTTGGCTGCCTTTTTGAGGCAGCGACTATGATAGATCCCTTCGACCGTGGGGAGGTCAAAGCCGGTGATGGACTGGGCAGTGGTCACATATTTTTGTAGTCTTTTCCGCTCCTGGACGTTTAAGTTGCCAAACCAGGCCACGATTCAACCAGTCAGAGTGCTCTCTACCGTGCACCTGTAGAAGTTTAGGAGAATCCTCTTCGACATGCCGAATCTCCGTAATCTTCTCAGGAAGTAGAGTCGCTGATGTGCCTTCTTTATAATTGCATCGGTATGCTGGACAAGTTGGACATTTGGACAAGTACAGAGAAACTGTCCAAATCTCTGGGACAGATGCACACCCAGGAATATGCATGCCCAGGAATTTGAAGTTTTTGACCCTCTCCACCATCGTCCCATTGATGTGAACAGGATTGTGGGTCCTCATCCATCCCCTACCAAAGTCCACAATCAGTTCCTTGGTCTTACTGATGATGTGAGCCAGGTTGTTGTGCTGGCACTATTTGGTCAGTCAGTCGATCTCACTTCTATACTCTGACTCATCCCCATCTGTGATTCATCCAACAACAGTGGTGTCGTAAGCGAACTTGATCATGGAGTTCGCACTATGACCAGCTACGCAGTCATGGGTATAGAGTGAGTAAAGCAGGGGGGTGATCACGCATCCTTGAGGTGCTCCTGTACTAATTGTTACTCGGGTCTCTGGCCTTGTAAGGCAGCAGCTCTACCGCTGCACTACTTTGCCGCCAATTGCTGAGTTACATTTGGAGTTCTGATGGTGCAACGTTGAACTGTGGATGCGTGCATCAGAAAATATGGAAAGACAGACAGAAGAAGGAAGAGGTAGAAAATATTGCAATTATAAGGCCCCTTTCAGTTTAGAATGTGACAAAGTTGTTTGTGGCCAATTAGGTATTTCTTCCTTCGTGTGCAGTCATTGTTTCAACAAATGCAGAGAAGACAGACGATCAGTTCACAACAAAGAAACTCAAACTTTTCTGTTCCTGTTTGAATAGTCATAGAGTCATATAGCAAGGAAACAGGTCCTTCAGCCCATGCCGATCAAGATGCTTCATCTACGCTCGTCCCATCTGCCCGCATTTGGCCCATATCCTCTCCAAATCATTCCTATCTCTGTACGTGTCCAAATGTCTTTTAAATGTTAAAGGACGCAAAGTGCTGAAGTAACTCAGCGGGTCAGCCAGCATCTCCGGAGAACATAGATAGATGACGTTTCAGGTCATGAACCTTCTTCAGTCTGAATTCATTCTGAATGACTGAACCCTTCTTCAGTCTGAAGAAATGTCACCAATCCATGTTCTTCGGAAATGCTGCCAGACCTGCTGAGTTACTCCAGCACTTTGTGTCCCTTTGTGTAAATCAGCATCTATAGCACCTTGTTTCTCTATCTCTATCTATTTCTCTATCTTTTAAATGTTGTTATAGTACCTGCATCAACTCCCTCCTCTGGCAGCTCGTTCCATATACCCACCACCCTCTGTGTGAACTGGTGCCACAGATTGTTTTAATTTCAGCTGAGGGAGAGGACGAGGCCTTGGTGTAACATCTCATCCAGCCGGTGGCACTTCTGAAAGGGTGGCACAGTCTGGGTATTACACTGAAGAGCCAGTGATGAACAGAAACAAAGACATTATTATCTTAATTAACCACCGTTAAATAGTTAATTTCCATGCTAGTTCACCATAAGGAGCGCATTCAATTATGATACACTTTGATGTAGAATGAAGCCTGTAAGACATAATATAGCTCAATATTGTATATTAGTCCTCAATTTATGGTTTAAACATGGTTAATTATAACCAATTTCATCGAAGCCATTTTTGTAATGAATGATTTTTAAATGCAACATAACTATCTTCATTTGCTTTATCGCTGAAGAGATTAAAAATAAAGTGTGCATTACATTACTGCTTTCCATCTCATCCAAACCATCCAGTTACAAAGAAACAAAAGTGGATCACAGAGCTGAGATTCTCCCCCCTCCACCACAAATACTGAGGTGTCATGTATGACAACTGCGGTTTGCTCCAAGGATTGCTACCTGTTAAAGTAGGATATTGTCTTGTTGTTGCATAGTTTGAAGATTGGCTTAATTGGCGTTAGGAATCTTTTGAACTTTGTTTTCCCCCCTCCCCCCCCCCCCCATGTTTTGTTCAGACTCTGATGTCACTGGGGAAGGATAGCTTGCAGGCACCTCAAAGCTTTTCTCTGTTGGTGGTCATAGACCTGGGCGAACTCAGGGCACCGATGTTTAATTAAACCGCAGTCCAGTTGTTTCCCGGGTAAAGTGAGTGTGGGAAGGGAATGTGTGTCAAAAGAGACAAGCTCCTCGCTGTGAGCACTTATTGTCATACCCGGCCTAATATATTGTGGGAATTCCCGGAGCTGAAATGATAACAGTATTAAAATGCCACATAAAAGAGGCACTCCATAGCACAGGTTCCTGAAGTTGTGAATTGCATTAGCCTGTCCCATTTATTTTATTACAGCTGCATTTAGTATGCTGTAAATGCATTAGCCTCTTTTCATTCTGCTGTGGACTACTTATTGTTCAGCTCAAATTATGTGTTGTGTTCTTTTTCTGTTGCAGTATCTTCAGTGTGGACTTGCACATTAAAAAAAGAAAATAGAATTATTGGGAAAAGAACATAAAGTACAGTTGACAGATTTTATTCCAAAGGAACCAAAAGATCTTATGAAAGCTGACAGCCTAGGTTGCCAAATTTTCTCGCCAGCATCAACCGTTTATTATGTTTCATTTACTTGAAAATTCAGCTAGACTTTACCAAGTTAACTAAGGCTGAAGTTTCTAAAATGTTTACTTTCTTTAAAGAAAGTATAGCACGCCTTTCTGCAAAGCAGTTTAAATGGATTTGATCATGAGATGGATCAAGTGGAAATGTTTTTTGTTTTAGTTTTAGAGATACAGCACGGAACCAGGCCCTTCAGCCCACTGAGTCCGTGCCGACCAGCGATCCCTGCACATTAACACTATCCTACACACTAGGGACAATTTACAATTTTACCAAGCCAATTAACCTACAGACCTGTACGTCTTTGGAGTGTTGGAGGAAACTGGAGCACCCGGGGAAATCCAACGGAGGTCACAGGAAGAAATTATAAACACCACCCGTACGGACAGCACCCATAGTCAGGATTGAACTTGGGTCTCTGGCGCTGTAAGGCAGCAACTCTACTGCTGCTCCCTAACATAGAAACATAGAAACATAGAAAATAGGTGCAGGAGTAGGCCATTCGGCCCTTCGAGCCTGCACCGCCGTTCAATATGATCATGGCTGATCATCCAACTCAGTATCCTGTACCTGCCTTCTCTCCATACCCCCTGATCCCTTTAGCCACAAGGGCCACATCTAACTCCCTCTTAAATATAGCTAACACCTAGTAACAGTGAAATGACAGAACAATTCCAACAGAGTATAAAAATTGATTAAGTATGAAGAAACTAATCAAGTGATTAATTTGCATTTCAGGCTTTTTATACATTTTTTGATAGGCGTAAAATAGAATGTTTCTTCCAGTAAGACGGCATCAGGATTCTTTTTGAGAACAGAATAAATATCTGAACCGAAACAGTGTGAATGTTGTAACTTCCCATTCAGCTTGGAGTGATGTTGTTACCAACCAGTGGAAACCAATCGTGTTCACGGTACCTTATTAAAACCCTGTCACAGCCTCAAAGACCTCAGTTGATTCAATACCTTCAGGATTCCTGTTCTAAGCAGTATCTTCTAATAGTTTTTTATATTTTACCCAGATTGAATGGTCATATCCCAAAGCAGCTCATTTAAAGTCCAATATAAATTCAACATATCTGAACATTTGCGTCTGGTCCAAGAGCGGAACTCGCTATCAAAACATGGAGGGGACGTGTCCCCTCTGCCCTCCCCCCCCCCGGGTTTTCCGCCCCTCGTCTGGTCCACCAAGGCCGACTGGATCTCCCGGTTGTTAACCATTTTAACTACTCTTCTCATTCACACACTGACCTTTCCGTCCTGGGCCTCCTCCATTGCCAGAGTGAGACCACATGCAAACTGGGGACACAGCACTTCATATTCTGCTTGGGTAGTATACAACCAAATGGTATGAACATTGAATCCAATTTCAGGTATCTTAACAAACTTTTCTCCCTCCTCCTCCCCACCCTCCACCTTCCCTGTGCCCCACTTGGACTTGCTTGTATTTCTCCCCATCCCCTTCAACCAACATTCTTTCCTCTGAGCTGCTTACGAACTATGCTAATGAGCATTTAATTCTCCAATTTTACATATCCTCTGACAACCTCCCCTCTTAGATATCCTCCTTAGATATACAACCTTAGATATCCTCTGACAACTCCTCCCCTCTCCCCCCCCCCAGGCCAAACCTGACCTCTCACCTATTTCCCCCCCTCCACCCACATTCCTTCCTCCAACTTCGCAATTTGCCATTCTTCAATCCTTTTGTCTCACACCTACAGTTTTAATCTCTTGCCTTTGTTGTAATTATCTGTATACCAAAAATCCCCTCACCTGTGTTCACCTTTTGCCTGCTCTACCTCTCTCTCAGCTCTCCCCCCCCCCCCACCTCCATCTGTAATCAGTCTGAAGTAGGGTCCCAACCAGAAACGTCATCTATCCATGTTCTCCAGAGATGCTGCCTGACCCATTGAGTTACTTCAACACTTCTTGTTCGTTTTCCCTTCCTCTGGCTTCACAATCATAACTCTTCTATCCTTATCAAATTTTAGGTATCAGAACTTCCTCCAACTAAACGAGAGTAAGTCTGAGGTCATCCTTCTCGGCCCCTCGGACTCAATCAAAATGCTAGCAGGCAGCCTTGGAAGCCTTACCCCACTACTCAAACCTCACGTCAAAAACCTTGGCGTGATATTTGACTCAGCACTGAAATTTGACAAACAAGTCAATGCCGTGGGTAAAAGCTAGCTTCTTTCAGCTTCGGACGATAGCTAAAATAAAACAATCCCTCCACTTTGATGACCTCGAAAAGATCATCCACACATTCATCTCCTCCCGCCTAGATTACTGCAACTCCCTTTACACTGGCATCAGCCAATCGTCCCTGTCCCACCTGCAACTGGTCCAAAACGCCGCAGCCAGACTCCTGACGGGCACCCGAAAAAGGGACCACATCACCCCGATCCTGGCCTCTCTCCACTGGCTCCCTGTGCGGTTCCGTTTACATTTCAAGATCCTCCTCCATGTCTACAAAGCCCTCAATGGGCTTGCCCCCACCTACATTAAAAGTCTTCTCACCCACCACTCCACCTCCAGGCCCCTCAGATCGGCCGACTTGGGGTTGCTGAATATCACACGGTCTAGGCATAAGCTCTGGGGCGACCGCGCCTTTGCGGTTGCAGCTCCTAGACTGTGGAACAGCATCCCCCTTCCTATTAGAACTGCCCCCTCCATCGACTCCTTTAAGTCAAGACTAAAGACTTATCTGTACTCCCAAGCCTTTCTTGACGTCCTCTGAGCGAGGGCTACATGTATATATGTATGTAGTTTGATTGTTTATATTATTCTTATAACAAATGTAAAGCACTTTGGCCAACGAGAGTTGTTTTTTAAATGTGCTATATAAATAAATGTGACTTGACTTGACTTATCTCACACCTTTATTCTTTTCATCCCCAACTTTTGTCCAACCATCTGCCCCTCACCTGTATCCACCTATCACTTGCCAGGCTTTGTCCTGCCACTCCTCTCTTTCAGCTTTCTCCCCCCCCCCTCCCCTTCCACCACAATCAGTCTGAAGAAGGGTCCCCGACTCGAAACGTCACATATCCGTCATGTTCTCCAGAGATGCTGCCTGACCTGTTGGGTTACTACATCACTTTGTGTCTTTCTTTCCAGTCATTGCTTCTGTTGGCTGCTTCCCCGAGGCACCAAGAAATGTCGATGGAGTTAAATACTGGAGGAATAACATTCCAATGGATCTTGCAACCATATCTATCACCTAATATCTTGGACTGTTTGAGCTCTAACCCCTGATTAAGAATTAGACCAAATATATAAAAGTCCTTTCAGGACCTTAATATTGTTTAGCAAAAATAATCCAATGATACCATTAGAAAAATCACTTGCTGTTAAATGCCTGCATTTGTTTTGTGGTTACATTGATGGGGAACTGGTGGAGTGACAGACACAAAATGCTGGAGCAACACAGGCAGCATCTCTGGATAGAAGGAGCTGGTGACGTTTCGGGTCGAGACCTTCTTCAGACAGAGCATCAGGGGAGAGGGAGGTACAGAGATAAGGAAGTGCAAGAGATCAAAAGAAAATGGGGGATAGATCATTGGTACCAAGGAGATGATAACGAAGCAAAGGGATAAAATGTGATCAGGGGGACAGTCAGACTGGTCGAAGAACTGGGAAGAGGGAGAGATGGGGAGAGAGGGAAAGCAAGGGTTAAGGGCAAAGAAAGAAAGGAAGTTCATGTTCATACCGCTGGAGTGTAAGCTGCCCAAGTGAAAATATGAGGTGTTGCTCCTCCAATTTGCGCTGGGCCTCTCTCTGACAATAGAGTAGGCCCAGGACAGAAAGGTCAGTGTGGGAATGGGAGGGGGAGTTAAAGTGTTGAGCAACCGGGAGCGATCAGGTAGGTTTAGGCGGACTGAGCGCAGGTGTTCATCGAAACGATCGCCGAGCCTGCGCTTGGTCTCGCCTAAACCTGGAACAGCGGATACAGTAGATGAGGTTGGAGGAGATACAAGTGAACCTCTGCCTCACCTGAAAGGACTGTCAGGGTCCTTGGATGGAGTCGAGGGAGAAGGTATAGGGACAGGTGTTGCATATGGTTGCAGGGGAAAGTACCTGGGGAGGGGCTGGATTTGGTGAGAAGGGATGAGTTAACCAATGAGGTGCGGTAGGAACGATCTCTGAGGAAAGCAGAAAGGGGTGGAGATGGGAAGATGTGACCAGTGGTGGGATCCTGTTGGAGGTGGCGAAAATGTCGGAGGATGTCGGAGAAAATGTCGACGATATCCCAAGTTCATGTCATTAGAATGATTGTAGTCACGTTGATTTTTGGCTCTTATTTACCTTCAATAGAAAGTAGTTAATTTTGGGTGGCATGGTGGCGCAGCTGTAGAGTTGACGCCTTCCAGCATCAGAGATCCGGGTTAGATCCTTACTATTGGTGCTGCCTGTACGGAGTTTGTACGTTCTCCCCGTGAATGCTTCTCCGGTTTCCTCCCACATTCCAAAGACACATAGGTTTGTAGGTTAATTGCTTTGGTAAAAATTATACAATTAGTCCTCAGTGTGTAGGATAGAGCTCGTGTATGCGGTGATTGCTGGCCGCCACGGACTTGGTGGGCTGAACGGCCGGTTTCTACACTGTATCTCCAAAGTCTAATGCCTCTCAAGTTCCCTAATTCTCCATTTATGGATGCCCTCCCATAATTCACAATTTAATAGTGCTCTCCTGAATTCCCTCATCCACTACTGCTCTCTGTAGGCCATTTAGAACGGAGAGGAGGAAAAACTTTTTCATCCAGAGAGTTGTGAATCAGTAAAATTCTCTGCCTCAGAAGGCAGTGGAGGCCAATTCTCTGGATGCTTTCAAGAGTGAGTTAGATGGAGCTCTTAAAGATAGCTGAGTCAGGGGATATGGTGAGAAGGCAGGAATGGGGTACTGAATGTGGATGATCAGCCATGATCACATTGAATGGCGGTGCTGGCTTGAAGGGCCAAATGGCCTACTCCTGCACCTATTGTCTATTGTCTATTGTCTATCCTGCACACATTACGGACAGAAGCCAATTGACTTACAAACCTGCACGTCTTTAGAGTGTGGGAGAAAACTGGAGCACCTGGAGAAAACCCATGCGGTCACAGGATGAACGTGCAAACTCTGTGCAGACAGCACCTGAGATCAGGGTTGAACCCGGGTCTCTGGAACTGAGCCAGCAACTGTACTGCTGTGCCACTGTGCTGCCATGCTGGTCATAGTAAAAAAAAGAAAATGTTAACATCTATGACCAGAATTCATGATAAGTGATCTTCTTGCCAATGCCTGATCACATTTCCATACCCAGAAGAAATTTAAATAAAATCCCTTTGTATCTAATCAGTGTCTATGCTGCATGCTAACCAATATGACTGAGTGGAGACACAAGGAACTGTGGATGCTGAAATATTGAGCAAAACACAAAGTGCTGGAGTAACTCAGCGTGTCAGGCAATGGCCGTGGAGGGAATGGATAGATGGAATGTCAGGTCCAGACCCTTTTTCAGTCTGATGATTGAACAACTGTACGGTTCAGTTGTGGGAGGTAGCAGAAGAAAAAGCGAAAGACCAAGACTTTGAACTGCAGAAGGATCTGCAGTTTATCTGCCCAGAGAGTTTACCTCCACTGTTGTGACTGCAGCCTATATTCCTCCTGATGCTAATGCCAAGCTTGCAATGAAAGATCTGCATTCTGCCATTAGCAAACAACAGACTCACAACCCCGAGGCAGCCTTCATTGTTGCGGGTGACTTCAATCACTCCAACCTGAAGACTGTACTCCCCAAATTCCACCAACATGTCTCCTTCGCCACTAGAGAAGGCAAGACACTGGACAAAGTCTACACCAACATGGCTGAAGCTTACAAAGCCGTCCCCCTCCCCCACCTTGGACAGTCTGATCACCTCTCATTGTTCCTGCTCCCAAAGTACTCCCCACTCATCAGACGGGTTAAACCCACTGTGAGGACAGTTAAAGTCTGGTCAGAGGATGCGGACTCCACACTTCAGCAGTGTTTTGGAAACACTGACTGGAAGGCGTTTGCAGCCCAGGCCACCCTTGACTCCCACACGGACATTGACTCCTATACATCATCTGTTCTGGACTTTATAAACTCCACCATCAACAGTGTCACCTCCCTCAAACAGGTGACCATATTCCCGAATCAGAAGCCATGGATGAACAGCGAGGTCAGGCTACTGCTGAAAGCACGGGACACCGCTTTCAGGTCAGGCGATGCCCGAGCCTATAGTTCATCCAGGGCTAACCTGAAGAAGGGCATAAAGAAGGCCAAGCACTGCCATAAACTCAGGATTGAGGAGCACTTCAACAACAACTCCGACCCCCGACGCATGTGGCAAGGCATCCAGGCCATCACGGACTTTAGACCCACCAACACCACCCCCACATCCAGTAACGCCTCCTTCCTTGAGGAGCTCAACCACTTCTATGGCCGCTTCGATAGGGACAATCGGCAGTTGGCCATCAAGGCGGTGCTCCCTGCCGATCACCAGCCCCTCTCACTCACCCCCTTCGACGTGTACGTGGCACTGAGTAGGACTAATGCACGTAAGGCTGCTGGCCCCGACGGCATCCCCGGGCGCGTCCTCAGGGCCTGTGCTGCGCAGCTGACAGACGTCTGGACTGACATCTTCAACCTGTCACTTGCCCAAGCAGTTGTGCCCACGTGCCTTAAATCCACCTCCATCGTGCTGGTGCCAAAACACTCCACTGCGGCGAGCCTCAACGACTTCCGCCCAGTTGCACTTACTCCCATCATCGCCAAGTGCTTCGAGAGGCTGGTCCTGGCACACCTCAAAGGCTGCCTACCCCCCACGTTGGATCCCTATCAGTTTGCCTACCGCAAGAATAGGAGTACGGAGGATGCCATCTCAACGGCACTTCACTCCGCCCTCTCCCACCTCGACAACAGAGACACTTACGTAAGAATGCTGTTCATCGATTACAGCTCAGCATTCAACACCATCATACCCTCTAAACTGATCACCAAACTCGGTGACCTGGGCATCGACCCCTCCCTCTGCAACTGGATACTGGACTTTCTAACCAACAGACCCCAGTCTGTTAGGTTAGACAAGCACACCTCTTCAACCCTCACCCTGAACACCGGCGTTCCACAGGGCTGTGTGCTGAGCCCCCTCCTCTACTCCCTCTTCACCTACGACTGCACACCTGTACATGGTACTAACACCATCATCAAGTATGCAGATGATACAACGGTGATTGGCCTCATCAGCAACAACGATGAGTCGGCCTATAGGGAGGAGGTCCAGCTCCTAGCAGCATGGTGCGCTGACAACAACCTGGCCCTTAACTCCAAGAAGACCAAGGAGCTCAATGTAGACTTCAGGAAGTCTAGGGGCGGCATGCACACCCCCATCCACATTAACGGGAGGGAGGTGGAACGTGTTTCCAGCTTCAGGTTCCTGGGGGTCAACATCTCCGATGACCTCTCTTGGACCAACAATACCTCAACTCTGATCAAGAAGGCTCACCAGCGTCTCTTCTTCCTGAGGAGACTAAAGAAGGTCCATCTGTCTCCTCGGATTCTGGTGAACTTCTACCGCTGCACCATCGAGAGCATCCTTACCAACTGCATCACAGTATGGTATGGCAACTGCTCTGTCTCCGACCGGAAAGCACTGCAGAGGGTGGTGAAAATTGCCCAACGCATCACCGGTTCCTCACTCCCCACCATTGAGTCTGTCCAAAGCAAGCGTTGTCTGCGAAGGGCGCTCAGCATCGCCAAGGACTGCTCTCACCCCAACCACAGACTGTTTACCCTCCTACCATCCGGGAGGCGCTACAGGTCTCTCCGTTGCCGGACCAGCAGGTCCAGGAACAGCTTCTTCCCTGCGGCGGTTACACTACTCAACACTGTACCTCGGTGACTGCCAATCACACCCCCCCCCCCCCCCCCGGACACTCCTCCCACCAGGATTTATTAGATTTATTTATTTACTGCTCATATTTATGTCGCTCTTCTAGGGAGATGCTAACTGCATTTCGTTGTCTCTGTACTGTACACTGCACAATGACAATAAAGTTGAATCTGAATCTGAATCTGAATCTGGGTGTCCTAGTGTGTGAGTATGCAGGTGTACAGCAAAGCTGACAGAAGATAGAAAATTGGCTTCATTGGATAGACAATCGGTTTCATTGTATAGAAAAGTGGCTTCATGGAAGGAAACAGAGGGTGATGGTGGGAGGTTGTTTTTCGGACTTGAGGCCTGTGACTAGTGGTGTGCCTCAGGGTTCAGTGCTGGGGCCCATTGCTGTTTGTCATATACATTAATGATTTGGATGACAACGTGCAAGGCATGATTAGTAAGTTTGCAGATGACATCACAGCGGGTGGTATTCTAGATTGCGAAGATGGTTGTGAAAAATTGCAACAGGATCTTGATCGGTTGGGCAGGTGAGCTGAGGAATGGTTGATGGAGTTTAGTATAGATAAGTGTGAGGTATTGCATATTGTGAAGTCAAACCAGACAGGACCTACACAGTGAATGGCAGGGCTCTGGGGAGTGTTGTAGAGCAGAGGGATCTAAGAGTGTAGGCACATAGTTCCTGGAAAGTGGCGTCACAGGCAGATAGGGCGATCAAGAAGCCTTTCAGCACATTGGCCTTCATCAGTACGAGTAATTGGGAAGTTATGTTACAGTTGTACGAGACATTGGTGAGGCCACATTTAAAGTATTGTGTTCAGCTTTAGTGACGATAAAAGCATCATTAAATCCTCTATTAGGAAAGAAGTTGTTAAGCTGGAAATGGTGCAAAGAAGGTTTACAAGGATGTTGTCAGGACTTGATGGCCTGAGCTATAGGGAGTGGTTGAGCTGTCTAGGACTTTATTCCTTGGAGGTCATGGGGACGAGGGGTGATATTATAGAGGTGTATAAGATTATGAGAGGAATAGATAGGGTAAATGCACAGTCTTTTACCCAGAGTAGGGGAATCAAGAACCAGAGGACATTTCTTTAAGGTGAGGAAGGAAAGATTTAATAGGAACCTGAGGGGTAACTTTTTTACACACAGGGTGGTAGATATATGCAACAAGCTGCCATAGGAGGTGGTTGAGGCAGGTATTATCACAACTGTTAAGAAAGATTTGGACATGAATAAGATTCTCCTTCTCGAGTCGACAGCGGCAACTGAGGTGTGAATATTTTGTAAGGCAGTGGTAGATACATTCTTAATTAGCAGGGGGATGAAAGGCTACTGGGGCTTTTTGTCACACTGCTCATTCTACAGGATGCATCACCTCCCACCAGTGAAGGGAACCATTTAGATTTCAGGACAAATTCCTCAGCACCCAGTACACCATCCACTTTAGTTTTGCCATCAATTTTTGTAATCACTTCTAAAAAAATAACAGCAACCATTCATAAAATTGTTTGGATAGAGCAATTTTTTTTAATTTTTTTTAAATTTTTTTAAAATTTTATTTATTAGAAGTCAGTACATTACATTTTGATGGTACCTTTTTACAGGTTCCCAAAGTTATTATAACATTCTTTGTACAACTTCCCTTTTTATAGAGCAATTAAACTGAAATTGGCTGATTTGCGGATGAATTTGTTGTTAGGGAAAGGTGAACCGAAATATTGAGTTTCAAAATGGCAGCACAGATTTCAAGACAGATATAGTGGCCTCCTCTGTACACTTCTGTCTGAAAATATTGTGTACTCACCAACATAGCACCTGATGTAATTCGCTTCTGCAATGTGCACATTCACTTCGGATTAGATAGAGTATTAGAGTCATACAATTTATCATTATATTACTCAACCTGTATAATTGAGCATAAGAGGGGGGCACAGCGCAGAGGTAGAACTGCTGTCTCAGCAGAGCCAGACATCCGGGTTCAATCCTGACTACTGGTGCTGTTTGTGCGGAGTTTGTACGTTCTCCCTGTGACTCTGTGGGGTTTTTTCCTGGGTGCTCCGGTCTCCCCCTACATCCCAAAAACATGAGGGTTTGTAGGTTAATTGGCTTCTGTAAATTGCCCCTCGTTTAGTAGGATGTAAGTGGGATAGCATAGAATTAGTGTATTGATGGTCGGCACGGATTCAGTGGGCTGAATGGCCTGTTTCCGTGCTATATCTCTATGTTAAACTAAAATGTTCTATAGATTCAGACTTTATACCTCTGTTCTTTCTTTCAAACTGTTTCTCTTTAATTTACATTGGTTACAAATATGATTAACTTCAGTACAATAAATAAATGGCAAAATAAAATAATGTCTGGATCAAGCTGAAACAAGGCAGATGCTATGAATGCCAAATGTTATGTGGACAAAAGGAATTGCAGATGCAGGTTTACAAAAAAAAGACACAAAGTGCTGGAGTAACTCAGCAGGTCAGGCAGCATCTCTGGAGAACATGCATAGGCGATTTTTCGGGTTGGGACCCAATTCCTGATACAGAGTCCTACAGCTGTACAGCATGGAAACAGGCCATTCGACCCACGTTGGCATACTGGCTGGTCTAAGTTGCCTCTCTTAGGTCCATTCCCCTCTAAACCCTTCCTACCCAGATATCTGTCCAAATATCTTCTAGAATTCACAATTGTATCCACCACCATGGGTCCTCCGATAGGTCATTTTGGATGCTGACTACACTCTGAGTAAAAAGGTTGCCCCTGAGGTCCTGTGCAGCTACTTTCATGGATAACTCCAGAGAAATGGATACTGGTGGATGTGCAGTGCATGGATATCTATGGGAAATATCTGTCTCGAAGGAGGCTGAGTTCATCAGTCACTGTTGCTCTGTGTATATTGTTGACAGGAACACAGATTATCCCCTCTTATCAAGTCAGTGATAATTCTTCATAGGCTGGTGTTGGTCACCTTTTATATCGACTTTCCTGACTAGAGATGACATTAATATTCCATAAAAATAAGGTTTGGCAAAAGCTTTGGAAACATTCTTAATCTAAATCATAAGCAGGTTGAAGCATCAGTTTAATTCCCCGTCCAATATTACTCTCTGCTGCCAACAGGGGAGTAGAGAGTGGAGTAAAGCCTATATTGCTCTCATGGATGGGTTAGGTTAAATAGTCCCTTATTAAACAAAGCCAATGCTCCTGTCATTCCTGTTTACCATTAGCTGATTTGAGGTTTGGTTTTATCCTGGCCTTTCATGCTTCTGGGATCCCAATCAGGATTTTAATCTCTTCATTTATTTTATTTTAATTTAGTTTAGAGATACAGTGTGGAAATCGGCCCTTCGGCCCACTGAGTCCGCGCCACCCAGCATCTCAGTGGGCTGAAGTCGCTAGTTCTTCGGCCCACTGAAGAACTAGTTCTATCACACAGATTAGGGACAATTTGCAAAAGCCAATTAACCTACAAACCTGCATGTCCTTGGAATGTGGTGGGGAGCCGGAGCAACCGGAAAAAATCCACACGGTCAAAGGGAAAGCGTGCAAACTCTGTAATCAGGATTGAACCTGGGTCTCTGGCAGCAATTGTCCTCTGTGCCACTGTGCCACCTTCTTTGTTGCCTTGAGAAACCTGGTCAATTAATAATTCAATATTCTTTACTGTTACAACTACTAAAACTGACAGAAAATTCATTCCCATGAAGAATTCTGACAAAATCAAATATATATACACTGTTCTTGATCTTTTGCTACTGATAATAGACAAAGCAAAAAGAATTAACTTAAAGAAAGAACGCACTTCATTAGGCAGTAAGGATAGATTTATCCAATGCATTTTTCCAAAATGCTGAGTTTTACAAAGGAAAATAACTTCAGATCTTTCTGCATTATTCTTATCTCTGAAATCACTGTTCACCAAGACACCTCTTTCAACTCGGCAAAACAAATGCTGCTCCTTTGTTAAGAAAGATGAGGTGCATGGGCACTCATGAATGAACGTGTGCATGTAATATTAAAGTCTGAAGAAGGGTTTTCGGCCCGAAACGTTGCCTATTTCCTTCGCTCCATAGATGCTGCTGCACCCGCTGAGTTTCTCCAGCATTTTTGTGTACCTTGTAATATTAAAAGGTTCGCTAACGGCAAAGATGAGGGGTTTCCTGCTTAAACCATAAAGTACTGCATTTGAAAATCCAACAAATGCAGCAGTGATAATATTTCTTGCTTTTTTTTCTCTTTGTATGTCTGCATTTCATTTATTGAATTTGCGTCGGGTCCTTTGTGAATCCCTTGGTGAAATCTTTTTTATTTGCTGTGCAGAGCATTACAGGGGCGTTGTTGTTGACATTGATTATGTAAAATGGGCCATAGTTTGGAACCTTCTCCCACACACTATGTAGGTCATTTTGCAGTCCACTCCTTGTTGCTGTTTCTATTGAAGTCTCAGGGAAAGCAATGTGGTTGATGATACCTGCTCCCCTTTATGGCACTTTTCAATGCTAACTAATATCCCCAAAACAGCAAAATGTCTCATCGAAAACAGGTAAATACGTTCTACTATTCGAACACATAAAAAAAAATCATGCATGAAAACTGCAAATCTATTTGCATCTATTAAAATATCTTCCAAGAATTAAGAAAGCAATCGCAAAATAATGAAGTTTCATAAGCATTCATTTCTGAGAATTGATATCTATTAAAAAGTTGATTGGACCAACATGCAAAAGTTTTTCAACTGCTAAATACATTGTAAGAATGTAACCCATTCGGTGTCTGTCTGAGTACATGTCTGCAGTGTCTCTGCCCATTCAGGGGCTGTTGGTTCTTTCCTAGTGCAGAGTCAAAAGCATCTAAAATGTCAATAGATTCCTCCAAGCTCCCCTGCTGCCGGGGCTGGTATGGTCCTTGTCTGTAGTGAAGCTGCCCTGCCAGGGGGTGGTGACAGCTCTCAAATGCAAACAGGAGAATAAAGAGGTACATGACAGGGGCTGCTGTCTGACATGGACCTTAGCAGCATGGGTCAGGTTAGGGGAGGGCACTCAGCTCAGCGGGCGACTGGGAGAGTCGCCATTTATTCTGGTTGTCAGACAGACAGTCTTCGGCTAACAGACAGGTAAAGGCAGACAAAAAAATCTGCATTTTGTTAGGAAATGCACATACATATTGGAAAAGATAAATATAAAGTGCTTTGTTAGACAAAGGGAGGGTTCCTGTTATGATAACTATGGAGAACTGACAGGGCCTTTTTATTTGTTTGCCGACCATACATATTCAGACCTTTACAGGGTGATAAAATATACCCCTCATTTTTCTGACCTTTTGTAGATAAAACATGTTGTGTTGAAATAGTATATTAGAACCTGTCATTTACCCCAAGGTCTGCCGAGATAAGTAACGGTGAAGTTTTGTACAAACTACATGTCGATGCGTAACAAAATATAATATTGTTTGCAATAAAATCCATTGACAATGCAGAGGTTCTGAATATTTTAACATCCAACAGGGTGTTACATTTGAAAGAGAATGAATAACTAGTTGTTTTTTTTATTAACTTGGTGCAGCGATTATTCTTTTGTTAAGTGTTTTGTTATATTAATCACTATTTTCCCCTTAGGAGGACCCAGCACAATAATTTAAATGAAAATTATGATTTACAGCTGTTTAGAAGAGTTTTCAATTCAGTTGATCCCATACAGTGTGAACTGCAGTCTTTTGTCTCCTTAGCAAAGTTGAGAAGTTCACACATTATAGAAATTTGCGATCTTCCAATTCATTCTGAGTTCAGTGTTTAAATGTGCATGCATATTGTGACACTGTCTCTAATGCAGTGCAGCATTTAAACTTAACATTGGAATTGCTCTTGTCTTTAATGTCGAATTTATCCTCTACATTACAAATGTGATTTTGGTTTTATTTTAAAGGGAACACACTTTTCAGCAGTGTGGAAACAAGGGACTGCGGATGCTGATTTACCGAGGAAAGGCACAAAATGCTGGAGCAAATCAGCGGGTCAGACAGCATCGCTGGAGAACATGGTTAGTTGACGTTTTGGGTCGGACTGATTGCAGGGGTAAAATTTCAGCAAAGCATCTCAACTAAACAAATCATCAAGAAAATAGAATAGTTGCAGATGGATGGCTACTGCTACTGCACTTCCTTTGTGCTCTATGGTTTATGATTATTTGGTTCAGAAGGTATTTTTAGTTATTTTTATAATGATATTACGAATGTATAGATAACTGGTCTGAACCATCAAGAGCATTCTGTATGGTTTTAGGCACCAGCGTTCGAAAAGGAAATACTTGACCTTGGAAAGGGTGTAGAGGATAGGACAGCACCCTCCATGAGTCAATGAGGTTAAGGAGAATATGGGCCAAATGCAGACAAATGGGACTAATTTAGATGGCATCTTGGTTGGCATGGACATGGCAGGCTATAGGGCTCTATGACCCTATGACAAGGAGAATGGAGAGATTGGGACAGATTTCTTCCGAGTAGATTAAATAAACTTAAGAGAAGGACACTGATAGAGTTAGTAACTGACAGAGTTACCATGAAAAATATTGTTGCTAACTTGTTGGTGACCAGATTTACAGTAATTAGGATAAAAAGAAATGGAAGAGAAATGTGGAGATGTTTCTGACCTTCAGTGTGCAGGGGCCACAGTTTAAGAATAAGGAGTAAGCCATTTAGAACGGAGACGAGGAAACACTTTTTCTCACAGAGAGTGGTGAGTCTGTGGAATTCTCTGCCTCAGAGGGCAGTGGAGGCAGGTTCTCTGGATGTTTTCAAGAGAGAGCTAGATAGGGCTCTTAAAAATAGTGGAGTCAGGGGATATGGGGAGAAGGCAGGAACGGGGTACTGATTGGGGATGATCAGCCATGATCACATTGAATGGCGGTGCTGGCTCGAAGGGCCAAATGGCCTACTCCTGCACCTATTGTCTATTGTCTAATGTCTATGATGTGGAATGAACTGTGTGAAGGGAGTAAACATTGAAAAAACCCCGAATAAAAGCGGAAAACTCTGGAAACACCCACCGAGTTTGGCCGTATCTGTGGGGAGGAAAACTGAGTTCATGTATCAGGGCGATTATCTGTCACCAGAACTGGGACATAGATGGTAGAAAAATATAGCACAGAACCAGGCCCTTCAGCCCACAACGGGATATATGAATTGTTTAGTGTATGAGAGGGAGTGAATGAATGTATGAGTGAACATGTCAATGAAGGTCAGAGAGTGAGAAGGTGTGTCAGTGAGAATGAAGTGTGACGGTGTATGTGTGAGAGAGATAGTGTGTCAGATGGAGAGAGAGTAAATGGGGCAATGGGGAGAGCACCAGTAAATGATGTATGAGGTGAGAGCATCAGTGGTGAAGCTGGGAGAGCTGCTGCCTCACAGCGCCAGAGATCCGGGTTCGATTCCGACCTTGGGTGCCCCCCTGTGTGGAGTAGGAACGTTCTCCCTGTGACTGCGTGGGTTTGCTCCAGTTTCCTCCCACATCCCAAAGATGTGTGGGTTTGTCGGTTAATTGGCCTCTGTAAATTTGCTCCTCGTGTGGAGGGTCTGGATGCAAACGTGGGATGACATAGAACCAGTGTATGGGCCATCGATGGTCGGGATGGACCCAAGGGCCTGCTTACACCGGGGTTGTCATCCCTCCGAGCATCCTGGATACGAATCTGTATTTCTGATGCAGAATTTCATCATGTTTGCGTTTACCTGATAGTGCATTGGTTGCAGAAAGCTGGCAACAGAAAGTTGTGCCATGTGTTTAATTAATTGGCTCTTGAAAACATTAAGTAGAGGTCTCAAAATATGACACTCTCTTACTGTCCATTGTACGAGCAGAGTAAATGCAATGCAGGAGAGTAACTCTTTCTGTAAACTGAACACAGTGCTCATATGCATTTCATCTAAGGAGCCAGATTTATATTCGGTCTGAGCGCCACAGGAGCTAAAACATTCGCAAAGGACGCTGATGCTCGACCTGAAACAAGAGCCTGGAGTGGGCTGCTCTTTCCCTGTTGTCCCTTTTCTTGTCAAAACCAAAAGGTCACACATTGTGCATTCTGTGGTCACGGGTGTCCTGTTACAAAGCCTCCTCTGTCTACCTACTGTACTTGAGACCTATGCAAGGCAGCACAGCGTGAATTGCTGAAGAGAAGTAACCAACCAAAAGGCTTTTAGACACAATGCCTCCTGCTATCTAGGCAAAACAATTCAGGGGATCTTGTGGTGGTATATACTTTCCATCACATGCATGGAAGAAGCTCTAATGGGCCTTGTTAGCCTCTTAACCAGCTTCAACTGGCTTCTGAAATGGCTCGCTATCAGTTCTATCAGATGTCTACCTAATGTCACCGAATTCCAGCAATAGTTCTGTTTTCATTCTCCAAATTAGCTCGGAACTGATAAGGTGATTAAATGGTAAAACCAGAGATGAAAGGTGGGATTATGTCCCAAAGACTACCATCGTTAAATAAATAAGCTTCCTAAAATTCAGCTTGTGGACACTGAATATTTAGTTTAGTTCAGTTTATTTTCACGTGTACCGAGGTACAGTGAAAAGCTTTGGCTGCGTGCTAACCAGTCAGCGGAACGACAATATATGATTGCAATCGAGCCGTCCACAGTGTACAGATACAGGATAAAGGGAATAATGTGAATTTGTAAAGGTTTTCAGGGATTCATTTTCACCTCGATAGAATCTCTTCACACCTTCTTGAAAAACTTCAATCATTATTTACTTGTTATTTTCATCTTATTCTTTCTTATTTTTCAGAATATAATTTTAACTACAATATTTCTGCAGCAAGAGCTTCCGTTTATATAGCCCTGTTAAATAGCTAAAAGTCTCGATGTACTTCACAGGAAGTTATCAAAATAAAGTTATACTGAGTCAAATAAGAAGACATTATGGGAGATTACTGGGAGCTTAGTTAAATAGTTATGGTTTAGGACACCCTAAAGGAAAAACCTTTACACAACATACAAAATTCTTAAGGGGCTGGACAGGCTAGATGCAGGAAGATTGTTCCCGATGTTGGGGAAGTCCAGAACAAGGGGTCACAGTTTAAGGATAAGGGGGAAGTCTTTTAGGACCGAGATGAGAAAAACATTTTTCACACAGAGAGTGGTGAATCTCTGGAATTCTCTGCCACAGAAGGTACTTGAGGCCAGTTCATTAGCTATATTTAAGAGGGAGTTAGATGTGGCCCTTGTGGCTAAAGGGATCAGGGGGTATGGAGAGAAGGCAGGTACAGGATACTGAGTTGGATGATCAGCCATGATCATATTGAATGGCGGTGCAGGCTCGAAGGGCCGAATGGCCTACTCCTGCACCTATTTTCTATGTTTCTATGTTTCTATGTAATAGAGAGAGCCAGATTTATTTTTACTCCTGAGCAAAAGGCTTGGGCAGCTGAAGATACTCGTGGCAATGTTAGAATGGAGTTTAGACATTCTCCCTGTGACCGCATGGGTTTCCTTCGGGTGTTCTGGTTTCCCCCGCACTCCGAAAGAAGCCAACTTAAGTTTTTATCTGGAGACACTTATATAGGTGTCTCTAGAAAGTGTTCTCACCTTCTCCATCATGGTCTGGTTTGGCTCAGCCACCAAGCACGACACCTGGAGGATGCAGCGAATCGTTCGATCAGCAGTGAAGATTATTGGCTGCAACCTTCCCTCCATTGATGAAATGTACACTGCAAGGGCCAGGAAGCGAGCGGGCAAGATCATCTCTGACCCCTCTCACCCTGGCCACAAACTCTTTGAATCACTTCCCTCTGGAAGGCGACTCCAGACTGTCAAAGCTGCCACAGCCAGACATTTATCCACGAGTAGTTGCTCTACTCAACAGCCAAAAATCTGTAGCCTCCCTGTGATCTGGTATTTTGTTGGTTCACATGCTTGATCAATGGTGTTTTATCATTAATGTTTTATTATTTTTAATGTTTAGTGTTTTCTGAGTCATTCGTAACTGTCACTGTATGTCATGTTGTTACTTGTGGGTGGAGCACCAAGGCAAATTCCTTGTATGTGAATACTTGGCCAATAAACTTACTTACTTACTTACTTACTTAATACTGTCAGTGACTGTTATACAACTGCATTCTCTGGCATTGCATGACCACTCTCTAGATGTAAAGGTCCCCGTCAAATCCCCTCCAAATCTCTTATGTCTCATGCTATATCTAGGTCCTCTAGACACATACCTTTCCTCTGCACAATGCACAGTTCACCCCACCATGAACTGTGTAGGAAGGAACTGTAGATGCTGGCTTAAACCGAAGATAGATCCCAATGCAAAACGCCACCTATTCATGTTCTCCAGGGATGCTGCCTGACCCGCTGAGTTACTCCAGCACTTATGTATTTTTTTGCAGGCAAAATAGAACCAACCTAGATGGGGTATCATGCTAAGCATGGATGAGTTGGGGGCGAATGGCCCGTTTCCATGCTGTATTACTCCGTAGCTCTGCAACTCCATGACCAGCTAATGTAGAAAACCAAGTGAATGGAGAAAACTGCAGTATAATCGCATTGTAGTAACAAGGAAATGCAGATGCTGGTTTACCAAAGAAAGGCACAAATGCTGGAGTAACTCAGTGGGTCGGGCAGAATCTCTGGAGAATATGGATAGGTGATGTTTTGGGTCTTCAAAAATGATTGTAGGGGATGCAGGAAAGAAAGCTGGCAGAGAGGAGGGGGGCGGGACAGAGGGTGGCCGGCCTATAGATGAACACAGGTGAGGGGGGATCTTTGATAGGCAGATTGTTGGACAAAGGTCAGGGTGTGCCTTTGTCCAACAATCAGGTGTGGGCCAGAACAAAGCAGGTGTGAGCCAGAAGAATAAAGAGTTACAAATTGTGAAGGTTGAAGACAGAAAAATTGCAAATTGTGAGGGGAGGGGGAGATGGAGATGGAGGGGGAGGGGGAGAAACGGGAGAAACGGGAGGGGGAGAGGAGAAACCAGTGCAAGGTCAGCCAGGATTCAGGGAAGGGGAGTGAGAGAGGGAAAATAAAGATTTGGGGGTTCAGGATTTGGGAGGGAAAATAAAATGGAGGAGGAAGGGGAGTGTGTGTAGATGTTACTTAAAATTGTTCAGTGTTCACACAGTTGGGTTGTAGGCAGAATATGAGGTGCTGTTCCTCCAGTTTGCATGCGGCCTCATTCTGGCAATGGAGGAGACCCAGGACAGAAAGATCCTGCATGGGAATGGGAAGAGGAGTTAAAATACCATTGGAACCCCTCTCTCTTCGTCCCTCCCCAACCCAAGTTGTACCAGCTTCAAAGTCATCTTGTTGAGTCTCATTGTCTGTAACTCGTTTTCACCTAGCCCACAGCTAACAGCGGCCTGTTTCCTTTATCTACATTACTTTTTTGCATATCTTTCATTTATTTGTTCTATATCTATCCTGACTCTCAGTCTGAAGGAGGGTCTCGCCCTGAAACATCGCCTATTCCTTTTCTCCAGAGTTTTCTCTAAGTTACTCCAGCTTTCTGTGTCTACCTTCGAATTAAACCAGCATTTGCAGTTCTTTCCTACACATAAAATGCATTGCAGTTGGGTCAGAAGTGTCAGCGATGGCTCAGGGGATAGAACACTGACTGGAAAGTAGTTGATTGAAGCTCCACTCTGGAGAGATGAGTGGACTGGAACCGCAGTACAGCACTAACGGTAAGGTGCTCTGTCTAAACTCCTGCCTTTCAGGTGAAATGTTAAACAAAGGCTCTTTCTGGATGAATACAAGAGAAAGCCTTTTCTTTCTTAAATGTGTTTGGCACAGACTTGTCTTGTATTCCCTGGTAATATCAGGGGAGGACACAACAAAGGAAATAAGTCGAATAGATGCTCGCTGAAAGATTGGTTTCAACTGATCTGCCGGCAAAGGAAACAAAACCCAGAGTGAACGTTACCACGTGGAGGGGTTGGCAGAGTTCGTTCAGTGAAACACTGGGCAGTTAACGCAACACTCAGCACAGATACAAATGCACATGTGTTAGATTGTAAATAGGATAAAGCAGTAAGTAACCTAATGAGAATTACTCTTAGTCTGTGCAGGGCAGATGGGAAATGTAGAGCTAACAAAGGTGGCACACTGGCGCAGCTGGTAGAGCTGCTGCCCTCACAGCGCCAAAGATCACAGTTCCTGACCTCAGGTGCTATCTACGTGGAGTTTGCCCGTTCTCCCTATGACCTCGTGGGTTTCCTCCAGGCACTCCAGTTTCATAGACTCATATAGTCATGAGACTCACATCGAGCCTGCACCGCCATTCAATATGATCATGGCTGATCATCCAACTCAGTATCCTGTACCTGCCTTCTCTCCATACCCCCTGATCCCTTTAGCCACAAGGGCCACATCTAACTCCCTCTTAAATATAGCCAATGAACTGGCCTCAACTACCCTCTGTGGCAGAGAGTTCCACAGATTCACCACTCTCTGTGTGAAAAATGTTTTTCTCATCTCGGTCCTAAAAGACTTCCCCCTTATACTTAAACTGTGACCCCTTGTTCTGGACTTCCCCAACATCGGGAACAATCTTCCTGCATCTAGCCTGTCCAACCCCTTAAGAATTTTGTACGTTTCTATAAGATCCCCCCTCAATCTTCTAAATTCTAGCGAGTACAAGCCGAGTCCATCCAGTCTTTCTTCATATGAAAGTCCTGACATCCCAGGAATCAGTCTGGTGAACCTTCTCTGTACTCCCTCTACGGCAAGAATGTCTTTCCTCAGATTAGCAGACCAAAACTGTACGCAATACTCCAGGTGTGGTCTCACCAAGACCCTGTACAACTGCAGTAGAACCTCCCTGCTCCTATACTCAAATCCTTTTGCTATGAATGCTAACATACCATTCGCTTTCTTCACTGCCTGCTGCACCTGCATGCCTACTTTCAATGACTGGTGTACCATGACACCCAGGTCTCGTTGCATCTCCCCTTTTCCTAATCTGCCACCATTTGGTCTATCTCTCCCTCCTATCTATCTAGATCTATCTGTCTGATCTATCTCTCCCTCCTAAAACCCCATTCTCCTGCCTTCTCCCCATAACCTCTGACACCCGTATGTTGGTTAATTGGCTTCTGTAAAATTGTAAATGGCCCCTAGTGTGTAGAATAGTGTTAGCGTACGGGGCAAATGCTGGTCGACACAGACGAGCTGTACGTCTATAGTACTGACAACGGTACAACAGAAATTCTTCCTTGCGGCAGCAGCAGCACAACAGATTTGTAAACACAATACTCAATAGATAACACAACAAATAAAAGGAAAAGAAGTTCAATAAATTAAATGAACCAAATATAGTGTAAAATCAAAACAATGCCCAAAGTCCCTAGTGCAATCCAGGCAGTTCCTAGTTTGGAGTTTAGTTGGAGTACATATAGTGTTCAATAACCTGATGGTTGTTGGGACATTAGTTTTTATTGGATTGGATTCAATTTATCGTCATTGTCTCATAAAAGGCAACGAAATGGATTTTCCTTACAGACATAGAAAAAAAAAGAAGCCACAAACACAGAAGTCCACGACACAACACAACCCCACAGCGGCACCAAAGTTAGGGAAGGAACCAAAGTCCAGTCAGCTTCCTCGCTGATCTCCCCAGATGTTCATCCGTGGTCGGGGCCTCCCGAACACCCCGCAGTCGCCACCACGGGCGGCCCGATGTTCAGGCCCTCGCCGGGAACGATGGAACCCCGACGCCGAACCCTGACGGAGAACATCCACAGCGGCCCCGAAGTCCACAGGCCAAGCCGGGCGGAGACCCACGCTGGCGACCCCTGACAAAGGTTCGCAGTTCTCCGCGATGTTGATCAGCGCCGCCCGCGTTGGGAGCTCCGCGAACCACAGCTCCGCGATGTCGATGCAGCAGGCCTAACACTCCGGAGCTCCAAACGGCGATCCCAGGTGAGGCATCGCCTGCTCCGCGATGTATCCAGCGCTGCGCCGCCGCTGCTGGAGCTCTGGTCGGTCAAGGCAGGAAAGGCCGTGCCAATCCAGTAGAGGGGGGGGGGGGGCGAGTACGCGACTCGAACAATAGTCGCATCCTCTCCAGGAAGCGACTGAAGGACGGTATCCCCCTTACCGTACCCTCTTCCCCCCACATAAAAGACAAAACCCCCCCAAAAAATCGCACTTCAGATATAACAAAAAACAAAAAAGATTGAAGGCGGAGGCAGCCATGACAGTGCCACCGGATGTTCGGATACTTTCTTGCCAATGGCATGAGTGAAATCAGGGCATGGCCAGGGTGGTGTGGGTCTCTGATGATGCTGGCTGCCTTTCTGAGATAGCGCCTCATAGATCCCTTCGATAGTGGGGAGGTCAGAACCCGTGATGGACCCGACAGTGTTCACCACTTTTTGTAGTCTTCTTCGTTCCTGGGTGATCGAGTTGCCGAACCATTGTCCTTAATATTGTTCTTAAGCCCCGCACCTAATCTCTAAACTAACACCCTCTACACACTCACAGAGCATTAACAGACAGCAGTAAATATGCTGGATTTACGCGGTATCATCACACTTCATGAATCGCTTCGCAATCTAGGCTCCATCTTGTGACAACAACTGCAAGAGCACGGAGAGGGGTGATTGAACCATCTGCAAGAGTGGTACATGGACGTGCAACTCAGTGAGAGGAGAGAAATTACTTCTTTTGACACTGTAAAATGTTCATGTTCATGTCATAGGAGAGTCTACTCCGCCATTCAATCATGGCTGATCTATTTTTCCCTCTCAACCCCATTCTCCTGTCTTTATCGCATGTCCCCTGAGGTCCTTACTAATCAAGAATCCGTCAATCTCCGCTTTAAAAATACCCAATGACTTGGCCTCCACGGTCGTCTGTTGAAATAAATTCCACAGATTCACCACACTCTGACTAAAGAAATTCCTCCTCATCTTTTTAAGAAAGTAGATGAAAATGGGGAAAGGAACGGCTGCTATATGTAGTAGTTTTGGCATTCGCTCAGATTGATTGAATTATTTTTGTGCTTTATGTAAAATAAGGATTATATTTTTTTTTAATCAAAAAAGGCACAAAGTGTTGGAGTAACTCAGTAGGTCAGGCAGCATCTCTGGAGAACATGGATAGGTGAGGTTTTGGGACGAGATCCTACTTCAGACTAATTGTAGCGGGGGGAGAAGAAAGCTGAGAAAGGGAAGAGGCAGGACAGGTAATACAGGTCGACACTGGCGAGGGTGATTTTTGACAGACTGATGGTTGAAACAAAGGCCAGAGAGCAGAACAGAAGGTGTGAGACAGTTCTGAAGAGTTGCGGATTGTGAAGCCAGGGGGGAGGAAAATAGCAGGAGGAGGGAGGGGGAATGTGGAGGGGAGAAATAGGTGGGAGTCCAGTGGAGTTGAGGGGAACGAAGGGGAGGAAGAGAGGGGGAGGGGTGCGGGGGAGAACTGTCTAAAAACAAAGGAGTCAATGTGAAGAAGGGTCTTGACCCAAAACGTCACATATCCGTTCTCCAGTGATGTTGCCTGACTCACCGTGTTACTCCAGCACTTTGTGTCCTTCTTTGTAAACTAGCATCTGCAGTTCCTTGTTTCTATTAGATTTCCATATTGCATTATGGCACGGATGGAGGCTGTTAACCCCATTGAATCTGTGCCAGCCCACAGAGCAATTCCATTCCCCATGTACGACGATGGATGATCTTATAGAGGTATGAGAAGAATAGATTGGGTAAATGCTCAGAGTCTTTAGCCCAGAGTAGGGGAATTTAGAACCAGATGTAATAAGTTTAAGGTGAGGGGGGGGAAAGGCTAAATGAGAATCTGAGGGGCAACTCTTTTACACAAAGGGTGTTGGGTGTATGGAAAGAACCGCCGTAGGAAGTTTAAGACAGCTCCAAGGTAGGATAGGATATGGGCCAAATGCGGGCAGGTGGGACTAGTGTAGTGTAGTGTAGTGTAGGGACATGTTAGTTGGCACATGCAAGCTGGGCTGAAGGGCCTGTTTCCACACTGTATGACTCTATCTATGACTCTATATAACTTATTCTTCCCACATTCCCATCAACTTCCCAGAGATTCCACCACTCACGAGTGGTAGCTTACAGTGGCCAATTAAGCTGTCCATCTGCATTTCTTTGGAATGTGGGGGGGAATCCTGAACATCCGGAAGAAATCCAGGAGATCGCGAAGAGCAAGTGCGCCAGACGTCAGGATCGAACCTGCGTCACTGGAACCATGAGGCAGCAGCTCCACCAGCTGCGCCACTGTGCCACCCCATTACACTCATTGAAAGGGAACTGAGGCGGCAGTAGATTTGCAGCCATACAGCGCCAGAGACCCCTGGTTCGATCCTGACTATGGGTGACTACCTCCCTGTGACCGCGTGGGTTTTCCCCGGGTGCTCCGGTCTCCTTCCACATTCCAAAGATGTGTGGGTTTGTAGGTTAATTGGCTTCTGTAAATTGGCCCCAGCATGTAGAATAGAACTAGTGTGAATGGGTGATTGCTGGTCGGCCCGGTCTCAGTGGGCTCAAGGACCTGTTTCCAAGCTGTATCTCTAAATTGAAAACAAACAGTGAAGCAGTGTAAGAGGGATGCAGAAAACATTTTGGAAGCTCCACTGATTTAAAATCAAGCCTTCAAGAGGAACATTGATAAATAAATAAAATTATGCAGGGTATTTGAGGCAGCCCTGTATGCGGATGGATAAAACAAACCTACACTTTCTTTCAAGTCCTTTATTCACTTATCAGGTACACATTTAATGTGAAACGCACTCTATCTGCCTGGGTCCTGTATACATGATAGTACAGGATACTTAGATACAACGTTAACAATGCGGGTCAGACATTTCAGTCATTCAGCTGCTACTCACTGCAGCCTATTTGTAGGGTTTTAAAAACTCCGCTGATGGGTCAAATGCAAAGCGACTACAGTACATTGTGAGTTGCACCTTATCTTCCCTGCCTGCAGCCTTGAAGAGTTTGTAGCTGGATGTGTCAGGTATCACCCAGGGACCTGGGCAGAGGGCTTTTGCAGTTAACCCAATACTGTGAACTAAGGAGCACTGGCTTTGATTTTAAGGGAGTTTCGCTAACCACTGAACCTGCCTGTTCCATTAAAAGGCATCAAATTCACCTCGAATGAAGGCTCACAATAATTCCTGTTTTTCTTTATAATGGCTTTGGCTATACTGTGTTACACCTTGCTGCCTTGAGAGCATCAAGTCATGCCAACAACAAACAAAAGGGAGGTTTCCCATTCGCTTTTTAAAATTTAAAGCACATCCTTGTGCTGTTTTGTTCCCCCCCCCCCCCCCTCTCTGCTGATATCCTCGTGATACGGGCCACTCCGCACTGACTGATTGCATTGTGCCCCTTCTGCTTAGATGTAGCTCACCCAACTGTCTCTCCACAATATGATGTGCGCTGCAATTAAATCCTTCCCTCACAGGTATCACGGAGTGGAACTTAGAAATCCCACCGTACAATGTGAACGATCACTAAGCACCATTCACAGAAGGCTGTTCAAATCAAGGACGAGGTCACTTCTGTATGTCCATCATTCATTGGCATAACGGAGGTCACCACATGAACTATTGACTATAGACGTTGGGCAGTCATATTGCAGTTATGCAGAGTAGGGAAGATTTAAACAAGAGGACATGATTTGAGAATTAAGGGACAAAGGTTTAGGGGTAACATGAGGGGGGACTTCTTTACTCAGAGAGTGGTAGCTGTGCAGAATGAGCTTCCAGTGGAAGTGGTGGAGGCAGGTTCGATTTTATCATTTGAAAATAAATTGGATAGGGAAAGGAATGGAGGGTTATGGTCTGAGTGCAGGTAGATGGGACTAGGTGAGAGTAAGTGTTCGGCACGGACTAGAAGGGCCGAGATGGCCTGTTTCCGTGCTGTAATTGTTATATGGTTATATGGTTATATAAGATGTTGGTGAGGCCACATTTAGAGTATTGTGTTCAGTTTTGGACACCATGTTGTAGAAAAGGTGTTGTCAAGCTAGAAAGGAGGCAGAGAAGATTTATGAGGATGTTGCCAGGACTCAAAGGGCCTGGAAGTGGTTGAGCAGGCTTGGACTCTATTCCTTGGAGTGCAGGAGGATGAGGGGTGATCCTATAGAGGCGTACAAAATCATGAGAGGAATAGATCGGGTAAGCATACTTATGCGTCTCTTGCCCAGAGAAGGGGAATCATGAACCAGAGGACATAGGTTTAAGGTGAGTGGTCGAAAGATTTAATAGGAACCTGGGGGGTAACTTCCGTACACAAAGATGGTGGGTGCATGGATTGAGCTGCCGGAGGAAGCAGTTGAGGCAGGTAATATCACAACGTTTAAGCAACGTTTGGACAGGTACATGGATAGGATAGGTTTAGAGGGATATGGGCCTAATGCAGGCAGGTGGGACAAGTATAGATGGGACATGTTGGTCTGTGTGGACAAGTTGGGCAGAAGGGCAGGTTTCCACGCTGTTATGACTATATGACTATGACTCAATGACTCTAAAAGTAAAATGCTGCAGACATTGAAAATCTGAAATAAAAATTGAATGTTGAAAATGCTCAGCACGTCAGGCAGTAACTGCAGGAAGAGGAACATCTGAGTTAATATCATTGATGGGTGACCTTACGTCATAAGTAACACTAAGAGGAAAGGTACAAAGTGCTGGATTACCTCAGCGGGTTAGGCAGCATCTCTGGGGAATATGTGTCGTTGGCCTTTTGGGTCAAACCTTCTCTGCAGTAATTGTGGTGGTGGGGAGGGGAGGGGAGGGGAGGGAAAAAGCTGGATGAGAGGTGGGAGCAGGACAAAGTCTGGCGAGTGATAGGGTTGGGGAGGGGGGTGTTGGTTTGATAGCAAATGGTTGGACAAAGGCCAGCGATGAAAAGACAAAATATTATTATTATTATTATTTTTTATAAATTATTTTTATTAGAAGCAATTGTACAAGAATAAAACATTCGGCATGTAAAAATTATACAATTATTGTACAGCTTCAATTTTAACCTTTTAACTTGAAAATAAGGGAAAAGAAAAGAGAAAGAACAAGAAAGAGAAAAAGTGAAAGGTGACAAGATAGGACCCCTAGACCACCACAGTAGTGCAGCCAAAGAGTGAATAAAGATGTAAGAGAGGAAAAGGAAAAAAAAGAAAAGAAAAAAAAAAAGTGTAGATATACCTGCCTCTCGTCCCCCCCCCCTCCGCTCACCTCACCCGACCCATAGTTGGATTTAAATCCAAAGTTGTGTCGCGCCATATTATCCTTGTAAGAATTCGGTGAAGGGTGTCCATGTCTTGAAAAATTGATCTGGTATTCTGCCAAGACAAGCCTAAAAGACAAAATAGTGTGAGGTAAGGATAGAAGAGGTGGTCATTGTGAAGCCAGAGGAAGGAATATAGGTGGAAGGGGAGAAATGGATGCAAATCTAGGTGGGGTACAGGGCACAGGGATGTAAACCAGCATGTTGCCCTTCCTTGTATCTCCACAAACAGGAAAGGCTGGTTATCTGAAGTTGTTGAATTGAACGCTGAGCCTTGATGCGCCCCAGATAGAAGTCAAGGTGCTGTTCCTCAACTTCATGGTGGAACAGTGGAGAAGCTTGAAGGCAGAGAGGTCAAAACGGGAATATAATGGAGAATTAAATCCTTCTTGCTCTTACATTCTTTTACCTTCATTACATGATGAAGGCAACTATACCAGATGGATGGGATTTATATAAATCCAATCCATTATTATTATTATTATTATTATACCAGATGCATTATCTATCTTTTCACTCCCACCTCCAGGGATTTGTGTACATGAGCACCATGTTCCTCAGCACTCTGAGGCTCCCACCATTCATTGGTTATATTCTAGACTCATAGCATCACATAGAACAGAAGCAGGCTCTTGCGTGCAACTCATCCTTGCCATTGAAGATGGCCCATCTAAGCAAGTCACATTTGCCCTCATTTGGCCCATAGCCCGATAAAACATTTCTATCCATGTGCATGTCCAAGTGTCTTTTAAATGTTATTTTACCTATCTCAAAGCGGCATCTCTTTCACTCGGAGGCTGGTGGGTATATCGAATAAACTACAATATGCAGGTACTCTAAAAAGCATTTAAAAGACAATTGGATAGGTACATGGATAGGCAAGGGATATGAAGCAAAAGTGGAGAAATGGGACAAGCTTAGATGGGGCATGGATGACTTGGGCCAAAGGACCTGTTTCCATGCTGTATCACTCTATAACTCGTATGGCTCATTTGTAATCTTTCCATTCTGTATTCATCATAATATGTAGACCGACTTTGGTATTGGTGTATTATTGTCACATGTACCAAGATACAATTTCTTCCTTTCTTCACAGTTTCTTCCCAGCTATTATCAGGCAACTGAACCATCGTATCGGCAACTAGGGAATGGTCCTGAGCTACTATCTACCTCATGGTCTTTCCACTGATAGACACAAAAAGCTCAGTGGGAGTAACTCAGCGGGACAGGCAGCATCTCTGGAGGGAAGGAATGGGTGACGTTTCGGGTCGTGACCCTTCTTCAGACTGAGAGTCGGGGAGAGGGCCTTTCCGCTGACTGGATAGCGCGCAACAAAAACCTTTTTCACCGTACCTCAGTACAATAAACTAAACTCATCTTTTGTTTAGCGTGCTATCCTGACAAATCATACCATACATGAGTATGATCAACCCATACACAAGTGCAACAAGTATTTGAGGATATGTGGCCTTTAAATGAATTTCTTTGGCCTTGATTTTATCATGATGCTTTGGGGAAATTCATACCGTTTCTCAGTTTAAATAAAATGGTGTTTTTTTTACTGATAACATTAAAGCTGTAGGGCTGCAATGTATTTGCTCCTGTTTTATTTAATATATTTATGATAAATTAGTCTTTCAAGCAGCCTTCAAATCCCCCTCGGGGAACTACCAAGAACTTAATAGAATTGTGATGATTTAATGGTTCTGTATTTCCCACATTCTCTACTTATCCTGTGCTTTTCTGTTACATGTTGCTATTGCACAAGATTGAGTTTTAGGAGTCAGTCAGAATCTTTACTGATGTGATTGAGCGATCCACAAACTAATATTGTGCAATGATTCTCTCATCTCGCGCTGTTTTACCATCAGGATAGAGAGCAAACCTTTCTTTTTTATTATATTTTTATTTGCGCCTTTGCTACAGAATTGAATAGAACCATGAGTCTCGGAGGACCGCCATTCTGATTGTTGATTTTGTTAGTCTATTGGGATTTGCACTCGTCTGAATGCACTTCAATGAAGAACTGTTGTCATTCCAGTTCACGAGCAGAGGGCACGGACAATATTTAGAAGTGATTTGCTCAGCGTGGAGATGGAGAATTTAGGTTTAGGTTTATTGTTGTCACATAGAGAAACGCTTTGTTTTGCATGCTACATCAAATCAGGTAATACAATACATAGACACTATCAAGCCAAACTCGAGTACAACAGGTTGAGAGAAGGGATTAATACAGAGACTGAAGAAGGGACCCTAAGACTGAGGTGAGAAAAAACGTTTTCACCCAGAGAGTTGTGAATTTATGGAATTCCCCGCCACAGAGGGCAGTGGAGGCCAAGTCACTGGATGGATTTAAGAGAGAGTTAGATAGAGCTCTAGGGGCTATTGGAGTCAAGGGATATGGGGAGAAGGCAGGCACGGGTTATTGATAGGGGACGATCAGCCATGATCATAATGAATGGCGATGCTGGCTGGAAGGACCGAATGGCCTCCGCCTGCACCTATTTTCTATGCTTCTATGACCCCAAATATCACCTATCCTTTTTGTCCACAGATGCTGCCTGACCCATTGAGTTATTCTAGCACTTTGTGCCTAACGCTTAGCAAAGGGAATGATACAGAGTGCAGAATATAGTTCTCAACATTGTAATGCATCAGTTCCAGATATAATATTCAATGTCCGCTATGGGGTAGAGGTGAATCGGACAGTACCCTAGCTTATGGTAAGACCGCTCAAATGCCTGGTAACAGAGGGGAAGACGCTGTTCCTGAGTCTGGTGGTGCTCGGTTTCAAGCTTCTGTACCTTTTACCCGATGGGAGCATGGAGAAGAACGAATAACCGGGCCGAGACAAGTCTTTGTTTCTGAAGAAGGGTTTCGGCCCGAAACGTTGCCTATTTCCTTCGCTCCATAGATGCTGCTGCACCCGCTGAGTTTCTCCAGCACTTTTGTCTATCTTCTGTGTATATGTTGGCCGCTTTTCTGTGATAACGTGAAGTGTACGTGGGGTCAATGGTGCGTCAGGTCTGCGTGATTGACTGGCTTACATCTACGACTTCTCTGCAATTTCTTGCCATCTTGGGCAGAGCTTTACCTAAAGTGAGGCTGGGATACAACCCGGCAATGTACGATGCATCTTTAACCCTTTCAGTCTTCTTGTAGAAGTAAGTTAGTGTCACAGAGGCACAGGTCCAGAGAACACATGTTCAAAAGTAAGTTTGGGTGCTGTTCCTCTCAAACTTTTGTGTTACTTAAACAAAAATATTTTGCATTTTTGCTTTCGTGTGAATTAAGATTTTTGCCAAAATGCCAGTGAAATCACGAATACTGCACTGTTTTCACAACATGTTACAATTTTCAAATTATTTTCGTATATTCTACAAAAACTGTGTACATTGGCACAATTTCTTAGCATTTTTAAATTATTCCGATATTTTCTACATAAAGTATGTGCGCTGGGGAAGGGGCGATACTAGTTTGGAGGTGGATTATTCTTTTCATAGTTTAATTATTTAAAGGCAGAATGAAACGATAACCGAAGAAGGTGTGGGGGTGTCATATACCAATGGCAGATTGGTTCTAGTGGCTGTATCTGGGGTTTCACTTGCACTTCACTATGATACATGACAAATTGCAGCTTTGCTGATTTAAACACTTGTTGATGAAGCAACACTGCTATTTTTAACTCTGTCGATTATGCAATTAGTTGTACATTTTTTTCCGTTTTCCTTGGCATTCATTGATGTAATTTTTGCAGGAAATAAGTTTTGTAGATTGCACCAGTGTGATGCTAAACAAACTAGAATAAATACAAGAGGAATTTTAGAAACTGCCAGTGACCCATGAAAATACCAAATTGGATTTAAATCTGGCAGATTTTGATATTCTATTAACAGAAGCTACTGTAGTTCCTTAAAAATGTGTAATGTTTTGGTTATTGTTGCATAGTTTAGTTTAGTTTAGTTTAGAGATCCAGAATGGAAACAGGACCTTCGTCCCAATGAGTCTGCACCGACTATTGGTCGATTCGCACTAGTTCCATGTTATCCCACTCCCTACACATCTACTCCCTACACACCAGAGGCAATTTTACAGAGGCCATCCCTTTTCCTCCACAGACGCTCCGTAACCTGTCAATTCCTCCAGCACTTTGAATTTCTTGGCCCACCGTAGGTTTAGTTTAGTTGAGAGAGGCAATCTGGAAACAGGCCCTTCGGTCCACACTGACCAGCGATCACTTGTGAACTAGTTCTATCCCACACACTGGGAATAATGTTCAGAAGTCAATCAATCTATAATCCTGCACGTCTTTGGGATGTGGGAGGAAACTGGAGCACCAGGAGGTTTCCATCCTGGCCACACACTCGTTTCACGATTGCCATCGGGAAGAAGGTACAGGAGCCTGAAAAATGTAACGTCCAGGTTCAGGAACAGCTACTTCCCTACAGCTATCAGGCTATTCAACCCGACAACAAATACGCTCTGAACTGCAACAGACTATTATTATTATTATTGCACTATATTTATTTATTGATTGAGTATGTGTGCATGTGTGCGGCTTATACTCGCTAGAATTTAGGAGATTGAGAGGGGATCTTATAGAAACTTACAAAATTCTTATGTGGTTGGACAGGCTAGATGCAGGAAGATTGTTCCCGATGTTGGGGAAGTCCAGGACAAGGGGTCACAGCTTAAGGATAAGGGGGAAATCCTTTAAGACCGAGATGAGAAAAAAAAAATTCACACAGAGAGTGGTTAATCTCTGGAACTCTCTGCCACAGAGGGTAGTTGAGGCCAGTTCATTGGCTATATTTAAGAGGGAGTTAGATGTGGCCCTTGTGGCGAAAGGGATCAGGGGGTATGGAGAGAAGGCAGGTACGGGATACTGAGTTGGATGATCAGCCATGATCATATTGAATGGCGGTGCAGGCTCGAAGGGCCGAATGGCCTACTCCTGCACCTATTTTCTATGTTTCTATGTTTCTATGTATATATACACACAGAACTTTTTTTCTCCTGTTATGTACAATGTTTACATATTCTGTTGTGCTGCAGCAAGCAAGAATTTCATTGTCCTATCTGGGACACATGACAATAAAACACTCTTGACTCTCCACTCAGTCATAGGTAGAATGTGCAAACTCCATATAGACAGCAGCTGTAGTTAGGATCGAACGTGGATCTCTGACACTGTAAGGCAGCAATTCTACCACTGCACCACCTTATTTAGTTAGTTACCAACTTACAATATATAACTGAATCAGAATTAAGACAGCGCATTCCAGGCACCCACCACTCTATGTAAACGCCCCACACATCTCCTTTAACCTTTACCCCTCTCACCTTAAATCTATGCCTTCTAGTCTTTGACATTTCCACCCTGGGTAAAAAGGGTCTCACTGTCAACCCTATCCATGCCTCTCATAACTTGATATACTTCTATCAGGTCCTCCCTCAATATCCACCGTTCCAGAGAAAACATGAAGTAAAGAAGATCCCTGGACCTATCCAATTTTTTGTCATCTCTTTGGAAGGAGAAGGACGAAAGGAGAAACCTGAGGCATCAGATGGTCCTGGCTATTGAAGCAAATAATTGAATTAATTGAAATATACAGCTTGGAAATAGGCTCTTCAGCAAACAGAGTCCATGCCGACAACAAATCACGTTTCAAACAAGTTTTACGTTATCCTACTTTCTTATCCACTCTCTACACACGGGACAATTAACCCACAGGCTCGCATGTCTTTGGGATGTAGGGGGAAACCGGAGAACATGGAAGGAACCCACTCCGTCACAGGAAACCCACGCCATCACAGGGAGAACATGCAAACTCCACACATACAGCAAAAGTGGTCAGGATCGAACCCGGGACTCTGGCGTTGTGAGGCTGCAGCAACTTCAGTAGCTGTGAGATGTGAGTATGACATTAGCCATATTCTGGAGGCAATGCATTTTGTAGATCCATTCGATGGTGGGAGGGTCAGTATCTGTGGTGGACTGGGCAACATCTACCACTTGTGCAACCTTATTTATTCCTGGGCATTTAAGTTACTGACCAGGCCAGGATGTGACCAGGCCAGGATGTTATCTCTACCATACACTTGCAGACGGTCAACAGAGTATTTGGTGAAATGCTGAATCACAAGGTAAAGTGATGGGGATTGCAAGGGTGGTGGGTATATGGAATGAGAAGCCAGAGGAGGTAGTTGATGCAGGTACAATAACAACATTTAAAAGATATTTGGACACGTATGAATAGGAAAGATTTTGAGTACGAGCCAAATGCAGGCAAATGAGATTAGTATAGATTGGCATGGGCGAATTGGAGGGCCTGTTTCTGTGCTGTAAAACTCTATGTTTAGTTTACATGAGGTACACTGAAAAACTTTTGTTGCGTATCAACCAGTCAGCGGAAAGACTATACATGATTACAATCAAGCCATTCACAGTGTACAGATACACGATAAAGGGAATAATGTTTTGGGCAAGATCAGTAAAGTGCAATTAAAGATAGTCTGAGGATCTCCAATGAGGGAGATGACAGCTCAGGTTCGCTCTCTAGTTGTTGATCGGATCGTTTACTTGCCTTATTGCAACTGGGAAAAAACTGTCCCTGCATCTGGAGCTGTGCATTTTAACACTTGTGTACCTCTTGCCTGATGGGAGAGGGGAGAAGAGGGAGTGTCCGGGGTGAGACCCATTCTTAATTATGCTGGTGGCCTGGCCGAGGCAGTGTGAAGTATGGATGGAGTCAGTGCAAAGCAAGTTGGTTCACGTGATGGTCTGGGCTACGTCCACAATTCTCTGCCATTTCTTGCAGTCTTGGATGGAGCTGTTCCCTGACCATCTTGTGATGCATCCGATAAAATGCTTCCTGGGGCACATCTGTAGATGTTGGTGAGAGTTGTTGGGGACATGCCAATTCCTAAGCCTCCTAAGGAAGTAGAGACATTGGTGTTCTTTCTTGGCCATTGCTTTGAAATGGGTGGTCCAGGACAAGTTGCTGGTGATACTTACTCAGAGGAACTTAAAGCTTCCTAAAAGCTAAAACCTATGACTCTAGCTTTGGGGAGCAGAAGGATATGGATGGAGTGTAGGTGGATACAGATTCATTTGAACATTGGTCACTTACAACCAATGTCTCACACACCAGCACTGATGAGGTCAGAAGACTCTCCAGCATAATTCCTTGTGGTAGAAACAAGGAACTGCAGTTCCTGGTTAATACACAAAAGGACTCAAATTACGAGAATAAGCTCAGTGGGTCAGGCAGCATTTCCCAAGAACATGGATAGATGACGTTTCCGGTTCAGACCCTTCTTCAGATGCTTGTTTTCTTCGATGGAGATTATATTAGATGGGCGGCACGGTGGGGCAGCGGTAGAGTTGCTGCCTTACAGCGCCGGAGACCCGGGTTCAATCCCGATTATGGGTGCTGCCTGTATGGAGTTTGTACGTTCTCCCCGTGACTTGCGTGGGTTTTCTCCGAGATCTTTGGTTTCCTCCCACACTCCAAAGACGTACTGGTATGTAGGTTAATTGGCTTGGTAAATGTGAAAATTGTCCCTAGTGTGTGTAGGATAGTGTTAATATGCTGGGATCGCTGGTCGGCGCGGACCCGGTGGGCCGAAGGACCTGTTTCCGCATTGTATCTCTAAACTAAACTAGATTTCGGGAAAAATGTCACAAGGATTAAATATCAACAGTGATGCATATCCACAATTCCACATATCCACGGGTGAGAGGAAGACCAAGTTTGCTAAACGCTATGTTACTATTTCGGATTTAATATTCTTCAAAGGAGAAGCATCATTCAGAATGACATGGGACGTTCATATCTGATCCATTCAGGTCCTATACCAATGATGGACAATGGATCTTGGAGCTGAAATTTCAGCTCTGTTGCACCCTGACCTTTTGAGTACTTCCAGCATTTTCTGTTTTTATTTCATGTTCATTAGTTTATAATTCATAGGAGCAGAATGAGGCCATTTGGCCCATCCTCTATTCACTCATGGCTGGTCCATCTTTGCCTTTCAACCCCATTCTCCTGCCTTCTGCCCGTAACCTTTGACACACTTACTCAACAAGAATCTATCAATTTCCATTTTCAAAATGCCTGATGACTTGGCCTCCACAGCCATCTGAGGCAATTAATTATACAGATTCACTAGACTCATACCAAAGAAATTCCTCCTCATCTCCTTTCTAAAGGTACGTCCTTTTATTCTGTGAAACATTACATCCTAATGCTAGGTGCGGGAAGGAACCGCAGATGCTGGTTTAAACCGAAGATAGACACAAAAAACTGGAGTAACTCAATGGGCCAGATAACATTTATGGAGAAAAGGAACAGGTGACGTTGTTATATTGCAGATCGGAAGAAGGATCTGGACCCGAAACGTTACCTATTCCTTTTCTCCAGAGACGTCTGATCCGCTGATACTCCAGCATTTTGTGTCGACATCCTAACAGCAGTCGGACATAGACTTTCACGTTCTCTGCAGATATTTGGGGGACATGAGTTCTGATATCCCCCAGGAGATGTCGTGCTTCGCGTCGTGTGGAAGAAAAATGGTGCTCTATTTAACACTGACAGACCAACTTAACACAGGACTTTGCCAAGTAACCTGAACCACACGTTGCCATGTCACGAGCAGAGGTCCAGCTCAGCCTGCGTTCCCTCCAGGGAAAGTCAGACTCAATACTATCGTGTTTCCGAGGGGAAAAAGATCCCGTGTCACTCACTTTACTCCCTTTCACAGAATCCTCCAATAATTTGTTAATATTGTGCTCGCTTGTACCCTTGACCACGTGCAGTGGCTACGGTCACACATGGGAGAATGATGCAAGTTAAAAATAGCAGCATGAAGACAAAACGCTACATGCCTGTACATATATGGAGCAAAAGGAAGTGAGCTCAGTTCTTCCAATTCAACTCCCATGTTTGTGTTTCTGTGTGGACATATTTTTACCATGATTGGACAGGACTTGATTCTCCGCGTAACAAACTAAATGCTGTTTCTTTAGTGCACTTGAACGTAGTGGACTCGTTAATATGGCTCTGTCTATCAGAACAAGGTGGCAGATACAAGAATGGATTAACAACATAGTGGAAATATGCGGGGCAAATATTTTAGAGAGGGTTGTGGGTGCCAGGAAGGCGTTGCTGAGGCCAGTGGTGGAGGCAGATACGATAGTATAATCTAAGAGACCTTTGGAGAGGTACATGGGTATGCAGTAAATGGAGGGATATGGATTATGTGCAGGCAGATTAAGCATTGATCTTGGCATCATCTATGGCAGTCAAAATAAGCCATATATTGGGATAGGTAAGTAAGTGGATAATGAAGTATGTTTTAATTGATTGAAAAACAGAACGTGGAAGCAGGCACTTTGACTCGCTAAATCCTCGCCGACCATCAATCAGGTCAATTCTTGATTAGTACACGTGTCAGAGGTTATGGGGAGAAGGGCAGGAGAATGGGGTTTGGAGGGAGAGATAGATCAGCCATGATTGAATGGCAGAGCAGACTTGATGGGCCGAATGGCCTAATTCTACTCTTTTCACTTATGACCTAATCACCTATTCACACTAATTCTATATTATTCATTCTCTACATACTAGGGGCAATTTACAGAGGCCAAATAACCTAAAAAGTGCACGTCTTTGGGATGTGGTAGGAAACCGAAGCACCCGGAGGAAACCCACGTGGTCACGGAGAACGTACAAACTCTACCCGGACGGCGTCCGAGGTCGGGATTGAACCCGGGTCTCTGGTGCTGTGAGGCAGCAGCTCGACCGCCTGCGTCTGAATGAAGAAATTAAAAGAGAAAAGTGTAAAGCTAGTGAGTACGGTAAAGAAACATGACTTTGTAATCTACAAAAACTTTCCATTGATTAAAATGTTCTTGGTTAGCATTTAACAGCCAGCTTTTTATTGCCTCAGAGCTAGTATCTGACGTTACCCTAATGGTACAGATGTATGCTTCCTTTCAACAACCACATCTATAAACCAGAGATTTAAAGTAAGACATCTCACAAAGGCAAGAGGGGCGGCACAGTGGTGCAGCAGTAACGTTGCTGCCTTCAATCGCCAGAGACTCGGGTTAGAAACATAGAAAATAGCTGCAGGAGTAAGCCATTTGGTCCTTCGAGCCAGCACTACCATTCAATATGATCATGGCTGATCATCCAAATTCAGTATCCCGTTCCTGTTTTTTTCCTATATCCCATGATTCCATTAGCCCTAAGAGCTAAATCTGACTCTCTCTTGAAAACGTCCAGTGAATTCCACAGATTCACAACTCTCTGGCTTCGATCCTGACGACAGGTGATGTCTATACAGAATTTGTATGTTCTTCCTGTGACCGCGTGGGTTTTCTCCGGGTGCTCCGGTTTCCTCCCACACTTAAAAGATGTACAGGTTTTTAGTATAACTGGCTTTGGTAAAATTGTAAAATTGTCCCTAGCATGTAGGTGTTGGTGTACGCGGTGGGATCGCTGGTTGGCGGACTCGATGGGCTGAAGGGCCTGTTTCTGCACTGTATTCTAAAGTCTAATGAGAAAATCCACACCGATACAAAGAATGAGAAGTTGCGATATGTGATTAAAATATTCTCAAGAGGCATGTTCCTTGGGGAGTCTTAACTGGGTAGTGGGAGCAGGAGGTGCAAGATTGGAGAGCTTTTGATTTATATGTTAAATTAGGCAAACAGAGGCCATGATGCCAAGCATTTGGAAAGCTGGAGGAGAGGAAAGGGGAAATTTGATGTCAGGGAATAAGTCAAATTCACAGAGAAGTATCTTAAACTTGGGTCATTGGGTGACTTACAGGTTAGCGAGGAGGGTGTAACAATGTGGGTTTCCTCCGGGTGCTCCGGTTTTCTCCCACATCCCAAAGACGTGAGGGTTTGTAGGTTAATTGGCATTCGGTAAATTGCCCTCAATGTGTAGGGAGTGGATGCGAAAGTTGGATAACTTGGAACCATTGTGTAAGGGTGATGGATAGTCGATGTGGACTTGGGTGGGCCAACGGGCCTGTTTCCATGCTGTGTCTCTGGAAAAAAAGGACTTCAGGTCAATGATGTTTTGTCAGAACTGGGATATGGTAGAGCACAGATAAAATGAAGGGAGGAATTTCAGAGACATGTGTTTTGGTATTTTTACACTATTTCAACAGTGCTTCATAAAACTGAAATAGATAGTTGGAATAGATAGATGATTCAGAATGGGTTCAGGAATCAGACTGCGGGTGAGATAGGGCTGAATATACTGGGGATCCCACAAAACCCTTTGAGTAATTTCACGCGTAATGTACCATGTTCCATTACAAGAAGGATGTGGAGGCTCTGGAGAGGGTGCAGAAGAGATCTACCAGAATTCTGCCTGGATTAGAGGGCCTTTGAGGAAAGAGTGGACAAACTTGGAGTGTTTTCTCCCAGAGCGTCGGAGACTAGGAGGAGACCCGATTGGTTTATTTAGTTGAGAGATACAGCATGGAAATAGGCCCTTCGGCCCACTGAGACCATGGTGACCATCGATCACCCATTCACACTAGTTCTAAGTTATCTCACTTTCTCATCCACACCCTACACACTAGTGGGCAATTTACAGAGGCCAGTTAACCTACAAACCCGCACCCCTTTGGGATGTAGGAGGAAACTGGAGCACCTGGAGGAATCCCACGCGGTCACAGGGAGAAGGTGCAATCTCCACATAGACAGCACCCAAAATCAGGGTAGAACCCGCATCTCTGGGAGAGTCTTAGATCGGGTAGATATTCAGAGCTTTTGCCCAAAGGTGGAAATGTCAAGGGCTAGAGGGCATAACTTTAAGGTGAGAGGGGCAACGTTTAAAGGTGATACAAGGAACTGCAGATGTTGGCATCTTGAGAAAAAGACAAAGTGATGGAGGAACTCAGCATCCGGGGAGGAAATACACAGGTAATGTTTTGGGTCAGGACCATTCTTCAGAATGAAGAAAGTTTCCGACTCAAAAGGTTGCTTGTCCATTGCCTCCACAGATGCTGCCTGACCTGCAACATTTAAAGGAGATGTGTGCCAGGGGAGGTGGTGGAGGCAGATACGATGGTGGCATTCCACAGATGTTTGGATAAACACATGGATATGCAGGAAATGGAGGGATATGGATCATTTGCAGGCAGATGAGGTAAGTTTAACTGGGCATAAGGGGTGCGCAAAATCATGCATGGAATATATAGGATGAATACACAGAGTCTATTACCCAGAGCAAGGGTATTGAGAACCAGAGGAAAGATTCAATAGGAATCTGAGGGGTAACTTTTCTCCACATAGTGGTGGATGTATGGAATGAGCTGCCAGAGGAGGTAGTTCAGGCACGTACTATCGCAATGTTTAAGAAACATTTGGACAGCTACATGGATAGGACAGATTTAGAAGGATATGGGCCAAACGCAGGCAAGTGGGAACTAATGTAGATGGGGCATGTTGGTCGGCGTGGGCTGAAGGGCTTGTTTCCACGCTGTATGACACTATGGGCATCATGTTTGGCACGGAAACTGTGGGCCGAAGGGCCTGTGCTGTGCTGTATTCTTCTGTGCTTAATCTTGTGTATGGAGCACACTGTCAGTCAGCTGCCTTGCCAACAAGCTGCACTCATGCCTACCGTGAGACTACACGCAAAGATTGAGTTGTAAACATAGCCTGAAAGCTCACTTTAGGTACATCTGCTCTTTGCCCTTCACCTTTGAGGTACGGGCTCAATGGGAATGTCAAGCTGCTTGTATTTTGTTAAAAAGAAAAACATGCACGCACATCAAACAAATGAAAGGGTGGGAATTACTCAATTGTTCTCTTGGGATTTTGACCACGTTAAGGTCTCATAAAAGCACTTAAAAAAATAAAATAAAGGATCGTACTTCCCTTTTCAATCCCCTAAGGACCCATTTCAAGTGCAGATTGGTGGGACTTTGCTCAATACCTTGCCTGTACATTCAGCTGGGCAGTTCTGGTGGGTCAGAAGAAAACTAATAAGCGATGTAAAGCTATCTGCGACATTAACTTTAGCACGGACTGCCCTCTTTGGCTATAATCTTCCAGTAGGACCCAGGGGAGGCTAACATTGAGATAGGCCCTTTCTCTGGCAGAACTTTGATTCTCTATTAAGTTCCTTGTAATGAAGTGAATTTCTCCATCTCACGTTAATCAGTGGACTCTGGGCGGGACAATGGAAGAGCCAAATTAGATAGAAGTTCGTTGTTCAGAATTCTCTTTTTTGTCGAGGAGAAGAGACACAGAAAAAGCCCTCAAAGGCCAAAGGTGGTTGCTGAGATTTAAGTGATTCTGCAGTGGTACTTTTAAAAATATATAATTTACAACCAGCACCACCCCCTTCCCATCGTAAGACAGAAACTAACTTAGATTTAATCAACTGAATTTAAATAACCACCATTCCGACTCCAGGTCAGGTTGGAACAATGATAGTTTAGAGATACAGTGCGGAAACAGGTCCTTCGGCCCACCGAGTCCGTGCCAATCATCGATCCCTGTACACTATCTACACACTAGGGACAATTTACAATCTATACTGAAGACAATTAACCTACAAACCAGGGGAGGAGAAAGCTGCAAAAGAGAGGTGGTAGCGGCACAAAATTTGACAAGTGATAGGTGGATCCAGGTGAGAGGGTGATTGATTTCAGTAAGTGACAAAGGTTAGAGGTGAAAAGGAGACAGAAGGATGTCAGAAAGGGAGAGGAGAGGAGTGAAATGTGAGGGGTGTGGAGCAAGGAATATGGGTGGATGGGGATACACTGTTGGAGTCACAAAGTCATACAGCGTGGAAACAGGCCCTTCGGCCCAACTTGCCCAACCTGTCCCAGCTACACCAGCCGCACCTGCCTGCATTTGGCCCATATCTCTTTAAACCTGTCCGATCTATGTACCTGTCTAACAGTTTCTTAAATGTTGCGCTAGTCCCTGCCTCAACTACCTCCTCTGGAAGTTCGTTCCATACACTTACTGCCCTTTGTGTGAAAAAGTTACCCCTCAGATTTCTATTAAATATTTTCCCTTTCCCCTTAAACCTATGTCCTCTTGTCTTCGATTCCCCTACTCTGGAGGCGAGGGAATAGCCTCTTTGGAGAAAGCAACAGCAGCAACAGCCTGATGAGTGGCACCACAACTTGGTCTGAGGGTTTTGTGGAGATGGCGAAGATGATTGATGAGGGCAGGGCAGGGCAGGGCAGGGCAGTGCAGGGACGTGGTTTACACGGATACATTAAAACGTTTGGCAAGGTCCCTCGTGGTAAGCTGGTCCAGAAAATCATGGGACACAATTACATAGATTCAATATTGGCTTGACCATAGAAGACACGATAGACACAAAGTGCTGGAGTAACTCAGCGGGTCAGGCAGCATCTCTGAAGAAAACGGATGGGTGACATTTCGGGTCGAGACCCTTCTCCAGACTGAGAGTCAGGGGAGAGGGAAACTAGAGGTATGACAAGGCTGAGAACAAATCAGAGCCGGCACCGATGGGCAAGGATCCCACAATGGTTGGCTGTAGAAGAGGTGATAATGAAGGGGTACGGACCATGAAACTAGCAGGACGACTAGAGAGGGAATGAGAATCTGAAGAAGGGTCCCGATCCAAAACATTCTCCAAAGATGCTGCCTGATCCGCTGAGTTACCCCAGCACTTTGTGTCCTTTTTTTGTTTCAAGGGTTACTTGAAATTAGAGAAATCAAAATTCATACCACTGGGTTGTAAGCTGCTCAAATAAAATAAAAGGTGCTGTTCCTCAAATTGATGCATGGCCTCAAGGTTGGCTTCACCACAGACATTAGGATAGTAAAGGAAAAATGTCTTTCTGGCCAGAGCTTTGTGACCAGTCGTGTTCTGCAAGGTTCTGCTCGGACCACACTTATTTGTCATCCAGATTTTTCTATAAATCCTTTCTCCATTTGACCCCATCCATTTTCACTAGCGTGTCTCCTCTACCTGAGAATGGCACAGCATCCACTTTCTGGAGAAGGAAGTTATCATGTCCTTATTTAGTATTCCGGACAAGTCCTCCCGGTACGGGGTTGGTATTGATGGCACTGCCCTGAGCTGGTTCATCTCCTACCTCAAAGGTAGGAGTTTCTCGACTAACATAGGCAACTCATTCTCCTCCCCAGCTAATCTCTGCTGTGGGGATCCACAAGGTTCCATCCTTGGCCCCATTCTCTTCTCCCTGTATATGCTCCCCTTAGGCCAAGTCATTGAAAGGCATGGCATTTCCTTCCATTGCTACGCAGACGATACACAACTCTATCTCCCCCTGAAGCCCAAAAAACAATCAAATCTGTTTAACCCTACCCACTGCCTCGAGGATATAAAGTGTTGGATGGTCCAGAACTTCCTCCAACTAAATGAGAGTAAGTCTGAGGTCATCCTTCTCGGCCCCTCGGACTCAATCAAAATGATAGCAGGCAGCCTTGGAAACCTTACCCCACTACTCAAACCTCACATCAAAAACCTGCCGTGATATTTGACTCCGCACTGAAATTTGACAAACAAGTCAATGCCGTGGTAAAAGCTAGCTTCTTTCAGCTTCGGACGATAGCTAAAATAAAACAATTCCTCCAGTTTGATGACCTTGAAAAGATCATCCACACATTCATCTCCTCCCGCCTAGATTACTGCAACTCCCTTTACACTGGCATCAGCCAATCTTCCCTGTCCCGCCTGCAACTGGTCCAAAACGCCGCAGCCAGACTCCTGACGGGCACCCGAAAAAGGGACCACATCCCCCCGATCCTGGCCTCTCTCCACTGGTTCCCTGTGCGGTTCTGTATAAACTTCAAGATCCTCCTCCATGTCTACAAAGCCCTCAATGGGCTTGCCGCCACCTACATAAAAAGTCTTCTCACCCACCACTCCACCTCCAGGCCCCTCAGATCGGCCGACTTGGGGTTGCTGAATATCCCACGGTCTAGGCATAAGCTCAGGGGCGACCGCGCCTTTGCGGTTGCAGCCCCTAGACTGTGGAACAGCATCCCCTTTCCCATCAGAACTGCCCCCTCCATCGACTCTTTTAAGTCAAGACTAAAGACTTATCTGTACTCCCAAGCCTTTCCTGACGTCCTCTGAGTGAGGGCTACATGTATATATGTATGTCGTTTGTTTTGTTTGTGCTATTCTTATAACAAATGTAAAGCACTTTAGCCAACGAGAGTTGTTTTTTAAATGTTCTATATAAATAAATGTGACTTGACTTGTGACTCCCAAGTGTTTTGACAGATTATCTCTTGGTTCTAAATTGGCCCTTATCTCCACTGGATGCCTTTATGTTAACTGACATTCTATTCTTCAGTTCCTCTTTAATTATCTATTTCATCCTCTCAGGGTACCATGTTTAACCTGATTGTTAAACATTTAACAGCATGGATGAGTTGGTCTGCAGGGCCTGTTTCCGTCCTCATGACTCTATGACTTGGCTTTGTTACCCGTCAATACTGCCAAAACCATAAATGTTTCTGGAAAGTGAAATAAGTAATTAAATAATTTGAACATTATTAAAAAATGTACAAATTATGTCTTTTAATTATCTTTCAAGAAGTAAATACATTTCTGCCAACACAAACATGTAAAAGACAACCTTGAAGATGTTGGAACTGCAAATGCTGGCGCGCAGGGTGCTGGGGTAACTCACCGGATCAGGCAGCATCTCTGGAGAACACGGATATGTGACGTTTTGGCTGGGGTTCTTTCTTCAGACTGCTCCATTGCAGGTCTGGGTGAGTGAGGCCTGGAGTTATGGGGAAGACTGAATGAGAATCTGCAGAAGGACCCCGACCCAAAACATTCTCCAGAGATGCTGCCTGATCCGCTGAGTTACTTAGTGTCCTTTTAAAAAAAAAAAAGACAACCTTTCTCCTTTGCCACTGTAAAGTGAGTAGGTTCCTGGAAACTGAGGCGGTCTGTGTTCCATGAGCAGAGTTTCCAGTGCTGAGAAAACTCAGCAAATTTGTGGTCTGTTGTTGAGCTTCTTGTATGTGCTCCAGGATTTTCTTTATGCACTAATGCTAAAGTGCTGCAAGTTGTCAGTACACATGACAATTAAAAACTCTTGACCCTTGACTTTTGACATGTGCCTCGGCTGCTGCAGAGGTTGAGAGAAAATTAGATTTTTGTATCTTTTTTGGCAACGGGTGAAATATCGGATGACTGCCGAATACAAAACTTCCTTTATTCAAAGGGGGCTCCAGACATAAGCCAGATAACGGAGACACCAGGAGCTGCAGATGCTGTTTTACAAAAAGACACAAAGTGCTGGAATAACTCAGCAGCTTCGTCAACTCATAAGTCATTGGATCAGACTTATGCCATTTGGTCCATCAAGTCTACTCTCCCATTCAATCATTGCTGATCTATCTTTCCCTTTCAACCCCATTCTCTTGCCTTCTCCCCATAACCCCTGATACCCTTACTAATCAAGAATCTGCCAATCGCCACTTTAAAAATACCCAATCACTTAGCAATAAATTCCACAAATTCTCAACCCGTGACTAAAGAAATTGGTGGTGTTGCAGATAAGGAAAGTTGTTTCAGACTGCAGCATGATATAGATTAGCTGGTCAATTGGAAGGAGCAATGGCAAATTAATTTTTAAGATAATATATATATATATATTTCTTAGTTTATTATTGTCACGTGTACAGTGAATCACTTATTTTGTTGTGTGCTATCCAGTCTCTAAAAACGATGAGAGGGGATCTTATTGAAACATGCAAGATTATTAAGGGTTTGGACACGCTAGAGGCAGGAAACATGTTCCCGATGTTGGGGGAGTCCAGAACCAGGGGCCACAGTTTAAGAATAAGGGGTAAGCCATTTAGAACGGAGATGAGGAAAAACTTTTTCACACAGAGAATTGTGAATCTGTGGAATTATCTGCCTCAGAAGGCAGTGGAGGCCAATTCTCTGGATGCGTTCAAGAGAGAGGTAGATAGAGCTCTTAAAGATAGCGGAGACAGGGGATATGGTGAGAAGGCAGGAACGGGGTACTGATTGTGGATGATCAGCCATGATCACATTGAATGGCGTGGCTGGCTCGAAGGGCCGAATGGCCTACTCCTGCACCTATTGTCTAAGACGAAACATGATTACACTCAATGTGTCCACTGTGTACAGTTTACAGAATAAAGGGCAACAGATCTGAGAGGAAATTAAGAAGAGCATCTATAGACAATAGGTGCAGGAGTAGGCCATTTGGCCCTTCGAGCCAGCACCGCCATTCAATGTGATCATGTCTGATCATCCACAATCAGTACCCCGTTCCTGCCTTCTCCCCATATCCCCTGACTCCGCTATCTTTAAGAGCCCTATTTAGCTCTCACTTGAAAGCATCCAGAGAACCTGCCTCCACCGCCCTCTGAGGCAGAGAATTCCACAGACTCACAACTCACTCTGTGAAAAAGTGTTTCCTCGTCTCCGTTCTAAATGGCTTCCCCCTTATTCTTCATTAGAGTAAGAAATGCTGGTGTTGAAATAAAGACTTAAAAGACTGAGCGATTGTAATGAATGATAGCAGATCCCCCTCTGGGACCAGCACGCAAAGACGCCATGGCTCAACATGGCTAAGTCCTCACAAATATCTTGGCTCAACTTGGCTAAGTCCTGACAAATGTGAGGTGGTAGACGATGGAAGGTAGGAAGTACTATACATAGTAAATGGTAGGGCCCTGGAGAGTATTGAAGAAGTATTTTGAAATACAAGTCCTCTGAATGTGGCCTGACAGGTGGATAAGGTGATGAAGAGGGTATATGGGATGCTGGCATTCATTGGCCAAGTTTCACATAGAGGTTGGTTGGAGTCTGGAACGTATTGCCTGAGGAGGTAGTGGAGCCAATTACTTTTATGACAATTGTGAAACATTTGAATTAAATAAGGCAGAGATGGTAATAGAATTAACACAGGTAAATGGGAATAATGGCGGAAGGTGCAGTGGGAAATATGGCATATGATGGGCATGACTCTAAGCTCACACAGACAGCACCAGAGGTCAGCATTGAACCTGTATTACTGGAGATTTGTGGAAATACCTCCAGTAGTTGCGCACTGTACTACTGTGTAAATATGAGCTGTTGCTCAAAAATGCTCTGGAAATGTAAATTTGTGTAATTATTAGTCTTTCTTTTAAGAATTTAAAAAAAAATCAGGTGACACCGCGGCACATCTGGTAGAGCATCTAAAAGATACTTGGGCAGATACGTGAATAGGAAAGGTTTAGAGGGATATGGGCAAAATACAGGCAAGAATTTGTCAAAGCATTAATGGCATCATAATGGAATAGAATAGAATGCCTTTTATTGTCATTCAAACAGCTTGGTTTGAACAAAATTGCATTTTCTACATTACAAAAAAAAACAAGACCCACACTTAACACAATTCACATAAACATCCATCACAGTGAATCTCCAACATCTCTTCACTGTGATGGAAGGCAAAGTCTTCTCTCTTCCCTTTGTTCTTCTCCCGCGGTCCAGCAGTCCAACTGCAGCGTCCAGGCGACTGGGGCTCCGATGTTAAAGCCCCCGGCGGGCAATGGTAAGTCCTGTGGCCATTTAAGCCACGCCGGGCGATGTTAGGCCCCGCTCTGAGTCATTTAAACCCCGCGATTCCAGCAGGAGAAGTTGCTGTTGCCGGAGCTCCGAAAAGCCGTCTCCCACCAGGGACCTGCAAGCTCCCGATGTTACCGTCCACCGGGCCTGCGGCCGGAGCCTCCGAAGCTCCGAAGTCGGGTTGCAGCCGCGCACCACCACAGCTCCTCCCGCTCCGAAGTCAGCCAGCTCCGCGATGGCAAGTCCGCAGGCTCCACAACTGGAGCCCTCAGGTTGGTTCCGGTTGGAGGCCGCCGCTGGCTCCACGATGTTAAGCCCAACAACACCGGAGACCCGGCAGGGAAAAAGTCGGGCCCCCGTACAGGGAAGAGATTAACGGTTTCCCCCACCCGCCCACATATAATAAAAACTAGAGTCAAGACATACATTTAACGAGACAAAAAAAAAAGACAGACAGACTGTAGTCGAGCCGCTGCCGATAGGCACCGCCACACCACACACACTGATGCATGGACTGTGTGTTTGATTACTTTAGAGATACAGCACAGAAACAGGCCCTTCGGCCCACAGAGTCATGCCGACCAGCGAATACCCCATACACTCACACGACCCTACACAACAGGGATAATTTATAAACTACCGAAGCCAATGAACCTACAAACCTCTATATAGAAACATAGAAACATAGAAAATAGGTGCAGGAGTAGGCCATTCAGTACCCCGTTCCTGCATTCTCCCCATATCTCTTGATTCCATTAGCCCTAAGAGCTATAGCTAACTCTCTCTTAAATAAACCCAGAGTTGGCCTCCACTGCGTTCTGTGGCAGAGAATTCCACAGTTTCACAACTCTTTGGGTGAAAAAGTTTTACCTCATCTCAGTCCTAAATGGCCTACCCCTTATTCTTAAAAAGTGGCCCCTGGTTCTGGATTCCCCCAACATCTGGAACATTTTTCCTGCGTCTAGTCTGTCCAATCCCTCAAGAATTTTATATGTTTCTATAAAATCCCCTCTCATCCTAAATTCCAGTGAATATAGGCCCAGTCGATCCATTCTTTCATCACATGTCAATCCTACCATCCCGGGAATTAACCTGGTGAACCTACGCTGCACTCCTTCAATATCACGAATATCCTTCCTCAAATGAGGAGACCAAAACTACACACAATACTCCAGGTGTAGTGTCATCAGGGCCCTGTACAACTGCAGTAGGACCTCCTTGCTCCTAAAGTCAAATCCTCTGGCTATGAAGGCCAACATGCCATTTGCTTTCTTCACTGCCTGCTGTACCTGAATACTTACTTTCAGTGACTGATATACAAGCACCTCCCCTTTTTCTAATCTGACACCATTCAGATAATAATCTGCCTTCTTGTTCTTGCCATCAAAGTGGATAACCTCACATTTATCCACATTATACTGCACCTGCCAGGCATCTGCCCACTCACCCAACCCATCCAAGTCACCTTGTAGCCTCATAGCATCCTCCTTGCAGCTTACACTGCCCCCAGCTTTGTGTCATCCACAAACTTGGAGATGTTGCGGATCGTGGGAAGAAACCTGAGCACCTGGAGAACACACACGCAGTCACAGAGAGAAAATACAAACTCCGTACAGACAGCACATGTAGTCGGGGTCGAACCCGGACCTCTGGCACTGTAAGGCAGTAACTCTACCACAGTACCACTGTGCCACCCCAAATTGCACTACGGACTTTTTTTTGCACTATTATGGTTGTCTAGTATTACAAAGAACATGGAAAAGTACAGCACAGAAACAAGCCTTTCGACCCACAATGTCTGTGTCAAACATAATGTCAAGATAAACTAATCTCATCTGCCTTGGAGGGGAGAGAGGAATGATTTAGTAGGAACATGTGGAAGCTGAGGGGCAACGTTATCATGGTGGATGTATGGAACAAGCTGTCTGAGGAAATCGTTGAGGCAGGTACAATAATAACATTTAAATGACATTTGGGCAGGCACCCATGGTGTGGAAATATATAGAGAGATATGAACCAATTGCGGGCAAATGGAACTAGCTCAGATGGGGCATCTTGGTAGGCATGGACAAGTTGGGCCGAAGAACTGGTTTCCATGCTGTACAACTCTATGGCCCTATGACACTATGGCCACATGAGGAAGAATTTATTTAGTCAGAGCGTGGTGAATCTGTGGAATTCATTGCCATAGAAGGCTGTGGAGGCCGTCAATTGATATTTTTTAAGGCAGAGATAGATAGATTCTTGATTAGTATGGGTGTCAGGGGCTATGGGGAGAAGCCAGGAGAATGGGGATGAGGGGGAAGATAGATCAGCCATAATTGAATGGCGAGTAGACGTGATGGGCCGAATGGCCTAATTCTGCTTCTATCGCTTATGGACTTACAGTATGAGTATAATCCATGTTCTTCCATTCCCTGCCTGTTCCTGTGAAATATTGAAGCAATTATTCATGTATAATTAAAAAAAAATTATTATATATTTATCTGTTTGCATAGCGATTACGGAGCTGTTAAGCTGCTGCAAGTGAGAATTTTATTGTCCCATTGCTGACATATATGACAATTAAATACTCTTAACTCAGTGGATGCCATTTCAGATCCTTTGATTAATATTTCACAGTCTACTTCAGATGGGAAATGTCAGAATGACAATGTCATACATAAAAGGTGAACTACACGCAAAAGTCAACTCCAGCACAAAGATCTGACAAGCACAAACCATTAATACCAGGGCTACACCTGGCTTTAGTAATGCGCTTTATGGAGTGTTGCAACTTTGCATTGACCAGATTTCTGTCAACGAGCATTGTCATCTTTTCACAATTTGGACTTGACTGAAGTGAGCGGATGCTGTTTCTTTCTCAGTTTTTATGACTCATTATTATAAAATTATCAGTCTGCAAAAATGAATAGGTTTTTCAAAGCCTTTTTTCCCCCAAAAAGGTTGTTGTCTCAAACACTGATCATGTTTCTGAGAAATTGCTTCATGTGATAGATCAAGTCAGATAAGGTTACAGCATTCTGTTTTATCCTTTAGAATTATTAGAACTTTAGGCCGTGATGAAAAGGACACCACCTACTAATAGCGACTGTCCCTATGGTAACGGGGTTATGTAAAAAAAGATGGCACATGACTGCCCCTTCCCTTTTTACCCATCACTAGGCACCAAGGTGAAACATGAATCTCCTTCGAGGACAGTAAACTCAGTGCATTGAACACACTGTAACACTTGTTGACAGCAATGGCTTTGCAAAACAAAAGTAGAAAGACTATACTGTACACCTAAACGTACTGCGATGCTGAATAAACACACAGAACCGCAATAATCTCCTCACAAATTACAGAGAGCGTATTTAGTTAGTAGGTGAACAGTCATCGGCTTGTGTCCTCCTGCTTAACCTTTCTTATGGGACATTTTAATAGACTGGTAGTTCATTGCAAACGAAAGCTTTATAATGTGAGATTATCTGTTTTCTTTTCAAGGCACCCACTTCAATAAAACTCTGCCCTCCCTTCATTAGTTTTATTTATTTTTAGGTACAAAGATATTTTACAGCATATATACTATTTGTAATGTACATAGAAATCTGAATAGATCTGGTATGTACAACCAGAGAGCAGTGCTGAACTACTCTCTACCTCTTGGTGACCCTCGAACTATCCTTGATCGGACTTTGCTGGCTTTACCTTGCACTAAACGTTATTCCCTTATCATGTATTGACACACTGTAAATGGCTCGATTGTAATCATGTATTGTCTTTCTGCTGACTGGAAAACACGCAACAAAAGCTTTTCACTGTACCTCGGGACACGTGACAATAAACTAAACTGAACTGAACTGAAAGGGGTTTTGAAAAAGGGTCCTAACCCGAAACGTCGCCTACCCATGTCCACCAGAGATGCTGCTTGACCCGCTGTGTTACTCCAGCACTTTTTGTTGTTGTTGGTAAACTAGCATCTGCATTTCTATACACTTTGCTAATTGGGGATCGTGCATAGGTATGGTATACTTTACTGAACTGTATGCAAAAGAAATGTCACTGTGCACTTGTAGATGTGATGATAAAGCTCCATTGATCATTGAATATTTGACAGGTACCTTTTAATATATGGATGTCCCCTACAATAAATGTCTGTAGATGCCTGATTAAACCAGCATCTGTAGTTCCTTGTGTTCCTACAAAGGAGTTTTCTTGTCCTTTGGAATTAATTTTGCAACACTCCTTGGCGCTTTTAATCACATGCCAGTGGGAAGAAGCGTCCCGATCTGAAAAATCACCTGTCCATTCCCTCCGGAGATGCTACTAGACGCAGAGTTCCTTTAATACTTTGTGTTTTACTCCAGATTCTAGCATCTGCAGTTCCTCTTCAATCATATATTCTTTGTTTTGCCTATGAACGGGTTCTTGTCACGTCCAGGTCAATGTGCCAGAGGCGTGGGTCGCTGGAGACCCTGCTGCAGGAGTGAGGGGATCAATTGGATCAGGCGATGCTGGAGGCCCCTCAAAGTTCGTACGAGCACGCATATCGGACGCGGCACGAAGCGGCGGAGCAGTGGTGGAAGACATCGACAACTTTGCCAGGCAAGGCCGACCCCTGCAACTCCGACCAAGTGCTGGCGCCAGGACAATGGGGCTTTCTGCCCAGGTTAAGACTCTACATTTCAAACAACTTTGAAACGTGAACGATACAAGATGGTGCTGGAAACATGGCACTCTTATGTACTGCCTCGGTGTAATCTACTACTCTTATACTCTTGTACTTGGGTATCATTGTGCATTGCTGCTAAATCTGCATACCTCTCCTCCATATTCACTGACCCCTGCCTAAACCACAGAACCCTCTTCTCCACAGTCTGCAACCTCCTCAAGCCTCGAGCCATCACTCTCCCTACCTCCACTCCGGATCTCTGCAACTCATTCCTCCACTTTTTTGCTGATAAAATTAGCACCATCTATCAATCCCTATCCCCTGTACCCGACTCCCCAGCATCTACTCCACCACCTACCAAGGCCCCTCCTTTCAACATCTCCGCTGATCTCCATACCCCTCCCCCTCACTGCTTCCTCTCCCAGTTTGACCCGGTCACCCCTACTGAAATCTCCAAACTCATCAGCTCTTCCAAACCCACTACCTGCTCCCTTGACCCTCTCCCCACTCCCCTGCTGAAGTCCTGCCTCCCTGCTCTCTGCCCCTACCTCACTAATCTTTTCAACTCCTCATTGTCCCAAGGAATTGTCCCCTCTGCTTTCAAAACTGCTGCTGTCACACCAATCTTAAAGAAACCTGGTCTTGATCCCTCCTCTCTCATTAACTACCGCCCCATCTCAAACCTCCCCTTTCTTTCAAAAACCCTGGAGCGCATCGTCGCGTCACAACTTCATTCCCACCTCCTCGCGTATAACCTATTCGAACCCCTCCAATCTGGCTTTCGCCCCCTCCATAGCACAGAAACTGCTCTCCTCAAAGTCCTCAATGACCTCCTTACCTCTGCTGACTCTGGCTCCCTCAATATCCTCATCCTCCTTGACCTGAGTGCAGCCTTCGATACCGTCAACCACAACATCCTGCTCACCAGACTTAGGGACCTTGGCATTGAAGGTTCTGCACTCAGCTGGTTCCGTTCTTACCTTTCCAACCGATCCCACTTCATCTCTCTCCATAACCACACCTCTGCCGCAGCCACTGTCACTCAAGGCATTCCCCAAGGCTCCGTTCTTGGTCCCCTCCTCTTCATCATCTACATCCTCCCCCTTGGTCATATACTCCGTCACTTCAAACTGGACTTCCACTGCTATGCTGATGACACCCAGATCTATCTCAGCACCAAGTCCCCCCACCACCCCCCTCTCTCCCATATCAACTCCTGCCTATCAGCCATCAAATCTTTGATGCAACTCAACTTCCTTAAATTAAACAGTAGCAAAACAGAATTTCTCCTCATTGGCTCCAAATCAACACTCACTAAAATTAACAACCCCACTCTCACTATCGACGGCACCACTGTCTCCCCATCTCTTCAGGCACGCAACCTTGGCGTGATCCTTGACTCAACCCTCTCCCTTGAGCCTCACATCCGCCATGTTGTCAAAACATCATTTTTTCACCTCCGCAACATTGCAAAAATCAAATCGTCTCTCACACCCCCCGCTGCTGAAAGACTCATCCATGCCTTCATCTCCTCCCGACTGGACTACTGTAACTCTCTTCTTTTCGGAATCAATTCCAGCAGCATCAAACGACTCCAACTGGTCCAAAATGCAGCCGCTCGACTCATTACCCACACCAAATCCTGGCACCACATCACCCCAGTTCTCAAAGAACTTCACTGGCTTCCCATTTCCCACCGGATCACCTACAAAATCCTGGTCCTCACCTACAAAGCCCTCAACAACCTGGCCCCCCCTTATCTCATTGACCTCCTCTCCCCCTACCAACCCTCACGGTCCCTCAGATCCACATCAGCTGGTCTCCTCTCCACTCCGAAATCAAACCTCTGCACCTTTGGAGGCAGAGCCTTCTCCAGGGCAGCTCCCAGGCTCTGGAATTCCCTCCCACAACCGGTCCGAAATTCTGAGTCCCTCACCATCTTCCAGTCCCGCCTCAAGACCCATCTCTTCACCTCTGCATACCCTTAGTCCCATGTTCCCCTCCCCTCTGTCTTACTGCTCTATTTTGTTTTGTTTATTCCTGACTCTCAATTGTAAAGCGACTTTGAGTCCTGAAAAGCGCTATATAAATAAAATCTATTATTATTATTATTATTATGTATGGTATGGTATTTTTAACGAATTATAGTATATGCAAAAGAGGAATTACACTGTAGCTCAGTACATATGACAATAAAGTACCAGTGAACCATTGAACTGGTTCCGGCGGGCTGCATGGGACAAAACCAACAAGCCGTGCGGCCGGACGCAATAAGTCTAGTGAATCGTTGCCTGTAGGGGGGAAGCCACTGAGCCCGACCCCTGCTCGTTCCCAAAGACCGGAGAACTGGAGAGGAGGGAGACGGCGACGTCGGACGTGAGGAGCAAGGGCCGGTAGGAAAGTGACCCTGTGTCTTATGTCCTGCTCCTTCAAGGTCGGCTACGGGAGGCCCTAGGGCACAAAGGCTGAAGAGGGACGACAGTTCGCTGGCTTGCCTGGATTGGGCACTGCTCCAGGAGACTGAGCGCATGGACTGGACTGGACTTTGTAAATGGCGCCAAAACCTGGCGACCTGCACGCGGTCGCTGTGGACTATTTCCGTTACACTTTGCTAATTGGGGTTTGTGGTTGGATATGGCTTCAGTAAAATACTTTACTAACTGTATGCAAAAGAAAAGAATATCACTGTGCATTTGTACATGTGGTAATAAAGCACTATTAACCATTGAACTTTTGCCAAGTACCTTTTAATATTTGGATCTCCTCGACAATAATGTTCTGCAGATGCTCAATTAACTTTTCACAATTTCATTATATGTTGGATGGAGGGTGTAATTTATAGGATTCCACGAACTTTGTAATGACAAATTAGAGAATCTGACAAAAATAAATTCTGCAGGTATGCAAGTTATTTTGTTTCAGTTTAGTTTGTTGTCATGTCTACTGAGGTAGAGTGAAAAGCTTTTGTTGCGTGCAAACCAGTCAGTGGAAAGACTATACATGATTACAGTCAAGCCGTCCACATTGTACAGGTACAGGATAAAGAGAATAATGTTTCGTGCATAATAATGTCCGGTAAAGTTCGATTAAAGATAGACTGAGGGTCTCCAATGAAGTAGATAGTAGCTCAGGACTGCTCGCTAGTTGTTGATAGGATGCCTCAGTTGTCGGATAACGTCTGGGAAGAAACTGTCCCTGAATCTGGAATTGTGCATTTTCATACGTGTAAATCTTGCCTGATGGAAGAAGGGAGAAGAGGGAGTGTCTGGGGTGAGACTGGTCCTTGATTATGCTGGTGGCCTTGCCATGGCGGCATGAAGTGTAAATGGAGTCAATGGAAGGGAGGTTGGTTTGTGTGATGGTTTAGGCTGCATCCACAATTCTCGTGGTCTTGGATGGAGCTTTTCCCAAACCAAGCTGTGATGCATCCCGATAAAATGCTTTCTATGGCGCATCTGAAGAAGTTGGCGGGCGTTGTTGGGGACCTGCCGAACTTCCTAATCTTTCTAAGGAAGTGGAGATGTTGGTGTGCCTTCTTGGCCATGTGCTGAGTGTAAATAAACTACCCAGACAGATCTACCTGGGGTCAAAGCCCTAAAGGCCACATCCCTTCAAGCTCTTGTGATGTGGCGTGAATTCCAGATGCCACTGCATACAAAAATATATTTTCATCATTGCCCGATACAATTCTTCCACCAATTGCTTCAACTGCCTGACAGCTGCGGCTCGCCTGCAGTCCGTCTGTTTTTTCTTTTTTTGTTGTTTTCTTTTGTCCTGTTTTAGTTACATTTTAGTTTATTATGTTGTGTATGTGTGTAGGGGGGGGGAGAAACATGTTTTTGGTCTCTTCCTTCGGGGGGGGGTGCGACTTTTTCTTGTCGTTTCCCCCGTCTCCGTCTCCGTCTGCGCTGAGGCCTAATGGAGCTGGCGGCCTCCAACTCCAACTGCGACCGACCGACCTCGAGGCTCCGGAGGCAGAGCCAGGACTTACCAACGCGAGGCTGGCCGACTTCGGGCTGTGAGGGCGTTCCGGCGGCGGCGGCGGCGACCTGAATTCGGAGGCTCGGCCGCGGGCCCAGTGGACGACATCATCGGGAGCTCGCAGGTCACAGGTGGGTGACCTGTTTTTCCCGAGCTCCCGCAACTACAGCTTCATCCGCTGGACTGGAGGGCGGCAGCTTCGACCACCCCGGGCCGCAGAGTTTGAACCGGCCCGTTCGCGGAGCTCGGATTCAGCCGCGGGACTGAACTTACCATCACCCGGCGGGGTCACAACATCGGAAGCCTGGATCGCCTCAGCGCAGAGGGAGAACAAGGAGGGAAGAGACAAAGACTTTAAGACTTTTGCCTTCCATCACAGTGAGGAGGTGCCTGGTGAACTCACTGTGGTGGATGTTAATTTGTGTTTAATATGTGTTTTGTTATTTTTATTATATGTATGACTGCAGGCAACGAAATTTCGTTCAGACCGAAAGGTCTGAATGACAATAAAGGAAATTCAATTCAATTCAAAGCTACTCGTTGGTTTTGTAAATAAAGAAAGGCAGGATGCTTGATTTCAAAATGTGGACAGCACACCTAGTCCAGGTGCGGCCGCTCCAGACATTTCCAAGCTGCTGAGGAGTGTTCACCCGACGCCGGAGTTCCATCTTCCCGGCAAGAGGGCCTGAAAACATCGGACTGGCTGTGGAGGCCACAAATAGGCCCCGACCTTGGGTGATCACAGAGGAAGAGGATTGAACTTTCTGGTGCCTTTCCCCACAGTGGAAAAAATGTGATTCTGTTGTGGGGGGACGTTCGTGTTGAATTCTATAATGTGTTGTGACATATTTATTTATTTTTTATTTTTCAATGGATGTATGGAAAATTAATTATTTATTTTATGTAAAGCACTTTGGTTTCAACGCGAGTTGATTTAAACGTGCTATATAAATAAAATGTACTTACTTACTTACTTACTTACTTACTTACTTACTAAGAATGACCTATCTTCATAGCCTTTTGAATGCCTCCTCCACAGGTCCAGAAGAGGTTTATGAGAATGATTCTGGATAAGATTAGATTGATGGCACTGGGCCTGTTCTTGCTGGAGTTTAGAAGGATGAGGGGGACACCGCATTGAAAGTTACCGAATAGTGAATGGTCAGGGTAGAGTGGATGTAGAGAGGATGTTTGCACTAGTGGGAGAGTCTAGGACCAGAGGGCACAGCCTCAGAATAAAACAATGCACTTTTAGAAAGGAGATAAGGAGAAATATCTTTAGTCAGAGGGTGGTGAATCTGTAGAATTCATTGCACAGACAGCTGTGGATGCCGTCAATTGATATTTTTAAGGTTGGGATCGATAGATTCTTGAGCGTTATGCGGAGAAGGCAGGAGAATGGGGTTGAAAGGGAAAGATAGATCAGCCATGATTGAATGGCAAAGTAGACTTGATGGGCCGAATGGCCTAATTCTGCTCCCAGAAGTTATGAATTTATAAATAACTTACACTGCTATCTTGGAAGTCCCACTGTTTAGACTACTTTAGACTTTAGAGATACAGTATAGAAACAGGCCCTTTGCCCACCAAGTTGGCACCGACCAATGTACACTAATACTATTATACACACTAGGGAAAATGAACAATTTTACAGAAGCCAATTAACCTACAAACCTGTATGTCTTTATAGTGTGGGAGGAAACTGGAGCACCTGGAGAAAACCAATGCGGTCATAGAGAGAACGGATAAACTCCGTACAGACAGCACCCGTAGTCAGGTTCGAACGTGGGTCCCTGGAGCAGTAAGGCAGCAACTCTACCGCTGTGCCACTGTGCCATCCTCATACTATCTCCTTGACTCATCCGTCTGCTACCCAATATTGTGCCAGTGCCTGGTTCCCACTCTCCAAGTACCCCTCCACTCTTCTGGTGCTGTTCAATTCAGCTGATTCCTCTCTCCGAGGTAGAAATGGGGTGTACAAATGTTGAACTAGGGGTGGTCACTAGGTGGAAATGAGCGAAGTTTCCATGACTTTGCTTAATATGGAGACATTTGGGGTGGCACAGTGACACAGCAGTACAGTGGCTGCCTTACAACTCCAGAGACCGGGTTCGATCCTGACTATGGGTGCTGTCTGCATGGAGTTTGTGTGATCCAATTGGCTTTCTCCGGGTGCTCCGGTTTCCTCCCGCATATCAAAGGTGTGTGCGGGTTTGTATCTTAATTGGGTTTTGTAAATTATCTCTGGTGCGTGGGATAGAACTAATGATCACTGGTCGGCACGGACAGTGGGCCAAACAACCCTCTCTATCTCTAAACTAAGCATTAGATTTTCTGGAACATGGAGTCAAATTTGAGGCCCACCAAACAAATATACACCACTTCATCCTGACCCTTGGAGGAGTCAAGAACATTGGAGATGGTGTGTGGGGGAAGGATCTGCAGATGCTGGTTTATACCAAAGATAGACCATAGACAATCGACATATTCACATATGCACATAAAGACACTAAGTGCTGGAGTAACTCAACGGATCAGACAGCATCACTGGAGAAAAAAGCCGGGTGACCTTTCGGGTTGGGACGCTCCTTCAGACTGAGGGATTTGTCCTTTGTAAACTCCCCCCAGTGTATAGGGAGTGGACGCGAAAGTGGGATTTTGTTTTGGTTTATTATTGCCTTGTGCACCATGATACAGTGAAAAGCTTTGTTTGCATGCTGTCTAGTTAAATAATTCTATACATGAGCACTATCATACATAACAGCAAGGTAGTGCAAAGAGAAAAGTACCAGTTGGTGTTGCAGTATTATAGTTTTATAACTGTACGATATAGCTACAGAGAAAGTGAAGATTAAAAAAGTGTGACGTCCGCAATGAGGTGGATGGGAGATCGCAACCACACCCTTGGCTTAAGAGAGGACCGTTCAGTGGTGATACAGTGCCACGGCCTGTAGAGTTGCTGCCTCAGTGCCAGAGACCCGGGTTCGATCCTGTTTGCACGTTCTCCCTGTGAGCGCGTGGGTTTCCTCTGGGTGCTCTGGTTTCCTCCAACATCCCAAAGACATGCGGGTGTGTAAGTTAATTGAGTTCTGTAAATTGTCCCCGTGTGTGCAGGGAGTGGATTAGAAAGTGGGATAACATAGAACTAGTGTGATCGGGTGATCGATGGTTGGCGTGACTCAGTGGGCAGAGGGCCTGTTTCCATGCTGTATCTCTAAGCTAAACGGAACTCTAAACAGCAGAGAAGAAGCCGTTCCTGAACCTGGTGGTATGTGCTTTCAGGTTTTTGTATCTTTTGCCCAACAGAAGTGGTCTACTAATCTACTTTGATGTTATGGCTAATATTCACATATGCACATATAACATCCACACTCACCTGTACATATGCGCACACACGCATATACATGCCTGCGCATGTAACATTTAAGACTGTTTAATTGTCATATGTGCCAAGACCAGAACAATAAAAGGCCTGTAAGCAAAATACACATGCATGTTTACTGTGTATCCAAGCTGTTGTGCTGCTGCATGGAAGAATTCCATTGTTCTGTTTCAGGGCATATGACAATAAAACATTCCTGACTCTCTTAATATCTCATAAACAAAAATTCAATGAAGTAATAACCACAACACTAGTGATTGGGTGGTACTGTGGCCCTACAGTGGTAGCTGCTGCCCTACAGTGCCAGAGACTCGGGTTCGATCTGGACTACGAGTGCTGTCTGGGCGGAGTTTGCACGTTCTCCCTGTGACCGCGTGGGTTTCCTCCGGGTGCTTCAGCTTCCTCTCACACTCCAAACACATGCGGGATTGTAGGTTAATTGGCTTTGGTAAGTTGTCCCTAGAGTGTAGGATAGACTCCTAGAGTGTATGGGTGATTGTTAGTCAATGCTGTCTTGGTGGGCCGAAGGGCCTGTTTCCAGGTTTTATCTCCAAACTTAACTAAACTAAGCCTGGTGGTTGTTGGGGAAGAAGCTATTCTTGAACCTGATGCACATGATTACAGTACAAATCCTGAGAGATTCTAATGGAAACACTGGATAGTTTTGCATCTGCAAGACCAATTGCAACCAGTTGCTGTTCTGGCTGCAACTAGCTAGCTCATCTCAGTCCACAGACTGAATACGGGATTACTGCTTGGCATTGCCCTCGACACAATGCTAATAGGCAGTTTGCAGAACTGCTGCTGCCTTCAGAGGCACGTTTACAATGACATTCACTGTGCATTTTATATTGATAGATAAAAATCCCAGCCTATTGATCGGAGTTTGCTTGTCTTGAGAATGTTGGAGCCAGATCAAGGTTTATTCTACATCGCCTCATAAATTTAAATTTGTCCTGAAATAGCAGCAATGTTTTCTAATATTTACTTATTTCTATTATCTATAGGCCGGCAGCTGAGCAAACATTCTCCTCTATAACTGAGTTCAGGGAGTTAATCAGTTCTAGTAGTTGTCAGCTATAAATTCAATCGGTGTTCGAGGTGTGTTGACTCATTGACTTTACCGTACAGGCTAACAGTTGCCTTTGCCTTTAACATCATGTCTCATCACTGCAGTCACACTGATAAACATCTGACCTGCGAGCATTAGGCCACAACTTACAAGCAGTTTTACAACTCGTCGGAACGCAAGATTGCATTTCATTTCCAGACAATGGCAAAGGGTTTGCACTTATGATCGCCAAGAGAATTGAATAAAAAACATGCCATTCGTGCATGCTGATGTGCACACAGATGTGCATGGGCACAATGCACTCATCAATGCTGGCTTGCACACACATGCACAGGATGGGCAGGCGCAAGAACATAAGATACAGGAACAGAAGGCATTTTGAATCCAAATGCCTGTCCTGCCATTAAGTAAGATCTGCCGCACCTTTTACCTCAGCGCCATTTTCTTGAACAAACCCCACACCCCATATTTATCTAAATATATAAAAATCTATTGTCTTCAGCTTGAGTAAACTCAAGATCCAGAGCTTCCTTGGGAGAATAATCCCAATGTTTTTTAAATCATTCTCCGGCAAAAGGTGGTGAACGCTGCCTAGTCCATCGCGGGTTCTGACTTCCCCACCATCGAAGGGATAGTGGCTGCCTCAGAAACGCAGCCGGCATCATCAGAGACCGACACCACCCACACCACACTCTCATCTCACTCCTGCCATCGGGAAGAAGATATAAGAGCTTAAAAGCTGTAACATTCAGGTTTAGGAACAACTTCTTCCCTACAGTCATCATGTTATTGAACACTACAACCTCCAAAGAAGCTCTGAAGTATACAGACTAGAGGGTATTGGTACTGTCTTTGTCTTTTTGCACTAATATTGCTTGCTTGTTTTTATGTATAATTATGTGTGTTTGTACATATATATATATATATATACACACACACACACACATATATATACGTAGTATTTTTGCGAAGATGTAAAGACAACCACATATACACACACATATACACACGTACAAGATCAGACTTTTAATAGTATATGATATATATATATATACGTTTGTGTATATATATCATATACTTATTAAAAGTCTGATCTTGTACGTGTGTATATGTGTGTGTATATGTGGTTGTCTTTACATCTTCGCAAAAATACTACGCGGTAACAATTACATTTTTATATATTCTGATTTACATTTTTGCCCTCGAGGCTGAGAACACCTTCACTGAACATTTTATGCTTTATTTCTCGACTTATTACTGATTAAAAGTAAGTAAAAAGTTTTTAAAACATCAAAAGACTTTGAATTTAAAACGACCAGCTTTCACTGATGACATCACAATGGCTTGGCTAGCAGTGATCAGCTTCACTGAAGATTTCATCCTATATTTCATGTTATGCGCGATTAAAGCTTTAAACATGCCAATTTTCACAAGGTTTTTACATATTCTGATTCACATTTTCCCCCTCTAGACAGAGATCACATTCACTGAACATTTTAAGGTTTATTTCTCGACTCATTACTGATTCAAGTTAAACAAAATCTAAATACCTTGAATTTTAAACTACCACTTCAACTGATGGTGCCACAATGGCTTGGCTAGCAATGACCAGCTTCACTGGAGATTTCATCCTTTATTTCACGTTATTCGCGATTAAAGCTTTAAAAATCCCAACTTTCTCAAGATTTTTACTGTTAAAATCATTCCAACACACTTCGATCCAATGATGCGACACAGGAGCACTCTGAACTTTTCATCTCACAGGAGGGGTAAGGCGAATTGCTATTGCAACATGCAGGGCAAGTGCAATTGGGGGCGACGGGTGGGGAACGGGTGCATTTGGGAGCAGACATTCCTTCTTTCCAGAGATGCTGCCTCCCCCGCTGAGTTACTCTTTATATGTAAACTGATTTTTTTCCTCATTTATTATACTATGTTGACATATTCTGGTGTTGCTGCAAGTAAGATTTTCATTCTTCTGTCTGGAACATCTATATAACTAAAAGTCTCATCTTGACCACTTCCTGTCTGCACTGTATATTGATTTTAGAAAACACGCTACGATATATCGCTATGATTTTTGGCCATCTTACTCACAGTCATCCTCCGCTGAGGCAGCCTCGAGGATTCTTCCGATCGATGAAAAATAAAAAAGTTATGAATCTTAAAAAAATCTTGAGATCAGCTGATTGGTCCTCTCGCCTGTCAATCACCATGATGAAGGTAATGCCCCTTCCGGGGGGGGGGGGTGGGGACGGGGGCAGGAGTATAAAACCCAAATGGTATGAAATTGCATTTGAATTTGGTGGCCTGCACTCTGCTTGAAATGGCATGAAATTGAATTTGGTGGCCTGCACTCTGCTTGAAACGGAATTTCAAGGAATAGCCGTGTGAACTGCCAGCCCACCAGCCCTGAGTGAATGAGCTGCCAACCCACCAGGTCTGAGTGACTGAGCTGCCAGCCCACCAGGCCTGAGTGACTGAGCTGCCAGCCCAAGAATCAATTTGGCCCACAATGTCCATACTAGCCCTCTGGAAACCATTCCCTTTGGCCCACAACACCCATACTAGCGCTCCAGAAAGCCCCCCACTGGCCACCAATATTGGAATTGGTGGAGAGGTGGAATATTGCATTGGGGGACCAGGCCTCCCGTGTGAACTAGTATGACAATAAAACTCTCTTGACTCTTGTGAATACATTTCTACTCATCCGTCTCCTGAATGTCCAACCCTTGAACCGACATAGACACAAAGTGCTGGAGTAACTCAGTGGGTCAGGCAGCATCTCTGGAGAAAAGGGATGGGTGACGCTTTGGGTCGGGGCCTTTCTTCAGACTGAAAGCAGAGGTGAGGGAACTGGAGGTAAGAAAAGGCCAGAACAAAGCAGGGCCGGCAACAGATGACCTATAATGGCCCATTGTTGGCTGGGGAAGAGGTGATAATGAAGGGATACAAAGATGCAAGGGTAAGGACCTTTGAATCCTTGACATGTTTCATGAGTGGGAGAAACATGAATAAGGAGTCACAATTATCAGATTAAAAATGAGGTGCATAGGAATTTCTTTTCACTGAGGGTGGTGAATCTCTGGAATTCTCCACTCAAGGTTGTGGAGGCTGGATCATTAGGATATTTAAAGAGCAAGTTGAAGCATTTTTGAAAGATTGGAGAATTAAGGACTCCGGGGGATTGTACAGAAGAGGAGATGAGGCCTGGGGCAGATCAGCCATGAGCATATTGAATGGCAGGCAGGCTTGGGTAGCCGATTCCTGCTTCTTACGTCCAAACAACCTAGGATTCCGGTTCATAGTTCATAGAACGGAATCAAGGGATATGGGGAAAAAGCAGGAAAGGGGTACTGATTTTGGATGATCAGCCATGATTATATTGAATGCCGGTGCTGGCTCGAAGGTCTGAATGGCCTACTCCTGCTCCTACTGTATTTTCTATGTTTCTATGATCATGGGGACTTATCATCATGTCCATTTATTTCTTCAATATTAATCGTTTTTACAAATGCATGGTTCCAGGTCTGTAACTTTTGCGCTATGCATGGTTCCAGGTCTGTAATTCTCCACCACATTTATTCTGTCTTATCCCTCACATGCCAAAATATGTACATGAGGCTTTAAATCTTTCATGACAACATGCGGATAGGCCTTTGCTGGCAATCAGACACATTGTCAACATTTGCCTGTAAAACAAAAGATGCAAAGTGAAGGAAGTTTAGTTCACACTAGTTCAATGGATACGGAAGCATCTAAAAAGCAAAGTAAAGAATCCTTTATTGTCATTCAGACCTTCCGGTCTGAACAAAATTTCGTGCCTTGCAGTCATACATATAATAAAATAACAAAAACACACAATAAACACAAATTTAACATCCACCACAGTGAGTTCACCAGGCACCTCCTCACTGTGATGGAAGGCAAAAGTCTTAAAGTCCTTGTCTCTTCCCTCCTTGTTCTCCCTCTGCGCTGAGGCGATCCAGGCCTCCGATGTTGTGACCCCGCCGGGTGATGGTAAGTAAGTCAGTCCCGCGGCCGAATCCGAGCTCAGCGAACGGGTCGGTTCAAACTCCGCGGCCCGGGGTGGTCGAAGCTGCCGAAGCTGCCGCCCTCCAGTCCAGCGGACGAAGCTGTTGTTGTGGGAGCTCCGGAAAAACAGGTCACCAACCTGTGGCCTGCGAGCTCCCGACGATGTCGTCCACTGGCCCGCGGACGAGGCTCCGAAGTCGGGTCGCTGCCGCCGGAACGCTGCCACAGCCCCGAAGTCGGGTCGCTGCCGCCGGAACGCCGCCACAGCCCCGAAGTCGGGCCGCCAGAACGCCGCCACAGCCCCGAAGTCGGGCCGCCGGAACGCCGCCACAGCCCCAAAGTCGGGCCGCCGGAACGCCGCCACAATCCCGAAGTCAGGCCACCGCCGGAACGCCGCCACAGCTCCTGGAGAACATGGGTAGGTGATGTTTTGGGATGGGACCCTTCTTCATTCTCACAAAGTGATGGAGTAACTCAGCGGGTCAGCCAGCATCTCTGGATGTCGGTCTGAAGAAGGGCTCGACCCGAAACCTATCCATGTTCTCTTGAGATGCTGCTTGACCTGCCGAGTTACTCCAGTACTTGGCATATATATATATATATATATATATATATTTGTTTGTAAACCAGCATCTGCAGTTCCTTGTATCCACATTTCCCTGTAACCACTTCTCTCTCTGACACAGCCCTCCACGAGATAGACACAAGGTGCTGGTTGGGCAGCATCTCTGGAGAAAAGAAATAGGTGACATTTCGGGTCGGACCCCCCACCCTGGCCATCTCCCTGGTGTGAGGCTGGTTCTCCTCACACTCGTCTATGCTAGGGGCGATTTACAGTGGTCAATTGCAGTTGTTCTGTCGGTGCAATCAGCTACTTGCTCTGGGAGAGTCTCTTCACTGGCATGGGAGTCTATTGAGACGAGAGACAGCTCCCCATTCAAGACAAACAGAGCCACTTTTTCTAGTCTATTGTTCTTAGTGTCTATTATATCTAACATGGGAGATTAAGTAAACTTTAAATATTTGTCATAGTAAAGCCAGCTGGATTTTTTGCACAGGCTGCTCTGTGTTAACCACAAAGAAAGACTCTTTCTTGGTGTCAAAAGTGTCAATGGGTGCGGATAGTAGTTATGTCAAGAGTCAAGGGAGTCAAAGGAGTGTTTAATTGTCATATGTACCGTCAGTGAATGCAATTTTTACTTGCAGCAGCTTAACAGACCTGTAAATATGGTACACGCAATATATATGTTTTATATATATATATATATATAACAAAGGCAGTTAAGGAGAGTTTTGTACGCAGCGGGTGTTGAGTTCTCTGTGGGTTGTCACCTTTGTCGTGGTGGAGGAGCTTTGTGTGGACCTGAGATCCTGAGAGCGATGCCGTCTGGAGCTATGCTCCTGGTTGGGTCACCCATGGCGGTACGGTCGAGGGGGAGGTCCCTGACAAAGAGCAATCCAACCAAGACCTCAACGGTGGAACAGGCGGAGGACGATGGCTGACTTTAGTGGAGCGTCACAATGGCTGGGAAGGCGGAAGAAGGCAGCAGCAGAAAAGGGTCCCCGGTCGTCTTGGATTCCATGCCACTGGATTCTGACCCGGATCTGTCAAGGACCGTGTGGTAGGGCTGTCTGTGCACCAGTCTCCCCACGTTAAACAAAGTCACGCACAGCCGTCCTCCATGAGAGGACAGTCATGCTCGTTTCGAGTGACCGCCGATGATGATGAGTTCTAGCGAGCGCTGCCAGGAGTGGTGGTTGAGGCGGAAATGATAATGGCATTTAAGACGCATGAATATGTAGGGAATGGAGGGATATTAATGAATGAATCAATTATACTTTTTTTAATGACATGTGACATGTCACAGTGAAATTCTTTGCTTTGATGACCATACACAAAGTATCGCAAAGAGTCGCCACGTATTGGGCGCTGACAAAGCTACAAGGCGTTCAAAGTAGTCCCAATGGTCCCTCTTCATTCTCGGCGTCTCCCCCACGCCGGGACCCTCTTTGTACTCAGCTGCGCGCCCTCGACTGACCTCTGGCACTCGCGCTGACCCATCCTCGGCCGCCCGCTGCTGGGTCCTCTCGTGGACAGGCAGACTCTCCCACAGCTTCCACGGGTGAAGTTGTCTCTGCCCATTGGAATGGGGAATGTGTTGTTGTTGCTGTGGACCATTTTGTGGCATTGGCGCCCGGCCTCCATGGTCTTCATCCACATGCTGTCATGGTGTTTCGTAGACCGACGTAGACACCTCGGCAGACAGTTTAAACCAAAGATTATAGATCTTTGACCTATGATCTTTGGTTTAAACATCAATTGCAACAACAATGTTTTCTGCAGCCTTTTCGTTATACAAATCGGCTTATCACAGTGGAAGCATGGGGATCAATAGACCAATGTTATATCACACCCATCTTACTGAAATATAACGTGTAGGAAGGAACTGCAGATCCTGGTTTACACCGAAGATAGACACAAAATGCTGGAGTAACTCAGCGGGTCAGGCAACATCTCTGGAGAAAAGGAATAGGTGACGTTTTCGGTCGAGGCCCTTCTTCAGACTCCTGACTTTAGTCTGAAGAAAGGTTCTCGACCTGAAAACGTCACCTATTCCTTTTCTCCAGAGATGCTGCCTGACCCGCTGAGTTCCTCCAGCATTCTGTGTCTTATTAAAATACAATGTCTTCATTCGATGTTTTCCCAGCATTAGATGCAGTGGCTCATCTTGAAATCTTGGTCCTTATCTTTGTGGGAATGCATGGGGTCAGGCATGTTGCTCTAATTGGGGAGCTGGGAAGGGGTGGGGGGGGGTGGATTGGCACAGTGAATAATCCGAAAGCGATACGTCTGTCTGTTTGAACCAAGCGAATCGCCTCCTCCACCCACTAGTTATCTGAGAGACACCATCCCGAGGGAAAAGCGGGGAATAGGACGTTCAAAGGACTTCGGAGAAACAAAGCCCCAAATACTGTACCTAACTCAATAGCTCGCGCTTACATCTGAAACCATATCTGTATAGAGCCGCTACTGTGTGGGTGAACTACAAGGGAGAACCGGCATGATTATTGCATGTTGCAACACTCTATCCGCTAACAGGGAGCGGTCTGGCGATCTCTACGTGACAAGGATGTCTTAATGATCTAAACATTAACAGAAGGTTATTTTACAGTGGTTTATCATACAGAAGATTTCAAATGAACAGGAGGATTAATAAATCTGCGGAGGAGAGCTTGGTGGGTGTGGAGGGAAGTAGTTACTTGGCAACCTTGGTCAGCTCTCTTTGTACATTGTGTAACTCAAAGTGCATTCAAAGCCTTTTTTCCTTGTGAAATGTTACACCTTGCTAAAAATAGTGTATTTTAAAGAAAAGATTCCGACTGAGCGAGGCGTTGCCATGGCACCCGGAAAAAGCACATTTAAATTTGGACATTTTCTAAGAGGGAACATTGACAGTTTGGGGCATCATGACCAAAGCCTCAGCAAGTTCAAAGCAAATTGTAAACAGTCATTTTCGTTTTCGTTTCCCGAACAAAATTGTCGTGAACTCAAGCCTTTATCGTTTTCTATTTTGGGCCAAGCAAACGCAAAGCTTCCATTTTTCTCCAGTTCCTTCAATAAAAGGAGAATTGTTAGAACAAGATAAATACCGGCACTGAGGTACAAAGAAAGAGAGCAGGGCAGGTGAGCAATAAACGTGGGCAAAGGAAAAGGTTGGCTGGGCAGCATGGTGGCGCAGCGGTAGAGTTGCTGCCTTACAGCGGCATAGACTACGGTTCTATCCTGACTACAGATGCTGTCTGTACAGGGTTTATACATTCTCCCTGTAACCGCATGGGTTGTCTCCAGGTGCCCTGGTTCCTCCGACACTCCAAAGATGTATAGGTTTGCAGGTTAATTGGCTTCGATAAAAATTGTAATTTGTCCCTAATGTGTGGGGTAGTGCTAGTATATGCTGGTTGGCGTGCTCGGTGGGCCGAAGGGCCTGTTTCCGCACTATAACTGAAATCTAAAATCTAAAGGCAGATGGAGTGAACCTGAGCAAAGAAAAAAGATAGCAGTTAATTTATATAAACTCATTCCTTCTTGCCAATGGCAGAACTAGTTTCCTCTCTTTGCTTTCCGCTCTCTCTATCTGCTTTCCAAAATGATTCTTTCTTATTAGTCATGTGCTTTTGATGCCATTTATTACAAATAGTGGTGACTATATCGAGTAATTTCTTTTGGTACGTATTTTGTGTTTAGAGGGTCATAGAGAGACAAAGAGATATACAGCGAGGAAACAGCCCCTTCGGCCCAAAGCCCATGCCAACCAACCTGCCCCATTTATACATGTCCCACCTGTCTGCATTTGGCCGATATCTAACCAAACCTATCCTATCCATGTACCTGTCCAAACGTGATTTAAACATTGCGATTGTACCTGCTTCAATTGCCTCCTCCGGCAGCTTGTCCCATATACCTACCGCCCTTTGTGTAAATAAAATCTGTACTTACAGTCAGAATCAGTTTAAGGAATGAAACCATTTTTTTACCTTATTGTTGAAATGAAGTGAACCACAGATTGAGAGGGAGGTTTGATGCTGAAGGGTGGGGTGGGTGGTGAGGGCAATATTATGGTGGCCATTGTGACAATGGGAATTTAAATTTCGATGAGGCAGCTTTTCTCCCACCTCTACCTTTCATGTAGCATCTGTACCCTGCAACCTTATACTGACAGTTATGTCCCTCTCTTTGCCAGGTTTCTGTAATGGCTACAACGTCTCAGTCACACATAGCTATTCACGCTGAGTTCATCTGCCTTGCCTGGCATGTCTCAGTGTGTGTGTGTGTGTGTGTAAGATGCACAACAAACAATAATGGTTCAAAGACAAAGACAATGTTCCCAAGTTAATGTAGTTCAGCCTATTTGGAGGTTATAGTGCTTATTAGCTTGATGGTTATATGGAAGAAGTTGTTCCTGCCCCCCGCCACTCTAGTTTCAAATTAGTATTCAACCCACCTGTGTCTCATTAGCAAACCTGTTTGCCAGGATACCGCTGGAGTTTCCCAATTTCTAAAAGAAATGTGCCTTCAATGCACCTGGCAAATATGGATCCACACCATTTTTGTAAATAGAGACACAGCATGGAAACAGGCCCTTCAGCCCTCCGGGTCCGCGCAGACCAGCAATCCCCGCAAATTAACACTATCCTACACACACAAGGGACAATTAAAAAAAATCATTTCCCGCCAATTAACATACAAACCTGCATGTCTTTGTAGTGTGGGAGGAAACCGATGATCTCGGAGAAAACCCACGTGGGTCACGGGGGGAAGGTACAAACTCCGTACAGACAGCATCCTTAGTCGTGATCGAACCCGGGTCTCCGGCGCTCCAAGAGCTGTAAGGCAGCAATTCTACTGCTGTGCTGCGGAGCTGCCCTTCTCAAGTACGGAGAGCGAAACTCTACATTTTATCCTGGATGCAACCGCGCCAGAGTTCTATACTAATCCAACACGCTCAGATCTACAAGCAATAAAAACACTTCACCGCTTGTCTGTGCTGAGCATGATGCTAAACTCGTCTTGCTTGAGTTTAGAAGGATGAGGGGTAGGGCTCATTGAAACTTACCGAATAGTGAAAGACCTGGATAGAGTGGATGTGGAAAGGATGTTTCCACTAGTGGGAGAGTCCAGGACCAGATGGCACAGCTACAGAATATAAGGACATACCTTTAGAAAGGAAATGAGGAGGAATTTATTTAGTTGGTGGGTGGTGAATCTGTGGAATTCATTGCCACAGATGGCTGTGCAGGCCAAGTCTTTCGGCTTTAGAGATACAGTGCGGAAACAGCCCCTTCAGTCCACCGAGTCCTCACCAACCAGTGATCGCCCCATATACTAACATCATCCTACATATCAGGGACAATTTTACAACTTACCAAAGCCAATTAACCTACAAACCTGTACGTCTTTGGAATATGGGAGGAAACCGAAGCACCCGGAGAAAACCCACACCGTCACAGGGACAACGTACAAACTCCGTACAGACCGCACCTGTGTCAGGATGAAATTTCGAGGCAACCAAATGCTACAAGTGATTGAGTATGTTTAAGGCATCTTGCTTAGTAAGGATGTCAAGGGTTATGGGGAAAAGGCTGGGGAATGGGGTTGAGAGGGAAAGATGGATCAGCCATGATTGAATGATGGAGTAGATTGGATGGGCCGAATGGCCTAATTCTGCTCCTATGACTTATGCATGAAAGTGAACCATATCTTTTCATCCCTTCATTTTTTGTATGTGATGTACTGTAAAAGTATAGTTTAACTCCTTTGTGTTTGTAATTGTGTTTGATCTAACCTCCACCCACACTCAGCCCACACCACCACAGTTCTCCACTCTGGTATAGAAGGATGGTGAAGGTAACCAGGTCACCGGTGGTGAACTCATTGTCCCAGACCCTTTAGGCTGCACTGCTGGCCTCTTGTAGGCCACTGCAGTTGAAATGGATTCAGGTCACCATAAAAACACAATTATTTAAAAAGCTTGAAATAATACATTTAGAAGCAGACTGTGCTGCCTCAGAGTGCTAGAGACCTGGGTTTGAATCCTACCTCGGCTGCTGTCTGTGTGGAGTTTCCACGTTCTCCCTGTAAACAATATGGATTTCTCCAGGTGCTCTGGTTTCCTCCTACATTTCGAAGACATGCGGGTTTAAAGGTCAATTGGGCTTTGTAAATTGCCCCCTAGTGTGTAGGGACTGGATGAGAAAATTAGATAACATAACAACAGTGTGAATGGGTGATAAATGGTTGGCGTGGACTTGGTGAGTTTCCATGCTGTATCTTTCATTCAATCAATCTGGGCAAAAATATAAATATGTTGTGAACGAAACAGTTAAAATTGGTCTTTATTGAATATAGTCTTGATTGAAGGTTTGTACTAGAATGTTGCCTGGGTTTCAGCACCTAAGTTACAGAGAAAGGTTGAACGTTAGGTCTTTATTCTTTGGAGCGCAGAAGGTTGAGGGGGGACTTGATAGAGGTCTTTAAAATTATGAGAGGGATAGACAGAGTTGACGTGGATAAGCTTTTTCCATTGAGAGGAGGGAAGATTCAAACAAGAGGACATGACTTGAGAATTAAGGGACAAAAGTTTAGGGGTAACATGAGGGGGAACTTCTTTACTCAGAGAGTGGTAGCTGTGTGGAATGAGCTTCCAGTGGAAGTGGTGGAGGCAGGTTCGATTTTATCATTTAAAAATAAATTGGACGGGAAAGGAATGGAGGGTTATGGTCTGAGTGCAGGTAGATGGGACTAGGTGAGAGTAAAGTGTTCGGCACGGACTAGAAGGGCCGAGATGGCCTGTTTCCGTGCTGTAATTGTTATATGGTTATGTGGTTCCTGTGTCCCTACAATTATTTGTGCCCTCCCTCCCCCATTCTTCCTCCTGGTATATTTTGTTACATTTCTCTGCATTCATTTTATCTGCCACAGCGAAGGGCGGCACGGTGGTGCAGCGGTAGAGTTTCTGCCTTACAGCGCCAGAGACCTGGGTTCCATCCTGACCACGGGTGCTGTCTGTACGGAGTTTGTACCTTCTCGCTGTGACCGCTTGAGTTTTCTCTGGGTGCACCGGTTTCCTCCCACACTCCAATGTTAATTGGCTTTGGCAAATGTTAAATGGTCCCTAGTGTGTAGGATAATGCTACTGTATGGGGGGGGGGGGGGTCGCTGGTCGGCGTGGACTCTGTGGGCCGAAGGGCCTGTTTCCACGCTGTGATTCTAAAGACTAAACGCATGTGTCTGCACAAGTCTCCCGTCAGCCTGTGGCTTCCGCAGTCACCATGCTTCTCAGTCTTTGCTGTATTTTTGATCTCTGTGTCATTTGCAGACCATGAAATCCACCTCCTCGATGCCAAGTCGAAGGCATCGGCAGTGATCACAACTGCATTCACCTCTCCTTCCCAGCAAACAGCTGGTCACCACCACATTGACAAGTCTCTCAGAACTTGAACTTCTCGGCAGACTTGCTGCCAAGGTCACGAAAGGGAAGATTGGAAATGGCTCAATTTTTACAGCTGTGTGCTCATCGCCTGCCCGTCAAAGTCCTGCGAGCAGATTAAAGGATCTGTCCTATTAATCGCTTCATTAATGCCAATTCCAACGTTCAAACTGTGGTCGCAAAGAATGAGGATGGGGGGTTGGGACTGAAGGTGGGGGGAGGGAGGGATGGCACATTCCAAGTCTGTGGATTAGCTCTCACTGAAACTGCAGGGAAACTGTTTGACTTGTCAGCTCAGGAGCACCTGTTGAAGGACGTACGCATTCTCCATGGTGCGATGGAGTAGAGTGGGGATCCCGTGCCGTGTGGGATTAGATGTATTTCTACGCGCTTTAGCAGGCATAGGCGGAAGAAAATTGACCTGGTTCCAGGAAGCCAGCGAGAGGCCTTGTTGAGAAGAACTATGGGCATCCTGGATGCTAAATGAAGTCAGCTTCTACGGGCAGCGTGACACAACTCATCATACGTAAAGTATTGGCTGTCGACGGGCTCGCTGGAATCCTGGAACCACTGGAAGTGAACTGAGCAAGGCAGCTGGTGAGTGGCAATGGGGACAGAAGCCAAGCACTCACTTTAAATGCTGGAGCAACCCCACTAGAAGGTTAGAAGCTGTCAGCTTGGTGGTATAACTAGTGGGGGGGGGGGGACGACACTGGAGCGTGATGAAGCAGCGAGGCTTGAAAGGGGTTTCAAGCACGGATTAAGAATCTTAAACAGACGCGATGATAATTCGAGACCTGCCGAGGCCAAGAAGGACACAGGTGCTACCACAGCAGGGTTTTGTTACGGGATAGGACGCAAACATGGACAAATACCAATGAAACAACTGCGAGTGACATGGTGGCGCAGCTGGTAGAGCTGCAGCCTCATAACGCCAGAGACCCCCATTTTGATTCCTGCCATGGGTGCTGTTCTTTGTGTGGTGTTTGCACTTTCTCCCTGTGACCACGCGGGGCTTCGGTTTGGGTTCGGGTGCTCCGGTTTTCTCCCACACCCCAAAGACGTACGGGTTTGTAGGTTAATTGGCCCTCTGTAAAATTGTCCCCACTGTGTGAGGAGTGGATGAGAAAGTAGATTCATATAGAATTGGTGTGAATGGGTGATCGATGGTCGGCTTGGACTATGTGGGCTGAAGGGCCTGTTCTCATTCTGTATCTCCAAAGTAAAGTCTAAAGTATATCTGATTTGCTTGGAAAATGTACAAAATATAGGTATTCACTGTACCTTGGTACACGTGACAATAATAAGCCTAAATCTGAATCTCTAATGCTATGAAGTGTCCCCAAAAAATTGCAAGAACGTTAGCAAGTATAAGAATCTGTTTGGACAGTGGGACTTGTAAGAAAGATTTGAAAGGAGGAGATAGAGAGTTGGAAAGGTTAATGGTGGAATATGCAGAGATTAGGATTTAGACAGTTGAAGGCATTCCAGTGAGGGATTGATGAAATTGGGATTTACAAGCAGTCAGATTTGATGAGTTCCTGAGCAGTGGAAGAGGTGTGTATAAAATCTTGAGGGGAATAGATAGGGTGAATGCACAGAGTCTTTTACCCAGGTCATGGGAATCAAACACCAGAGGACAGGTTTAAAGTGTGTGAGGCAAGACTTAATAAGATCCTGAGGGGATACCTTTTCATTCAGAGGGTGGTGGGTGCATGGGAACGAGCTGCCAGAGGAGGTAGTTGAGGCAGGTACTATAACAGCATTTAAAAGACACTTGACGGGTACATGGATAGGAAAGATTTAGAGGGGGGGGAAAAAGACACAAAGTTATAGGTGGATACAGGTGAAGGGGGGTTCTCCCATCTCACCTGTATCCACCTATCACTTGCCAGGCTCTGTCTTGCCCCCAACTCTCTTCCAGTTTTCTCCCCACCTCACCACAATCAGTCTGAAGAAGAGCCCCAACACAAAACATCACATGCATGTCCTCCAGAGGGTGCTGTCTGTCCTGCTGAGTTCCTCCAGCACTTTATCTTTTTTTGTAAACCAACATCTGCAGTTCCTTGTTTCGCCAACCTTTCAAGGGCTTTCGAGGGGGCAAACGTGGGCAAATGGCAGTACGATGCTGAGAACCAGATTTTGCACTCCGTATCTTTGCATTTTCTCTATCTGTTGGACTTGAATTTGACTTGATTGCATTTGTTGAGCATCTGGGTTGGACTGGACAAGTTGGGCTGAATGGCCTGAATCTGTGCTGGATGACTGTATGGCTCTATCAGAGACCAGAGCACAAAATACAAAATGACAAAAGGAAAGACATAAAATGCTGGAGTAACTCAGCGGGTCGGGCAGCATCCGCGGAGAACAAGTCCCGCTGAGTTACTCCAGCATTTTCTGTCTGTCCTTGTTAAACCAGTTCCTTGTTCCTACAAAATCACGTTAAATGTTCTAGTCATAGAGTCATACAGCGTTGGAGCAGGCCCTATGTCCCATCTTCACTAGACCCACCTGCCTGCCTTTGGCCCATATCCCTCTAAAACTGTCCTATCCATCTCGCAGTCTAAATGTTTCTTAAATGTTGTGATATTGCCTTAAATGTTGTGAAATAGACATTAGACAATAGACAATAGACAATAGGTGCAGGAGTAGACCATTCGGCCCTTCGAGCCATTCAATGTGATCATGGTTGATCATCCCCAATCAGTACCCCGTTCCTGCCTTCTCCCCATATCCCCTAACCGCTATTTTTAAGAGCCCTATCTAGCTCTCTCTTGAAAGCATCCAGCGAACCGGCCTCCACCGCCCTCTGAGGCAGAGAATTCCACAGACTCACCACTCTCTGTGAGAAAAAGTGTTTCCTCGTCTCCGTTCTAAATGGCTTACTCCTTATTCTTAAACTGTGGCCCCTGGTTCTGGTCTCCCCCAACCACGGGAACATGTTTCCTGCCTCTAGCGTGTCCAAGCCCTTAACAATCTTATATGATCCCCTCTCATCATTCTAAACTCCAGAGTGTACAAGCCCAGCTGCTCCATTCTCTCAGCATATGACGGTCCCGCCATCCCGGGAATTAACCTTGTAAACCTACGCTGCACTCCCTCAATAGCAAGAATGTCCTTCCTCAAATTAGGGGACCAAAACTGATGTAGCCTCAACTGCCTTCTCCGGCAGCTCATTCCATATGCCCACCTCCCTGTGTGTAAATACTTTACCCCTCAGGCTCCTCTTCCCCCACCCCCCCCCCCCCCCACCTCACCTTAAACCTATGTCCTCTGGTTCATGATGACCCTTCTCTGGATGAAGGACTCTGTGCGTTTACCTGATCTGTTCCGCATGTGTATGATTTTGTACACATCTGTAAGATCACCCCTCATCCTCCTTCTTGCAAATTTTATCTTGAGGCTAATGTGCTGCGGAACTGACCAAGGTGGAGGGACATCAGTGTCGTAAATGCTCACAGGTAGGCCCCGCCTGCAGGTGGATTCTCAATCGAAAACAGTGGCTGCCTTTCACAGCAGGAGAGTCCGTGAATCTTGGGTGGGATACTTTATAAGCTGACTACAGTACTTTCATTTTGTTCTCTGGTTGCTTCCTACAATGTAACATTCCGAAGCCAAAAAAAAACACAGAAGGTTCTCTGTTGATTATGGAACCGCCTGCAAAACTTAAGTGGCGTTTTAAAATTGCAAATGCTGTAAATTAGATCTAAAAACCAGAACATGTCCGATCGTGTACAGTCACGGCAGCCATCTGAAAGAAACGGCAGGTTTAATATGTTTAAGAAAGAACTGCAGATGCTGGAGAATTTGAAGGCAGATGAAAATGCTGGAGAAACTCAGCGGGTGAGGCAGCGTCTATGGAGAGAAGGAATTGCTGACGTTTCGGGTCAACATCGGTCTGAAGAAGGGTCTCGAGGATTAATATGCTCTTTCGTAATCCGTGGCATAGAAATATACAGTAGGTGTGTAAACGTTACAAATGTAGTGAACAAATCTAGACTTATCCTCCTACAAAACCAACCTCCCTTGCATTGACTCCATCTACACTTCACGCTGCCTCAGCAAGGCCAGCAGTATAATCAAGAAGAGGTCTCACCCTGGTCACTCCCTCTTCTCCCCTCCTCCATCAGGCAAGAGTTACAGAAGTGTGAAAATGCACACCTCCAGATTAGAAACATAGAAACAGACAATAGGTGCAGGAGGAGGCCATTTGGCCCTTCGAGCCAGCACCGCCATTCATTGTGATCATGGCTGATCATCCACAATCAGTAACCCATGCCTGCCTTCTCCCCATATTCCTTGATTCCACTAGCCCTTAGAGCTGTTTCTAACTCTTTTAAAAATCCATCCAGTGATTTGGCCTCCACTGCCTTCCTTGGCAGAGAATTCCACAAATTCACAACTCTCTGGG
>CM075977.1:258185404-258190556 GCA_038087875.1 Malacoraja senta | reverse complement strand
TAAAGGGAATAACCTGAATAACGTTCAGTGCAAGATAAAGACCAGTATAGACCGATCAAAGACAGTCCGATGGTCTCCAGTGAGATAGATAGCAGCTCGGGACCACACTCCAGTTGTTCTAGTTGGTTCAGTTTCCTGATAAGCACCTGGGAAAACAAAGCCCACTCGAGTCACTACAGACTCTGAAGTTGAATATCGGCATCATCCAGTGTTAGACATACTTTAAAACACCTACAATCGCACTTGAAAGCCTGAATTCTTCGGCTCCACTAGCAAGCTGTAACCTTTGTTGCTGCCTGTTTAATAATCTCATTAACACTTTGGAGACTTCAAACTTGTGTGGTGCGTGGAGCACATTTACCATATGCCAGGCCGCGGATATCCCGCTGACTGCATCCTTTCTCTTCGATATTTCTAATTAGCTCCAAGCTTCTAAACTCCATCGCCAGGTAGCTAGGATACTGGCAAAAGAAATTGCCGATGTGTGCAATCGCGTGGATACACACACGTACACACGCACAGACATACATACAAACATACAAACACACACAACAACATACAAACGCAAACATACAAACACACACATACAGACACACACACACACACATACCCACACAAATACACATTAACGCAGCACATGCACACGCACACACACACACACACGCATTTTTGTGCACAACCACACACGCTCACATGTCATTCCTGCTATCGGGAAAGAGGTACAGGAGTCTGAAAACTGTGACCGCCAGGTTCAGGAACAGCTTCTCCCCAACAACCATTTGGCTCTTGAACACCACAAACTAAGCTACGAACTACGAACTGTCCTGCAGAAACAAGGAACTGCAGATGCTGGTTTACAAAAAAAAAAACACACAAAGTGCTGGAGTAACTCAGCGGGCCAGGCCGCATCCCCGGAGAACATCGATCTCCAGAAATACTGCCTGACCCCACGAGTTACTCCAGCACTTTGCGACTTTTTAAATGAACTATTTTATTTGCACTGTGACTTCGGGCTATTGTTTTGTTTTGCACTAATATTGTGTGGTGTTTTTAAAAACATTTATTGAACTTGTTTTGTTTGTTTTATCGTGTTATCTAGTAAGTACTGTGCTTACAGACCTGTTTATACATCTGAAAGTAAGAATTGTGTTTGTCTGTTTATATGACAATTGAATACTAATAGACGGACCCTACACACGTGCCTTGCCTACCACCAACAAACACTATAGTCTCCACGACCTCCCAGTCATAAGAGGCGATAATTCGCATCTAGTAAAATTATCAAGTATGCCCTGCGATAAGTGGGATATATCAACGGTGCAAGGTCGGCGAAATCTTCCAACTATGATGGAATAATGCTCAAAACTCGCGAAACAAAAAAACATTCCCATTTTCGCAAATTCATCGAAGCATAATAATCCAGCCCCTCGCCCCATTTCCAATAGCTCTGGACGATTTCACTAATTGAAATCGCCAAGAACCATTAGTTCACTGATTATAATTAATGCTTTGTATCAATTACGAAATGATTCATATGATAATTGAATTATTCGAATCATTATGTACATAAAGCGACCTTGAGAGCAGCGCGCGTCAATATCCTCCGAATATCCTCCAAATAAAAAGTTCGGTGGGTGGAAAACTCCAAGCCCCGATCGTGAGATGTATTCGCTTCTGTATGTGGGGGTGCGGTATAATTGAAATTTGTGACCGATCTCGCCGGCAGACTGCTGTCAGAATTAGCCCGCAGTGTGTGACGGAGGACAGCTATTAATTAAGCGTGGGACAATGAACGGCGCGCTGGCATTTGCGCCGGGTCTCAGTGTGTATGTGCGCGGTGTCTTGAGAGGCAGTAACTGAGCCACGCGTCGTCAGCTGGCGAGCGCCGGGGACCCCCTTCCAACGCCCTTGCATGACCCCCCACCCCCCTCCCCACTCCCGGGAAAGCTGCAAGACGTAGAGGGATAAGGGAGAAAAAAACGGCGAGACCTAACTTTAGAGGCAGCACCGTTGGCAACCAGCAACCCTGAACAAAAAAAAGAAAGAGAAAAAGGTCAAAGTTGCAACACAAAGCCCTTGAAAGGTGGGTGTTGACAACAGTTCCACTTTGCTCTTGGGCGCCTATCCTAAATGAATACTGTTCTGTTGTTCTGTCGGGTTCCTTACATTGGCACCGAGTCAATACGTGGTTTCATCTTTAGACTTTGGAGATACAGTGCGGAAGCAGGCCCTTCGGCCCACCGAGTCCACGCCGACCAAGACCCCCCCCCCCCTGCCCCCATACACCAGCACTATCCTACACACAAGGGACAATTTACAATTTTACCGAGGCCAATTAACCTACAAACCTGTACGTCTTTGGGGGTGTGGGAATTAAACCGGAACACCCGGTGAAAACCCACAGGGAGAACGTACAATCTCCGTACAGACAGCACCCGTAGTCAGGATCGAACCCGGGTCTCTGGAGCTGGAAGGCAGCAACTCTACCGCCGCGCCACACCGAGTTACTTGCAACTCCTCCAACACCCACTTCCCCTCGCTATCTATCCCCAGTGAAGCTGGAGAACTGGTTCACCGGGTAAACCTCCCAATAAAAGACACACATCTCTGGAGGAAATGGGCAGGCGCCGTTTCGGGTCGGTACCAGAGTCCCTACCCATCTTCCCCAGAGATGCTGCCTGACCTGCTTAATTCCTCCAGCACTTTCTGTCTTTTTTAATTTGTAAAAGCAGCATCTCTAGTTCCCTGTGTCTACATGTTACCGTGCAGAACATCCCGACTTGCCGTCCGTCACTGGCTTCACTCTCTCTTAACTTAACTCCACCAACACCTCTTTCGCTGTTGTAAAAAAAAACGAGTCTGCACGATTCTCACCCAGATAACTCGACTCTACAGATTTGTCTCCGCGTTATGCTGCAGAATTAATCGACCCAGCTATTTTTTTCTCTCGCGCCGCATCCTATCCTGTTTTATTTAACGCAGTTCTTATATCGGTCTGGAGAATGAGACCGGCTCAAGTTTTGTCCCGCGTTGAGACTCGCAGTTAAATTCCTCGTCCAAGATCCTTCCCCTTCCACAACTCTCTCTCTCTCTCTCTCTGTCTCTCTCTTGCTCCCTCACTACACAGCGCAATTTAATCCCCCCCAGCGCAAGATCGGAGACCAGTTCCCGCGTATTAGTTGGATTTGGTGAGTGCACGATTTGATGGTAGTTCTTTGCTTCAGCGTGGCGGGCGGGGATAGGCACAGACTCTCCCGGAATTGTGGACTCGACACGCTCAAGTCGACTATTCTTTAGACCACAATCGTGGCACTTATGTAAGATTGTGCTTATCTATAGTTTAAGAAAGAACTGCAGATGCTGGAAAAAAATAATCGAAGGTAGACAAAAATGCTGGAGAAACTCAGCGGGTGAGGCAGCATCTATGGAGAGAAGGAATAGGCGACGTTTCGGTTCGAGACCCTTCTTCAGGTTGAAGAAGGGTCTTCAGTCTGAAGAAGGGTCTCGACCCGAAACGTCGCCTATTCCTTCTCTCCATGTATGTTTATCTGTAGCATGAGTTTACCGGGTTGCATGCAAAAACAAAGCATTTCACTGTACCTAGGTAAGGTGACAATAACCTATCATTGAATAAAGTATTATTGAATTGTAGCACGGGTTTAATTCGGAAAATTGGCTTCGCTTTGTATTATTGACAGGGCCTTCACATCAGAGTATGTTTACTGCAACTAAATGCATTGAATAAATAATCAAATGGACGTTTTCGCTGCTGAGGGAAGACCTGACATAAGCATACACAATAACGAGAGTCACAGATGGGTAGACAGTCAGAATCGTTTCCTAGAGTGGAAATGTCAAAGACTAGAGGGCATAGCTTTCAGGTGTCATTGAGTCATAGTGATACAGTGTGGAAACACACCCTTCGGCCCAACTTGCCTACACCGGCCAGCATGTCCCATCTACACTAGTCCCACCTCCATGTCCTTCAAAACCTGTTCTATCTCTGTACCTGTCTGTTTCTTAAATGTTGGGATAGTCCCTGCCTCAACTACCTCCCCTGGCAGCTCGTTCCATGCACCCACCACCCTTTGTGTGGAAAACCTTACCCCTCAGATTCCTATTAAATATTGTCCCCTTCACCTTAAACCTATGTCCTCAGGTCCTCGATTCACCTACTTTGGGCAAGAAACTCTGTGTATCGACCCGATCTATTCCTCTCAGGATGAGAGGGGCAACGTTTCTGGGAGATATGCGGGACAAGTATTTTACACAGAAGGTGGTGGGAGCCCCGAACGCACTGCCAGGGGTGGTGGAGGTGGAGGGAGATACCATGGTGGTGTTTAAGATGCTTTTAGATAGGCAAAACCCATCGCCCTGGGGTCAGGCAGGATCTCTGGACGGAATGGGCAGGCGATGTTTCGGATTGTGACCCTTCTGGTTCCGACCGGCAAATGGATAAGCAGGGAATGGAGGGATATGGATCACTGCTGGCAGAAGAGATTAGTTTAACTTGGCATCATGTTCGGCACAGACATTGTGGGCCGAAGGGCCTGTTCCCGTGTATGTCTAACAATAAGAGGCACGGGGACAGTATGCTTCTATGCCCAAGGGAACAAGCTGCGCAGAAAATTCAGCCTCGCCACATTTCGGTTCTGAGAATTAACATTTAACAGCAGAGGAAAGAGGGACAGATAGTTGCCACGGGAGGCATTGAACAGCGATCGCGGAGGTTTACACCACACGGCTGTCTTTAAACCACACGTTCCTCTTTTTCAGACATTTATACCGTGTTTTGGAACTTATTTTACACCCAGATCTCCGGTCGTGATGGCTTTAATGTTTAATGTATCGTTGATAATGTTTTTTTTAAATGAACACAAGCCACGTTTATATAAGATATAAAAGGGGGTGGCACAGTGGAGCAGCGGTAGAGTTGCTGCCTTCCAGCGCCAGAAACCCGGGTTCAATCCTGACTACCGGTGCTGTCTGTACAGAGTATGCTCGATTTCCCTATGACCCCGTGGGCTTTCTCCGGGTGCTCCCGGTTTCCTCCAACTCTCCAAACGACGTACAGGTTTGTAGGTAAATTGGCTTTGGTAAATTTGTAAATTGTCCCTAGTGTGTGTAGGATAGTGATAGCAGGTGGGCGGGG
>CM075977.1:258142904-258182904 GCA_038087875.1 Malacoraja senta | reverse complement strand
CACGTACACAGGCGTGCCTATTCTCTGGGTAACCATGTCCCTCTCATTTATAATACTTAAAATACCAAAGAGCATAATCAGTGCTTATCCCGTTCATCATCTCCTGGATCATGGGATGTGTGTTATCTTGAAGGTTGGTAAATGTTTTATTGGGGACAAGCCTGGATCCTCCTCAGAATCCTGGTCGGGAGGGGCTGCTCGATAAAGCCGTCAGATAAATATATGTACTCTACAAATGAAAGTTGGCTGCCTGCGGGGTGGGGGAGGTGAGCTTTGGCTGGCATCTGTTGTCTCAAATGCCTACAGGGACATGCTATCAGTGAGTAATGACACACCAGGAGCTGGAGTTCCCTTCGTTCTATTCTACCCACCACCGAAGCTGAAAAAGAACGCTACCCACCATTGTCCCTGTTCAACAAATCCCATTCAATTCCTTTGTAACTGTGGTGGTGGATGAGGTATATCGGGTAGTTACGCTTGTCGAATAGCCACAAAACAGTGCTGAAGATAGAGCCATGGAGCAATACAGCAGGGAAACAGGCCATTCAGTCCACCATGTCCATGCCAGGGTGGCACAGTGGCGCAGCGGCAGAGTTGCTACCTTACAGCGCAAGAGACCTGGGTTCGATCCTGACTGAATGGACTTTGTACATTCTAAATGTGACCGCGTGGGTTTTCTCCAGGTGCTCTGGTTTCCTTCCACACTCCAAAGTTGTACAGGTTTATAGGTTAAATGGCTTCTGTCAATTGTAAATTGTCCCTAGTGTGTAGGATAGTGCTAGTGTACAGGGTGATCGCTGGTTGGCGTGGATGTGGTGGGATGCTGTATCTCTAAAATCTAAAGTTTAAAGCCAGCTGATAGGCAATGTGTATTGATCCCACTTTCTAGCCCTTGGCATGTGCAAGCAATTCAAGTACTCATCTAGATGCTTCTTAAATGCTGTCAATAACTTTGCTTCCATTATTCTCTCAGGCAGAGTACTCCAGCTACTCAGCAATCTCTTGGTGAAAAAGGTCCACTTCAGATATCCACCAAATCTCTTACACCTTGCCGCAAATGCTCAAGATTCATGCACGCTAAATCAAAGTACACGAGTTTTAGCTAAGGTAAGTGCAACAAGGACATATTAGAAGACACAAACAAGTAAGTTGGACTTTGGTGAGGCCACATTTGGAGTATTGTGTGCCAATTTGGTCAGCCTATTACAGGAAAGATATTGAGGCTTTGGAGATGGGTGCAGAGGAAGTTTACCAGAATGGAGGGTTTCAGCTACAGGGAGAGGTTGGGGAGACTTGGATTGTTTTCTCTGTAATGTCGGAGGTTGAGGTGAGACTTGATAGAGAAGTGTATAAAATGACAGCTTTAAGGTGAAAGGGACAAAGTTTAATGGAGATGTGCGGGGCAAGCATTTCTGGTTTCAGGTGCTCAGGTGTGATCACAAAGATGTGGGGGTTTATAGGTTAATAGATCATTAAGCACACAGTAATGGATGCAAGTTGCAGCAGAGATTTTGATTAGATTTATAATAGATTTTCAAATGTTCACAAGTTATAGAAGTAGAATTAGGCCATTCGGCCCATCGAGTCCACTCGGCCATTCGATCATGGCTGATCTCTGCCTCCTAATCCCATTTTCCTGCCTTCTCCCCATAACCCTTGACACTTGTTCTAATCAAGAATCTGTCTATCTCGACCTTTAAAATATCCACTGACTTGGCCTCCACAGCCCTTGGTGGCAATGTGTTCAACTGATTAACTACCCTCTGACTTAAGAAGTTCTTCCTCACCTCCTTTCTAAAAGAGTGCCCTTAAATTCTGAGGCTATGACCTCTGTCCTAGACTCTCCCACCAGTGGAAACATCCTTTCCACATCCACTCTATCTATGCCTTTCATTATTCTGTAAATTTCAATGAGGTCATAGATACATAAATACATAGAAAATAGGTGCAGGAGTAGGCCATTCGGCCCTTCGAGCCTGCACCGCCATTCAATATGATCATGGCTGATCATCCAACTCAGTATCCCGTACCTGCCTTCTCTCCATACCCCTGATCCCTTTAGCCACAAGGGCCACATCTAACTCCCTCTTAAATATAGCCAATGAACTGGCCTCAACTACCCTCTGTGGCAGAGAGTTCCAGAGATTCACCACTCTCTGTGTGAAAACGTTTTTTCTCATCTCGGTCTTAAAGGATTTCCCCCTTATCCTTAAGCTGTGACCCTTTGTCCTGGACTTCCCCAACATCGGGAACAATCTTCCTGCATCTAGCCTGTCCAACCCCATAAGAATTTTGTACGTTTCTATAAGATCCCCTCTCAATCTCCTAAATTCTAGCGAGTATAAGCCAAGTCTATCCAGTCTTTCTTCATATGAAAGACCTGACATCCCAGGAATCAGTAAGGTCCCCCCTCAACCTTCTAAACTCCATCGAGTACAGGCCCAGTGCTGTCGAAAGCTCATCATATGCTAACCCACTCAATCCTGGAATAATTCTTGTAAACCTCCTCTGGACCTTCTCCAGAGCCAACACATCCTTCCTCAGATATGGTGCCCAAAATTGCTCACAATATTCCAAATGTGGCCTTGCCAGCGCCTTATAGAGCCTCAACATTACATCGCTGTTTTTGTATACAAGCCCTCTTGAAATAAATGTTAGCATTGAGTTTGCTTTCTTTACCACCGATTTGACTTGCAGATTAACCTTATAGAGCCTCAGCAGTACATCTCTGTTTTTGTATTCCAGTCCTCTTGATATAAATGCTAGATGAGAGAAGAAGAGGGCGAGAGCAGTGTCCAATCCCGCTCCCAACATGGACACTGTACTCAAATGATACAGAGATAAATAAATAAGGCAGAAGAAATACAGATTGTCACATATTTTAATAAACAAACACTTTTCAATCCGTGTAGTTAAAGTGAGCATCTGTTCTTTAGAAGGATAGGTTGGGAACCTTCTTCAGAAGGATTTCGACCCGAAACATCGCCTATTCATGTCTTCCAGAAATATTGCCTGACCCACTAAATGACACCATCACCTTCTGTGATCTACAGCATTCTTTAGCATGTTTTCGCAAAGATCGAGCTCATGAATTGGCTGCTATCACAATGTTTAAAGGTACTATCGTAATGTTTAAGAAACATTTAGACAGGTACATGGATAGGATAGGTTTGGGGGGATATGCTGGGATGAGCGTAGATATAACATATTGGTCGGCAAGTTGGGTCGAACGGCCTGTTTCCATGCTGTATAATACTATGACAATTAATTCAATGACAAAAAATAGATATTTATATATTTTTTAATTACATTAGTTATAGATGAGAGAAGCTTCCAATATAAATTCAATGAGTAACAAAGTCTTTCCAATGAAAATGCACACTGAGGTATTTTGTGACAATTATGGCTTGAGATCAGAAATCAGGAAAAGGTAAAATCTCTCAACCAAAGATAAATTAGCATGCTGAATAATCAAAGCAATGTCCTGGTTTGAATCTCATTTTTTCAGACATTATCTTAAAAAATAAATGAAACAAATGTAATAGATGCTACTTAGACTGGGACTATCGCAACATTTGGATGGGTACATGGATAGGACAGTTTTAGAGGGATATGGGCCAAACGCAGGCAAGTATAGAAGGGACATGTTGGTCGGTATGGGCAAGTTGGGCCGAAGGGCCTGTTTCCATGCTGTATGACTCCACGACTATCGCAAAGTCAGAACCAGATACAGTGGCAGTTAGATCACAAGAATTATTACCAATCAGTCTCAACTTGTTTGCTGTTTCATCTCGTGGCTCGATTCAGTTACACACCCAGCAATAAACTTTTTTTTTCCATTTATAACCTTACTGAAGTGGAGGCTGTTATTTACTCAGATGCAGGAGAGATTCCAAGTCGTATAAGCAGACAGGTGCTCCCAAGGTTGTGGTGATAATACGTGACTGTCTGCCGCAAGAGTCAAATAGAGGTGGAATAATGCAGGCTGGTGACTGGTGTCTGCCGCACAACCTAGTTCCAGACTGGAGAACTTGTCAGCATCTAAATGTTAGTTAGATCTCTAATGTTCAGTTTAGTTTAGACCTCACCAAATGTAGGGTGCAGCGGCAGTTGCTGCCTTACTGCGCCAGAGACCTGGGTTCGATACTGGCTACCGGTGCTATCTGTACGGTCCTTGTGACCTATTTTCATGGGTTTTCTCTGGGCGCTCACACTTGTTCACACTAGTTCGAAGGACATCCTTGCGATTGAGGCAGTGCAGCGTACGTTCACGAGATTGATCCCTGTGATGGCGGGACTGTCATTTGAGGAAAGATTGAAAAGACTAGGCTTGTATTCACTGGAGTTTAGAAGGATGAGGGGGATCTTATAGAAACGTATAAAATTATAAAAGGACTGGACAAGCTAGATGCAGGAAAAATGTTCCCAATGTTGGGCGAGTCCAGAACCAGGGGCCACAGTCTTAGAATAAAAGGGAGGCCATTTAAGACTGAGGTGAGAAAAAACTTTTTCACCCATAGAATTGTGAATTTGTGGAATTCCCTGCCACAGAGGGCAGTGGAGGCCAAATCACTGGATGGATTTAAAAGTTAGATAGAGCTCTAGGGGTTAGTGGAATCAAGAGATATGGGGGGAAGGCAGGCACGGGTTATTGATTGGGGACGATCAGCCATGATCACAATGAATGGTGGTGCTGGCTCGAAGGGCCGAATGGCCTCCTCCTGCATCTATGTTTCTATGTTTCTATGTTTCTATGTTTCTATGTTTCTATGTTTCTATGTTTCTATGCTCCGGCTTCCTCCCACATTACAAAGATTTACATGTTTGCACGTTAATTGGCTTCAGCATAATTCCAAATTGCTTTAGTGTGTAGGATAGTGCCAATGAACGGGGTAATCTCTGAAAATGGATACAGCATGGAAGCAGGCCCTTCGGCCCATCAAGCCCACACAGTCCAGCCATCACCCCATACAAACTAATTCTATCCTATACACTCGGGACAAATTACAGAAACCAATTAATTTATAAACATGTATGTCTTTGGAGTGCAAGAGGTAACTAGAGCGAGCACCCAGTGAACACCCACGTAGTCACAGGGAGAACGTGCAAACTCCATACAGACAGAACCCACAGTCAGGATTGAACCTGAATCTCTGGCACTGTAAGGCAGCAGCTCTAACGCTGAGCCACTGTGCCATCGGAATATAAATGATGCTGCTACCTGTGTGTTCTGCAATAATAAACAGCAAGTCAGGCAGCATCTGCAGAGATAGAAACTGAATTAACATTCATCCATTGGAAAATAATGCTAGCTGTAATGCTAACTGTAATGCTAGCTGTAATGCTAACTGTAATGCTAGCTGTAATGCTAACTGTAATGCTAGCTGTAAGTCACTGAGAAAAGTCGAGCTTATCATCATATATCCTTTTGCACCTTTTCATACTTCTACTTTCCCTCTCCCCTGACTCTCAGTCTGAAGAAGGGTCTCAACCAAAAACATCAGCTATTCCTTTTCTCCAGAGCTGCCTGACCCGCTGAGTATTTTGTGTCTATCTTCGAGTTAGAAACAACATTATTTTCCGATGGATAAATTGAAGTGTTGGTTCAGTTTGTTTCTCTGCAGATGCTGACTGACTTACTGATTATTTCTCGAAGACTGTTTTCAGATTTCCAAAGCGATAAAGTTTGGATAGAATGCATGTTTGGACGTGTGCAAAACTGGAACAACATGCATGGATCGCATAACTACACGTTTGATTCCTCTCTCTGTTGGCACTAAACAGGTGTGTATGAAACACTGGCATCCAATCAAGTAATGCCCAAGAATCAAGGATAGTTTAGTTGAGAGATACAGCATGGATACAGGTCCTTTGACCCACCGAGTCTATTCCGACCTACGATTAGCCATTCACACTGGTTCAATGTTATCCCACTTTCCCATCTATTTCCTGCACGCTCCAGCCAATTTACAGAGGGCCAAGTAGCTTACCAAACCCGCACGTCTTTGGGATGTGGGAGGAAACCGGAGCATCCGGTGGAAAGCCATACAGTCACAGAGAGAACATGCAAACCCACACAGACAGCACTTGAGGTCAGGATTGAACCCAAGTCTCTCGCACTGTGAGGTGGCAACTCTACTTTGTTCCAAAGGGTGGAAATGTCAAATACTCGAGGTCACAGATTGAAGGTGGGATGGTTGCGGCACGTTCACCAAGGTGTGATGGGGAAAGTATAAAGGAGATGTGTGAGGCTGTTTTTTTTTTACACAAAGAGGAATCGTGTCTGGAATGCGCTGCCAGGGGAGGCAGATACAATAGCAACGTTGAGAGGAATTTAGTGTAGACGCTTGAAGAAGTAGGGAATAGACGACCATGTGCAAGCAGTGAAAATCAGTTAGATTGCATAGTCATACAGCGCGGAAACAGGCCCTTCGGCCCAACTTGCCAATGCCGACCAGCATGCCCCATCTACACTAGTCACACCTGCCTGCATTTGGCCAATATCCCTCTAAATCTGTCCTATCCATGTACTTGTCTAAATGGTTCTTAAACGTTGCAATAGTACCAGCCTCAACAACCTCGTCCGGCAGCTTGCTCCATACACCCACCACCCTTCGTGTAAATAAATGACCCCTCAGGTCCCCATTAAATCTTTCCCCCTTACCTTAAACCTACAGGTATATCCTCTAGTTCTTGATTCCCCTACTTTAGGCAAGAGAACCAGTGCGTCTACCCGAACTATTCCTCTCATGATTTTGTACGCTTCTATAAGATCACCCCTCATCCTCCTGTGCTCCAAGGAATAAAGCCCTAGCATGCTCAACCTCTCCTGATAGCTCATGCCCTCGAGTCCCAGCAAAATCCTCCGAGTCCTGGCATCATGGTCGGTACAGGCATGGTGGGCTGAAGGGCCTGTTTCTGCACTGTCCTATTCTATGTCCTATGTTCTAATGGCGTAGTAAATGAAGGGAAGCAAAACTGAGTGGATGTGGTGTAACCATATCGGTCAGGAGCAGTTGGGAAACTAATGAAATTGATCCTGTGGGTAAATGGACTGTAAAACATTGCCAATATTAACATGACAAAGCTGATGTAAAGACTAAACAGTCAACATGATACTCATTGATAATCAATTAACTCAAGCAATCAATGGGAATATCCAACAAAAAGACACAAAGTGCTGGAGTAACTCAGCGGGTCAGGCAACATCTCTGGATAACATGGAGAGGTGACATTTTGGGTCAGGATCCTTCTTCAGAATGCTGGCTGACCCGATGTGTTGCTCCAGCACTTTGTGTCCTTTTTTTGGGGTTATTTTCAATGATTAACCAGCATCTGCAGTTTCTAGTTTCTATAATAGAAATATCTAAGTTGTTTGGAATATTATAGACAGACACTTTTCTATCTATGCATTTTCTCCAGAGATGTTGCCTTACCCACTGAGTTACTTCAGCATTTTATGTCTGTATTTGGTATAAACCAGCATCTGCAGTTCTTTATTACATTATATTTTGGAATATTATTCAGAATGAAACATGTCATCAGAAATGTCTCTTTGATTGGAATCTATCACGATGACTTGCAGTTGAAAAGCACATTCTCTTCATCGGACGCAGATTCCTGGGAAATGAAAGAACTTTTGCTAAAATGGTGTTTTTCTCAGTATTTTTCTCCTTTCGTGCACTGTGATCCTTATATGTAATGCAACACGTTATTTACCCATCAAAAATGTCACCGTTTGGCAACCCTGGTAAGATATTCAGTTAGTCCCAGGTCATAGCTTTGTTTCATAACCATTGGGGCAGCACAGTGGCACAGTGTTGCCCACAGCGCCAGAGACCCAGGTCCGATCCTGACCTCGGGTGCGGTCTGTGTGGAGTCCGTCTGCACTAGGAGGTGTTATGTACAAGGAGTGGTTGTACAAACTTGGATTATTTTATCTGGAATGCCGGAGGTTGAGGGAAAACCGGATAGAAGTTTATAAAATGTTGATAGGCATAAGGTAGACAGTTAGAACCTTTATCCTCGGGTGGAAATGTCAAAGACTAGCTTGAACGAGAGAGGGGCTAACTTTAAAGGAGATGCATGGGGCTAGGTTTTTTACACAGAAGGTGGTGGGGATGGTTATGGAGGCAGATTCTCTCTCTTTCTTTCTCTTTCTCTCTCTCTCTTTTTTCTCTACCTCTCTGTCCCCCTCTCAACTTCACCTTCTCTCTTGCTCGCTCTCTCTCTCCACCCTCTCTTTTTCTTTCTCTCTATCTCTCTCTCCACCTCTCTGTCCCCCTCCCTCTCTCTCAACCTCACCTTCTCTCTTGCTCGCTCTCACTCTCTCTTCTCCCACGCTCCAGCTCTCTCTCTCCCTCTCTCTCTCCCCCGCACAATGTCTCGCATCCTCTCCTGTTCCAAAGAAAACCCCCAGCTTATTCAATCTTTCATCAAAGCTACAGTTTCCCAAACATCAACCTTTGGTTTCAATGAAAGGTCTTGTTCATTACGTTTGGTACATTCATTTCAATTTTAATCACACATTTCACTTGCTAGAGTTGTAAAAAGCAAGAGGTAAGCGATATCTCCGATGCAGAAAAAGATATATAGGAAGGAAAATTCCAATGAGATTACGCAATAAAGCATGGGAGGGAGAGAGCAGCAACTGAAAGTTATTAACTATCAATAATTTATCTAGCCCTACAATAGGCATTTGCAAAGGACATGTGGTCCATTTTATTATGAGATTAATTTATACAACAAAGAGGTATAGAAAGTGGGGAAAAATGACAGTCATTCATGTACACAGAGTTTATAAAATTAAAACAAAACCTTTAATAATTAAAGACTTTCATTAAGTTAATCGCTCTGAACTGTGTCACAAGAGTTTCATGTGTCGTTCAGAGATGAAAATATTCTTCATGTTATTGCTGAGCTCACCTGAAAAATGATCCGGTAGTCAGAATCCTAGCCGTGTTGTTTTGAAGAAGATAAGGGGAACAGCTCAGATGGCTTGTGGTAGTCACTAAAGGGCCTGTCCCACGAGCATGCGACTGCATGCGGCAAGTGCAACCTAACGTGGTCGCTTGAGCCGTACGGCCTCGCGGGGCCGGTCCCACTTCAATCGCCGGAGCCGTATGGAGTTGTGCGAGGCTGGTCCCGACATCTCGCGGGGCTCCGAAAAACTGACAGTGTTCAAAAATTCCGCGCGGCAACAGCCTGTCGGCCCGCAGCCGCCTCGACGCCGTACGCACCGCCTCACGCGCGAACTTCCCGCGGACTTCGCTCGAACTTCACGTCACTCACTCGACCTCCGCGCGGCCCCCGCTTCCGGTTTGGTCGCGCTCGCCGCATGCAGTCGCATGCTGGTGGGACCGGCCGTGTACGGGGATCACTCGATCTCCGCGCGGCCCCCGCTTCCGGTTTGGTCGCGCTTGCCGCATGCAGTCGCATGCTCGTGGGACAGGCCCTTTAGTAAAGCTAGTACATTTGGTCCAAAAACTCAATGCAACTGCATTACATTAGTGGGATTCAGGATCATTTCCCTCTAATGCAATGAAAAGTTGGCTATGGGATGAAGTGTACCAAGCAGCTGTTAGAATAGAGCAAAACATTGATGCAGGTCAACAATTCTGCAGGGTGTATATGCGCATGATGATGGGTCAACAAGACACAAAGTGCTGGAGTAACTCGATGGGTCAGGCAGCATCTCTAGAGAACATGGATAGGTGGCACTCTGCACAACTGAGGAAGAGCACCTCCCCAAAACATCGTTGAAGTCCGAAGAAGGGTCCCAACATAAAATGTCACCTATCCATGTTCTCCAGGGATACCCCCACTTTGTGCCTTGTTTTTTTCTAACCAGCATCTGCAGTTTCTTGTTTCTACTGTTCATTAAATTGTCCTGCCAACTGTAGTCATGTTGAAACAGATGCACCGTAGAAAGCATTTTATTGGGGTGTATCACAGCTTGGTTTGGGAACAGCTCCATTCAAGACCACAGGAAATTGTCGAGAGGTGTGGACGCTGCCCAGACCAGCAGGCAAACCAACCTCCCTTCCAGTGACTCCATCTACACTTCACGCTGTCTCAGCAAGACCACCAACATAATCAAGGACGAGTCGCACCCCGGTCACTCCCTCTTCTCCCCTCTCCCACCAGGCAAGAGGTATGGCAGTGTGAAAACGCACACCTCCAGATTCCAGGACAGCTTTTTCTCAGCTGCTATCAGGTAAGTGAACCATCCTATCACCAACTCGAGAGCGGTCCTACCACCTACCTCATTGGAGACCCTCGGACTATCTTTAATTGGACTTCACTGGACTTTATCTTGCACTAAACGTTATTCCCTTTATCCTATAACTGGACACTGTGGATGATTTTATTGTAATCTTGTCTCATCTTTCCGCTGACAGGTTAGCACGAAAACAAAGGAGATTTTCACTGTATCTCGGTTAAAGTGACAATAAACTAAACTAAACTGAATTCCAGAGTTCCAGAAATTGAGGTATTACACAACTCCACAATTTTGATTGGCACCCCTCTGGTACGGGCACTGATCTTACACGAACATTGAAACTTTATTACTCAAATTCCACAAAATGTAGGCAGAGCATTAAGAGTCATGTCGATAATAATGTTATAAGGTCATAAAAACACCACCATGGGTTTCAGGGATCTGAGCAGGTTGTTGAAATGAAGTAGGAGCCTTCACATTCTGCCACAGTGTACCTGATGTACAGTACACTGATGTTCAAGCAACTCTTTTAATTTGAACAAAATTATGAGAGCGCACTTGAAATCCCCTCCTCCCCCGGACGTCTCCTCGAAAATGTGGCACTTACGCTGGGCGAGGCGGTTGATCTCCGAATTTTCGTTCGAAAGGTATGTCCTTTTATTCTGAGGCTGTGCCCTCCAGTCCTAGACTCTCTCACTACTGGAAACTCCCACTCAACCTCCACGCTATCTCGGCTTTTCATTATTCTGTAGGTTTCAATGAAATTCCCCCCTTATCCTTCTAAGCTCCAATGAGTAGAGACCCAGAACCATCAAACGCTCCTTAACCCAACCATCTCTGGGATCATTCTTGTAAACCTCCTCTGGACCCTCTCCAATGCCAACACATCCTTGTTTTTATATTCTAGGCCTCTCAAAATGAATGCTAACATTGCATTTGCCTTCCTTACCACTGACTGTGTGGGCAATCCTTTATGGGGTGCTTTCCCGAGGCAGTGTGAAGTGTAGGTGGAGTCAATGGGGGAAGGGGGAGTCTGGCCTGCGTGATGGACTGGGTTGTTCCATGATTCTCCGCAATTTCGTGGAGGTGAGGTGCCCTATTGTAGCAATGACAGAGCCTTTCTTGGCCACAATCCACACTGAGAATAGTAACCGGTGGACCTCTCGGTGTGAAACATGGCGTAATTAGGCTTCACCGCAAGAAAGTCAACTGATCTTTTCCAAAGATAAGCCTCTTACCTCTCCATTTTTGTCACACATGGACTCTATATTTTTAGAAGGCACAAGAAACTGCAGGTGCTGGAATTTTGATGAAAAATCCAAGCGCTGGAGGAACGCAGTGGGTCAGGTATCGTATCTGAAGGGAATAGACAGGCGATGTTTTGTGTTGGGGCTCTTCTTCAAACTTGGGGAGTAGTGGGGGGAGAAAATTGGAAAAGAGAAGGGGGAATGAGACAAATCCTGGCAAGTGATAGGTGGAGAAACAAGGAACTGCAGGTGCTGGTGTAAAAAATGAGACGGGTGGCAGATGTGGGGCAAAGTCTGGCAAGTGATAGGTGGATACAGGGGGAGGTGAGTGATTGGCTGATGGATGGCAAGTGACAAGGGTTAGAGGTGAAAAGGAGATTAAAAAGTGTCAGCAAAGCAAATGAGAGGAAGAGTGAAATGTAAAATGGTAAGGTAGGGAAATGGATGGAAGGGGATAAGGGGGAGTGGAAAGAGGGGGTAATGAAAGGAAATGTGGGATTTGAGAATGGCAAATGACCATATGGAGTAGTGGAAAGGATCAGTGGCTAGCGTGGTGGGCGATGGTGGCAGAAATATGTGTGCACCAGGGCGCTGGAGCTCAGGTGAGGAAGGGGGAGGGGGTGTGTGTGGGGGAGGGAGGTATTACTTGAAATAGTAGATTTCATACCGGTCATGTTCATACTGTCGCGTTGTAAGCAACCCAAGTGGAATGTGAGGTGCTGTTCCTCCAATTTGTACATGGTCTCTGGGATGGCAGGACTTTCATATGAAGAAAGACTGGATAGACTCGGCTTGTACTCGCTGGAATTTAGAAGATTGAGGGGGGATCTTATAGAAACTTACAAAATTCTTAAGGGGTTGGACAGGCTAGATGCAGGAAGATTGTTCCCGATGTTGGGGAAGTCCAGGACAAGGGGTCACAGTTTAAGGATAAGGGGGAAGTCTTTTAGGACCGAGATGAGAAAAACAATCTTCACACAGAGAGTGGTGAATCTGTGGAATTCTCTGCCACAGAAAGTAGTTGAGGCCAGTTCATTGGCTATATTTAAGTTAGATGTGGCCCTTGTGGCTAAGGGGATCAGGGGGTATGGAGAGAAGGCAGGTACAGGATACTGAGTTGGATGATCAGCCATGATCATATTGAATGGCGGTGCAGGCTCGAAGGGCCGAATGGCCTACTCCTGCACCTATTTTCTATGTTTCTATGTCTCCTCCAGGTATTCCTCATGAATTTCCTGTTCCAAACAAGTGTCCCTACAAGTGGGACGGCAAAGTGGCACAGCGGGAGAGTCGCTGCCTTACAACGCTAGAGTCCACGGGTGCTGTCTGTATGGAGTTTGTAAGTTCTCCCTGTGACTGCATGGGTTCTTCCGGGTGCTCCGGTTTCCGCCCACATTCTGTTAATCTATTTGTGGGTAGATGTGCAGGTTTGTAGATTAATTGGCTTCTGTAAATTGTCCCCAGTGTGTAGGATAGAACTAGTGTGTGGGGTGATGGTTGGCCAGCACGGACTAAGTGGGCCGAAGGGCCTGTTACCAAGCTGTATTTCTAAAGTCTAAAGTGGAAAAAATGTCTCTTCCTGTCCTTTATTAAAAAAAAATCCTAATTGTAAGCAATTTCTCGGAGAGAATTAGATCTCCTCTTTCTGAGGTTTACTCTGTCAGTCATGGTGATGTTCTTGCGAATACATTGCAATCTTATTGCCTTATCAGTTAATACATTATCTTCCCCACCTCCTGACAAAACAGTGGGCAGATCAGTGAAAAGTGGTTTAGATGTAGTCTAAACCACGTTTATCTGATCTTTAGCCATGGATTATAGATGAGTACCTTTTATTATCTTTCATCTATGAATTTTACCCTGTATTGCTGCTGCAGAAATTCTATTAAACCTCCTGAAACAAAGTAACCTCATATTCAAAGATTTGGCAAGATTTTTTGGGGTTATTTACCCACAAGTAGATTTACTGATATTACTTGCTCAGTAGCAGTTTTCAATGTCAAAACGTTCCAAAACTGGAGATGTACATTTGTACATTGTCTATGTTTAAAAACATTGCATGGACATCATTTGTGGTCTTACGCCATGCCACATAAATTAATATGCACTCCCGGTTTACTTTAGAACTCTCAGTGGAAAAAAAAAACTATACCCTGAGGAGACTTTTTTAGTTTAGTTTAGTTTATTCTTGTCACATGTATCAAGGCTCAGTGAAAAACTGTTGTTTGTGTGCGAAGCAGTCAAGAAAAAGACTGTACATGATCACAATCAAACTGTCCCCTGTGCACAGATAAAGGATAAAGGGTACAACATTTAGAGCATGATGTAACGTTGAAGCCCAATAAAGTCTGATTAAAGATAGTTCAAAAGTCTCCAATGGGGTAGATGGTTAGTCAGGACTGGCTCGAAGGGCCGAATGGCCTCCTCCTGCACCTATTTTCTATGTTTCTATGACCCCACGAGCTGATGAGAGGATTGTTCAGTTCCCTGATAACAGTTGGGAAGATATGTTGCACAGATTTGTAAAATTGCACTATGGATTAAGTAAGAAATGGGTATCCGATCTCATAAGATCATGATCATGAGTGATCAGAGCAGAATTAGATCATTCGGCCCATCAAGTCTACTCTGCCATGCAATCATGGCTGATCCATCTCTCCCCCCTAGCCCCATTCTCCTGCCTTCTCCCCATAACCTCTGACACCTGTACTAATCAAGAATCTATCTATCTTTGCCTTAAATATATCCACTGACTTGGCCTCTATAGCCTTCTGTGGCAAAGAATTCCACAGATTCACCACCCTCTGATTAACGAAATTCCTCCTCATCCCCTTCCTATAATTCTGAGGCTATGACCTCCAGTCCTAGACTCTCCCACTAGTGGAACAATCCTCTCTACATCCACTCTATGCAAGCCTTTCACTATTCTGTACGTTTCAATGAGGTCCCCCTCATCTAAATTCCAGCGAGTACAGGCCCAGTGCCGTCAAACGCTACTCTATGTATATTCAGCATGGATTGAACATGGTACTATTGGGGTGGCGTTTATTTCTGCTTTTAGACCGTTTATTCGATTATTTTTATCTTCTAACAGAAATCAAAGCCTAAATTGTGAGATCACGGATTAGCCCACCCTTAGGGCACTTTCCTCTGTGAAGATGATGGTATATGACCTACTGGAGACCTCAGACATGTACATGGTCAAAACTAAAGCCATTACATTAATAACATGGGAGAAATGTTGATTCAGAGAGTGGTGAGATTATGGTACTCTCTCCCAAATGCTATTGACAAATGCAGTAATATGTATATCTAAAGATTCAGTCATATAAGTAACATCAATAAAATGATTTATAAATTACAAATTTAACACCTATTTTCAGAAAGATTGATTTAAATAATCGAAGAAATAATCCAAGGCCAGAAAGAATAGCAAAATTATTACATTGAAGTTAACAAATCATCACAAATTGGTAACTGGTCAACCTGGATTTTTAAAACTAAATATTTAATTCTAAATATTGGAAGAAAGAGCAAAGTAGGATGATAACGTAGATGTATTCTCCATGGACTTTCAAAAGGCCAGGAATAAAGAACATATGAAAAAAGTCTTGACAAAACTCAGTTTCTCTGGGTCCAGAGATCAGATAGCAGAATCGATTGAAAGGTGGGTGAAGGGTCATTGAGTCATACAGCATGGAGACAGACCCTTCGGCCCAAGTCGTCAATGCCGATCAGTATGTCACATGCTGACCAAAATGTCCCATGCCGACCAAGATGCCCCAATGCTGACCAAATCTTGTTATAAAACAAGAAACAGTGGATAATTTAAAGGAAATGTCTCAGATTGGCAGAAAGTGATATGCAATATCCCACTGGGATTAATACTAGAATAATGGTACGTTACTATGTACAAGTATCAGAACTCTAAGATTGTTCCAAGTTACCAGATATTGCCAAAAGCTAATAACCAAGACAGCACACAAAATGCCTCTACTTCCTTAGAAGACTGAGGAAGTTTAGCCTGTCCACAACAACGCTCACCAACTTCTACAGATGCACTTTAGAAAGCATTTTATTGGGCTGCATCACAGCATGGTTTGGGAACAGCTGCATCCAAGACCGCAAGAAATCGAAGAGAACTGTGGATGCAGCCAAGACCATCACACAAACCAACCTCCCTTCCATTGACTCCATTTATACTTCACGCTGCTTCGGCAAGTCCACCAGAATAATCAAGGACCAGTCTCACCTCTTCTCCCCTCTCCCATCAGGCAAGAGGTACAGAAGTGTGAAAACGCACGCACACCTCCAGGCTCACGGACAGATTCCTCCCAGCTGTTATCAGGTAACTAAACCATTCTATCAAGAACCAGAGATCAATCCTCAGCTACTGTCTACCTCATTGGAGACCCTCGGACTATCTTTAATCGGACTTTACTGGACTTTATTTTGCATTAAATATTATTCCCTTTATCATATATCTGTAAACTGTGGATGGTTTGATTGTAATCATGTATTGTCTTTCCGCTGACTGGTTAGCACACAACAAAACCTTTTCACGAAACATTGGTACACGTGACAATCAACTAAACTAACTAATAACCAAAATACAGGAAGAGATTGTTGTTCTTATTGTGTGAGAAAATGGTAAATGACGTTCAATTTCACAATGGTCCAGGCCATTCATTGACAGTGAGAACAGCAGAGCGACTTATTCTTGGGAAGGTGAGAATCTAAATTAGATGGAACAAAGAGATATGGGAGTTTAGATACATTGGGGTTTTTTTGTTTAGGTTTACATTTATTATTATCACACACCTTGTGTCTACAGCTTCCATCAGTTCTCTCTTGGACACAAGGTGCTGGAGTAACTCAAGAGGTCAGGCTGTATCTTTGGAGGACTTTTCTTCCCGACCCGAAACATCACCTATCCACGTTCTCCAGAGATGCTGCCTGACCCGCTAAGTTACTCTAACACTTTGTGTCATTTTGTGTAAAGAGGCAACAGCAATTCCTGTTTCGACATCAGTTCTCTCTTCTCATGCGGTGTTTCTCTCGTACCATTTCCTCCTACAACAATCTTAAGAGTGTTTCACTGGCTGTAAAGCATTTTGGAACATGTTTAAAGGGATATGAAAGGCGAAATGTTTTCCTTTGTCCAGTTTGCAAAGTGAGGAACAATCTCTGTGAGATGTCTTGCTTCTGCAAATTTTAGGCCAATTACTTCAGTGAGAGGTTTTGTTAATGAAAGAATGTAAACATTTGCTGCTTATGAATAAATTGGCCCTAATTGAACAGGGACCGGTTCAAATTAATCAAAAGTTTGCAATACTTTCCTCATACAGCTTCAAGCAAGATCAAACTCATTGATGTTGTTGATGTGGTCTCATCGATAGGCTGGGGGTACGAACCATTGTTCCAGCCTGACTTTGAAAGTCAATTTCTCATTCATCCCCGTGAGGACAGCTCACCAGCACATTCGCGAAGCATGTTCCCCATTCTCGTATTAGTCACGGAGCTGGTGTGACAGAGCGAGAGAAGGAGAGAGAGAAAGAGAGAGAGAGAGAGAGAGAGGGGGAGAGAGAGGGAGAGAGAGAGAGAGAGGGAGAGAGAGAGAGAGAGAGGTGGATAAAGTGACATGTTTACTTTCAGCAAGCTTGTTAAGTCAGCTTTGAATTTTTCATGAGGCCCTTGGTAACCTGTAACTTGCAAACTAAGCTCTTGGGGATTGCTAGCACAAAGAACTCCATCAACCCTCACTCCCCATCTGGCACCGGGTGTGAAGGACAAGCTGGATCTCTTGGAAACCTGAAGATGTGTGGCGTTGTTTGTAATTTTTTTTTTATTGGCAAGAAGCTGTTTCTAGTTTATTATTCACTCCTGGTGCATGTGCTATTTGCATGGAGACAGCAGAGCCAGTAGAATCCATTGCAACGAGCCATTTGTGTGCAAAGAGAGTATTAGACTTCTCACAACATCACATCAGTAGCAACTTCTTAAAAAACTTTGTTCATATCATTTATTTCTGATTAAAGTTGGTTGGGGAAGGGGGATTGGGGGGCTGCTGAGGATTGCACGACCTTTGTTTATTTGAGCGTACAGACACAAACTGGGCTGTGGTCCAGGTTAGTACCCTCGTGTAGATTTTACCGGATTTATATTACCTATATCCAGCACTATCTTTTCACCGATGTGATAAGCCACATTGTCTTCACTGACTTCGAGATAAGGAACGTAACAAAGGCAAGCAAATAAATGGAGGAAGGAATATAATATGGCCCAAATTTATTCCGATAACCTATATTGGTGCAAAGCTGTTGCGACCTCTTTTTTTTATTTTGGATTAGCAGCCCATTTGCCAGCTTTAGCCGCCTAGATTTGTATTGAACCAACTGCGTGACTTAAAGGGAGAGCTTTCCATCAGCAGAGCTCCCGAGATTATTCCCCGTGACTGCCACAGTGCTTGTTATTATTCGACAGGAGGCAAATGTACCGGAACCAATCAGTTTGCTGGCGTTACTTGGAATATTAGATCGTTAAGCTTATGATTGTTGGCATTAACATGAAAGAGCACCACAGGCCAGCATTTGCAATGCACGACTTTATAGTTTTACTGCATGGTCTGGAAAAGTTTGCTTGGTTTCCGAAAAGGAAAACTTAAATTAGTCTTTTCCCATTTTACAGGAACCTATGCCTCTGTTCCTGAACCCTGGTATTTTCTTTGGCACCAAATGCTTCTGTACAAAGTTAGCAATCTCATTAATAGTGGTTTATGTAGACAAGGTTGAGTTACCCAAAAATCATATTTTGGGCACATGTTGTAAGAAAAATGTTGCCAAGCTAGAAAGGGTACAGAGATGGTTTATGAGAATGTTGCCAGGACTCGAGGGTCTGAACTATAGGGAGAGGTTGAGCAGGCTGGGACTTTATTCTTTGGAGTGCAGGGGTGATCCTACAGAGGTGTACAACATCATGAAATCGGGTAAAGCCACAAAGTCTCTTGCCCAGAGTAGGGGAATCAAGATCCAGAGGACATAGGTTAAGGGGGAAAGATTTAATAAGAACCTGAGGGGTGACTTTTTTACGCAAAGTGTGGTGGGTATGGAATGAGCTGCCAGTGGAGGTAGTTGAGGCAGGTACCATCGCAATGTTTCAGAAACATTTAGACAGGTACATGGATAGGACAGGTTTAGAGGGGCTTCAGGCAGGTGGGACTAATGTTGATGGGACATGTAGGTCATGGTGGGTGTTGGGCCGAAGGGCTGTATGACTATGATTCTATATCTGCAACAGACTGGGGTATGGCACAGTGGCAAATTGGGTAGGCCTGCTGCCTCATAGCGCCAGAGACCCAGGTACAATCCTGACCTCGGGTGCTGCCAGTGTGGAGTTTGCACGTTCTCCGTCTGACCATGTGGTTTTCCTCCAGGTGCTCCAGTTTTCTCTGACATCCCAAAGATGTGTGATTTGCAGGTTAATTGACATCTGTAAATTGCCCCTGAGTGTGCAGGGAGTGGATGCAAAAGTGGGATAACATAGAATTAGTGTGGACGGGTGATCGACGGTATGTGGAGACTCGGTGGGCTGAAGGGCCTGTTTCCATGCTGTATATCTGAACTGAACTGAACAGACACAAGAAACTGCAGATGCTGAAATCTTGCATAGGATACAAAGCGCTGGAGTAACTCAATGGGTTAGGCAGCATCTCTGGAGGATATGGACCGGTGACGATTTGGATCGGACCCTCCCACTGAAGCCTGAAGAGGTATTCCTGACTCAAAGCATTGCCTATCCAGGTTTTCCAGAGATGCTGCCTGACCTGCTGAGTTACTCCAGCAATTTATGTCCCATGTATCATATCTGCAGCAACCTGGTAAAGAAAAAAACACTGCAGATGTTGGAATTTGATATTTTCATAATCATAATCCTAATTGTACTTTATTAGCCAAGTATGTTTTGCAATATACGAAGAATTTGGTTTGCCATGCAGTCATAACAAAAAAGCAACAAGACACACAACTACATAAAAATTGATATCAACATCCACCACAGCGGCTCCTCCACGTTCCTCACTGTGACGAAGGCAATAAAGTCTTAATTTCTTTCCTCCTTTCCTCCCGCGATCGGGGGGAATCGAACAATCCGCAGCCGTTGACCGAGCTCTCACGTCGAGGCGGTCTAAACCCCTGTGGCTTAGAGTTCCTGAAATCGTTCTCTCACCAGAAACTACGAGCTCCACGATGTTAAAGTCCGCAGCTCCCGCAGGTTGGAGCACAAAAGGCCGAACCCTGGCAAAGGGATCGCCTGCTCCGTGATGTTAAAATCCGCAGGCTTCGCGTTGGAGCTCCAGAAGTCCCAAACAAGAGGCCGCCAACTCCACGATGTTAGGCCGCAGTGCGGACGGAGATACCACACGGAATAAGTCGCATCTCCGTCGAGGAAAGAGTTAAAAAAGGTTACAGCATGGAAACAGGCTGTCCGGCCCCCAAAGGTCGCACTCACCCCGTACACTAACACTATCCTACACACTAGAGACAATTTACAATTTTTACCAAAGCCAGTTAACCTACAAACCTGCACGTCTTTGGAGATTGGGAGGAAACCGGAGCACCCGGGGAAACCCCATGCGGTCACAGAGAGAACGTACAAACCAAAGATACTAGAGGAGCTCTATAATCTTTGGTACAAACTCTGTACAGCCAGCACCCGTAGTCAGGATCAAACCCAAATCTCTGGCGCTGTTTGGCAGCAACTCTACTGCTGCGCCACCACCAAATACTGCCTGATGTATTTAAGGTAAATGCAGATGATGGCAGGGGGTGGGGGGGGGGGTGAGGTATTGGCGGAGATGTAAACACAAGACATATAGAGTAGAATGGGTGAATCGGTTTAAAGCAGCATCTGCAGTTCCTCCCTACACAGAATGGACGAAGTGTCTGATGGAAGCTGAATATGGACTCTTTTGGACAATTGGCCTGTTTCGTTGCTGCAATCTTACAGTCATGAGAACATAGTACATAGAACAGTACAGTACAGGAACAGGCCCTTCAGCCCACAATGTCCATGCCGAACATGATGCCAAAATAATCGAATCATCTCTCTACCCTCTATCCATGTCTCTCCATTCCCTGCATATCCAGGTTTCTATCTAGAAGCCTCTGAAATGTCACCATCGTATCTGCTTCCACCACCACCACTGGCAATGCATTCCACGCACCCACTCCCTCTCTGTAAATAAAACTGCCCCACACATTTTCCTTTCAACTTTGTCCCTCTCACCTTGTCCTCTTGTCTTTGATATTTCCAACCCTGTCTATGCCTCTCATAATTTTATATACTTCTATCCAGGTATTTCCTCAACCTCTAGCATTCTATAGAAAGCAATCCAAATGTGTCCAACATCTCCTTGTAGCTAATACCCCCTAATCCTTGATTCTTAACCCCCTGATTCTTGGTATTGAGGGAGTGCAGCGTAGGTTTACAAGGTTAATTCCCGGGATGGCGGGACTGTCATATGCTGAGAGAATGGAGCGGCTGGGCTTGTACACTCTGGAGTTTAGAAGGATGAGAGGGCATCTCATTGAAACATATAAGATTGTTAAGTGCTTGGACACGCTAGAGGCAGGAAACATGTTCCCGATGTTGGGGGAGTCCAGAACCAGGGGCCACAGTTTAAGAATAAGGAGTAAGCCATTTAGAACAGAGACGAGGAAACACGTTTTCTCACAGAGAGTGGTGAGTCTGTGGAAATCTCTGCCTCAGAGGGCGGTGGAGGCAGGTTCTCTGAATCCTTTCAAGAGAGAGTTAGATAGGGCTCTTAAAAATAGCGGAGTCAGGGGATATGGGGAGAAGGCAGGAACGGGGTACTGATTGGGGATGATCAGCCATCATCACAGTGAATGGCGGTGCTGGCTCGAAGGGCCAAATAGCCTACTCCAGCACCTATTGTCTATTGCCTATTGTCTATTGTCTATTGTCTAATCCAGGCTCAAATCTGAAGCAATGCAGTCTTTGTGGGATATTACGTGGATGGGTTGGAGATGGGTTGGAGATGAGGCGGTATTTTAACCCTTCCTTCCTGACAGAAACTAGGCAGGTAATCAGTTCAAAGCTCTTGGCTCAACTAGGTACCAGGGTTTTAACTGCCAGAGCTCCCCACCCAAAATTGGCAGAGTCTTTCTTTTTGTTTGCTGAAGAGCCTTGAGTCTCATTGATTAATGTTTTACCACTGCGCCTAATCAAACAAAAGAGGGAGTGGTGAGTTAACCAACAACTTACCTAGTGGTGAATTAAGTGGGAACGGCAAATTAAAAAAAAAATGATTTCAACTGGGATTGGAGGGGGCAGGAAAAGCCTCAGTCTGGTGTATAGTATGGAAGTTTGAAGGTCATGTTTCAGTTATAAAAGGCGTTGGTGAGGCCACATTTAAATCATTGTGTTCAGTTTCGGGCATCATGTTATAGGAAAGGTGTTGTCAAGCAGGAAAGGGTGCAGAGAAGATTTCAGAGAATATCGTCAGCACTCGAGGGCCTGAGCTACAGGGAGAGGGTGAGCAGGCTAGGAATTTAATACTTGGGGCACAGGATGCGGGGGTGATCTTACAGAGGTTTACTAAATCATGAGAGGAATAGATCGGGTAAACCCAAAGAGTCTCCTGCCCAGTGTAGGGGAATCGAGAACCAGAGGACATAGGCATAAATTGGTTGGAAAGATTTAATCAGAACCTGAGAGGTAACTTGTTTACACAAAGGGTGGTGGGTGTATGGAACAAGCTGCCAGTGGAGGCAGGTGATGTTTAAGAAGCATTTAGGTAGGTACAGGGATAGGACAGGTTCAGAGGGATATGGGCCAATTGCTGGGCAGGTGGGACGTGTAAATGTGTACATTCAGTGTAAATGGGACATGTTGGTCAGTGTGGGCATGTTGGGCTGGTGTTTCCACGCTGTATGACTCATTGACAATGGCTCTACAGTTTTTGAACTTCCTCAAGCTCACCACCGATTCCCACAAGCTTGGAAGATAAATACTTATACGATCAGCAAAGTGTGCATCACATTCTGTTTCTTTCAACTGTTCAAACCAGTACACCTTTTTGCGTGATAAGTTTTCTAAGGTATAGCCACTGCAATAAATGTTATAAATCACAGTGATCATATAACAATCTTTAACCTTTTACTATGAACACATTAGCCATCCTCAGTGGCTCCAATGAACGTTATCTAGAGAGGATATCTGAAATGATGCACGCTAACTTGGAAGGTGGCTCTAATTCACTGGTTCTTAACCTTTTTGGCACCAGTACGTGTATACGCAAGCAATATACTGTATGTGGTGTGTACCTTTATTACGTTCCTAAACATGGGCTCAACAAATTGATATGTTATTTGTGTCCCCTTCATGACCCCCAGCAAAGCCCCAAACGACCCCCAGGTTAAGAACCACTGCTCTAATTAATTGCAGGTTACGCAATAATTCAGAAGGGTCCCAACCCGAAACAACACCTATCCATGTTCTCCAGTGGTGCTGCCTGATCCGCTGAGTTACTCCAGTACTTTGTGTTTCTTTCTGTAAATCAGCATCTGCAGTTCCTTGTTTATCCATGGTACTTGTCCAAGGTACTGTATATCAATCATGATTTACCACAAAAAAAAAGATACAAAGTGCTGGAGTAACTCAGCATCTCTGGAGAACATAGATGGGTGATGTTTTGGTTGGGACCCTCTTTCAGTCTGCAAAAGGATCCCAATGCTAAACGTCACCCATCCATGTTCTCCAGAGATGTTGCCTGGCCTGCTGAATTAGTCCAGCACTTTGTGTCTTTTTTTGTAAACTAACATCTGCAGTTCCTTGCTTATCCGTGGTTCTAATGCGTGTTGGTTTCATTCCACTTATTGGTATTACATGGTATTGTGCTGAAGACTGTAATTTCAAAACCAAAGATGATTTTTTTGGGGTAAAATTATCCCCAAAGGCAAAAGCAAGTTTCTAAAAATCATGAAGAAACAAGGAACTGCAGATGCAGGTTTATAAAAAGTGCTGGATTAACTTATCGAGTCAGGCAGCATCTCTGGAAAACATGGATACGTGTTGTTTCGGGTCAGGACCCTTTCTCAGACTGAAGATGCATCCCAACCCGAAACATCACCTATCTATCTATGTTCTCTAGCAATGCTGTTATTCCAGCACTTGCTGTCTTTTTTTATACAATAAATCATGATTGATATACACAAGCCTGTGCAGTAAATACAATTTAGTCATATAATATTTAATTGGCTTGCTAATGGTTCGAACTCTATGAGGCTATGGGTGAAGAAAAGCATATCAATAATGTGAACTATCAAATATAAACTAGTTCATAGTATTAGGGCTTAACACAGTGGCACAGCTGGTAGACCTGCTGCCTCACAGAGGACAGAGATCCAGGTTCGATCCTGACCTCAGCTGCAGTGTGTGTGGAGTTTGCACGTTCTCCCTGTGACCATGTGACTTTCCTCCAGGTGTTCTGGTTTCCTCCCACATCCCAAAGACATGTGGGGTTTGTAGGTTAATTGGCCTCTGCAAAATTGCCCCTAGTTTGAAGGGAGTGGATGAGAAGTTGGGATAACATGGAACAAGTGTGAATGGATGATCAATGGCTGGCATGGACTTGGTGGGCCGAAGGGGCTGTTAACATGCTGTATCTTTCAATCATTCAATCAATCAACTTAGAATTCAAAGAAATTGCTATTTCCCCTGTCTTTGCAAACCTCCCGGATGGAATGTCTACTTAGAACACGTTAACAAATTAGGATTATTAGCCGGCTACTGAAAGACATTTCACTTAAAGGCAGTAAACGTAGGTCGTAAGCAAGGCCTTGTTCACTGACGTTCAGATCAGGTGAAATCAAGTACACAACAGTTTGAAAAGATGAGGTCCATCAAACTCCTCAGTTTAAATTTTGCCAGAGAAATCCCAAAACCTGTAACAATTTTCCACATCGTTGCATTCTCAACAATCGCTAACATACGGGCGGCACAGTGGTTCAGCGGTAGAGTTGCTGCTTTTCAACGCCAGAGAGCCAGGTTCCATGCTGACTAGGGGTATTGTCTGTACAAAGTTCGTACGTGCTCCCTGTGACCGTGTGGGCTTTCTCCAAGTGCTCTGGTTTCCTCCCACATTTCAAAGACATACGTGCAGTTTTGTGGGTTAATTGGCATCTGTAAATTGCACATAGTTCGAAGGATGCGAAATTGGGATAACATACAACAAGGGTGATCGTTGGTCGGCGTGGAACCGATGGGCCAAAGGACCTGTTTTCACACTGTATCTCCAAACTAGACTAAACTAAACTAAACCAAACTAATCTAACTGCTCATAAGACATCCAAGCACGACTAAATCACACAATGTACAAAGAGGCATACGTTTATCTCATTAATGGGTAAACTTATACTACTGATTGACAAGGGTCAAATAACTGCATCTCCTAATGCTTTCATTTCACTTTCCCATTCACCTTATCTTCCTCATTCGAGGTCATGGTACATAGTTTGTAAGGTTACACAGAGAGGTATATCGCATCATGCATGGGCCCTTTCATACTGGATGAGAGCAGGTGCTCAGTTTTTCCCTGAAGTCCAGCTTGCACTCCAGAAGGGTGAAGAAAGGAAACTCCGATCTAAGGTCGCTACAAATTATGTCCAAACTTCAAGGGCTCGAGGACAGCAAGGGAGATAGCCAGTAAAGCAACGAGAAGGGCCAGTGAAACAAATGTGGACGTGGACCTACACACAGACCATTTTGAGATAGTCCGCAGAGTTCGATTCCATAAATCAGTGCAGATATTACCAAAATTTACCTCACTATTGAACCAACATTTTAATGAACAGACAACGCTGGAAACAAGCAGTTTGTTTAAGAAGGAACTGCAGATGCTGGAAAATCGAAGGTACACAAAAATGCTGGAGAAACTCAGCGGGTGCAGCAGCATCTATGGAGCGAAGGAAATAGGCAACGTTTCGGGCCGAAACCCTGTCTGAAGAACAGGGTTGCCTATTTCCTTCGCTCCATAGATGCTGCTGCACCCGCTGAGTTTCTCCAGCATTTTTGTGTACCCTGGAAACAAGCAGGTCAGGTACTATCAGGTAGTTAATAATATGGGTCCTGAAATTTTATCAGAACTGGGAAAGAGAAAAAGACAAGTTAGTTTTCACTAGAAGATATGGCAGAGTTTAGTTTAGTTTAGTTTAGTTTATAAATAAAGCGTGGAAACAGGTCAGCGATCCCCGCACACTAACACTATCCTACACACACTATGGATAATTTTACAATTTTACTAAATCCATTTAACCTTCAATCCTGTAAGTCTTTGGAGCGTGGGTGGGAAGAAACCAGAGCACCCACGCAGGTCACGGGGAAATCGTACAGACAGCACCCGTAGTCAGGATCGAACCCGGGTGTCTGGCGCTGTGAGGCAGCAACTCTACTGCTGCGCCACCGTGCCGCCCATATAAGGCACTGAAGACGGGTCCCAACCCAAGATGTCTTCTGTCCATTCCCTGCTGAGATGCTACCTGACCTGCCGAGTTTCTTCAGCACTTTGTGTTTTTGCTAAAGGCATGTCTTTGATGCGGTGAGACCAAATGGATTATTGGTGGCAGTTGAAGCCTCTTTATCTCGGTTATGTGTTGTAAATAGTGAGGCTGTGGGACAGGACCAGCAGGACGGATCATATGAGCAGAAGAAAAAACAACTGAGTCAACATGATGAGAGGAAATTTAGTGATTTATTTTCCCTCTAATTCTGCATTAACCCCATTTTAATCTCTCCACGTCTCCAATCAATTCTCTTCAGATTCTACCTACCACTCACCTCCACCCTGGGGAGAATTTGCAGAGCACCAATTAACCCACCGACTCACACGTCTTTGGGATGTGGAAGGAAACCAAAGCACCTGGAGAAAAGCCACGCAGTCACAGGAAGAACGTGCAAACTCCACACAGACAGCATCCGAGGTCAGGATTGAACCCGGGTCTCTGGCGCTGTGAAGTAGTGGCACTGCCAGCAGTGCTGCCTTGTAAAGCTTCCTCATTCCTGATTGCATTTGTGAAAGAGGCTTCATGATGGGATTTCTTAGCTCTCAACTTCAATTTATGTTATAGAAAGTGATAATCAACCTCTATCATGATTCAAAACTTAAAGCCTGTTCTATTGTAAACCACACTTTTTCTCCATTAATTATTATTTCCAAAAGAGCTAAAGGCTCCCAATACTTTAGTTTGGTATCGAGATACAACATAGAAACATAGAAAATAGGTGCAGGAGTAGGCCATTCGGCCCTTCGAGCCTGCACCGCCATTCAATATGATCATGGCTGATCATCCAACTCAGTATCCTGTACCTGCTTTCTCTCCATACCCCCTGATCCCTTTAGCCACAAGGGCCACATCTAACTCCCTCTTAAATATAGCCAATGAACTGGCCTCAACTACTTTCTGTGGCAGAGAATTCCACAGATTCACCACTCTCTGTGTAAATTTTTTTTTTCTCATCTCAGTCCTAAAAGATTTCCCCTTTATCCTTAAAATGTGACCCCTTGTTCTGGACTTCCCCAACATCGGGAACAATCTTCCTGCATCTAGCCTGTCCAACCCCTTAAGAATTTTGTACGTTTCTATAAGATCCCCCCTCAATCTTCTAAATTCTAGCGAGTACAAGCCGAGTCTATCCAGTCTTTCTTCATATGAAAGTCCTGATATCCCAGGAATCAGTCTGGTGAACCTTCTCTGTACTCCCTCTATGGCAAGAATGTCTTTCCTCAGATTAGGAGACCAAAACTGTACGTAATACTCCAGGTGTGGTCTCACCAAGACCCTGTACAACTGCAGTAGAACCTCCCTGCTCCTATACTCCAATCCTTTTGCTATGAATGCTAACATACCATTCGCTTTCTTCACTGCCTGCTGCACCTGCATGCCTACTTTCAATGACTGGTGTACCATGACACCCAGGTCTCGTTGCATCTCCCCTTTTCCTAATCGGCCACCATTCAGATAATAGTCTGCTTTCCTGTTTTTGCCACCAAAGTGGATAACCTCACATTTATCAACATTATACTGCATCTGCCATGCATTTGCCCACTCACCCAGCCTGTCCAAGTCATCTTGCAGCCTCCTAGCACCCTCCTCACAGCTAACACTGCCCCCCAGCTTTGTGTCATCCGCAAACTTGGAGATGTTGCATTCAATTCCCTCGTCCAAATCATGAATATATATTGTAAATAGCTGGGGTCCCAGCACTGAGCCTTGCGGTACCCCACTAGTCACTGCCTGCCATCCTGAAAAGGTCCCGTTTACTCCTACTCTTTGCTTCCTGTTTGCCAGCCAGTTCTCTATCCACATCAATACTGAACCCCCAATACCGTGTGCTTTAAGTTTGCATATTAATCTCTTATGTGGGACCTTGTCGAAAGCCTTCTGAAAGTCCAGATATAACACATCCACTGGTTCTCCCCTATCCACTCTACTAGTTACATCCTCGAAAAATTCTATAAGATTCGTCAGACATGATTTACCTTTCGTAAATCCATGCTGACTTTGTCCAATGATTTCACCATTTTCCAAATGTGCTGCTATCCCATCTTTAATAACTGACTCTAGCAGTTTCCCCACTACCGATGTTAGACTAACTGGTCTGTAATTCCCCGTTTTCTCCCTCCCTCCCTTTTTACATGGAAACAGGCCGTCTGGCCCACCTACCCTATGTTGACCCATCGATCACCCGTTCACACTATTTCTATGTTATCCCACTTTTCATCCACTCCTTACACTCTAATGGGCCTGTCCCACTTAGGCGGTTTTTCAGGCAACTGCCGGCGACTGTCAGGTCGTAGCAGGTCGCTGAAAAAACGGCGACTGGAACGGCGACTGTCAGAGTGGAACACACACACACACACACACACACACACACACACACACACACACATCGCTTCCTTCACCAGCCAGTTATGCAGGCGGGGGACAGGGCAAGTGGGGGGAGCGCTGTCTGAGTGAAATTCACACGGTGCAAAGCCAATGTGATACAGACACACACCACGATAAACAGGAAGGTTGGCGCTGTAATTAAGACGGTGAAAGCATAGTGTATGGGAAGGGTCACTTAAGTCCTTTAAAAGAGGGGGGAGGGGGAGGAGAGGGGGAGAAGGGGGTAGGAGGGGGAGATGGGGTGGGGAGAAGGAGTGGAGACAACTTTTAAGAAGCCAGAGATACACGGCTGTGAAGTTCGGCGGACATTTAACATTACCGGTCGGTTATCCTTGGTTCTGAAAACTACTGCTTACCTTTTTTTTCCCAATGTGCCAATGAAATTCACCGGTCAGCACCGGCGACAACCTACGACAACCTATGACAACCTTCGACCTCCTGGCGACCCACTACCACTGCACCCACGTCACACAAATTCTCGCCACTCTCCATGGCGTCAAAATTCTGGTCGGCGCTAATTTTTGCAACATGTTGAAAAATTAGCGGCGACCAAAATGAAGCCGCGACAAGTTACGAGAATGCGGGAACTACTCACCACCGTGCAGGCGACACCCCGGCAACCTCCGGCGAACATGTGGCGACCTCATAGTCTCCTGTAGTTGCCTAAAAAGTCGCGTAAGTGGTACATGCCCATAAGGGGCAATTTTACAGAAGCCAATGAACCTACAAATGCACACCTTTGGGATGTGGGAGGAAACCGGTGCACCCGAGAAAAAAACCCACGCAGTCACAGCAGAGAATGTGCAAACTCCACACAGACAGCACCTGGGGTCAGGACCGAACCCAGGTCTCTGGCATTGTGAAGCGGCAGCTCTATCAGCTGCACCACTGTGCCGCCCAAATTTTAAATTCCCCGGTTGCTGTGGTGAGATTTGGGTTCCGACCCGAAACATCCATGTTCTCTAGAGATGCTGTCTGACCCGCCGAGATACTCCAGCGCACACACACACATATATATATATATATATATAATCAGTACTCTGTAAACAATATAATAATATAATGTAATAAACAAACAAAGTTCAGTATATATATTTATATATTAACCAAACTTTTTCTGTTTATTATATTATTATGTTGTTTACAGAATATCATGTTTAGCTATTCTGTTGTGCTGCTGCAGGTAAGAATTTCATTGATATGTTGGGGACATATGACAATAAAACACTCCTGACTCTTGACTGTTATTAGATTTTTACTTTATCCATTTACTATAATTCCCTGCCTTTGTCTTATTTCATTGTCGCTACAACCCTCTCGGATTATTTAGACTCATACAAGGGGCAGACAACAGGACATTTCTATATGACTGCAACCTCACCAGTGGTCCACATCAGTCAAGACCATTGCTCTGGAGACACAAGGAACTAGAAATGCTAGAATATGGAGCAAAAACAAACTGCTGGAGGTAGTCAGCAGGTTAGGCAGTATCTGTGTAGGGGAATGGGCAGACAGCATTTCAGGTCAGTACCCTTCTTCAGCCTGAACCCTTATCAATCTCTGCTTTAGTAGGAAGTCCAAAACAGAACGCACTTCAAATGCAGCTACCAACCTCTTGTACAAATGTAACAGAAAGTCCCAACTTCTACACTCAGTATAGAAAGGTCGGCCATGATAGAATGGCAGAATAAACCCAATGGGCTGAATAGTCTAATTCTGCTCCTTTGACTTATGACACAAAGTAACTCAACGGGTCAGTCAGCATCCCTGTCTTTACCACCCTATCTACCTGTGAGCCACTTTCAGGGAACTGTGTACTTGGACTCCTAGATTCCTCTGTTCCACAACGCTCCTCAGAGCCCTTCCATTCCCTGTGAAGGTTCAGCCCTTGTTTGACTTTTCAAAATGTAACACCTCACACTTATCTGCATTAAACTCCATTAGCTTTCCTCAACTCACATGCCCAAAATTACATGTTGTTAAAATTGCACATTCTTTCTGTTTCCCTATTGAAGATTTTGCCAAACCTTATGATTGTGTGACAAGGACTATCTGATCTTAATTCCTATCATCACTATTTAAAAATCAATGGAACACAAAAGCATTTCTAGCAGCTGATGGATTTCTTTAAATTTGGACACTCATTTGGTCAAATGCTTACAATGCTGATGATTGTGCCCCCGTATCTGAGGATGGATGTGCTGGCATTGGAAAGGGTCCTGAGGAGGTTTACGAGAATTATCCCAGGGATGATTGGGTTAACATATGAGGAGCATTTGATAGCTCTGGGCTTGCACTTGCTAGAGTTTAGAAGGATGAGGGGGGTGGGGGATCTTATTGAAACCTACCGAATAATGACATGCTGGTCAACCTGAGGAGCACCTTCAGCAACAGACTGGTTCCACCAAGATGCAGCACAGAACGCCACAGGAGATCCTTTTTCCCTGTGGCTATCAAGCTGTACAACTGCTCTCCCTTTTGTCGTGGGGTGGACTGACCACCCCCCCCCCCCCCCCACCCAATCTTTGCACATCCCCAATCCTGGACTGTCCACATCACTTTAATTTCATCTTTCATGTATCTTGGTGTGTTTTATGACTGTTGGCAGGCCAATTTCTCTCATGGGATAAATAAAGTTCTATTGTATCGTAGAAACATAGAAACCTAGAAATTAGGTGCAGGAGTAGGCCATTCGGCCCTTCGAGCCTGCACCGCCATTCAATATGATCATGGCTGATCATCCAACTCAGTATCCCGTACCTGCCTTCTCTCCATACCCTCTGATCCCTTTAGCCACAAGGGCCACATCTAGCTCCCTCTTAAATATAGCCAATGAACTGGCCTCGACTACCCTCTGTGGCAGAGAGTTCCAGAGATTCACCACTCTCTGTGTGAAAAAAGTTCTTCTCATCTCGGTTTTAAAGGATTTCCCCCTTATCCTTAAGCTGTGACCCCTTGTCCTGGACTTCCCCAACATCGGGAGCAATCTTCCTGCATCTAGCCTGTCCAACCCCTTAAGAATTTTGTAAGTTTCTATAAGATCCCCTCTCAATCTCCTAAATTCTAGAGAGTATAAACCAAGTCTATCCAGTCTTTCTTCATAAGACAGTCCTGACATCCCAGGAATCAGTCTGGTGAACCTTCTCTGCACTCCCTCTATGGCAATAATGTCCTTCCTCAGATTTGGAGACCAAAACTGTACGCAATACTCCAGGTGTGGTCTCACCAAGACCCTGTACAACTGCAGTAGAACCTCCCTGCTCCTATACTCAAATCCTTTTGCTATGAAAGCTAACATACCATTCGCTTTCTTCACTGCCTGCTGCACCTGCATGCCTACTCTCAATGACTGGTGTACCATGACACCCAGGTCTCGCTGCATCTCCCCTTTTCCTAGTCAGCCACCATTTAGAAAATAGTCTGCTTTCCTGTTTTTGCCACCAAAATGGATAACCTCACATTTATCCACATTATACTGCATCTGCCAAACATTTGCCCACTCACCAAGCCTATCCAAGTCACCTTGCAGTCTCCTAGCATCCTCCTCACAGCTAACACTGCCCCCCAGCTTAGTGTCATCCGCAAACTTGGAGATATTGCCTTCAATTCCCTCATCCAGGTCATTAATATATATTGTAAATAGCTGGGGTCCCAGCACTGAGCCTTGCGGTACCCCACTAGTCACTGCCTGCCATTGTGCTCAAATTGTGCTTCTGATTTTCTTTTTTTTTGTTGTGTTTTTGGAAGGAATTCTGTCCCTGATTTATGTATTGGTCTTTATAACCTATTTTTTTTAAATTCTGATTATATGTTTTCTATAAATCTCTGTATGGTGTCCTTGAGACCTCGGTATAAGGCGCCCGTAAATAAAATCCATTATTATTATTATTATTATTGTGAAAAGGACCCGTTTACTCCTACTCTTTGCTTCCTGTTTGCCAGCCAGTTCTCTATCCACATCAATACTGAACCCCCAATGCCATGCGCTTTAAGTTTGTGTACTAATCTCTTATGTGGGACCTTGTCGAAAGCCTTCTGGAAGTCCAGATACACCACATCCACTGGTTCTCCCCTATCCACGCTACTAGTTACATCCTCGAAAAATTCTATAAGATTCGTCAGACATGATTTACCTTTCGTAAATCCATGCTGACTTTGTCCAATGATTTCACCACTTTCCAAATGTGCTGCTATCCCATCTTTAATAACTGACTCTAGCAGTTTCCCCACTACCGATGTTAGACTAACTGGTCTGTAATTCCCCGTTTTCTCTCTCCCTCCCTTCTTAAAAAGTGGGGTTACGTTTGCTACCTGCCAATCCTCAGGAACTACTCCAGAATCTAAAGAATTTTGAAAGATTATTACTAATGCATCCACTATTTCTGGAGCTACTTCCTTAAGTACTCTGGGATGCAGCCTATCTGGCCCTGGGGATTTATCGGCCTTTAATCCATTCAATTTACCCAACACCACTTCCCGACTAACCTGGATTTCACTCAATTCCTCCAACTCCTTTGACCCGCGGTCCCCTGCTATTTCCGGCAGATTATTTATGTCTTCCTTAGTGAAGACGGAACCAAAGTAGTTATTCAATTGGTCCGCCATATCCTTGTTCCCCATGATCAACTCACCTGTTTCTGACTGCAAGGGACCTACATTTGTTTTAACTAATCTCTTTCTTTTTACATATTTATAAAAACTTTTGCAGTCAGTTTTTATGTTCCCTGCCAGTTTTCTTTCATAATCTATTTTTCCTTTCCTAATTAAGCCCTTTGTCCTCCTCTGCTGGTCTCTGAATTTCTCCCAATCCTCTGGTATGCTGCTTTTTCTGGCTAATTTGTACGCATCATCTTTCGCTTTGATACCATCCCTGATTTCCCTTGTTATCCACGGATGCACTACCTTCCCTGATTTATTCTTTTGCCAAACTGGGATGAACAATTTTTGTAGTTCATCCATGCAGTCTTTAAATGTCTTCCATTGCATGTCCACCGTCAATCCTTTTAGAATTAATTGCCAGTCAATCATGGCCAATTCATGTCTCATACCCTCAAAGTTACCTTTCTTTAAGTTCAGAACCATTGTTTCTGAATTAACAATGTCACTCTCCATCCTAATGAAGAACTCAACCATATTATGGTCACTCTTGCCCAAGGGGGCACGTACAACAAGACTGCTAACTAACCCTTCCTCATTACTCAATACCCAGTCTAAAATAGCCTGCTCTCTCGTTGGTTCCTCTACATGTTGATTTAGATAACTATCCCGCATACATTCCAAGAAATCCTCTTCCTCAGCACCCCTGCCAATTTGATTCACCCAATCTATATGTAGATTGAAGTCACCCATTATAACTGTTTTGCCTTTGTCGCACGCATTTCTAATTTCCTGTTTGATGCCATCCCCAACTTCACTACTACTGCTAGGTGGCCTGTACACAACACCCACCAGCGTTTTCTGCCCCTTAGTGTTTCGCAGCTCTACCCATACCGATTCCACATCCTCCAAGCTAATGTCCTTCCTTTCCACTGCGTTAATCTCCTCTCTAACCAGCAACGCTACCCCACCTCCTTTTCCTTTCTCTCTATCCCTCCTGAATATTGAATATCCCTGGATGTTCAGCTCCCAGCCTTGGTCACCCTGGAGCCATGTCTCCGTGATCCCAACTATATCATAGTCATTAATAGCTATCTGCACATTCAACTCATCCACCTTATTACGAATGCTCCTTGCATTGAGACACAAAGCCTATCATATTGTATCGTATTGTATGATAATGAAAGGCCTCGATAGTGTGAATCTGGAGAGAATGTTTCAAGTTGTGGGAAAGTCAGGAACCAGAGGGCATAGCCTCAAAATAAAAGGACCTACCTTTAGAAAGCAGATGAGAAGGAATTCCTTTAGCCAGAGGGTGGCGAATCTTTGGAATTTATTACCACAGACGGCTATGGGGGCTCAGTCATTGGGAATTGCTTTGGATCCTTGATTAAAAAGGGTCACGGGGAGAATGGGGTTGAGAGGAAAAAATAGATCAGTCATGATTGAATGGGGGAGCTGACTCGATGGGCCGAATGGCCAAATTCTGCTGCTATGTCTTACAATCTTCTGATTCAGCAATATGATGCAACAATCCTTTCTCCATCTCATTGAGTTTTTATAGTATTGTTTATCAAGGTTCTCCCAATGCCCAAGATAAAGTTACATCAGTCTGCTTCTAATAACCCCATCTTGTGGAAACTGATAGTCAGAACAACTTCAGCTTAACCAGCCAATGTATACCTCGATATGACACACAGCAATTCTCACTACCTTAACTTTATTCGTTATTACAATATTTTCGCTGTAACTCTGAGGGGCGATTGCAATTCCTTCTGAGCAAAGAGTGATTAGTACATTTAAATAAAGAAGGGATGATAAGTTTATGAGTTAAGAGATAGCAATCTTGGAAATGTGTTAATGCAAGGCCTTGTTTTGTTCATGGAGTGTGGTTAGATATGCTGAAGAAAGAAAATGTTTTTGATAATGAATGGTTTCTAAATCGTTTGTTTGCTAAAACAAGTTTCAGTTGCTCTGATGAAAGTAATACTGAACCACGTTGATTTATTGATTGTAGAAACAAGGAACTGCAGATGCTGGTTTGCAAAACCCCCCCACAAAGTGCTGGAGTAACTCAGCAGGTCAGGCGGGTCAGTTCTGTGGAGAACATGGATGGGTGCCGCTTTGGGGGTCAGGGAAATCCTATTTTGCATCAACTCTCTGCACATTAGGGGCAATTTACAGAGGCCAATTAACCTACAAATCTGCTTGTCTTTGGGATGTGGGAGGACGCGGGAGCCCCCGGAAGACACCAACACGGTCCAAGGGAAAACGTGCAAACTCCACACAAACAGTACCCAAAGTCAGGGTCGAACCCGGGTCTTTGGTGCTGTGAGGCAGAACTGCGTGGAGTGAGAGTGAGGTGGAGCAACGAGAGTGAGGTGGAGCAACGAGACCAAAGGGAGACCCGGCAGGCGGGCGGGGGGGGGGGGAGTCGCTGGAACAAAGGGGACCTGGCCGGTGGGTGGGGGGGGAGGGGCTGGCAAAAATGAAACAAATGGGGGGGGGGGCCGTTGGGAGGTCCGCCGAGTAGGATGGTGGAACCGGAGTTGAGGGGGAAGGTTGGGGGGGGTAAGCTTGCTTCCACATGCGGCGGCAAGCAGTAGATGGGACCGTTCGGAACTTTTGTAGCTTTGTCGGCCACAACACATGGCAACACTTGTGTAATGCCCAGGTTTTATGCAAAACAAAGCATTTCACTGTACACAGGTACATGTGACAAGAAAGTATAATTCATGTACATACATAAATGTGTAGCTTTACTTGGTTTGTGGAGTTTGCGGTTAGATCTGGTTGGCACAGTGGCGCAGCGGTAGAGTTGCTGCCTTCCAGCGCCCGAGACCCAGTTTCGATCCTGACTACGGGTGCTGTCTGTACGGAGCTTGTACGTTCTCCCAATGACCTTGTGGGTTTTCTCCGGGTGTTCCACTTTCCTCCCACACTTCAAAGACATAAAGAATTGTAGGTTAATTGGCTTTGGTTAAAAAAAATGGAAATTGTCCCGAGTATAGTGCTTAGTGTACAGGGTGAACGCTGGTTGGTGCGGACTAGACCTTTAACAGATAACCCTTGAACGCCACTTCTTGCATATGCCTGAATAATTTGTTTATTTTAGTTTAGAGATATGGCGCGGAAACAGACCCTTCGACCCACCAATAGACAATAGACAATAGGTGCAGGAGTAGGCCAATCGGCCCTTCGAGCCAGCATCACCATTCAATGTGATCATGGCTGATCATCCCCAATCAGTACCCCGTTCCTGCCTTCTCCCCATATCCCCTGACTCCGCTATTTTTAAGAGCCCTATCTAGCTCTCTCTTGAAAGCATCCAGAGAACCCACCTCCACCGCCCTCTGAGGCAGAGAATTACACAAACTCACCACTCTCTGTGAGAAAAAGTGTTTCCTAGTCTCTGTTCTAAATGGCTTACTCCTTATTCTTAAACTGTGGCCCCTGGTTCTGGACTCCCCCAACATCGGGAACATGTTTCCTGCCTCTAGCATGTCCAAACCCTTAACAATCTTATATGTTTCAATGAGAATCCCTCTCATCCTTCCAAACTACCAAAAACAGTGTTCAACCCAAACCCTAGCACTATCCTACAGACTAGGGACAATTTACAATTTTCTTTTACTGAAGCCAAATTAACCTACAAACCTGTACGACTTTGGAGTATTGGAGGAAACTGGAGCACCCGGGAAAACCCACATGGTCACGTGGAGAAGGTATAAACTCTGTACAGACAGCACCCATAGTCAAGATTGAACCTGGGTCTCTGGCGTTGTGAGGCAGCAACTCTACCGCTGCGCCACTGTGCCGCCCCCAGATGGAAGGAGGGAACTGAGGGATGAAGATAACGTGCAGGCAGATCAGATTAGTTTATGTTGGCATCATGTTCGGCACAGACATTGTGGGCCGAAGGGCCTGTTCCTCTGCTGTACTTTTCCAAGATAAGACACAAAGTGCTGGAGTAACTGGGCAGGACAGGCAGCATCTTTGGGAACCATGGATAGGTGACGCTTTGTGTCATTCATACTGAAGAAGGATCCCGACCCAAAATGTCACCACTCCCTGTTCTCTAGAGTTGCTGCCTGACCTGATCAGTTACTCCAGCACTTTGTGTCTATTTTTGTAAACCAGCACCTGCAGTTCCTTGCATCTACACTGCACTTTCCTACGCTCTTTGAAGTCCGCCCGCACACACTGACATGCTGTAGACGCTATATTGTGTCATTTCTCTACAGTAGGAGGGGGCTAGGATTTTGAAACCCTCGAAGATCAAATACATTTCAGAGGCAAGTGTCAGCGCTCGAGCCATTTATATTGAAGGCTTATTGTTCCATTATTGCGAATGCTGGAACTTACAGCGGGCGTCTTGGGTAACCAGATGACAATGGAGCAAGACGTCTCTGATTCTGTCGAGAGAACCTTGTCCTTTTGAAAGTTCACCAGGATAACGCCACGGCTAAAGCATCTACCAATCACACAGTCGGGCCCATCCTTAGCTCTGCTTTAATGACTACTGTAGGTAGATTGAAAGGTCGAATCATCAGTCAGGTCTGACTGGAAATATGTAGGGCACAACTAAAGCTTGCAGATCAAAGGCACGAAACCTGCAACCGTTCTTTATTATTTAGGAGGATCCTTTATTCCTCCGCTGGTTTTATTTGTTGCCCATGTTGAAATTCACTCTAGTTGATTCCCCACCCATTGTTATGCTTTTATTTTATTTTTCTGTAGATGGGTAACTGAATATCCTCGTCATTAGCAGGCCTTGCAAAGACGACTGATTTACCTCAGCAGAAATTCTTTGTGTCAGCCCATGAAATATTTATCTTGCTTTCAAATCTCGCCCTAATGATAGACACAAAGTGCTGGAGTAACTCAGCGGGTCAGGCAGCATCTCTGGAGGATAAAGGACGGGGTGACAATGGGCCTGCCTGGCACCGGCCCGGCCTGAGATCAATTGTGGCCGGCCTTGATTGGTCCTGATCTTTTCTCGCCTCCAGCTCCTCATAGACAATAGACAATAGACAATAGGTGCAGGAGTAGGCCATTCGGCCCTTCGAGCCAGCACCGCCATTCAATGTGATCATGGCTGATCATCCCCAATCAGTACCCCGTTCCTGCCTTCTCCCCATATCCCCTGACTCCGCTATTTTTAAGAGCTCTATCTAGCTCTCTCTTGAAAGCATCCAGGGAACCCGCCTCCACCGCCCTCTGAGGCAGAGAATTCCACAGACTCACCACTCTCTGTGAGAAAAAGTGTTTCCATGTCTCCGTTCTAAATGGCTTACTCCTTATTCTTCAACTGTGGCCCCTTGTTCTGGACTCCCTCATGCCTCTCTCCAACCGCTACTTTCAGTCTGAAGAGTGGGTCCCGACCCGAAACGTCACCCATCCTTTTTCTCCAGGGATGCTGCCTGACGCGCTGAGTTATTCCTGCACTTTGTGTCTATCTTTGGTATAAACAAGCATCTGCAGTTCCCTGTTTCTACTTAATGTTGCCCTTTTTGTCCCCGGAATATCATCTGACAACCAAGGTCTCCGCACCCCTCCCACTCTGGCCTGTGTCCCAGGACAGCGTGAAGTGTACATGGAGCAATCAAGGTCTGGAGAGCGTTGAAGTCCGGACTAAGTCCGAGTCAGTTGATTCAATCAACGTTTTGGGGACTCTGGCCTCTTCAATGACCCCCAAAGCTTTGATTGAACCAACGGACTCAGACTTAATCCGGACTTCGATGCTCTCCAGATCTTGATTCCTCCATGTACACTTCATGCTGTCTCGGGAAAGCAGTCAACATAATCAAAGCTTGACCCACCCTGGTCATTCCTTCTTCTCCCCGCTCCCGTCGGGCAGAAGGTACAGAAGCTTGAAAGCGCACACCTCCAGATTCAGGAACTGTCAAAATGTAGAAACAAGGAACTGCAGATGCTGGTTAACACAAAAAAGGACACAAAGTGTTGGAGCACATGGATAGGTGACTTTTCGGATCAAGACCTTTCTTCAGATTGTTGCAGCTTAGGTACTGGCTTCTTCCACCCTGTTATCAGGGAGGCACAGTGGCACAGCAGTGGCAGAGATCCAATTCTATCCTGACAATGGGTGCTTTCTGTATGGCATTTGCACGTCCTCCCTGTGACCACATTTCCCCAGATGCTCTGGTTTCCTCCCACACTCCAAAGGCATACAGGTCTGGAGGTTAAGTGGCATCTGTAAAGCGTAAAATGTCCCTAGTGTGTGGGATAGTGCTAGTGTGTACTGGGTGATCACTGGTCAGCACAGGCTTGGTGGGCTGAAGGGCCTGTATCTACGTTGTATCTTTAAATTCTGAAGCCTGAAGTTCTGAATGGTGCTTCCATAAGCTAGGGGACTTAAGGGCCTGTCCCACGGGCATGCGACTCCATGCAGCAAGCGGGGGCCGCGCGGAGGTCGAGTGATCCCCGTACAGGGCCGGTCCCACCAGCATGCGGCTGCATGCGGCAAGCGCGACCAACCCGGAAGCGGGGGCCGCGCGGAGATCGAGTGACGTCAAGACGGTGCGTACGGCGTTGAGGCGGTGCGTACGGCCGTTGAGGCAGTGCGCACGGCCGTCAATGCGTCTGCGTAAAGGCGTCGAGGTGGTGCGCTCTGCCTCGATGCGACTGCGAGCCGGCAGGCCGTTGCCGCACGGAATTTTTGAACAGTGTCAGTTTTTCGGAGCCCCGCGCGATGTCGGGACCAGCTCCGCACAACTCCATACGGCTCCGGCGATCGAAGTGGGACCGGCCCCGCGACCTCCGCGCGGCCCTCGCACGCCCCCCGCTTGCGCTTAGGTCGCGCTTGCCGCATGGAGTCGCATGCCCGTGGGAAAGGCCCTTTACTGTCGGATTTACCTCCACACCATTGGGACATTTGGCTTTGTCTATGAAACCGGTGCGCCACAATGATGAATACTATATTCTGCCCTCTGTATTATTTCTTTTGCTCA
>CM075977.1:258086663-258142704 GCA_038087875.1 Malacoraja senta | reverse complement strand
CTGCATTCCAATATGATCATGGCTGATCATTTAAAATTCTGCCCTTTTCCTCGTATTTCTTGATTTTAGCCCAAAGAGCTAAATCTAACTCTCTCTTGAAAAATGAGTGAATTGGTCTCCACTGCCTTCTGTGGCAGAGAATTACACAGATTCACAATTCTCTGGGTGAAAAAGTTTTCCTCATCTCAGTCCTAAATGGCCTAACCCTTATTCTTAAACTGTAATTCCTGGTTCTGGACTCCCCCAACATCGGGAACATTTTTCCTGCATCTAGCCTGTCCAATCCTTTAAGAATGTTATATGTTTTTATAAGATTCCCTCTCATCCTTCTAAATTCCAGAGAATACACAAGTCGACCCATTCTTTCATCATATGTCAGTGCCATCCCGGGAATTAACCTGGTGATCCTAGGCAGCACTACCTCAATAGCAATAATGTCCTTCCTCAAATTAGGAGACTGAAATTGCACAGAAAACTGCAGGTGCGGTTCACCAGGGCCCTGTACAACTGCAGTAGGACCTCCTTGCTCCTAAACTCAAATCCTCTCTCAATGAAGGTCAACATGCCATTAGCCTTTTTCACTGCTTGCTGTACCTGCATGTTTACTTTCAGTGACTGATGTACAAGCACACCCACGTCTCGTTGCACCTCCCCTTTTCCTAATTCAGATAATAATCTGCCTTCCTGTTCTTGCCACCAAAGTGGATAACCTCACATTTATCTACATTATACTGCACCAGATAATGCATCTGGCCACTCACCCAACCTATCCAAGTCACCCTGCAGCTTCATAGCATCCTTCTTACAGCTCCCATGTCACCCAGCTTTGTGTCATCCGCAAACTTGGAGATGTTACATTTAATTCCCTCGTCTAAATCATTAATAATATTGTAAATAACTGAGGCCCCAGCACCAAGCCTTGCGGCAACCCATCAGTCTGCCTGCCTGCCATTCTGAAAAGGACCCAACTATCTGTGTTTGACCCATATCCCTCTAAACCATGCTACCAATAACTAGACAGAAGTCCTGAACCACTATCTACCTCATTGGAGACCCTCGGACTATCTTTGATTGGACCGTGACTTGCACTCAACGCTATTCACATTAGTCCTTTCATCCTGTATCTGTACACTATGGATGGCTCAATTGTAATCATGTATAGTCTTTCCGCTGACTGGTTAGCACGTGACAAAAGCGTGACACTTTACCTCGGTACAACATGTGACAATAAACTAAACTAAACCTGTCCTATCCATGTACCTGGCTAAATGTTTCCTAAATATTGCGAAAGTACGTGCCTCAACTACTTCCTCCGGCAGATCATGCCATATACCCTCCACCCTTTGTGGAAAAAGTCACCCCCCGAGTTCCTATTAAATCTCCCCCCCCCCCCCCCCCCTCACCTTAAACCTATGTCCTCTGGTTCTCGATTCCCCGACTCTGGGCAAGAGACTCTGTGCGTTTACCCGATATATTCTTCCTCTCATGATTTTGTGCTGCTCTATAAAACCCACACCCCACCATCCTTTGTATAAGAAGGTTACCCTAACCCTAATAGTTACGTTAAGAGTTGCTTGTAGATGGCGCTGTGTTTGAGCCTAGTTTATTGGTGCAGTGTTTTTTTGCATTGGAGTTGGAGTGTGGCGGGGATGTTTGGACAGTGAGCCGCTGTCCCTTGCTGCGCTGTTGATCTTGCCTTGTGCAGGACCAACCCTGGCGCAAACACCAGGTTGGCTATTGTAACCGTGGATTATTAAAGTGTCCCCAGCACAATGGCGTTCTGTGTCCCTTTGGCCACGCTCGGCTTCTTCCTTGCACAGTGTTAAGGGAAACTATTACCCCTGAACATTATTCAGTCTGGATACCAGCTAAGGCTGTGCCGTCTCCGTGGCAACCACAAATGCCGAGTCCTTCCCCCCCCCCCCCCTCCCCTAAATAAATCCCAAATCAGGAGACAAGATGTAGGAATGCTGGTGAGGAAGGCAAGTTATACATCATTTAAATCAAATCATTACAAAATAAGCACTATACAGAATGTAATAACAATGAATTGCAGATGTTGGTTTATACCATAGATAGACACAAAATGCTGGAGTTACTAGATAGACACAAAATGTTGGAGTAATTCAATGGGTCAGGCAGCATCTCTGGAGACGGATGCATTATACTGAACGTATATCTTATCTGCCTAATAAAATCGTGAATATTTCACCAGTTTTTATTTTTACATTATGCGTGTGATTGTACCCGTTCTTTGGCTGACCATATCTTTCCTTCTTAACGTCAGAACTGCTGTTGGGAATTTTTTATTTTTAGTTGAAGTTTCAGAGATACAGCCTGGAAGCAAGCCCTTGGACCCACCGAGTCCATGCCGACCATCCATCACCTGTCCACACTAGTTCTATGTTGTCCCACTCTCTTATCCACTCCCCTACACCCGAGGGGTACTTTACAGAGGCTAATTAATCTAAAAAAAAAACACGCACGTCTTTGGGATGTGGGAGGAAACCATAGCAGACGGAGGTACAGTGACCCATGCCGTCACAGGGAGAACGTACAAACCCCGTAGTCAGGATCAAACCCAGGTGTCTGGTGCTAGAGGGCAGCAACTCTATCACTGCGCCACCTACGCTGCGCTATTTAAGTTGAAAAGTTATATATGCCTTTGCCCTATGTTCTCTCTTGGGATGAATGCCAGCTTCATGAAAGCCAAGGTAAGTTTCCTTGAGGTAATATCATGTTCCTAAGCAGAATTAGGCCATTTGGCTCATCAAGTCTGCTCTGCCATTTGATCATGGCTGATCTATTTTTGCCTCTCAACCCCATTCTCCTGTGTTCTCTCCATAACCTTTGATGCCCTTACTGATCAAGAACCAGACAATCTCCACTTTACAAATACCCAATGACTGGTCATAAACTTCAATTGGATTTATTTCCGTGAGACAATTCTCAGCATCTTCTTAAAATGACCTGAGAACATTTGGACTTTTGTGTAAATAAACATGTTGTTACAATGTTGATGGCGGTTAATGACACTTGACATATAAATATCTCACAGGAAGCAGCAGGTGAGGCTGGGAAAACGCACCTCGGACCCGCAGACCTTCAGCATAGGAGCACCGCAAGGCTGTGTACTCTCCCCTCTCCTTTACTCTCTCTACACTAACGACTGCACCTCCACAGACTCCTCTGTCAAGCTTCTCAAGTTTGCGGATGACACAACCCTGATTGGACTGATCCAGGATGGGGAGGAATCTGCCTACAGACAGGAAGTGACACAGCTGGCGTCCTGGAGATATCGCAACAACCTGGAGCTCAATGCTCTTAAGACGGTGGAATTGATTGTAGACTTTAGGAGAGCACCCCCTCCCCTCACCCCACTCACCATCAACAAAACCACAGTCACATCTGTGGAGTCTTTTAAGTTGCTTGGAACCATCATCTCCAGGGACCTTAAATGGGGGGGCTACCATCGACTACACAGTCAAAAAGGCCCAACAGAGGATGTACTTCCTGCGGCAGCTGAGGAAGCACAATCTGCCACAGGCAATGATGGCCAAGTTTTATACTGCCATCATAGAGTCTGTTCTCACCTTCTCCATCATGGTCTGGTTTGACTCAACCACCAAGCACGACACCTGGAGGCTGCAGCGAATCGTCCGATCAGCCGAGAAGGTTGTTGGCTGCAACCTTCCCCCCATCGACGAACTCTACACTGCAAGGGCCAGGAAGTGACCAGGTAAGATCATCTCTGACCCCTCTCTCCCATGCCACAAACTCTTTGAAGCACTTCTCTCTGGAAGGCGACTCCGGACTGTCAAAGCCGCCACAGCCAGACATAAAAACAGCTTTTTTCCACGAGCAGTAGCTCTACTCAACAGTCTGTAGCCTCCTTGTGCTCTGGTAATATTATTTCATTCTTCACATGTTTAAATTATAATGTTTTATTTTTAATTGTCTACTGTATATCGTGTTGTTACTTACGAGCAAAGCACCAAGGCAAATTCCTTGTATGTATACATATTTGGCTAATAAAATTAATTCAATTCAATTCAATTCAATAACAGTTTAAAAATAAATCCAACCTAACCAATAAAGGTTATAGCACAGTATAACAACAAAGTAACATGTCTGATATTGATAATAATATATGGAATGCTCAGTATTGAATCATTGAAAGGTACTTTCAAGCCCACCGAGTCCACGCTGATAATTGATCACCCTTACACACCAGTCCATATTATCCCACTTTCTCTTCCACTTCCTACAAACCAGGGGCAAAGCACAGAAGCCAATTAGCCTATAAACCCGAAGAAGGGTTTCGGCCCGAAACGTTGCCTATTTCCTTCGCTCCATAGATGCTGCTGCACCCGCTGAGTTTCTCCAGCACTTTTGTCTAGCCTATAAACCTGCACGTCTTTGGGATGTGGGAGGAAACCGGAGCAACTGGGAGGAACCCACGCCGTCACAGGGATAACATGCAAACTCCACACAGACAGCACCCTGAAGGGCCTCTTCTATGCTCCATGTGACTCAACATTTCAGAAATTCTGAACGAGGATAGAAAGTGCAGGAGTGAAATTAGCAGACAATCAAGAAAGCAAACAAGTCACATTGGAAAGGCAATCAACTCGGGGAAACCTTCAGAGGTGTTCTATGTATATATAACCAGAAGAAATACGAATAACAACCAAACTCCTCTATGGTTCAAAAAAAGACACAACGTTCTGGAATAACTCAGTGGGTCAGGCAGCATCTCTGAGAACATGAATAGGTGACGTTTTGGGTAGGAATCTTTTCGGATTGTTGGAGGAGGGGGGGGAGGGAGAATAGAAGATAGCTGTAAGAGAGGTGGGGGGATGACAAAGCCTGGCAAGCAAAAGAGTGGGTAGTTTAACTTGGTATCTTGTTCGGCACAGATATTGTGGGCCAAAGAATCTGTTCCTGTGCTGTACTGTTCTTGTGCAATTTGGTAATCGAGGACAGCACTAATCAGCATTTAGATACAGACTAGCAGTGCTGATTTTGTAAAAAATAAGGTGTCAGTTTGCAAATCATTCTTTGCTGTTAATGAGTAAGAAAAAGAAGGAACTGCAGATGCTGGTTTAAACCGAAGATAGACACAAAAAGCTGGAGTAACTCAGCGGGACAGGCAGCATCTGTAGAAAGAAGGAATGGGTGACATTTCGGGTCGAGATCCTTCTTCAGACTGGTTAGGGATAAGGGAAACGAGGGATATAGACGGTGATATGGAGAGATAAAGAACAATGAATGAAGAATATGCAAAAAGGTAGCGATGATAAAGGAAACAGGCCATTGTTAGGGTGAATATGAGAAGCTGGTGCAACTTGGGTGGGGGAGGGATAGAGAGAGAGGGAATGCAGGGGCTACCTGAAGTGAGAGAAATCAATATTCATACCACTGGGCTGTAAGCTGCCCAAGCAAAATATGAGATGCTGTTCCTCCAATTTGCATTTAGCATCACTCTGACAATGGAGGAGACCGAGGACAGAAAGGTGTGTGTAGGAATGGGAAGGTGAATTAAAGTGTCCAGCCACCGGGAGATCAGGTTGGTTCAGGCGGGCTGAGCGAAGGTGTTCCGCGAAACGACCACCCAGTCTGCATTTGGTCTCGCCGATGTATAAGAGTCCACATCTTGAACAAACGGATACAGTAGATGAGGTTGGAGGAGGCGCAAGTGAACCTCTGCCTAACATGAAAGGACTGTCGGGGTCCCTGGACAGAGTCGTGGGAGGAGGTATCGGGACAGGTGTTGCATCTTCTGCAGTTGCAGGGGATGGTACCTGGGGAGGGCGTGGTTTGGGTGGAAAGGGATGAGTTAACCAGGGAGTTGCGGAGGTAACGGTCTCTGCAGAAGGCGGAAAGGGGTGGAGATGGGAAAATGTGACTCGTGGTGGGATCCCATTGGAGGTGGTCGAAATTTCGGAGGATTATGTGTTGTATGCGATGGCTGATGGGGTGGAAGGTAAGGGCTAGGGGGATTCTGTCTCTTTTGTGACAAGGTGGAGGGGGAGCTGCGGGGTACCGAGGAGACACGAGTGAGGGCCTCATCTAGAATGGGAGAGAGGAACCCCCGTTCCCTAAAGAAGGGGACATGTACGGAACATCTCATTCTGGGCGCAGATGCGGCGTAGATGGAGGAATTGGGAGTAGGCGATATTGTCTTTGCAGGAAGCAGGGTGGGAAGAAGTGTAGTCGAGATAGTTGTGGGAGTCAGTGGGTTTGTAATAGACGTCAGTCAATAGTCTATTTCTTGTGATGGAGACTGTGAGATCAAGAAAGGGGAGGGAGGTGTCGGAGATGGTCCAAGTAAATTTGAGTGCAGGATTAAAATTGATGGTGAAGTTGATGAAGTCAATGAGTGCTGCATGGGTGCAGGAGGTAGCACCGATGCAGTCATCAACGTAACAAAGATAGAGTTTGGGGATAGGGCCCAGTGTACGCCTGGAGCAGGGATTGTTCAACGTACCCTACAAAGAGGCAGGCATAGCTGGGGCCCATGCGGGTGCCCATAGCTACGCCTTCGACTTGGAGGAAGTGGGAGGAGTCAATGGAGAAGTTGTTGAGGGTGAGGACTAGGCGGAATAGAGTGTTAGTAGAGGGAATTTGGATGGTTCTGCGGTCGAGGAAGAAACGGAAGGGTTTAAAGGCTTCCTGGTGGGTAGATTGTTATCCTATAGGCGATTTAAGCTGTTTAAGGGCCTGACTGACTAATACATTTTATTTTTCAAACTTTAGTAATCTTGTTATAATTTTATTAATTCTAACAATTTGAAAATCTATTTTTCAAACTTTTAGTGGTGCCAGTACTCTGTACCATTACATTGCTATCCATACCCCCACCATCTATCAGGATGCATCACAGCATGGTTTGTAACTGTAATGAAGATGGTTGTGAAAGATTGCAGCAGGATCTTGATCGCTTGGCCAGGTGGGCTGAGGAATGGTTGATGGAATTTAATACAGAGAATTGTGAGGTGTTGCACTTTGGGACGTCTAACTCGGGCAGGACCTACACAGTGAATGGTAGGCCTCTGGGTAGTGTTGTGGAGCTGAGGGATTTAGGAGTACAGGTGCATGGTTCCTTGAAGATCTGGTCGCAGGTAGATAAGATTGTCAAATAGGCTTTTGGGCCTTCATCAGTCAGAGTATTAGATATAAAAGTTGGGAGGTTATGTTGCAGTTGTATAAGATGTTGGTGAGACCGCATTTAGAGTTTTGTATTCAGTTCGGGGCACCACATTATAGGAAAGATATTGTCGAGCTTGAAAGGGTTCAGAGAAGATTTACGAGGGTGTTGCCAGAACTAGAGGGTGTGAGCTACAGGAAGAGGTTGAGTAGGCTGGGTCTCTATTCATTGGAGCGCAGGAGGATGAGGGGTAATCTTATAGAGGTATATAAGTTCATGATAGGAATAGATCGGGTAGATGCACAGAGTCTCTTGTCCAGAGTAGTGAATCGAGGACCAGAGGACGTAGGTTCAAGGTGAAGGGGAAAAGATTTAATAGGAATCTGAGTGGTAACTTTTTCGCACAAAGGGTGGTGGGTGTAAGGAACAAGCTGCCAGAGGAGGTAGTTGAGGCTGGGACTATCCCACCGTTTAAGAAACAATTAGACAGGTACATGGATAGGACAGGTTTGGAGGGATATGGACCAAGCGCAGGTATGTGTGACTAGTGTAGCTGGGACATTGTTGGCCAGTGTGGGTGAGTTGGGCCGGAAGGGCCTGCTTCCACACTGTATCACTCTATGACTGATAGACCGGGCAGTATTCACCAATTTAAAAAAAATCTCCAGGCCATGACACAAACTACCCTCCCTTCCATTGACTCCATCTACACTTCACACTGCCTTGGCAAGGCCACCAGCATAATCAAGGACGAATCTCACCCCGGTCACTCCCCCTTTTCCCCTCTCCCATCAGGTGAGAGAAGCAAAAGAGTGAAAACGCACACCAGATTCAGGGAGAGTTTCTTCCCAGCTGTTATCAGGCAACAGAACCATCCTATCACCAACTAAGTTGTCTTGAGCAACTATTTACCTCACTGGAGACCCTCAGACTATCTTTAATTGGACTTTACTGGACTTTATCTTGCACTAATCATTATTCCCTTTAACATGTATCTGTACACTGTGGATAGTTTAATTGTAATCATGTATTGTCTTTCCACTGACTGGTTAGCACACAACAAAAGCTTTTCACTGTACCTCAGTACATGTGACAATACTAAATTAAACTCAACTAAATTCCTTCCTTATTCGTGTGCCTATCTAAACAATGCCCTGCAATATTTGATATTTCCAGAGCTCATGTCCCGTGCTTTATGTAGCATATGTAAATAATTTGCACTTAAATGAAACCAAAACGATTAGGAAATTTGCAAATGTTAAAAAAATTGATAGTGGTTGGTAACGAGGAAGAAAGTTCTAATCTGCAAGCAAAATATCAGTGGGGTGATTAGGTAAGCACAAAGATGGCAAATGTATTTGAATCTGGAGACTGTGAGGTGGCAAGTAAAGCAAGGCAATAACAATTAACGATAACTCCGTTAGATATTCGTTGACCGACAACACAACATTGCAGTAAACCCTTGCTTTTATGGACCTCTTTATAATGGATTTTGGTTATAACGGACAGACCTAACGACCTTCACCGCCAGGCCGTGCTGTTGATGCCACCGCCGGCCCGCACACCTTCCGCGGCCACTGCCAGGCCGGACCTACCACCGCCACCACCGTCAACGCCACCGTCGACCCTCACCGGCACTCTGGTGCAACCATTGACTCCGCCGGTCCTCACCTGGATTCCTGGCCCAGTTCCAGAACGAGAGTCTGAAGAAGGGTCTCGAACTGAAATGTCGCCTGTCCATGTTCTCCAGAGATGCTGTCTGACCAGTTGTGTTACTCTAGCAATTTGTGTCCTTTTGTGCATTGCCCAGCATCTGCAGTTGTTTGTTTCTACTGCATACTAGTTTGTTTCTACTACAGTGATAATCCCTTACTTGGTTATAGTGGACAATCAGCAATAATGGACACCATTCCCACCCCCGCAATAGTCTGTTATAATGAGGGTTAACTGTAACTATAGAGTGTGCTGTAGTCGGTATCCAGTGCACCCACTGTGCAGCAGTAGCAGATGAATGGATATTTAGAATGCTTGATGGCTTGCCATTGATGGGGCTGTATTGTTCTTGACCATGCTAATCCCCTTGAGAGTTGTAGGGGCTACACTCAACCAGCCAAGTGGAGCTTGTTCCATCAGACTTCAGACTTGTGCCTTGTATATGGTGCAAAGACTATGCAGTGTCAGGAGGTGAGTTACATTTTTGGAGTCCATATATTTAATTGGCTTCTTCATTGCCCAAATAAAAGTGCACCAACACCTCTGCTACCTTAGAAGGCTTAGGAAGTTCAGCATGTCCCCAACCCTCACCAATGTCTTTCACCAGAGTTTTATAACCATATAACCATATAACCATATAACCATAACAGCACGGAAACAGGCCATCTCGGCCCTTCAAGTCCGTGCCGAACATTTAAACGTTTTTTTTTTTTTTTTTTTAATTAAAAATAAATACTTCCCCCTAGTCCCATCTACCTGCACTCAGACCATAACCCTCCATTCCTTTCCCGTCCATATACCCATCCAATCTATTTTTAAAGGATAACATCGAACCTGCCTCCACCACTTCCACTGGAAGCTCATTCCACACAGCTACCACTCTCTGAGTAAAGAAGTTCCCCCTCATGTTCTCCCTAAACTTCTGTCCCTTAATTCTCAAGTCATGTCCCCTTGTTTGAATCTTCCCTACTCTCAATGGGAAAAGCTTATCCACGTCCACTCTGTCTAACCCGCTCATAATTTTAAAGACCTCTATCAAGTCCCCTCTTAACCTTCTGCGCCTTATCGGGACGCATCACAACATGGTTTGGGAATAGCCCCAACCAAGACTGCAAGAAATTGCTGAGAATTGTGTTCACAGCCCAGACCTTCACACAAACCAACCTTCCTTGTGTTGACTCCATCTACACTTCACGCTGCCTCGGCAAGGCCACCAGCACACCTTCAGATTCAGAGACAAGGTTCCATCCTTGGCTCCATTCTCTTCTCCCTGTATATGCTCCCCTTAGGCCAAGTCATTGAAAGGCACGGCATTTCCTTCCATTGCTACGCAGACGATACACAACTCTATCTCCCCCTGAAGCCCAAAAAACAATCAAATCTGTTTAACCCTACCCACTGCCTCGAGGATATAAAGTGTTGGATGGCCCAGAACTTCCTCCAACTAAACGAGAGTAAGTCTGAGGTCATCCTTCTCGGCCCCTCGGACTCAATCAAAATGATAGCAGGCAGCCTTGGAAGCCTTACCTCACTACTCAAACCTCACGTCAAAAACCTTGGCGTGATATTTGACTCAGCACTGAAATTTGACAAACAAGTCAATGCCATGGTAAAAGCTCGCTTCTTTCAGCTTCGGACGATAGCTAAAATAAAACAATCCCTCCAGTTTGATGACCTCGAAAAGATCATCCACACATTCATCTCCTCCCGCCTAGATTACTGCAACTCCCTTTACACTGGCATCAGCCAATCTTCCCCGTCCCGCCTGCAACTGGTCCAAAACGCCGCAGCGAGACTCCTGACGGGCACCCGAAAAAGGGGCCACATCACCCCGATCCTGGCCTCTCTCCACTGGCTCCCTGTGCGGTTCCGTATAAACTTCAAGATCCTCCTCCATGTCTACAAAGCCCTCAATGGGCTTGCCCCCACCTACATAAAAAGTCTTCTTACCCACCACTCCACCTCCAGGCCCCTCAGATCGGCCGACTTGGGGTTGCTGAATATCCCACGGTCTAGGCATAAGCTCAGGGGCGACCGCGCCTTTGCGGTTGCAGCCCCTAGACCGTGGAACAGCATCCCCTTTCCCATCAGAACTGCCCCCTCCATCGACTCCTTTAAGTCAAGACTAAAAACTTATCTATACTCCCAAGCCTTTCCTGACGTCCTCTGAGTGAGGGCTACATGTATATATGTATGTAGTTTGTTTTGTTTATGCTATTCTTATAACAAATGTAAAGCACTTTGGCCAACGAGAGTTGTTTTTTAAATGTGCTATATAAATAAATGTGACTTGACTTGACTTGAGTTTCTTCCCAGCTGTTATCAGGCAACTGAACCATCCTATCACCAACTAGAGCCGTCCTGACCTACCATCGACCTCATTGGAGACCCTCAGACTATCTTTAATCTGACTTTACTGTACTTTCTCTTGCACTAAACATTATTCCCTTTATCCTGTATCTTAATGGACGGTTTGATTGTAATCATGTACAGACTTTTCACTTACTGGATAGCACATAAGAAAAAGGCTTTTCACTGTACCTCGGTACACGTGACAATAAAGGTATAGAAGTGTAAAAACGCACACCTCCAGATTCAGGGACCAAATCAGGGTCAGGCAGCATCTCTTGAGAACATGGATGTTGAAACAAAGAACTGCAGATGCTGGATTACACAAAGGGACACAAAGTGCTGGAGTAACTCAGCGAGAGGTGAAAAGCTTTTCAATGTACCTTGGTAGATGTGACAAAAATGGACCTTAACGCGAAGGGCGTACAGTGGTGCTGCCTTACGATGCCAGAGACCTGGGTTCAATCCTGACCATGGGAGCTGTCTGTATGGAGTTTGCCCATTTTCCCTGTGACCATGTGTTTTTTTTTATCTCCGGGTGCTACAGCTTCCTCCCAAAGATGTACATGTTTGTTGGTTTATTGGCTTCTGTAAAATTGTAAATCATCCTTAATGTGTAGGATGGTGCTAGTGTACAGTGTATAATGGTCGGCGTGGACTCGGTGGGCCGAAGGGCCTGTTTCCCTGCTGTATCTCTATAGTAAACTCTAAAGTTAAACATTTTGAGTCATAACCAGACAATTGCTCAAGTTTACATTTGCTCCCTCCTCTCTTGTTCTGGCTGGTATAGACACAGAAAAGGATGTGTGACATTTTGGGTTGGGACCCTTCTTCACACTTAGTCTGAAGAAGGGCCCCGAGCCGAAACATCGCCCATCCTTGTTCTCCAGAGATGCTGCCTGAGCTGCTGAGTTACTCCAGCACTTTATGTCTATCTTCAGTATAAACCAGCATCTGCAGTTCCTTTCTACATATTTTCCTTGTCGGTATGATTTTTTCCTGCAGTGTCCACGAGTGAAAAAAGAGCACATTCAGTTGTGACATTCTGTGGGGCGGGCGGGCTGAGAAAGGCACTCGGGAGATGCAAATCCCCCTCTTTACTTCAATTGTCTCACCAGCGTACCGTCTCACTCACGGTGCAGGGGCGCCATCACAGGTAACAGAGGAGAACTGCAGGTATGTCCAAAAGGACGCAGAGTGCTGGAATAACTCAGCAGGTCAGGCAGCACTTCTGAAGAACATGGGCAGGTGACACCCGAAGAAAGACACAAAATGCGGGTGTAACTCAGCGGAACAGGCAGCATCTCTAGAAAGAAGGAACGGGTGACGTTTCGGGTGGAGATCCTTCAGGTTTAAACCAGCATCTGCAATTCCTTCCTACACATGGATAGTTGACTTTCTGGTTTGTGAAAGTAGGCTCTCAACTCAAAATGTCACCAATCCATGTTCTCCAGAGATGCTGCCTGACCTGCTGTTATTCATCTGTGTATTAACCAGCATCTGCAGTTTAGTTTAGTTAAGTTAGAGACGCAGAATGGAAGCAGGCCCTTCGGCCCAACGAGTTCCTGCCGACCAACAATCACCCATACACTAGTTCTATCCTACACACTATGAGTGAATGGATGTGAGCAATGGGGAGAGGCTGAGCAGGCTGGAACTCTATACCTTGGAGCGCAGGAGGATGAGTGGAGATCTTATAGAGGTGTACAAAATCATGAGAGGAATAGATTAGGTAAACGCACAGAGTCTCTTGGCCCGAGTCGGGGGAATCGAGAAGTAGAGGACATAGGTTTAAGGTGAGGAGGGAAAGATTTAATAGGAACATTTAGGCAAGTACATGGATAGGACAGGTTCAGTGGGATGTGGGCCAAATGCTGGCAGATGGGACTAGTGTAGATGGGACATACCGGTCAGTATTGGCAAGTTGGGCAGAAGGGCCTGTTTACATGCTGTAAGACTCGACGACTTTATGACTATATGACACTAGGGACAATTTACAGGAGTCAATTAACCTACAAACTACGTCTTTGGAATGTAGAAAGAATCCGGAGCACCCGGACAAAAAGCCACGCAGTCACAGGGAGAATGTACAAACTCCATACAGACAGCAACCGTGGTCAGGATTGAACTTGGATCTCTGGCATTGTAAGGCAACAACTCTACCGCTGCGACACTGTGCTGCCCTGCAGTTCTTTGTTTCTGCAGTTAAGTATAAAAAAACTCCAGTTGTTCCAAGCAATCACCCCCTGACTGATCAGTCAAAAGCATGAAATAATTTGACTGAAAACCCCCCAAAATACCTGCAATGCAATGAGTTTCATAGAAATCCACAAATGGAGCAGTCGAATGTTAAATCACATTTAGTACTAATCTTTGCACAATCTTTTGTGGTGGATTACACGCCAACGACATACAGGTTTGTAGGTTAATTGGCTTCGGGAACATTATAAACTGTCCCTCGTGTGTAGGATAATGTTGGTGTATGGGGATTGCTGGTCAGCGTGGATTCAATGGGCTGAACGGCCTTCTTTCTGCGTGGTATCTCTAAAATAATGTTTAGAGTCTTGGGACTGAGATGAGGAAAAACCTTTTCACCCAGAGAGTTGTGAATCTGTGGAATTCTCTGCCACAGAAGGCAGCGGAGGTCAATTTACTGGATGTTTTTCAAGAGAGTTAGGTTTAGCTCTTTGGGCTAACGGAATCAAGGGACATGGGGAAAAAGCAGGAACGGGGTACTGATTTTGGATGATCAGCCATGATCATATTGAATGGCGATGCTGGCTTGAAGGGCCGAATGGCCTACTCCTGTACCTATTGTCTATGTTTAATCTAAAATTAGATAATTTCTTCTGTTAAATCTTTATTTTATTTTATTTTGCCAATAAAAAATTAATTATTATCATAATCAAAACGATAATCAAAAAGTCCGCCTTGTCCAAGTAAAACAAGCTCAATAACAGCGCCTCTGTGAGTGCAGCCCTGACCGACTGTTGCATGTATTGTGAGAGTGCCTATTGACTATACATGTTAGAGAATGTTTATATGAGCGAGTGATTGAGAGTCAGGGTACAGAAAATAGGATGTAGTTCATAAGATAGGGTGCACTTTTAAAAATTCTGTTTTTTAATTTTTCATTCACTCATTTTTTTCATAAGGGTTCTGTCTGTATGGGGTTTGTACGTTCTCCTTGTGACTGCATGGGTTTTCTCCTGCTGCTCCGGTTTCCTCCCACACTCCCACACTCCAAAGACGTCCAGGTTTGTAGGTTAAGTGGCTTCAGTAAAATTGTAAATTGTCCTTGGTGTGTAAGATAGTGCTAGTGTACGGGGTGATCACCAGTCGGCACAGACTCGCTGGACCCAAGGGCTTGTTTCCGCGCTGTATCTCTAAAGTGTAAAGTCTAAAGCCTGGGAGAAGAATGAAGGCAAAAGTGAGAGAGAGGGAGAGGGAAAGAGATTTTATTGTCATATGTCCCGAAACGGATTAGGTTCTTACTTGCAACAGTACAATAGATAGAGTCATAGAGAGTCATAGCGTCATACAGTGGAAAAATGCCCTTTGGACCAACTTGCCCATGCCTACCAACATGTCCCATCTACACTAGTCCCACCTATCTGTGTTTGGCATATAATCTAAATTCTAAGATATCAAGTTTTTATTCCACAAAGGTTTGTGATAATCCAAAAAGGTCGACAATTCTATGATTAACAAGCAAAAGACTGCAGATGCTGGAAATCCAAAATAAACACCGATAATGGAAACTCTTAGCAGGTCAGACAGCATCTGTGGAGAGAGAAACATTGGTTAATGTTTCTGGTCAATGACGTTCCATCAGAATAGTTCTGATAAATAATTCTCAACCGGAAACATTAACTACGTTTCTCTGTCCACAAACACTGCCTGACCTGGTAAATCTGTTCAAAAGTCGCAGAGTTTTAGCTTACTTTATTATTAGCCTTTTTGTTGTGTTCTATCCAGTCAGTGAAAAGGCTACAGATGATTGCAATCGAGCTGGCCCCAGTGTACAGATACAGGATAGAGGGAATAACTTTTATCGCAAGTCAAAGTCCGGTAAAGTCCAATGAAAGATAGTCGGAGGGTTTCCAATGAGGTAGTTGGGAAGTCAGGATCACTTCTAGTTGGTGATAAGTGTGAGTTTGAGTTGAGTTTATTGTCACATGCACCGAGGTACAGTGAAAAGCTTTTGCTGCGAGCTAACCAGTCAGCAGAAAGACAATACATGATTATAATCGAGCCGTCCACAGTGTACAGATACATGATAATGGGAATAACGTGAATAATAATGGTTCGGTTGCCTGATAACAGCTGGGAAGAAACTGTCCCTGAATCTGGAGGTGTGCGTTTTCACACCTCTGTACCACTTGCCTGATGGGAGAGGGGAGAAGTGGGAGTGGTCGGGGTGAGACTGGTCCTTGATTATGCTGGTGGCCTTGCCGAGGCAGCGTGAAGTGTAGGCGGAGTTAACGAAGGGTCTCGACTCGAAATGTCACCTATTCCTTTTCTCCACAGTTGCTGCCCGACCTGCTGAGTTACTCCAGCTTCAATAACTGTGTCCATCTTCAATGGAAGGGTCTCGACCCTAAACGTCGCCCATTCCTTCTCTCCAGAGACGCTGCCTGTCCCGCTGAGTTACTCCAGCTTTTTGTGTCCATCTTCAACGGAAGGGAGGTCGATTTGCGTGATAGTCTGGGCTACGTACACAATTCACTGCGTTACGCTTTGTGAGAATGGTTACCGTTAAATAACGAATAAAAGACCACGTAAGAAAAAGAAACAATTTTATTAGCCAAATAATACACAGAAAGCTTTGCCACTTGCATCCCCCTACTTCCCCACCACCCCAAACCAAAAGAAGTGTTCTTTATATGCAACACTTACATCAAAATAGGCTTATAAATATTGTTCATGGTTAACAATGGTTCCTTTACTAACCCGGTAAATTATTATAATCTGGCGTCCCTGTATACTGCGTCCAAATGAAAATCCATAACTACACGTTGAAATGAAACAGAGAGTCACAGGTTTTAGGAGAGTCGAACATGCTTCCAGCAACTAGCTTTTTTTTTTTCTATAAACTGTCTCTCCATGGTAAATATGAGTGCTGTCTGACACTGTAGACATCGTATTATACAAATCAGCAAGATAACTATATCAGACACTATTTCGGAACAGATAAAAGAGAAGAATTAGCATCAAAATATATATTTTTAATGTTTTGTTCAGTGGCGCTGAACAAGATAATTCAGAGGAAGCAGCCATGAGCTTTTTTTTAAAAATCAGTTTGTCCTAGAATTCGAGTTAATGAACACCTAAACTTGTTATCAAACACAGAAAAAAATTGCTGCTGCTCTCTACCTACTAGTTTTTAGATTTTGATTTTTTATAAAAGTTATTCTTTTAATAAAGGTAAGGAAACTCGCCATGACTCTCATTAATGTTTTGTTTCCGACAGAGTTATTGAGGCGATCAGTTGGATTGGGAATTAGATGTGATTCATCTGGGCCTGTTGATTACATTGTAGCTTTGTGGTCAACTGATTAACTATCGTGCCCAAGCAGTTTCATCTGCATTGTTCATTGGCTAGAAACATATGTCAGGGCCCGGTATTAGTGAGTGGCAAGCAGTCTCGTTAAAGGTAGATTGCATCTTGTCAAGGGTGGTACCTTGTAGATGGGAGAGATTTTAGTTTACTTTAGAGATACAGCATGGAAACAGGCTTTTCGGCCTATCGAGTCCACACCGACCACTGATCACCTAGTTCTATGTTATCCCATGTTCTAATCTACTCCCCACAGGACAATTCACAGAGGCCACTTAATGTACAAACCCCGCATCTTTAGGATGTAGGAGGTAACCAGAGCACCTAGAGGAAACCCATGCAGTCACAGGGAAACTCTGTATCGACAGCACCTGAGGTTAGGATGGAACCTGGGTCTGTGGCACTGTGAGGCAGCAACTCTACCAACTGTGTTGGCCCACTGTGTAACGGTGTGATGTGTGGTCATTTGATTAACTATAGTGCCCCAGTCAATATCAACTGCATTGTTCCTTGGCCAGAAACATCAGTCAGGGGGCAATGTCAGTGAGCGGCAAGCAGTCTGGTTATAGAGTAGCTGGAAAATTGCCGGAGAAAGCAGTTTCAGGGCATTCTGACACTAACAAGGAGGAAGAATAATTTAGAGCCATAGCGTCTTACAGTCATAGAGATATAGTCATGGCCATAGGGTCATAGTCATGGAGTCATATTGTCATGGTCTTAGAATCATAACGTCATAGAGTCATAGGGTCAGTGTTATAGGATCATAGTCATAGGGTCATAAGGTCATAGAGTCATATAGTCATAGGCAAAGATCCTATAGCGAGCAAGATAGTCCACTCGACGAAAAAGACGTAGTACGGTCATGGGCAGATTCATGGGTAATTTAAGGCCCCATTTCTGTAACTGGCTTCCGTCTCCGCACCAAAGATCCCATAGGATAATAGTGCGGTGATGGTAGCCGGTTACGGAAACATCCTCATAAAAATAAAAGTTATTTGGTAAAAATCTTCTCCTCATTTTCAGAATTTAAATTTATTAACACAAACTGTTCCCCCGCAACGTTGATTACACTGCGAGTCAGGTCGGGTCCGGTTACGGAAATGGATGAAAAAAAGGCCCACGTTCCGCTCCGTTGCGTACTACACGTCAGCCCATTGCATTTAGCAGGAGTGGTCTATCTTGCTCCGCTATAGGATCTTTCGTCATAGTGTCTTAGGGTCATAGAGTCAGAGTTAAAGGGTCAGAGGGTCAGTTGGTCATAGAGTCATAGTCATAGGGTCATACAGCATGGAAACAGGCTCTTCGGCCCAACTTGCCCACATCGAACAACATGCCCCAATTACACTTGTCCCACCTGCCTGCTTTTGGCCCATATCCCCCTAAACCTATCCTATCCATGTACCTGTCTAAATGCTTCTTAAACATTACGATAGTACCTGCCTCAACTACCTCCTTCGGCAGCTCGTTCCACATACACCCACCACCCTTTGTGTACCCTTTATGGGAACCCCTCAGGTTCCCATAAAGTCTTCCTCCCTCTCATCTTATACGTATGTCCTCTGGTCCTTGATTCCTCTACTTGGGCAACAGACTACCTCTTCCTCTCATCATTTTGTACACCTCTACAAGATCATCCCTCGTCTGCTGGATGTAAAAGAGATTTCCTGTGTCAGGAACAAAACTCAAAGTACTGGAGGAAGTCAGTGGGTCGGGAAGGAATAATGCAACGGTTCGGGTCTGGAGAAGGGTTTTCGGCCCGAAACGTTGCCTATTTCCTTCGCTCCATAGATGCTGCTGCACCCGCTGAGTTTCTCCAGCATTTCTGTGTAGCTTCGGGTCGGGATCCTTCTTCAGACTGATTGCAGTAGGAGGAGAGAAAGCTGGAAAAGAGAGGTGGGGGGATAGATGGTAGGCACTCCAGTACTTTGTGTCTTTTTTTGTAAACCAGCATCTGCCATTCCTTGTTTCTGGATACAAGTGAGGGGAGTACGATCGGCAGATAGGTGGAGTTCTCCCCACCACCTCTCTTTACCACCTACCCTCTACTACAATCAGTCTGAGGAAGGGTCACAAACCAAAATGCCTCCATTCCCTCCGCAGATGCTGCCTGACCCGCTGAGTTGCTCCAGCACTTTGTGTTTTGCTCAGGATTCCAGCATCTGCAGTTGCTTGTGACTCCATTGTCCTGTATCGGTAGGTGATGGTGGTGGTGGGGGAGAGGGGAGGGGGGGGGGGTGGCGGGTGCGGAGGGGGTTGGCTGTGGTCTCCAGATACCCACTCTGGGAACTGAACTCACCACCAGGTGCCAAACACTTGTATACAGTGCTGCACAGACAAAGAAAAGCTTAACAATCTCACACGAGCAATTAAGGTCATGGAATGCATCTTTAGCTGTCATACCCCAGCGACTCCACCACTCTTTAGACTTTAGAAATACAGCGCAGAAACAGGCCCCTTGGATTCCTATTACATCTCCCCACCCACCCCGCCCCCTTCACCTTAAACCTATGTCCCTATGTCCTCAGGTTCTTGATTTTAGCTTACGGGCGGCTAAAATACCAGCTTGCACCATAAGCTAGCACACAGAGCAAAGTGTGCACCAGGATACCAGGTATAGACCAGCATGGTTCACTGATGCTCCCACTTGTTGGCTCCTGGCAGGGGAAGAATGAAATGCACTCATCTCCATTTCAACAGGGATTCTCAGCGATCCCTCTGCTACGAGTGTGGCTGGTAAACTGAGACCTTGTAAATACCTCCGGCACCAACCTGCAAGCAGTGAAATGCATTAAAGGGTTCATAGTTCCACCGGCAATGTGGTCCTCGCCCTGCCTTTTGACTGCGGTGACACCTTAACTGTCGTGTAGAGATACGGATAGGAGAGGGGGAGGGTTGTTCTTTGCACATTTTCATTCCTCTAGTTTCCCTTTCCCCTGACTCTCAGTCTGAAAAAGGGGTATCAAGCTGAAACGTCACCTACTACTTTTCTCCAGAGATGCTGACTGACCCGCCGAATGACTCCAGCATTTCGCGTCTATTTCCAGAGAGGAGAATTGTTCTCTGACCCCCCCTTTGACAGGAGCAGCCACTTCTTGCATTTCCTTCTTCCAACTTGTCTCTTCCTTCCTGTACCTCCAAGCTTTGTTGCTTTGTCTTCCCACCAATCTTCTTTTCCTTCATGCCAACTCTCCGGAGGAGTTTCGACAGCACGTTGGTCCGGCAGTCACTGGTTTGTGCAGAGCCCTTGAAGTCAAGGCAACGTGTTTCAAGGACCTGCTCGTCATGAGGCGAGGGCAGAAGCTCGTAACTTTATTGAGGAACTGTGGCAATGGAACTCAGCAAGAACCCATTGAGAGGTGAACCTTACCAACAATACCCAGCCATGCACTGCTAACAGACACCATTGGCAGAGACACTGAGCTCCAAAAATATCACGACTGGCATCAAATCAAAGCTGCACTGACTAACAACATGGTTGGTCTAGTCTGACTATCTCTGATGAAGATGATAGCTGAAGAAGGGTCCCAACGTCAAAACGTCACCCATCCTTTTTCTCCAGAGATGCTGCCTGACCCACTGAGTTACTCCAGTCTCTGCAGATCCTCTCTACACATTAAGTCAAGGCTGCACATTGACTAACAACATGAATGATCTGGTCGGACTATCTCAGACGAACCTTCTTTGTCTCAGTATAAACATCTTCACCGTATTAAAATCTGGCTTAATTCAATCCACCAGCTGTTCTGATGCTGCTGCCTTTTCCATCTCTAGAAGCAATCATAATCGCAAAGCTCCAACACTGATGACCCTTAGTTCTTACAAGACGTGTTTCCCAAAGACAACCAGCTGTGAAAAGTGTCGCCGGCTGGCTTCTGAGGTCATCTACTGCCTTGTTCATTATCTCTCGATTGCAACTTATATTAATGTCATGGATTGACTCCTGCTTAATGAGCTTCCCAACTTCTTAAAGCCACGTTAATACAAAAATAAAGCTCCCATATGCATGAAACTAACAGACCGGCTAGCCTCCATGTAGCGATGTGTTGTTATTTTAACCAACACTTTATCTCATGAGTTTTAGGAGCTGAATTATGCCATTTGGCCCATCAGGTCTACTCCACAATTCAATCATGGCTGATCTATCTTTCCCTCTCAACCCCATTCTCCTGCCTTCTCCCCATAACCCCTGGCATCCTTACTAATCAATAATCTGTCAATCTCTGCCTTCAAAATAACCATTGACTTGGCCTCCATAGCCGTCTGCACGCCAATGAATTCCACAGATTCACCACCCTCTGACTGAAGAAATTCTTCCTCATCTCCTTTCTAAAGCTATGTCCTTTTATTCTGAGGGTATGGCCTCTGGTCCTAGGCTCTCCCACTAGTGGAAACATCCTCTCCACATTCATCCATTCAATATCTCTTCAATTTACGGAATGCAAAAAGATCCATGCATGCTCCCATGTGTGACAACTTAAATTTCAAACCAAGTTGATGAAATAAATTGTTTGTGTGAAGTTTAGTAAAATTAGCTGTTTAAAGATTCAATCAATAGCCCACTTCATGCGTTGCAATCATTCCTACTTTTTCTTTTGGGATGATATTGTCTGGGCAATCAGCTGGAAATGTTGCTGTATACAATTTGTCTACTGTTTGCTCCCCATTAACATAATTAAGGCCACATTCAAGGGAAAATTTAAGATGGATTTGGAGAATATTTCTAAGACTGTGAGGAAACTGTGAAGCCATGTGAAGTTATAGAATCATACAGCAGGGAAACAGGCCCTTTGGCCCAACTTGCCCATGCCGACCAAGAAGCCCAATCTACACTAGTCCCATCTGCCTGCGTTTGGCCCATATCCCTCTCAGGTTATAGGAATTACTGGATCACTAGCAAAGAGCTAGCATTGACCTGATGGGATGAATTGCCTCCTTCCGTGCTGTAAGATTACATGAAAGCTACTAGTTTAACTTAGGTAATTGTACAGCTTTGGTTAGTTTATGTTTCAGCTCAATTTGTTTTTATATTTTTGAGTGACTTTATTTTTTGTTGTTGATGAAGTTAAATGTAACTCTTGTAAAGCTTATGCGATGGTGTAATCCGGTCTCCGAAGTATAAGTCCATACTCCGGTGAGTTTTTAAAAACAAAATGGTGCGCTACTGATCTAAAGAGTTAATATTAGCTATTTACTGCCCATTAAATAGCTGTGATGAATCGAGATATTTAGCATTTTGCTTCCTTCAGTACTGGGAACAATGGCTATGCCCAATAAGGATGTTTTGACATATACATCAGGCAATAGTGAAGTTACTAATACCCTGGAAAGAAAAGGAACAAGTGACCTTTGGCAGGCCAGGACTTATGGAAACACTGGATTTAATCTAAACTGTACAATAAAAAACACCTGCGTATAGTACAACCTCTAGATGTTTTTGCCCTTCCTAAAAAAATTATGCAAGGATCACACACACACACACACACGCACACACACTCATACACGCACGTTAAGTTTATTTCCTTCTTTTAAACGTTATGCCAGAAATATCTCTACAAGCACATGACGGCTTCATATATAAGCAACCGTATAAGATGTAGCATTCTGGTGTTTGTGGCCTGAAAGTTTGTTACTTTTAATAGCAAGTCGTGCTATTGGGTCCTTTAATGAGTTACCACATGGAAACTGTCACCAGCTAAAGTGTTGAATCCAGATGCAGCGGAAATAAAACATACTTGCTTCAAACGGGCTGGAGTTATTGCGATTATATCTGTGTAAGCTGCAACTAAGATCCTGGCCGTTGTTTTTTTTTGTTGTTTCTTACAAAGAGAAAGTATGTTCAGGTTAGTCCTACCACGGAGTTATGGTCTCGCAAACCAAGTCCCTGGTTGGAAGGAGAAAGGGCTTGAAATGCAGTGCTCAAATAGAGGTGCCTCTGTCGGGGTCATTATTGAGGTTGTACACAGATGATGGAGTTGGCTGGTAGGGGATTGAGGACATGGTCTTAATGGGACTTCTGAAGAAGCCACCGTTGGGTGCCCTGCTTCGGAAGGGGCCAGTTCGGTGGTCGGGCATTGGACCGAACGAGAAGCCGGAGGCGGCTTTCGCTGAGAGGCTGCGGCTTATAGTCTGAATCTGCTCCGGTATGAAGGTGGTGGTGGTGATGTGCGTGTTCCTGAAGTCGCTGATCTGCTCGAGGGCCTGCCGCGTGGGGATGGTGTCGACCTCCAGAGGGGTCAGGTCGATGGACGAGGCAGAGTACTGCTTGTGGGGGCTGTCGTCGTCGGTGCAGAGGCTGTTCACTCTCCTATGCAGGTGCTCCAGGTCGATCTCCTTATCGTCCTGTCAATGGGAGAGAAACAGAGAGAAAAGGCGGTTAGAACTAAGCTATCCGTCAACAGCGGAGATGGAGCCAGTCAAAACTATTCATCCCCGCTCAGGAGTTTCTAATCTGAGCCAATTTCAGTGGCAGTGATGGTCAGAGCCTGCAGGGGAAAACGTGATGTGATAACTACATCGGTGGAGTTTAGTCTTTAGAAATATGGCGTGGAAACAGGCCCTTCGGCCCACCGAGTCCGTGCCGACCAGCGATTACCCCGTACACTAGTGCTATCCTACACACTGGGGACAATTTACAATTTTAGCAAAGCCAATTTATCTACAAACCTGCACGTCTTTGGAGTGTGGGAGGAAACCGGAGCATCCAGGAGAAAACACACATGAGCAAACCCACACGGGTCACCGGGAGGATGGAGAAACTCCGTACGGACAGCACCGGTAGTCAGGATTGAACCGGGTCTCTGGCGAATCTACCGCTGCGCCACTGTACCACCCCCAATGGTATTGATATTGGCTCATTATCATCACGTACTGATATAGAGTGTTAACATTTGTTTGTTTACTACCCCATCAAATCAAGGAAAAGACACAAAGCGCTGGAGTAAGGGCAGTGGTAGAGTAGCTGCCTAACAGTTACCATGGGTGCCTGTCTGCAGGAGTTTGTACTTTCTCCCTGTGACTGCGTGGGTTTTCTCTGGGTGCTCTGGTTTCCTCCCACATTCCAAAGACATGCAGGTTTGTAGGTTGATTGGCTTAGATAAATTGTCCCTAATGTGTAGGTTAGAACCTAGTGTATGGGGGTTGCTGGTCGGCGTGGACTTGGTGGGCCGAAGGGCCTCTTTCCACGCTGTATCTCTAAACATTCAACTTTCTGACTCAAAGGAAGAGGGCCCCACTGAGTTTACCATGACATCGCTCTTCTAATGAATGGTGATAGTATTCAGTCCTGGGTTCTGCATTGATGTCAGTATCCACATTATCTTGTATTGCACATTTCCTATATATACATACTAAGATGGGAAATCTGCTTAGTGCTGAGAAGTGCCATTGTGATATGTAGAACATAGAACGTAGAACAGTATGGCACGAGAACAGGTCCTTTGGCCCACAATATCGGTTCCAAACACAATGCCATGTTAAACCAATGCACATGATCCATATCCTTCATTCTCTGCATTTCCATGTGCCTATCTAAACGACTCTTAAACGCCAGCATCATATCTGCCACGACTACTACCCTGGCAGCACGTTCCAGGCACCCACCACCATCTGTTTAAAAAAACTAATCCCCAACATCACCTTTAAATCTTGCCTCCTCTCACCTTAAAGCTATGGCCTCTAGTCATTGACATTTCCTCTCGTGAATGGTATGACTAGACTGGGTACCATGCACATTGCGTGTGTGTGTGTGTGTGTGTGTGTGTCTGCTAATAAAAGACTAACTACCGTGGTTCTGACTATCTACCCGCTCTATGCCTCTCGGAATTTTATACACTTCTAACAGATCTCCCCCGACTTCCGCCGTTCAAGAGAGAACGATCCAAGTTTGTCCAACCTCTCCTTGCAGCTAATGTTTTGAATTAGTTCTGTGCCACCGATACCATTTACTGGGTGCATTGCATAACAATATGTGGTCAAGCAGCCAGAGCCTAGCAGCTAAACTCCGCAGTCAACAAACAACCTAATATGAGGTTTTGATGTAGAGTAGTTAAAAATAAGGTCATGGTCCAAGGATGAGTAGGAGGAGAAGGTTCTCAACCCGAAATGTCACCCATTCCTTCTGTCCAGAGATGCTGCCTGTCTCGCCGAGTTACTCCAGCATTTTGTGTCTCGATATATTATTTTAAGAGTGTTAGGGGGCCTGTCCCACTTAGGCGATTTTTCAGGCGACTGCCGGCGGCTGACACACACACACACACACACACACACACATCGCAAGTGGAGGGAGCTCTGTCTGAGTGAAATTCACACGGTACAAAGCCAATGTGATATAGACACACACCGCGATCAACAGGAAGGTTAACGCTGTAATTAAGACGGTGAAAGCACAGTGTACGGGAAGGGTCACGTAAGTCCTTTAAAAGAGAGGGGAGAGGGGCGGGGGGGGGGGGGAGAAGGGAGGGAGAGGGGGGGGGGAGAGGGGGTGAAGGGGGGAGAAGGGATGGGGAGAAGGAGTGGGGAGGAGACAACTTTTAAGAAGCCAGAGATACACGGCTGCATAGTCTCCTGCAATCACCTAAAAAGTCATCCAAGTGGAACAGGCCCATTATTGGCCCTTTCTCACTTAGGCGACTTTTTTGGCGACTGCAGGAGACTCTGCGGTTGCCACATGGTAGCCACATGTTCGCAGGGGTGGCTGCCGGTAGTCGCCTTCATGGTTGTGAGGAATTCCCGCTTTCTGGGAACTAGTTGCGGCCTCATTATGGTCACTGCAAATTTTTCAACATGTTGAAAAATTCGTGGCGAGCAGAATGGAGCCGCCATGGAGAGTAGCGAGAATTCTCGTGCCGTAGGTGGGTCGCCAGGAGGTCCTAGTGGGTTGCCAAGAGGTCGAAGGTTCTTGTAGGTTCTCATAGGTTGTAGCTGGCGCTGACCGGTGAATTTCATTAGCTCATTGGGAAAAAAAACGTAAGCAGTAGTTTTCAGGACCAAGGATAACCGACCGGTAATGTTAAATGTCCGCCGAGCTTCACAGCCGTGTATCTCTGGCTTCTTAAAAGTTGTCTCCACTCCTTCTCCCCCCTCTCTCCCCCTCTCCCCCCTCTTTTAAAGAACTTACCATTCACTGTGCTTTAACCGTCTTAATTACAGCGCCAACCTACCTGTTCATCGCGGTGTTTGTCTATATCACCTTGGCTTTGCACCGTGTGAATATCACTCAGGCAGTGCTCCCCCCGCTTGCCCTGTCCCCCGCTTGCATAATGGGCTGGTGAAAGAAGCGATGTGTGAGTGTTCCACAAAGAGTGTTCTTTCAGTCGCCGTTCCAGTTGCCGGTTTTTCAGGCGACTGCTGGCATCTTGACAGTCGCCGGCAGTCGCCTGAAAAATCGCCTAAGTGGGACAGGCCTACAACTCTCTGGCCACTGATAGAGAATAGTTTAGGAGTCCTTAAAACATTGGTTAACTTTATCAAGGAATGAGTGTTGTGCGAAAACCACAGAATCTCAGCAGCCCGATTGTTTTAAGTTTGTGACTTTTGACTCTCTTTAGCTGCAAAGTATTTCCATGCGTCTGACACATCACAAGGTCACAAAATCGTAAAATCATTATAATTTCCCCATGACTGCTTGAGGTTGCTTTTATGTGATATTGTTTGTGAAGGCTCTAATGGATCAATTTCAAATGGCATGAGAAAAATAACTAGATGTATAATCTTTGAAAGTCATGTTTCAATTACACTCATCTCAGTCTAACCCTCTATCTCTTTCCAGCAGACATTGAATGCTGATAGAACTGGTAGCTTAACTGGTAAGTTCTGATGGAGTGAGTATATTTGTCTGGTTAATGGAGAGGGGAAGGGGATGAAGGATTTTTTTTCTTCAACTTTTTCTTTGAAGGAGCAGCTTTCGAGATCAATTACAGAAGTGGTGATACGTTTATCAGTAATAGAACTGGTGATATAAGTTTATAGGTATTCTAAGAGGTGATATGTGCATGACGGATTCATTGTGCTCACCTTATATGTTGTACTGAGCCAATCAAGTGTAATAGAAGGCAATTTAAATGTATTCATATCACAGGCAAATGATCTTATGCTAGCCTACAGGGCAACACAGTGGTGCAGTGGTAGAGTTGCTGCCTTACAACACCATTGACCCGGGTTCGATCCTAACTATGGGTGCTGTCAGTATGGAGTTTGTAGGTTCTCCCTGTGACTGTGTGGGTTTTCTCCGGGTGCCCAGGTTTCCTCCCACATTCCATAACCGTGTGGGTTTGTAGGATAATTGGCCTCTGTATATTGTCCCTGGTGTGTTTGATAGAACTGGCGCACAGGGTGAATGCTCGTCGGCGCGGACTTGGTGGGTCAAAGGGTTTGTTTCCACGTTGTGTCTCTAAGCTAAAAATCAAACATTCTGTGGTTAGGAATGATTTGAAAATGTAACAGTAAATGACAACTATCAAAACATATACAGTGGCTTGCAAAAGTATTCATACCCCTTGAACTTTTCCACATTTTGTCACGTTACAACCATAAACGTAAGTGTATTTTATTGGGATTTTATGTGATAGACCAACACAAAGTGGCGCTTAATTGTGAAGTGGCAGGAAAATGATACATTTTTTTCAAATTTTTTTACAAATAAAATTTTTTAAAGTGTCGCGTGCAGAAGTATTCAGCCCCCTTTACTCTGATACCCCTAAATAAAATCCATTGCAACCAATTGCCTTCAGAAGTCACCTAATTATTAAATAGAGTCCACTTGTGTGTAATCTAATCTCAGTATAAATACAGCTGTTCTGTGAAGGACTCAGAGGTTTGTTAGAGAACATTAGTGAACAAACAGCATCATGAAGCCCAAGGAACACACCAGACAGGTCAGGGATAAAGTTGTGGAGAAGTTTAAAGCAGGGTTAGGTTATAAACAAATATCCCAAGCTTTGAACATCTCACGGAGCACTGTTCAATCCATCATCCGAAAATGGAAAGAGTATGGCACAACTGCAAACCTACCAAGACATGGCCGTCCACCTAAACTGACAGGCCGGGCAAGGAGAGCATTGATCAGAGAAGCAGCCAAGAGGCCCATGGTAACTCTGGAGGAGCTGCAGAGATCCACAGCTCAGGTGGGAAAATCTGACCACAGGACAACTATTAGTCGTGCACTCCACAAATCGGGCCTTTATGGAAGAGTGGCAAGAAGAAAGCCATTGTTGAAAAAAAAGCCATAAGAAGTCCCGTTTGCAGTTTGCCACAAGCCATGTGGGGGACACAGCAAACATGTGGAGGAAGTTGCTCTGGTCAGATGAGACCAAAATTGAAGTTTTGGGCCTAAATGCAAAACGCTATGTGTGGCGGAAACCTAAACACTGCACATCACCCTGAACACACCATCCCCACTGTGAAACATGGCGGTGGCAGCATCATGCTGTGGGGATGCTTTTCTTCAGCAGGGACAGGGAAGCTGGTCAGAGTTGATGGGAAGATGGATTGAGCCAAATACAGGGCAATCTTGGAAGAAAACCTGTTAGAGTCTACAAAAGACTTGAGACTGGGGCGGAGGATCACATTCCAGCAGGACAAAGACCCTAAACATACAGCCAGAGCTACAATGGAATGGTTTAGATCAAAGCATATTCATGTGTTAGAATGGCCCAGTCAAAGTCCAGACCTAAATCCAATTGAGAATCTCTGGCAAGACTTGGAAATTGCTGTTCACAGGCGCTCTCCATCCAATCTGACTGAGCTTGAGCTAATTTGCAAAGAAGAATGAGCAAAAATTTCAGTCTCTAGATGTGCAAAGCTGGTAGAGACATACCCCACAAGACTTGCAGCTGTAATTGCAGCGAAAGGTGGTTCTACAAAGTATTGACTCAGGGGGGCTGAATACTTTTGCACGCGACACTTTTCAGTTTTTTATTTGGTATATCACATAAAATCCCAATAAAATACATTTACGTTTGTGGTTGTAACGTGACAAAATGTGGAAAAGTTCAAGGGGTATGAATACTTTTGCAAGCCACTGTATGTAGATTATCTTTGTTTTGCATGTTAAATCAGATGATACTATACAGAAATACAATCACACCAAACTCAAGTACAATAGATAGAGCCAAGGGGAAGATACAGAGTGCAGAATATAGTTCTCAGCATTGTAGACCATCAGTTCCATAGACAAAGTCCAATGTCCGCAATGGGGTAAAGGTGAATCGGACCGTACCCTAGCTTATGGAAGGATCATTCATAAGCCAGATAACCAAGAGGAAGAAGCTGTTCCAGAGCTGTTCTTTAAACTTTAGACTTTAGAGATATTGCGTAGAGAGACAGGCTCTTCGACCCAACGAGCCCAGTGATCACCCTGTACGCTAACCTACATACACGAGGAACAATTTTACATTTTTTACACCTTAACAAAGCTACTCTCTATAAACCTGTAAACCTGTACATCTTCGGAATGTGAGAGGAGACCGGAGCACCCGGAGAAAACCCTTTCGGGTCACAGGGAACACGCACAAACTCCGTACAGACAGCACCCGTAGTCAGGATCAAAGCCGGGTCTCTGATGCTGTGAGGCAGCAACTCTACTGCTGCGCCACTGTGCTGCTGCCTTCTCACACACAATTATGGACCAGCAATTAAACGTTGGCCTTGTCACCAATGTTTACATCCCAAATTGAAAAATTGTGAATTCATCATTCGTGGAGAACCCTCATAATCAATGTTGGCAGATGTGGTCACCTGTCTCCCTTCTCCCCTCCTCCTAGTTTTAAAGAACTTGTGCATCTCAATTCTTAATTTAGTTTAGTTTTAAGATAGAGCATGGAAATAGGCTCTTCGGCCCTTCAATAGACAATAGACAATAGGTGCAGGAGTTGGCCATTCGGCCCTTCGAGCCAGCATCGCCATTCAATGTGATCATGGCTGATCATCCCCAATCAGTACCCCGTTCCTGCCTTCTCCCCATATCCCCTGACTCCGCTATTTTTAAGAGCCCTATCTAGCTCTCTCTTGAAAGCATCTGGAGACCCTGCCTCCACCGCCCTCTGAGGCAGAGAATTCCACAGACTCACCACTCTCTGTGAGAAAAAAGTGTTTCCTCGTCTCCGTTCTAAATGGCTTACTCCTTATTCTTAATCCTTATCCTTCGAGTCCACATTGACCATTGATGACTCGTTCACACTAGTTCTATGTTGTTCCCACTCCCCACACACTCGGAACAATTTACAGAGGCCAATTAACCTACAAACCCGCACGTCTTTGGGATGTGGGTGGAAACCGGAGCACCCGGAGGAAAACCCATGCGGTCACAGGCGGAATGTTCAATCTCTAAACTCCACGCACACACGCACAGCACCAGTGGTCAGGATTGAACCCGGGTCTCTGGCACTGTGAGGCAGCGGTTCTAGCAGCTGTGCCACTGTTCTGTCGTTGGCTGTGAACAATGCAATACTCCCCCTCTGTGTTCTATCAGACCTTCTCCAGAATTCTATCCCTTTTCCCAGTGCATCATGGGTTACTTCCCTGCACCTTCTAGGACCTACAGTGACCTCCATAATGTTCGGGACAAAGGTCCATTAATTATTTATTTGCCACAATTTGAGATTGGTAATAGAAAAAAAAATCACATGTGGTTAAAGTGCACATTGTCAGATTTTAATAAAGGCCATTATTATGCATTTTCGTTTCACCATGTAGAAATTACAGCTGTGTTTATACATAGTTTCCCCCTTTCAGGGCACCATAATGTTTGGGACACATGTCTTCACAGGTGTTTGTAATTGCTCAGGTGTGTTTAATTGCCTCCTTAATGCAGGTAAAAGAGAGCTCTCAGCACCTAGTCTTTCCTCCAGTCTTTCCATCACCTTTGGAAACCATTATTGCTGTTTATCAACATGAGGACCAAAGTTGTGCCAATGAAAGTCAAAGAAGCCATTATGAGACTGAGAAACAAGAATAAAACTGTTAGAAACATCAGCCAAACATTAGGCTTGCCAAAACCAACTGTTTGGAACATCATTAAGAAAAAAGAGAGCACTGGTGAGCTGACTAATCGCAAAGGGACTGGCAGGCCAAGAAAGAACTCCTCAGCTGATGACAGAAGAATTCCCTCTATAATAAAGAAAAATCCCCAAACACCTGTCCGACAGATCAGAAACACTCTTCAGGAGTCAGGTGTGGATTTGTCAATGACCACTGTCCGGAGAAGACTTCATGAACAGAAAACAGAGGCTACACTGCAAGATGCAAACCACTGGTTAGTTGCAAAAATAGGATGGCCATGTTACAGTTGGCCAAGAAGTAGTTAAAAGAGCAACCATTGTTCTGGAAAAAAGTATTGTGGACAGATGAGACGAAGATTAACTTATATCAGAGTGATGGCATAGACACATGTATAGACACATCCTATCTGCTCAAGTTCAAACAAATGCTTCAAAACTCATTGGCCGGCGGTTCATTCTACAGCAAGACAATTATCCCAAACATACCGCTAAAGCAACAGAGGAGTTTTTCAAAGCGAAAAAATGATCAATTCTTGAGTGGCCAAGTCAATCACCAGATCTGAACCCAATTGAGCATGCCTTGTATATGCTGAAGAGAAAACTGAAGGGGACTGGCCCCCAAAACAAGCATAAGCTAAAGATGGCTGCTATACAGGCCTGGCAGAGCATCACCAGAGAAGACACCCAGCAACTGGTGATGTCCATGAATCACAGACTTCAAGCCGTCAATGCATGCAAAGGATATGCAACAAAATACTAAACATGACTACTTTCATTTACATGACATTGCTTTGTCCCAAACATTATGGTGCCCTGAAATGGGGGGGACTATGTATAAACACAGCTGTAATTTCTACATGGTGAAACCAAAATGTATAAAAATGGCCTTTATTAAAATCTGACAATGTGCACTTTAACCACATGTGATTTTTTTTCTATTACAAATTTCAAATTGTGGACTACAGAGGCAAATAAATAAATGATGGGTCTTTGTCCCAACCATTATTTAGGGGGATGTAGACCCTTCACTTCATACTCCCAGAGTATGGCAATGCCACATTACCCCATCCCATCTATTGTTTCTGATTCCAGATACCTACCAAATTGTACACCTTGTTCTCCATCCCACTGTGTAGAAACGGCTTTAAAATGGTAAAGGATAACAATTAAATGCATAAAGAAAAGGTTATAAAATAAAGACCGTTAATTCAACATTTTTATAGAAAACTAGACCAAGGGGGACCCATTGGGCCCCGTCCCCGCAAAGTGTGGTTGCGGGGGGTGGGGGGGGGGGGGGGCTGCGGCGTCACACACACACTAACCACCCCTCACACACATTGGGGGGGGAGGGGGGAGAGGAGGAAAAAGGGGGGGGGGGAAGGGAGAGAGGTGGAGGGAGAGGGAGGTGGAGGGGGACGGGGGAGGAAATTTTAGACTAGTCTTCAAATAGTAACACAAATCCTAAAATGCAAAATAAGTAGTCACTATAAATCTCTCTGCTACATTGGTATAAAACAGCGCAGAACCCTGATTCACTGTGACAGAGTCATAGAGTCATACAGCGTGGAAACAGGCCCACATTGACTAAAATACCCCATCTACACTAGTCCCACCTGCCTGTGTTTGGCCCGTGTCCTTCTAAACCTGTCCAATCCATGACACAGGGCAGAAAAACCAAAACGGCTAATATCATGCTTTGTTTTCATAGGTCGTGGCATTGAGTATAAGAGTCAGGAAATTATGATGCAGTTTTATCGGACTTTGGTCGGGCAACATTTGGAGCATTGAGTGCAGTTCTGGTCGCCCCATTACAGGGAGGATGCGGTGGCTTTAGAGAGGGTGCAGAAGAGGTCTACCAGAATGCTGCCTGGATTAGAGGGTTCCAGCTACAAAGAGAGATTATGGATTGTTTGGATTGTTGGATTGTTTTCTCTGGAGCTTTGGATGTTGTGAGGAAATCTGATGGAAGTATGTAACCATATAACCATATAACCATATAACCATTACAGCACGGAAACAGGCCATCTCGGCCCTTCAAGTCCGTGCCGAACATTTAAAAAATATATATATATATTTCCCCCTAGTCCCATCTACCTGCACTCAGACCATAACCCTCCATTCCTTTCCCGTCCATATACCCATCCAATCTATTTTTAAAGGATACAATCGAACCAGCCTCCACCACTTCCACTGGAAGCTCATTCCACACAGCTACCACTCTCTGAGTAAAGAAGTTCCCCCTAATGTTCCCCCTAAACTTCTGTCCCTTAATTCTCAAGTCATGTCCTCTTGTTTGAATCTTCCCTACTCTCAATGGAAAAAGCTTATCCACGTCAACTCTGTCTAACCCGCTCATAATTTTAAAGACCTCTATCAAGTCCCCTCTTAACCTTCTTAACCTCTTAACCTTAATATGTAAAATTATGATGATCAGAATGTTCTTCCCATGATTGAAAAAAAATATATTTGGGGCACAGCTTTAAGGAGAGAGGGGCACATTTCTTACCCAGAGGATGCTGAGTGCCTGGGATGCATTACCAGGGGTGAGTGGTGGAGGCTGTTACATCAGTGGCTTTTAAGAACCTTTTGGATTGGCACATGGATATGTAGTGAATGGAGGGAAACTTTCGTTTTAGTTTATTATCAAGTGTACCGAGGTGCAGTGAAAATCACAGACTCTGTGGGCTGAAGGGCTTTTTTCCACACTGTATCAAAAGTCTAAAGACTAAAGGGCCTTTGGACCATATAATATCTCTATCTTCCCCATTTGCCTGCATTTGGCCTATATCTCATTAAATTCTTCCTGTCTATATATCTGTCCAAATGTCTTTTTTAATGATGTAATTGTATTTGCTTCTATAGCTGTCTCTGGCAGTTCATTCCAAATATGGACTATTGTCTGTGAACAAAGTTTAGTTTAGTTTAGTTTAGAGATACAGTTGGCTCAGAGGTCCATGTTAAATGACTCCTTTCTCACCTTGCCTCTACCCTGTTATGTTTCCATCAAATTACCTCTCGTTCTTCTAAACTCCAGAGAATGGAGCCACACTCGACTTAGTCCTGCCCCATCTGACAATCTGCCCGTCCCGCAAGTGTGCAGTTTTGTCCCTCTAGACCTACATTCTTATTCAAGGTCTTGTTACCACCGCACACTGCGTGAAGCTGCACACAGAACCACTCTCTTCAGATGCACAAGCCCCTACGCTGAGGTGGAGACCTTGCATGGGAGGGGGCTAACGTGGTGACAGCAGCAGGGATTTACCTCCTTGGATGGGGCCCGCGATCCCTTGCGCCTGTTCCACCAGTTTTCCACGACGGCGATGAGGCAGGCCAGGATGATCCCGGCGGCCAGCACGCAGAAGACTCCAGCAAAGCTGGCCAGATCGAGCGCACTGCCCTTCTGCTGAGCCCTGGACGGGGTGGAGATGTCACACTGCGCCGTCTTTGGCCACCACTTGTGCTTCAGGATGTCCAGGTCTCCGTGTTGTAGAAGCTCAAGGATCCTGGAGTGAAAGAAGAGAAGAAAACACTGTGGATGGATGATTCCAGTGATTTTTTAATGTATGTACTGTATGTATGTATGCATGTACGTATGTATGTATGTGTATATGTATGTATGTGTATATATGCTCACACATTTATATATATATATCCCTATCCTGCTATATGTATCACACATATGTATATATATATACATATTAGATACAAATCATATGCCATATGTATATATATATATACATATTAGATACAAATCATACATTATACAGCGTACATGTGTATATATACATGTGTACACATACATTCATATATCTACATTCATATCCAAGTCACACACACAATTTGTATATAAACATTCATATCTATACATTATGCAGCATCTCACAGTTTGCTCGGATTAAACATAGGCCATTTCTTCGCCCATTTCTTCCAGTTATTCTCTATCCTGCCGTATACTATGACAGCCTTCTTACTGTCCACGGCTCTAGCAATCTTGGTGTCGTCAGCAAATTTACCAACCAGCTCGTCTACATTCATGCCCACGTCCAGATGATACATGTAGGTGCCATTCTGCTCGTCCCATTACAGGAAGGATGTGGAAGATTAAGAGAGGGTCTACCAGAATGCCGCCAAGATTAGAGGGTGGTAGCTACACAGAGAGGTTGGACAAATTTTGGATTGTTTTCTCTGGAATGCCAGAGGTTAAGGATCATGTGTAGGCAGATAAGATTAGTTGATATTGGCATCATGTTCGGCATGGACTTTGTGTGGCAAAGGGCCTGGTTTTGTTCAATGTTCAATTTCCATGTCACCATGCTTGAAGCACTTTGTTCCCACAGCAATGTCATGCGCATAGATTTCCATATGTGTGTATATTGTATGTCTCAAAAAACATGTCCATTTGAGTTTTGATTGTGGAGTGGACCTGCCTTCTCAATTTGGAGAGATGAAGCAGGTGGCGAGAGAGAAAAGAGGTTATTCATGGCGAATTTCAGTGAGATTAAGTCAAGTAGGAAGAGACACAAGGGACTTCAGATGCTGGAACCTTGAGAAAAGCGCAATGTGTTGGAGGAACTCAATGGGTCAGGCAGCACCTGTAGAGGGAAATGGACAGTTGACGTTTTGAGGCAAGACCCTTCCTCTGGACTGATAGATGCTGCCTGCCCCACTGAGTTCCTCCAGCAGTTTGTTTTTATGCCCCAGATTCCAGCAGTTATGGTCTTTTGTGGCTGTATTGTATTTATGTAAATGTACAAGTGCACACATATTTTATAAATATGCATTTGTATGCACTCATTTTTGAATACAAGTATAGACATGAACATATGTTTTACAAAAATGTGTGTTTGGTTTCAAATGTGCATATTATATTATGAATATAAGACATACACATGTAGTTGAACATTAAAACAAAGATTTATTTTTATTACACCTTTTGCATCCCCGTTACAAAGGTCCTAAGTGTATTTCATGTTAAATTTTGTTCATCTGTGTCTCTGTAATGTGGTAAATGCGGCAGGCAAAGTTTTCACACATCAACCGCCCACTCTCAGCGATGCATTAATGACTGAATATTGAATTTTTCTTCTGTCGACTGATGAACAAACTGAGAAACTGAGATCAGGAAGACTTGCTGGCTCTTCTTCCAAATGGTGCTTCAATGTTAGCCAGAGGGAGTGGTGTTCACATCTCTTCTGACATACTCGAGGGCCTGAGCTATAGGGACAGGTTGAGCAGGCAAGGACTCTATTCCTTGGAGCGCAGGAGGATGTGGGGTGATATTATATTGAGGTGTACAAAACTTTGAGAGGAATAGATCAGGTAAATGCACAGAGTGTTCTGCCCAGAGTAGAGGAATCAAGAACTGGAGGTGACGGGGGGAAAGGTGAGGGGGGGGGGGGGGAAGATTTAATAGGAACCTGAGGGGTAACTTTTTATACAAAGGGTGGTGTCTGTATGGAACAAGCTGCTGGAGGAGGTAGTTGAGGCAGTTACCATCGCAACGTTTAAGGAACATTTAGACAGGTACATGGATAGGAAAGATTTAGAGTGATATGGGCCAAAAGCAGACAGGTGGGACTAGTTTAGATGGGGCATGTTGGTCGGCATGGGCGGTTTGGGTTGAAGGGCCTGTTTCCACAATGTATGACTCTGTGACTCTATGACTCTGTGACTCTATAGGGTCTGTCCCACTTGGCGATATTTTTGGCGACTGTCGGCATCATTGAGTGACGTATCAGGTCACCGGTAAAGTCGCGGCGTGATGTGGCGTGACGCGGCGTGATGCCGCATTGACGCGCGGTGTTTCCTCAAGTGACGCAACATTTGTTTTGTCACCGCTGGATTTTGAAATGTTCAAAATCTTTCGCCGACCCTGATACGTCAGTCAATGACGCCGGCAGTCCCCGAAAAAATCGCCAAGTGGGACAGGCCCTTTAGACTCTGTGAATCTATGACCCCATGACAAGATCTCCTACAAAGCTGAGATTGTGTGTCTAACTTAAACCTGGGGCTTCCGATTCAGAAATGAAACAAGTCACAGCTGACACGATATATATGATATAGACACAAAATGCTGGAGTACACTAACAGCTGGAAGTGGTAGTGCATGTCGGCACAAACGATGTCGGAAAGAAGGGGACGAATATTCTGCAGCGTGACTTTAGAGAGCTCGGAAAAATGCCGAAAAGCAGGACCTCCAGGGTTGTTATCTCCGGTTTGCTTCCAGTTCCTCGTGCTGGCGAGAGCAGGAACAGGGAGATACGGGACCTGAACGTGTGGCTGAGGAACTGGTGCACGGGGCAGGGATTTAGATTCTTAGATCACTGCGATCTGTTTTGGAGTAAAAGGGAACTGTACAAAAGGGACGGATTGCATCTTAACAGGTGGGGGACCAGCATTCTGGCAGGCAGGTTTGCCACTGCTACACGGGTGGTTTTAAACTGAATAAGGGGGGTGGGGTGTCGAATGGGATAGTTGAGGATGGAGTTAAAGGGAAAGGGTTTCTTAAATGTGTGAGCGTAGAGACAGAGGGGTGTAAAATGAGGGTAGAAGCAATAGGTAGCAAGGTGAGAAGTAAAAGTGGCAGGCAGACAAATCCAGGGCAAAAATCAAAAAGGGCCATTTTTCAACATAATTGTATAAGGGGTAAGAGTGTTGTAAAAACAAGCCTGAAGGCTTTGTGTCTCAATGCAAGGAACATTTGTAATAAGGTGGATGAGTTGAATGTGCTGATAGCTATTAATGACTATGATATAGTTGGGATCACGGAGACATGGCTCCAGGGTAACCAAGGCTGGGAGCTGAACATCCAGGGATATTCAATATTCAGGAGGGATAGACAGAAAGGGAAAGGAGGTGGGGTAGCGTTGCTGATTAGAGAGCAGATTAACGCAATAGAAAGGAAGGACATTAGCTTGGAGGATGTGGAATCGATATGGGTAGAGCTGCGAAACATTAAGGGGCAGAAAACGCTAGTGGGAGTTGTGTACAGGCCACCTAACAGTAGTAGTGGAGTTGGGGATGGCATCAAACAGGAAATTAGAAATGCGTGCAACAAAGGTAAAACAGTTATAATGGGTGACTTCAATCTACATATAGATTGGGTGAATCAAATTGGCAAGGGTGGTGAGGAAGAGGATTACTTGGAATGTATGCGGGATAGTTTTCTAAACCAACATGTAGAGGAACCAACGAGAGAGCAGGCTTTTCTAGATTGGGTATTGAGTAATGAGGAAGGGTTAGTTAGCAGTCTTGTTGTGCGTGGCCCCTTGGGCAAGAGTGACCATAATATGGTTGAGTTCTTCATTAGGATGGAGAGTGACATTGTTAACTCAGAAACAAGGGTCCTGAACTTAAAGAAAGGTAACTTTGAGGGTATGAGAAGTGAATTGGCCAAGATGGACTGGCAATTGATTCTTAATGGATTGACGGTAGATATGCAATGGAAGGCATTTAAAGACTGCATGGATGAACTACAACAATTGTTCATCCCAGTTTGGCAAAAAAATAAATCAGGGAAGGTAGTGCATCCATGGATAACAAGGGAAATCAGGGATAGAATCAAAACAAAAGATGAAGCGTACAAATTAGCCAGAAAAAGCAGCCTACCAGAGGACTGGGAGAAATTCAGTCCGCAAGAGGAGGACAAAAGGCTTAATTAGGAAAGGGAAAATAGATTATGAAAGAAAACTGGCAGGGAACATAAAAACTGACTGCAAAAGCTTTTATAGATATGTGAAGAGAAAAAGATTAGTTAAAACAAATGTAGGTCCCTTGCAGTCAGAAACAGGTGAATTGATCATGGGGAACAATGACATGGCAGACCAATTGAATAAGTACTTTGGTTCTGTCTTCACTAAGGAAGACATAAATAATCTGCCGGAAATAGCAGGGGACCGGGGGTCAAATGAGATGGAGGAACTGAGTGATATCCAGATTAGCCGGGAAGTGGTGTTAGGTAAATTAAATGGATTAAAGGCCGATAAATTCCCAGGGCCAGATAGGCTGCATCCCAGAGTACTTACGGAAGTAGCCCCAGAAATAGTGGATACATTAGTGATAATTTTTCAAAACTCTTTAGATTCTGGAGTAGTTCCTGAGGATTGGAGGGTAGCTAATGTAACCCCACTTTTTAAAAAGGGAGGGAGAGAGAAAATGGGGAATTACAGACCAGTTAGTCTAACGTCGGTAGTGGGGAAACTGCTAGAATCAGTTATTAAAGATGGGATAGCAGCACATTTGGAAAGTGGTGAAATCATTGGACAATGTCAGCATGGATTTATGAAAGGTAAATCATGTCTGACGAATCTTATAGAATTTTTCGAGGATGTAAATAGTAGAGTGGATAAGGGAGAACCAGTGGATGTGTTATATCTGGACTTTCAGAAGGCTTTCGACAAGGTCCGACATAAGAGATTAGTATACAAACTTAAAGGAGATTAGTATACAAACTTAAAGCACACGGTATTGGGGGTTCAGTATTGATGTGGATAGGGAACTGGCTGGCAGACAGGAAGCAAAGAGTAGGAGTAAACAGGTCCTTTTCACAATGGCAGGCAGTGGCTAGTGGGGCACCGCAAGGCTCAGTGCTGGGACCCCAGCTATTTACGATATATATTAATGATTTGGATGAGGGAATTGAATGCAACATCTCCAAGTTTGCGGATGACACGAAGCTGGGGGGCAGTGTTAGCTGTGAGGAGGATGCTCGGAGGCTGCAAGGTGACTTGGATAGGCTGGGTGAGTGGGCAAATGCATGGCAGATGCAGTATAATGTGGATAAATGTGAGGTTATCCACTTTGGTGGCAAAAACAGGAAGTAGACTATTATCTGAATGGTGGCCGATTAGGAAAAGGGGAGATGCAACGAGACCTGGGTGTCATGGTTCACGAGTCATTAAAAGTAGGCATGCAGGTGCAGCAGGCAGTGAAGAAGGCGAATGGTATGTTAGCATTCATAGGAAAAGGATTTGAGTATAGGTGCAGGGAGGTTCTACTGCAATTGTACAGGGTCTTGGTGAGACCACACCTGGAGTATTGCGTACAGTTTTGGTCTCCTAATCTGAGGAAAGACATTCTTGCCATAGAGGGAGTACAGAGAAGGTTCACCAGACTGATTCCTGGGATGTCAGGACTTTCATATGAAGAAAGACTGGATAGACTCGGTTTGTACTCGCTAGAATTTAGAAGATTGAGGGGGGATCTTATAGAAACGTACAAAATTCTTAAGGGGTTGGACAGGCTAGATGCAGGAAGATTGTTCCCGATGTTGGGGAAGTCCAGAACAAGGGGTCACAGTTCAAGGATAAGGGGGAAATCTTTTAGGACCGAGATGAGGAAAACATTATTCACACAGAGAGTGGTGAATCTGTGGAATTCTCTGGCACAGAAGGTAGTTGAGGCCAGTTCATTGGCTATATTTAAGAGGGAGTTAGATGTGGCCCTTGTGGCTAAAGGGATCAGGGGGTATGGAGAGAAAGCAGGTACAGGATACTGAGTTGGATGATCAGCCATGATCATATTGAATGGCGGTGCAGGCTCGAAGGGCGAATGGCCTACTCCTGCACCTATTTTCTATGTTTCCATGTTTCTATGTTTCTATGAGTAACGCAGCGGGACAGGCAAAATCTCAGGGTGGAGATGCTGCCTGTCCCGCTGAGCTACTCCAGCATTTTGTGTCTATCTTCGGTTTAAACCAGCACCTGCAGCTCCTTCTATATGTGAATGTACGTGTGTATGTACATGTGTGTGTGTGTGAACGTGTACATGTATGTGTGTTTACATGTGGGTGGATGCATGTATAATTAATGCGGGGATCTATATGTAGAATATACGTGTGTGTGTAGGGGTGCAGTCTGTGTTTGTAACATATGTGAATTTGTATGTTTGTAGATGTGCGTACGAAAGCATGGGTTTATATGCGTGCAATTTGTTTGTGTGGTGTGCATATGTGTTTATGTGTGAGTGGTATGTGTGTGCATGCATATGTGTCATTATGTATAGCTGTGTATTTGTGTAAGTGCAAATCTATGTGTGTCTGTGTTTGTATGTGAGTGTGTATATGTGTATTTGTGTGTGTGTGTGTGTATGCTTGTGTTATTGTGTGTGTGTGTGTATATATATATAGCTGTGTATATTTGTGTCAGTGCAAATGTGTGTGTATCAATGTGTGTGTGTCCATGTATGTGAGCATGCATGTATGTGCGCATATATGTGCGCTTGTGTGTGTATCTGTGTATGTGTGCGGATGTGCATGTTTGTGTCCGTGTATGTGTACATGCACATGTGTGTATCTGTGTATGTGTGCGTCTGTGTGTGTCCAAGTGCAAAAGTCTAATTTATGACAATTAAACATTTTGCAGAATTGCCTCCAAGTTATTATAACTTCAAGGCTGGTTCACATGGTCTTGCTTTGAGCTGAGTCACTGGGAGCCGCAATCCTGCTGATCCCCACATGGGGGCAGGCTGCACACAGGAAACTGAATGGGAAACTGGTTCCTGCTCCATCAACCTGGATTCTTGCCTTTTCACCAAGAATGATCCAAATGCACACTCCTGCAAAGGCCGTGTGTACTTGGACTTTCAGAGAAAGATAAATAAAATGCTAGTTCGTGTAAGAATGGATGGAAGGTCCTGTCATGATCTTGCACTGTGATTTGCAAATGATATCGTTATATCCCAATTGGCATAAAACCACGAGTCTGCAGCTCAGCTTGTAGTTGGCAGCCAAATGGTGTTTGGAACTGTGTGGTTCCTATTAGTTTAGTCTAGTTTCATGAATGTCCCCCCAGAAACAGAATTTCCAGCTCATGTTCACCATTGGTGCTGGCTGTACGGTCACAGAGCTAACCAGAAAGGCAGAAAATAACAAGTAATCAACGTTTGGTTTATCAGACGTCAGAACTTTAAAAAATATAGCACTGGCTGCATAATTGACTTGGCCACCTGCCAACCAGCTGGCTAATTTCTCCAGAAAACAAAGAGTACAGCCAGATAGAAATGCACAGAAGCCACAGTCTCCTGCAATAGCCATGAGATTGTGCCTGTTGAACAAGTAGAATTACTTTTCAATCTATTGACTTGCTTTAAACGGCCCTCTGTTCTTTACTTTCAGGTGCGTATTTTTGGCGATTAATGGTTTAATTCTGTTGCATTTCTGCGAGGCGCTATTATGAAGATGCCTTTTTTGATGCCTCGTATTATAAAAATGTTTCTCACTGTTTGGCACTGATGTCATGGAATTATTATTTTTATTATTATTATTAGTCATTATAGGTCACTAAGTCGTTGCCGACACTGTGGAAAACCACTCCATCCCCATGGCCGTGCTCATTTACTTCTCTCTTACAAATCAAAATCAATGGTTGTTCTTGATTCTTTAGACTTGCAGACCTTAGAGATGCAGCGCGGAAACAGGCCATTTGGCCCACCCAGTCCATGTTGACCAGTGATCATCTTGTACACTACACACTGGGGACAATTAAATATTTTACCGGCCAATTAACCTACAAACCTGTTTTGGAGTGTGGGAGGAAACCGGAGCACTTGGAGGAAACCCACATGGTCACGGGGAGAACGTACAAACTCCGTACAGATGGTGGTCTGGATCCTTAGTCAGGATCAAACCTGGTTCTCTGGTGCTGCAAGGCAGTGACTCTACCTCTGCGCCACCGTATCGCCCTAAACACCAGGACATAAACGTAAACACCATGGTTCATTGGCCTATTTCAGTCTTGCAGCTTCCGACTGGGTCTGTGATAGGGCAATGCGCAATATTTACAATGCGCAATACATAGGTATGTGACAAAACTTACCTTCAGCGGCGCTGCAGTTCTGTCACTGCCCGTGTGCGCGACTTTGGTGCCTTTGAGAGGGGGGTGGGTTTAAAATGCAAAATTTCTGCAGCCTGTTCTAAACGATCTCAGGCAGGATGTTTAGTCGCTAAAGAAAAATCGCTTCGACTGCCGTTTTATTAAGTTTATTAAAATTAGTGCTTTATAATTTAATTGTTGGAGTCAAATTAAAATCATCTTCAAATGCCGTCAACGCCGACAACGGGACGGATTTCACGCACGGGTCAAGGCAAGGTACACCGTTTATTTTTTCATATAAACTTTCTTCTTAGGATGCCTTTAATTAAAATTTCAAGTTGCGAAAATGTGATAATGTAAATATACCAACCGGCAGTATTTTTCCTGCCGATATTGGGGTTTAATTCACTGCAACCGCAACGTTCCAAACCAGCGCGTTCCACAAAAACCCACTCGCAAGATGATTTAAATGGCCATTAATTTACAGGAATTAAACACTAAATTCCTTCCATGTGGCCTATAAATTCATGACAATGAGATTTAAAAATCATGTTATATTGTGAATTCTTGTGTGAATGTTATTTGGACACTTAAAGGCCTGTCTCACGAGTCTGCGGTCATTGGCGGTGAAACGGGAAGAATCTGCCGCCATAGACCGCGCTCTCGTGAGAACGCACAATTCTGGGGCCGTGCGGCGTTGTTCCCAACACCGCACGGTGCTAAAATAAAACCTACACTGTTGAAAAATATTTTCCTACCGCACAGCCTCCACCAGTGATGCACGAGTGCGGCACGGCCGCCGCCACAGCTGCCGCCAGTGTGGCTCGAGCGCCGTGCGTCGAACTTGCACCGCCACAGCCTCCGCCAGTGAGGCACGTGTGCGGCACGGCCGCTGGCACAGCCACCGCTACAGCGCCGCGATCAGGACGGCCGCCGCCACAGCCGCCGCTCGTGAGTCACGTGCGGCGGGCCGACGTCATCGCAGTCGGCCCGCCCTTTTTTTTACTTACCGCAAGCACGTGGGACCAGCCGTATTTGAATCACTCGGCCCCCGCGCAGCATCCGTGCGGCGCTTCCGTGGCATAGGCTCGGCGCTCTCGCCGTTGCCGTGCGGTCCACTCTACAGGCGAAGCCGCGCTTCACCGCCGATGACCGCAAACACGTAAGACAGAGCCTTTAGGCTTTTAAAAAAAAATGTTAACCTTTTCTTAAGAAATGGATAGATGTTTAGATCTAGTAATTGAATTTTGTAATTAGCTACAATTAGGTAACTAACTAATTATATGCTTTAATTTCAGGTCATCCAAGTAAGATTGTTTCATATTTGTTTCAGAATGCTTCAATCTATAATAACTGAAAATTTCATTCAGTTCTCTTAATGTTTGAGAAAGTTATGGGCTTTTGACTGTCCTTGATCACAGCTTTTGCGTTAAGTCAATGGAAAAGCAATAGGGACCAAGATGATTAAGTCTGACGGGAACTTTTGATTGTCACATCGATGATGCTGCATATATACAATGTACTTTGTCAAACAGATCAAAGACTAGAAATAAATGCTCCGGTGAAAAATGTTTTCAAGTGCCAGGATTATTACATTCTAAGCAGAATTTGTGTCTGAATGTTAAAACCATCAATTCAGAATCCAACCAGAACCGAGATACTAGCAGTATTGTTCACTAAGATCGTATTTTTATTCTTGATATATTGAACCTACTTTTTCTTTCATTTTATACTCAGTTCTTTCCCAGTCAGGGATCTACCTTGGTAAGCACTTTGACAAGACAGATGGTAAAACTCGCTGCCAAGTTGAGTACGGAGATAAGAGGCCCTATAATGTACGGCACTGTCTGCTAAAGAGCAAGAATGGTAAAAAAAAAAAAATTCAATGGTGCGTTGGTCTCTGCAGACAGGTTCTGAATAGCAAGTATTTTGCACAGTGTGCCAAAATAAATTGTAGTTCAGACAAACCTGTGACTGAGTGCTAATCTGAATAGCCCACTAATCATTCTCAAACATCTGGGGTACTGACCTCCCCACCATCAAAGGGATCTTACTGGCGGCGCTGCCTCAAAAAGGCAGCCAGCATCATCGGAGATGAAGATTTCACTCATTTCCCTCCTAGAGGAGTCTAAAAACTGTGACCACCAGGCTCAAGAATAGCTTCATCCTAACAACCATCAACTGGTGTTCAACAACTTGATCACTGCACAACATTAACGAAACTATGAACAATGTACGAAGGAACACAAAAATGCTGGAGAAACTCAGCGGGTGCAGCAGCATCTAGTGGAGCGAAGCAGATAGGCAACGTTTCGGGCCGAAACCCTTCTTCAGACCACTATGAACAATGTACTCCCTTTGGTTGCACTAAGGACTTTGGCTTTTTGCACTGGTATTGGGGTTATCAGTTTATTGATTTTTGTGTTTGTTTGTTTATTATGTGTTATTTATGACTACTGTGTTTATAGACCTGTCATGCTGCTGCAAGTAAAAATGTAATTCTTCCATTATCAGAACATATGACAACTCAACATTTTGTTTTGTATTCTCTGTTTAGTTTAGTTTAGTTCACTTTACTTTAGCGATACAGCGTGGAAACGGGCCCTTTGGCCCACCGGGTCCGCGTGCCGATCACCCCGTACACTAGCGCTATCCTACACACTAGGGACGATGTACAATCTTCACCAAAGCCAATTAAGCTACAAACCTGCAATGTTGGAGGAAACCGGAGCACCTGGATTCATGGGGAGAACGTACAAACTCTGTGCCGACAGCGCCCATAGTCAGGATTGAACCCGGGCCTCTGGCGCTGTCAGGCAGCAACTGATGCCACCATGCTGACACTGATGAGGGAATCCAAATACTAAAAGCCAGGTATTTCAGAATAAGAAGAGGTCCATTGAAGATGAAGATGAGGATGAATTTCTTTTCTGCGTATGATGAATCTTTGGAATTCTTTGGGGTTCCCCTCCTCCACCATAGATGAGGCTCGCACCAGGGTCTCTTCCATACCCCGCAACACTGCTCTCTCTCCCCATCCCCCCACTCACAACAAGGGCAGAGTCCCCCTAGTCCTCACCTTTCACCCCACCAGCCGTCACATACAACAAGTGATCCTCCGTCAGTTTCGCCACCTCCAACGTGACCCCACCACTCGCCACATCTTCCCATCTCCCCCCATGTCTGCCTTCCGCAAAGACCGCTCCCTCCGTAACTCCCTTGTCAATTCTTCCCTTCCCTCCCATACCACCCCCTCCCCTGGTACTTTCCCTTGCAACCGCAAGAGATGCAAACTTGTCCCTTCACCTCCCACCTCTCCTCCATTCAAGGATGCAAGCAGTCGTTCCAGGTGCGACAGAGGTTCACCTGCATCTCCTCCAACCTCATCTATTGCATCCGCTGCTCTAGATGCCAGCTGATCTACATCGATGAGACCAAGCGGAGGCTTGGCGATCGTTTCGCCGAACACCTCCGGTCGGTCCGCAATAACCAACCTGACCTCCCGGTGGCTCAGCACTTCAACTCCCCCTCCCATTCCGTATCTGACCTCTCTGTCCTGGGTCTCCTCCATGGCCACAGCGAGCAACACCGTAAATTGGAGGAAATGCACCTCATATTCCGCTTGGGCAGTCTACATCCTGGGGGCTTGAACATTGAATTCTCCCAATTCTGCTAGCCCTTGCTGTCCCCTCCCCTTCATCAGCCATCTGGTTGTCTCCTCCCCTCCCCCAGCCCTCGGGCTCCTCCTCCGCCATTTTCCTTTTTTCCTTACTTCTCCCCACCCCCTATCAGAAGAAGGGTTTCGGCCCGAAACGTCACCTATTTCCTTCGCTCCATAGATGCTGCTGCACCCGCTGAGTTTCTCCAGCATTTTTGTGTACCTTTGGAATTCTCTACCTGTTTCAAAAGATACAGCATTGAAATAGGCCCTTCGGCCCACCAAGTCGTTGCTGACCATCAATCACACGTTCACACCCGTTCTATGTCATCCCACTTTCTTTCTACACATTAGGGGCAATTTACTGAGGCCAATTAACTTACAAACCGGCAATCTAGGAAGGAAATATTGGGAAGAAACTCAATGGAAACTCACACCGTCAACAGGAGAATGTGCAAACTGCACACAGGTCAGGATCAAAACCAGGTCACGGGCACAGTGAGGCAGCAGCTCTACCAGCTGCGCCACTGTACCGCCCTAAAGGTTACCGGTCGGAGTCTCAAGGCCATAATATATCAGAAATAAACATAAGGAACAGAAAACAGGATAATAGAAGTGGCACTATTCGACTAACCCACCATGCGGAACCCAGCACCTGGCATTGCAATGGTTGGTAAATATTGCTTGGATGTCTCTACTGGTTTCTCACTGCAGATGTAGAAGCTTCCTCTGAACCTAGGAGAATACCACTGTTTATAAGTGTGCATCTGTGTTGCTCATGGCTCCAATAGGAAGGAACTCTGTGATAGGAACTCTGTGGAATTCTCTGCCACAGAAGGTAGTTGAGGCCAGTTCATTGGCTATATTTAAGAGGGAGTTAGATGTGGCCCTTGTGGCTAAAGGGATCAGGGGGTATGGAGAGAAGGCAGGTACAGGATACTGAGTTGGATGATCAGCCATGATCATATTGAATGGCGGTGCAGGCTCAAAGGGCCGAATGGCCTACTCCTGCACCTATTTTCTATGTTTCTATGATAGGCAACTTGCAATAGTGTAAAATAGACAGTAACATACGACTGATGCAAAATGCTGGAGTAACTCAGCGGGTCAGGCAGCATCTATGGAGAAAAGGAATAGGTGACGTTTTGGGTCGACACCCATCTTCAGACTGAGAGTCAGGGGAAAGGGAAGCGAGAGATATGGACGGTGATATAGAGAGATATAGAATGAATGAATGAAAGATATGCAAAAAAGTTGCAGAGTCGGAGAGCAGGAGGAATCACAGAGAGGGAGCAGTGATGTTGCAGAGCTCACGTCGGAGACAGGAGGAGAACTTCGTCAAAAATTTGCATACCTTGAGGAGATTTCGAAGTGGAGCAGATGAAATGTGTAGGAAGGAACTGCAGATGCTCGTTTAAACCAAAGATAGAACAAAAAGCTGGAGTAACTCAGCGGGTCAGACTGTATCACTGGAGAAAAGGAATAGGTGACTTTTCAGGTTGAGATCTTTCTTGAAATAGGTTTAAGCTGAGAGGGAAAGATTAACTGGGAAACCTAAGGGGGAAACCTTGAACACAAAGGGTGGTGGGTGTGCGGAACGAGCTGCCAGAGGAGGTAGTTGAGGCAGATAATATAACAGCATGTAAAAGACTCTTGAACAGGCACATGGTTTATTGGGATATGGACCAAACGTGGTCGGGGAGGACCAACAGCAGACCGTGCAAATTCCACGGAGGTCAGGGTTGAAACCAGGTCACTGGCACTGAGAGGCAGTAGCTCTACCAAACTACGCCACTGTTGTAGAGGCTGTGATGGAAAATAGCCAAGACTAGGGGACTTTGGGGATAGGGGGGGGGGCACATTATGAGGAGAAGCCCATTAAATGGAGTTTGAAACATGGATATGTCCAGCTATAATATATTTGAATGGAATGGCTGACAGAAACTTATCTTGGGCCTAACTTTTCCATGCTGACTGAGATGCACATTTCAGTCTGAAGAAGGGTCTCGACCCAAAACGTTGCCTATTCCTTCGCTCCATAGATGCTGCCTCACCCGCTGAGTTTCTCCCAGCATTTTTGTCTACCTTCGATTTTCCAGCATCCGCAGTTCCTTCTTATGCACAATTAAGCTAGTCTCATTTGCTTGTGTTTGGAACATATCCCCTCTAAACCTTTCCTATCCATCTACTCCTGCTCCTATTTGTCTTAGGGGCCTGTCCAACTTGGCCGTCATTTGCGCGTCATTACGCGACATCATTTAGAACGGAGACGAGGAAACACTTTTTCTCTCAGAGAGTGGTGAGTCTGTGGAATTCTCTGCCTCAGAGGGCGGTGGAGGCAGGTTCTCTGGATGCTTTCAAGAGAGATCTAGATAGGGCTCTTAAAAATAGCGGAGTCAGAGGATATGGGGAGAAGGCAGGAACGGGGTACTGATTGGGGATGATCAGCCATGATCACATTGAATGGCGGTGCTGGCTCGAAGGGCCGAATGTCCTACTGCACCTATTGTCTATTGTCTATTGTCTATTTATGCGTCTGTGTGACGCGGACGTCGTGACGTGCACCTGATGCGCGCATGGTACGCATTACGCGTGCATGGTGCATGGTGACGTAAGGGCTTGTCCCACTTGGGCATCGTTTGCGCGTCACACAGATGGCGCGTGAAGATTTTGTACATCCCCAAATCCTGGGGCTTCGCGCGCGCCCGCTCGTCACTGCCTACGTCACCACGCACCATGCCCGCGTAATGCGCACCATGCGTCGTGCGTGCGTGCGTCGTGACGCGTAAATGATGTCGTGTAAATGACACGCAAATGATGCCCAAGTGTGACAGGCCCTGTAGGCAGTGACGCCCCAGGATTTTGGGATGTACAAAATCTTTGCGCGCCATCTGCGTGACGTGCAAATGACGCCCAAGTGGGACAGGCCCTTTAATAATCTGACCACCTGCCTTTCAGTGCAGTTAAGATCAGAGTAACCAGCTCTGTGCAAACAGTCCTTGTGTCCACACTGTGTATTAAAACCATTTTGTAAATTGATGTGCTCTGGTTACTGATTTCCACCAATGAAAGTAATTCTTCTTTGCACACAAATCCTCTCCTCCCCTCCCCTCCCCCGTTCTTCCCCCTCCCCCACCTCCTCCCCCCCCTCCCCTTCCACTTCCACTTCCCTTAATTACCCCCAGAATGTTGTATTCAATTAACTCATGATTTAATTCGCATTATAACATTTAAATAAGATTTATATGTTAAATGTCCTGCCAATATAATAAATGGCCATACATTTAAATCAATAAACTATATATGGTGTGTTTCAAATTTTTTATAGCAGTCCTGATAAATAGCCAGTTAGATTATGTTCTGTTTTATGGCATAAAATATTACAACATTACTTCCTATTTTATAGCAGTGATTACACTTTAAAAGTGCTTCATTGACTGTAAAATGCTTTGGGATGTCCCGAGGTTGTGGAGTGTGCCAACAGCAATGAACTTCTTATTACTGAGTGTTATCTGTAAAGTTATGTACTCAGACTCTCCAAATCACCCGGGATTCTTCCTCTGTTTTCATTTTCAGAAACCAGTCCTAATGATCAGACTTTGTATTCCTGCCTCAACTCTGCAGCGTATTAAAGGGGCTCTTCCAGCCATGAGGTGAGCAGAAACCCATTTCTCAAGTGGTCCATCAGGGAGGATTTGTGAGAACCCAGACTGAGGTACTGAAAGTGTTTCCACTCCATCATCAAAGAAAGTAAGATGATGATAGAGATTTCAACTTTCTTAATAGTGGAGTTTTCACTTCCCCAATAGTAGGGGTTTCAACTTCCCCAATATGTGGGTTTCAACTTGATTATTTGTTGTGGTTTTAACCCCAATATTCATGGTTTCAACTTTCTTAAGTTCACAAGCACACAATTTATAGGAATAGAATTAGACCATTCAGCCCATCGAGTCTACTCCGCCATTCAATCATGACTAATGTCTGCCTCCTAATCCCATTTTCCTGCCTTCTCCCCATAACCCATGACACCCGTTCTAATCAAGAATTTGTCTATCTCTGCCTTAAAAATATCAACTGACTTGGCCTCCACAGCCCTCTGTGGCAATGAGTTCCACAGATTAACTACCCTCTGACTAAAGAAGTTCCTCCTCACCTCCTTTCTTTCCCCAGAGTAGGGGTTTCAACTTCCCTGAAGTATCTCGACCTAAAACGTCACTTATTTCTTTTCTCCAGAAATGCTGCACTAGTCCCACTTCCCTGCGCTTGGTCCATATCCCTCCAAAGCTGTCCGATCCATGTACCTGTCTAACTGTTTCTTAAACGATGGGATAGTCCAAGCCTCAACTACCTCCTCTGGCAGCTTGTTCCATACACCCACCACCCTTTGTGTGAAAAAGTTACCCCTCGGATTCCTATTAAATCTTTCCTCTTCACCTTGAACCTATGTTCTCTGGTCCTCGATTCCCTTACTGTGGGCAAGAGACTCTGTGCATCTACCCGATCTATTTCTCTCATAATTTTGTACACCTCTATAAGATCCCCCCTCATCCTCCTGCGCTCCATGGAATAGAGGCCCAGCAAACTCAACCTCGCCCTATAGCTCACAAACTCTAGTCCTGGCAACAACCTCATAAATCTTCTCTGAACCCTTTAAAGCTTGAGAATATTTTTCCTATAACATGGTGCGCAGAACTGAGCACAATATTCTAAATGCGGTCTCACCAACGTGTTATACAACTGCAAAATGACCTCCCAACTTCTATACTCAATATTCTGACTGATGAAGGCCAAAGAGTCAAAACCCTTTTTGACCACCTTATCTATCTGCGACTCGACCTTCAAGGAACCATGCACCTGTACTCTTAGATCCCTCTGCACTACAACACTACCCAGAGGCTACCATTTACTGTGTAGGTCCTGCCCTTGTTCGACGACCCAAAATGCAACACCTCACACTTCCCTGTATTAAATTCCATCAACTATTCCTCCGCCCACCTGGCCAATCGATCCAGATCCTGCTGCAATCTTTTCACAACCATCTTCACTATCTGCACAACCACTCACTTTTGTATCATCAGCAAACTTGCTATTCTTGCCCTGTATGTTCTCATCAAAATCACTTAAATCCCAGCACCGGAACCCTGAGGCACTACACTAGTCACAGGCCTCCAGTCCGAGAAGCAGCCTTTCACCATCACCATCACCCTCTGCTTCCTTCATGGAGCCAATTTGCTATCCATTCAGCTATCTCTCCTTGGATCCCATGCAATCTAACCTTCCAGGGCAGCCTACCATGCGGAACCTTGTTGAACGCCTTACTGAAGTCCATGTACACAACATCTACAGCTCTGCCCTCATCGACCGTTTTGGTCACGTCTTCAAAAAAATCCAATCAGATTTGCGGGGCACGACCTCCCACGTACAAAACCATGCTGACTATCCCTAATCAGCCCTTGCCCATCCAAATGCCTGTATAACCTATCCCTCAGAATACTCTCCAGTAACTTTCCAACTACAGATGTTAAGCTCACCGGCCTATTGTTCCCATCATTTTCCCTGCAGCCCTTCTCGAAAAGAGGCACAACATTTGCCACCCTCCAGTCTTCCGGCACCACTCCTGTATTTAAGAATGACTCGTAAATTTCAACCAGGGCTCCCGCAATTTCCTCTCTAGTTTCCCGCAATGTCCTCGGATATAACTGATCAGGCCCTGGAGATTTGTCTACCTTCATACACGACAGTATCTTCAGTACTTCTTCAAAAGTAACACCGACTGCTCTCAAGACACTTCCATTGACTGCCCCAAGTCCCTCCGTCCTACTGTCTTTCTCCTCGGTAATTACAGAGGAGAAATACTCATTGAGGACCTTGCCCATCTCCTGTGGCTCCACACAGAGGTGACCGCTTTGATTCCGGAGAGGTCCCACTCTCTCTCTAGTTACCCTTTGTCCCCCTTATGTATTTATAAAACCTTTTGGGATTGTCCTTAATGCTACCCGCCAGAGCTATCTCCTGGCCCCTTTTTCCAGCCGCCTATACCTGTCCCATGCATCCTTCTTGTTTTTGACCAACGCCTCAATTTTCCTCGTCAGCCAAGCTTCCTTACGTTTGCCCTTCATTGTACAGTACACATCCTGAGCTTTTGTCAGTACACTTTTAAAACATCCCACTTAGCTGATGTTCCTTTCCCCTCCAATAACCTGCTCCAGTCAACTTGAGCGAGACCTTCTCTCATACCCTCAAAGTTGGCCTTAACCCATTTGAGCATCTTTGTCCCTATCCATAATCGATAATCCATAATCCCTGCCATAAAATCACTCCCCATAATCTAATCGAACTGTGGTCACTGGTCCCAAAAGGCTCCTCCACAAACATTTCATTAACTTGCCCTTCCCTATTTCCCAATACTGGATCCAGAGTTGCCCTCTCACGTGTGGGGCCTCTACATACTGCTTAAGAAAACTCTCCTGAACTCTTTTGAGGAACTGCACCCTGTTTAAACCCTTTATGCTATGATTTTCCCAGTCTATATTGGGATGGTTAAATCCCCTACGCCAATAACCTTTTTTGAGCTGCAGCTGTCTGCAATCCCCTGGCACATTTGTTCTTCTAATTCCCGTTGACTATTCGGGGGGTCGGTAGTACACCCCCAACAAGGTGACCATCCCTTTCTTGTTCCTCAGCACCACCCATATAGCCTCACTAGACGAACCGTCTGTAATGTCACCTCTGATCACTGCCGTGACATCCTCCTTAACCAACAATGCAACCCCCCTCGTCTTCTTTTTCCCTCACCCCTGTCTCTCCTGAAGCTCATGTACCCTGGAACATTGAGCTGCCAGTCCTGCCCTTCCCTTAACCAGGTTTCCATCATGGCTACAACGTCCCAGTCGCTCGTACCTATCCATGTCCTAGGCTCATCTGCCTTACCCGTCAGGCCCCTTGCATTAAAATACATGCAGTTTAAACCAACCCTCCTTCCTCGCTCTGTGCCTTTCACCTGCCTATTCTGCCCACTAATCTTTCCCACACCACCCTCCATACCAACGTCTATCCTCTCGCGTGCCTCTGTCCTGCACGAGATCCCACCCCCCTGCCATTCTAGTTTAAACGCTCCCGTGTAGCATTAGCAAACCTTCCCGCAAGGAGTTGGTCCCCTTCCAGTTTAGGTGCAACATGTCCCTTTTATACAGGTCACCCTTGCCCCGGAAGAGATCCCAATGATCCAGAAATCTAAATCCCCCCCCCCCTGCACCAACTCCTCAGCCACACATTCATTTCCCCAATCTTCCCATTCTTATCTTCACTAGCACGAGATACTGGAAGCAATCCCTGAGATCATTACCCTGGAGGTCTTGCTTTTCAGTCGTTTACCCAATTCCGTAAACTCGTGTTGCAGAACCTCCCTTCCTCTTCCTACCTATATCGTTTATGCCAACATACGCACCAACCTCCGGCTGCTCCCCCTCACTTGAGGATGTCATAAAATCACTCCTCAACCTCATGCACTTCCACAAATAAATCCCCAAGGCTTGATCAGATGTCTCCAGCCACCATGGGAGACAAGGGAGAAGATTTCTGGGGCTCTGATAGAAGTCTTCTCTGGCCATAGAAGAGATGCCAGACTGGAGGACAGCCAATGGGGTCATTCATTCAAGAAAGGCAGCCGTATAGAGCCTGAGAATTTACGGCCTACGAGTCTAACAAAAGCGATAGGGTGGTTATTGGAAAAATTCTGAAGGACAGGAGTAATTTGCATTTGGAGAGTCGAGGATTGATCAAGGATAGTCAGCATAGATTTAAGGGCAATCCTGTCTGACATACCTGATTGAATTTTTTCAAGGAGGTCACTGGACCACAGAGCAAGCAGTACAGCACAGCACAGTACAGGATTCAATGATACTTCATCACCACATGTACCTAGGTACAGTTCTTTGTTTCTTCAAATTCTTTGTTTTTGGGTACACTCCGGTAAAATCATACCGCAGACTTCACCTAGGAAGACTTCACGCAAAGAGTCGTCACATTTCTGACGCAGACAAAGTTTCATAAGATCCTAGTACAGTCTTATCTTCTTGCAGCGGCGAACCAGACATGCGGCCACACGTGGCTGCAGCAGCCCCCCCCCCACCTGGTTCCCCTTTGTTCTCGGTGCTCCCCAACCCACCCCCTCCAGCCCCCTCGGCAGGTCGCTCTTCTTTCTCTGCAGCCCCCCGCTAGATCCCCTTTTGTATCGGTGGCGTAGCCTGCCAGGAACTGGGCCCTTTGGCCCACATCTCTGTGCCGAACATGATGCTAAGTTCATAAGTCATAGAAGCAGAATTAGGCCGTTCGGCCCATCGGGTCTACTCCACCGTTCATTCATGGCTGATCTATCTTTCCCTCTCAACACTATTCTCCTGCCTTCTCCCATAGCCTTTGACACCCTTACTAATCGGGAATCAAGACTTAAGGTTAAACTAATCTCATCTACCTGCACATGATCCATATCCTTCCATTCCCAGCATATGCCTATGTTCCATAATTTACCTACAGGTCGGGCTCTGGGGAGTGTTATGAACAGAGGGGTCGAGGAGTGCAGGTACATTGTTCCTTGAAGGTGGCATTACAGATAGATAGGGTGGTCAAAAAGGCTTTTGACACATTGGCCGACTTCAGTCAGGGTACTGAGTATAGAAGTTGGGAGGTCTTGTTGCAGTTATATAAGATGTTGGTGAGGCCACATTTAGTTTATTGTGTTCAGTTGTGGGCACCATGTTATAGGAAAGATGTTGGAAAGGGTGGCAGAGATTTATGAGGATGTTGCCAGGACTCGAGGGTCTGAGCTATAGGGAGAGGTTGAGTAGGCTGGCGAGCAGGAGGATGAAGGGAGATTTTATAAAGGTGTGTAACATCATGAGAGGAATAGATCGAGTAGACGCACAGAGTCCATTACCCAGAGTAGGGGAATCGAGAACCAGAGGACATATGTTTATGAAGGAAAATAGATTTCGTAGGAGTCTGAGGAGATGGGTTGAGGCACGGACTATCACATCATTTAAGAAACAATTAAACAGGTACATGGATAGGACAGATTTAGAGGGACGTGGGCCAAACACAGGCAGGCGGGACTAGAGTAGCTGGGATATGTTGGCCGGTGTGGGCGTTGGGCCGAAGGCTCTGTTTCCACACTGTATGACTCTATGACTCTAATTCCAAACACACCCAGTCTATGTGCCCCCTCTTCCCCTCCTGCCCAGAAATGGAAGCTGTATCTTCCTCAGATAATGGAAGGTTAAACCGAACACAGGAGAAAGCAACGCACCAACGCTGCACTTTCCACAAGATAGCAGTGACTCAATTTCAAAACTAATTAATTGCCTGTGAAACCAATGGGACTTCCTGAGGTTGTGGAGGCAGCAACTAAACGGAAACTCAATCTTCTCTTCTCACTTGACGTGCGATCTTTGCTGACCTGTTTGCTTCTGCCAATATCACCCACCTGGCAGCAGACTAATTACCTGACACGATCGAGGAAGAGATGACAACCCAAAGAGCTGCCAACAGGTTAATTGGCGAGTTACCTCTGGTGTAGGTAAGTGGCTGATAGGTTTGTCAGAGGGAGTGAGGTGGCAGGGCATGGGGAAACCAGGAAGGGGGAAGGGGGGAATGGAACTGATGGAATTACTCAGTTGGGAGTGCCTTGGATCTGACACGTTCTACACTGTAGTTACAGTTGGCTAAAAATATCAATCAATCATTCAAAACTTTATTGTCATTTAGAAAGACATCGATATATGCAATTCTAAATGAAATTCCGTTGCATTT